>LR738714.1:263726198-263849958 GCA_902687465.1 Secale cereale | reverse complement strand
CCCTCCCCGTGCCCAAAAGAACAAAACCGGAGCTGACGAACCCGGATTATCCGGAATAATATCCACATCGTCCGGATTAAGCCCGGATCATCCGGACAAACTCCCGGATCATCCGGTTTCACCGGAAACTGACACGGACAGATTCTTGTTTCGGCCATAACTAATTCATCCGGAGTCCGTTTTTGACGTTCGTTAGCTCGTTTTGAAGCTATTGACATCCCCCATCCCAAAAAAATACTACCATCATCATTTGACTCCATAAAATTTTGTGAAATTTGGCAAGTTTGCCTAGGCCTTCCACCATATCATCCGCATAGCCACCATAACCTTCCGCAACCTAACCCATTTTGTCCACCATAGCATTTGTGGTTGCTTGAGTAGTGATTTGATTCTCCTAAGGTGTTTAGGCTACTTAGGGACGATTGCTTCTTCATAAAACACCACCACCACTTCCGCATACACATTGCCCACTATATGTTTTCGCCACCCAAACCTAACCCAATTTTGTTTGAGCTTGTTTGAGTTGTGGCTTGTGTCTCCTAAGGTGTTTCGGCTACTTAGGGATGGTCACGATAACTCCGACATGCATAACCCATCATTCCACTTCCGCTTTGCCAAGTGCATAACCACCATCGCTTTTTCGCTACCACCATTTGACATTTGTCCTTGAGATTTTGAGTTGTGGTTTTTCCGTTTCCTAAGAGCATCTCCAGCCGTTGGCCCCCCAGGACGCGCCGAAAACCGCTGCCTGGGGGCGAGCCAGCGCTAGTTTCGGCTTGGGTGCCAGTTCGTTCTTAGTCGCCGGCCCCTCGGGCGCCCCCAGGCTCTGATATCGGCCCATTTTCGGCGCTTTTCAGCCCATTTCCGGCGCAAAACAGCCCAGGCTCGACGTTCTCGTAGATAGTTCACATAGATAGATAGATAGATAGTTCACATATATAGATAGATAGATAGATAGTTCACATAATCTTAACCCTATGATAGATAGATAAATAGATAGTTCACATAATCTTCTCCTACGACCTACTACTACTAGTCATTCTCCGACCCGGACTCTGCCTCGGTGATGTCCTCCTCTGACGTCTCAGCGTAGGCGTCAAGGAACCGCTCGTCAGTGAAGTCCTAGGAGGACACATCTCCTAGCTCGACGTTGGAATTAGCGACCGCCCTCCGCGCTCGCTTGTCCTCGCGATAAGTCGCTCGCTCCTTCCTCCTCTTCTTCCTATCCTCCCTCTTCTCGTCCAAGAACTGGTGCTCGTCGATGATGTCTTGCGAGAAGTTTTGGCGCCACGTCGCCATGGCTTCCTCATCCATCTCGGCCAAGTCGAGATGGTGCGCCCGCCTACGGTCCTTCCGACGATCTTCGTCGGTTCTAATCCGCGGGGGAGGCGCAAACTCATGTGCCCGCTCCAGAGTCGGCACGTCCATGAAGTTCATGTCCCAACGGAAATGCCAGAGGTGCCACGCCGCAGCGTCGTACACGCGGGCGCCCTCCTGAGCGGTGTCGAAGGTTCCGAGGCGGAGGTGCACGTCGCCCGACTAAATCTCGACGGAGTAGGTGCCGGGCGGACGAACCCGGACGCCGCGGTAGCCCGCACCTCCCCGGCGGCGAGGCGGCATGGGGGCGCAGTGCGTGTCAGCGACGAAGCAGCCAGCGGCCGGAGGAAGCAGTGAACCACGCGTGGCAGTGTGGAGAGTGCGGTGGGGCTATGGGCTGCGGTGTGGGCGTTCACCGGCAAGGTAGGCTGCTTTTATAGCCGGAGCTCGGGGGCGAGAGGCGCATGCCAGGCGACGCGTGGCGGTCGCCCGTGGTGCCGGGCGACGCGACGGGTCGCTGAGCGGCATCAATGGGCAGGCGATGGCTCGGCAGTGCGGCAGCTTTGGCATTAATTCCCGCGGGAACCGAGGCGATGAGGACGACGAAGCAGCGCGTCGCTGACAGGGCGGGCCCATCACATTCGCGCCAAAAAAGCCTCGTCCGGCGCCCCCAGGCGACCCCTAGCGCCCCGGGTTCGGGTTGGGTCCGCCGGCGCCAGTTTCGGCTGGCGATTTTCGGCGTCCTGGGGGCGCGACTGGGCCATTTTTTCGGCGCCGGCGCCTAAAAAGTGGCCTGGGGGCTATTGGGGGTGCGGCTGGAGATGCTCTAAGGTGTTTTGGCTAATTAGGAACGGGTCTACATCAAGAACACCGCCTCTCATCATCGACTCGGACGATAACCTCGACGACATCATTGTATATTCCCCTTGCAATTGCATTGTTAACCCCTAGCCCATTTTGCGTCACTTGCCTATCAAGACTAGCCATTTGAGTATTGCCGGCAACGTTACTTGTGCACATTAGCGATCCGCCCATCCATTGCCTACATACCATATCATATTGGTATCATCATATCATCTCTTGTGTCACAAGATTGTTCCCGCATGTACACAATTGCTATCTTGGTTTGTGCATCGTGGCCATATACAAAAAAAAGAATAAGCTTTTAAGCAAAAAGAGAAAAGCAAAGAAGCTTGTAAGCAAGAGCCATAGCATCGCATCATATGATATCATATCCGATCATCTTGGATCAACAATGGGAACCATACATACATAGCATACTTGGTATAGAAAGTTGATACATTTTGCATCTTATAGGTTGTGCACAAGTGTCGTATCCGCCTATTGAGCAATCATGCTAGCGTCTCTCTTGAGTTGTGCAACATGAGCGTTTTCCGTGGATTCCACATTTTGTGCTCATTCCTTTGTTGCACGACCCCATTTATCTATCCGTGTGTGTGTTTTCGTGTGCCACATATTGCTATTGGTCTACTTGTTACATTTGTGAATTTGTGAATCTCTTTCAACATTACTGACTCTTGTTAACATTTTGCATCAAATTTTTGTGCCACTTGTCCTCACCGAGCCACTCGATAAGCTTTACTTGATAGGTGTGAGTGAACAAGTCCGGTACCAATTCCACTATTCTTTCATTTCACATTGAGTGAAACGGGATACATCCTCAACATTTGGAAAAAGGTAACTTGGTATTGTTTATCTCATTTCCTACTCACATTTGCTCGAGTCTTGTGATGGATAGGCAAAGCATTTCATCTCCGGTCCACACCAACAACGACAAGTTCAATGCCATGACGAACAACTTGTGTGCCAACATGGATGCTCACATGAAGGAGCTCAAAGCCCTCCTCAAAAACCGCAAGAGGTCTCCCTCATCTTCGAGAAGACGCTCTAGTGCACATCCTTCCGAGCTACCATCTTCGGCGAGATCACACTGGCATCGACAACATCAACGACAAGAACGTGAAGGTCATGAGCTCAACACCAACAACCTCTCAAAAACTTCACCATGTACCTTGGCATCCTCGCCAAGCGACTTCAAGGCATCTTCGCCTTTGGACATACGGCATCTTCGCCAACAAGCACCCCAAGTTTATGCTCAAGAGAAGCTACCCAAGCTCAAGTCCGCGACTACCACGAGCTACTACGACCTCGACAACGACCACGAGATTCCATTCTATGGGACTCAAGAACCCGAGGAGTATCTCGAGTGGGAACGCAAGATGGACGACTACCTCAAGCTACATCAAGTTCCCTACGAAGATCAAGTGAAGTGCGCCACAAGAAACTGCCACGACAACGCGTCAACATGGTGGCTTCACACACCTTCGACGAGCTTCAACGTGAATTGGCCCAAGACGAAGAAAGCTATGCGGTGAGAGTTCGTGCCTCCCACCTACACGGAACAACTTCTACACCAATTGGAGAACACCACCCAAGGATCCAAGTCCATCGACAAGTAATTCAAGGAGATGAAGATGGCCTTACAACGAGTCGGCGTGGATGACCCCATTTTGATGAAGCTCCACTTCATGATGGGATTGCACAACGACATCTACAAGACTATCTTCCTCGAGAACTATAAGTCCCTCGACAACAACTACATTGGTGCTCTCAAGGCGGAACAAGACCTCATGAAGGCCAAGGCTTCTCCACCGCAAGCACACTTCTCGAAGACAAGGCTCCAAGATGGTGAGCATGAGGCCAGTACCACCATGATGTCCAAGCCCAACGAGCTCCAAGACAACGCTCCCACGTCCGACTTCACCGCCATCCCTCTTTGTGGCATTGATGATGCCGAGTCTACTTCGACTCTTTTTCAAGACGGTGCGACGACGACTGTGACTACGGAGCCATTTGGGGATCATGCTTTGAAGGCGACCGACATGGTGACGAGCAAGGATGATGCTTCCATCCTTAGAGGCAAGAGTGATGATGTGCCATATTCGGCCTTCATCCACGGCGACGATGACGAGATGGTTGAGCATGGGATTTTCCCTTTGACCACGGCGACGTATGATGACTTGAGTGACTTGTGCCACCATATTGAGAGTGATAGCGAGTTCACCACTAGCCCCATATATGACGACTTTCCCCAATTCCCATGTGAGGAGAGCCACAGCCCCCACCACTTGAGTGAGATGAGTGAATCCACCATATGTGACATTGAGTGCACCTATTTTGAGGGAGTGAGTGAGCCACCACATAGAGAGAGTGAGATAGTTGATAGGTCATGTGAGGCCACTTTCAACACTAATGACTTGACCTCTACCTTCATTGTGTCTTCTCATTTTGTGCTAGGTCCCATATATGATGACGCGCCGATCCTCGACGACTTCGTCCTTCCTATGGACAAGACGATGGCCATGGTGGAATATGATGCACCCCCCACATGGTTCCATCCAGATGAAAATGATGACCACCATTTGGTCTTTCCCACCTCACCTACACCACATGAGTGGAATGAGAAAGGTAACAAAGGTGAAGGTGATGATCTCGTCCCACTAGTGGACTATGTTAACATTGATTGCTTGCATGATGTTGATCCACCTATTGCCATGCTTCATGCTAGTATGATTTCCCCATGCGATGATTTACCCATTTATGATGAGTTTGGTGATTGCCATGTGGAGTCTATTAGTTATGATGCCATCTTGCATAGGATTTCTTGTGATAATTATCTTGGTCACATCATGTTTGACAACCCACTTGACTTGTTGTATGATATGCATGAGATCAACAATATGTCACATTTGCAATCTCATCGAGTGACTATGCACATGCCATTAAAATAAACCCAATTTGTACTTATGGCATAGATGACAAGCCCATGATTAGTGGCATTTGTTTTATCTTGTGATGATATTGACATGCTTCCTTTGCATCATATCCATCATATGCCATGCCATGATTACCTAGCTTCGGACATGCATTGTTTTGGATGTTATTCCACTTCTCCATATTATGCTTTCGATATTGCTCATGAGGAGACCCCCATAGTTTCCTCATACATTTTTGGAGATTTTGATCCATCCCAGCCATTGCATGATCCCCGTACTTGTATGCACAATATGCTCCCCATGAATGAACATGCTATTGTTGTGCCACATACTTGCTCTATTTGGTGTCCCCATCGTGCTATACATGACAACTATTCTTTCATGATGGATGATATATTTATATATCATGCCTCAAATTTCTTTGAGCGATGCTTATCTTGTGCTAATTCACATGTGCACATACACATCATGATGGATAATGTGTACATTTACCACGCACACACTTTCTTTGGCTTGTGTCTCTTTTGTGTAGGTACCCATGCATACTCGTCAACTTCACAAACTCACGAGTTGACGAAAAGAGCTCTTGAGAGCAACGATGACTTGGGATATCGTGGATTGTCTTTCCCACCGCTCCTTTTGCGCAAACACTTCGCGCATTCCTTCTACATGGCACTCACATGGTTATGGGTTATTGTCCATTATATCTCTGATGCCCACCTTGCCATGTTCACTTTGCATGATATGATCATTCCTATGCCTTTAACATGTATTTGTGACCCATGCTTTGCAATTCACATGATCCATGATTCAACTACTTGTATGTGTATTTGCAAGCTTGGTGGAGATTTCTCTTGTTATTGCCATGTTTGCTTTGTGCCAAATGTCTATGATGATACCTTGTTCATGCTATGTGCTTGTGCTTGTGATATGTCATGTGAATTGCTTATGCCTACTATTTGCTCACATGACTTGATTTCTATGAACTCATCTAGTGTGTTGCATCTTCACTCCACTAGTTTGCATGACATGATTGATATGCTTGCTTATGTTGCATTGCCGATGATTCATACTTGCTCCTTTCATGCGGTTGATGTCAATCATTGCCATGATTTGCACATGATTCCCATTGCTTCTTGTCATATATCTCCATATGTTGTATATATCATGCTAGATTTGCCATGTATTGAGTACAACAATGATCTTAGTCTTGATAATGAGATTGCCCCCATAGCATTCTCGCATATATGTGGAGATTTTGACATATTACTTGTGAAGCATGCTTGTCTTACCTCTTTGCATCATATGCCTAGTGCCATGAACATAGTCGTTGTTGCATCCTATTATTCATGACCTTGTGCTTCTAATGGTTATGTGCAAGAGAAGAGAACCATCATGATGGATGATGTGTTTATCTACCATGCGCATACGTTCTTCCTTTTGTTGTGTGCATGTGTAGGATACTTGGACTTCGTGTCGACTTCCACTTCACGTGAGTTGACCATTCGAGCTCTTGAGAGTGAACAACCTTCTACCACGACAATTCTAGATCGCACTTGCTTGTGCTTCGGTATTGTGAAGGACGCACAAGGACATGCTTTCAAGGTGATATCCTTCTCTTTCGAGAACCCAAAAACCATGAGCATGAATATTGTGGATCATAATACATGTGTTGCTCGCACCATGAGACTTATTTATCATCTTGGACCCTTTGATCGCGCACATGTTAGTGATATTGCTTTCATTCATGATAGCCACATTGCCATGCCTCATGTTATATATGCCTTGTGTGTTGCATCCAATTATTGGATTACTTATCCCTATCATATGCTTGGTTGCAACAATGTCATCTTTTCACATATGCCATGTCCCATTGCTTTTCATATGATTGACTTGATTGCCTCACACATGTTGAACAATTGCTCTTTCTATTGTGTTGAGTGCCACACTATTTTCACTACACCCTATGCACGTTATGCTTGGATTGTCTTGCACTTGACCCAAGTGTTTAGACACTTCATTTTACTTGGTGTTGTGAATGATTCTTATGCCTACCATAAACCTTTCACTGAGCGCTTTATGCATTCTTGCTATGACCATGAGGTAGATGCTTATTCTCTTGTCACTCATATTTGCATCACTACCTCCCAATTGCATACTTGGCCCCAAGATATATTTTCTTGTGCTCAATTGATGCGCTTACATGCCATGCCACAACCCTTTGTCACACCCTATGCTATGCTTGATGACAACACTTGTTGGGTGAATCACCTCTTGAATGCTTGGTTTTGCACTAACGCTTACCACATTTGTTTTTCCAAGTGTTTGTTATCCTTGCTCCTTTTGAAGGAATCACTAGACGGCGCGACATTGGAGAGTGCCCATGCCGAGCTTAAAGATGACGAGTACTTGGTGATCGTCCACTTCTACATGGCGACGCCATCTCTTTCCCATTGTGATTTGGTTTTTGATCCGAGATTGGATATTTCCCAAGGGGGAGGGGATGATGCGGAGCATCCTACGGACATCACCATGCCAAGGGCAAGTGACACGTGCGACATCTACTTCACACACACAAAGGTGAATCATCTCCTTTACACGTGTTCACTTGACCCCTTCGAGGATGGTTTACTACTTGACACTTCTCCCGTGTGCATGCATAGGTATTGTCGGAGCTTCACGAATGTCAAGGAGGAGTGCAAGCGCCAAGGAACGACTACACCATCCGCAAGGGAAGCGTGGAAGAGAAGACGGAAGAAAGGAGAAGAAGACGGAGTGGTTGCTGGAGTCAGGCCAGACATCCGGACGTCCATCCGGATCATCCGGACCCAGCCGGATCATCCGGACCTTCCCCCGGATCGTCCGGGTAATAGCGTCGAAGACACCTGAAGGCTTTCACCGAAGCCGGATCATCCGGGACTCCGTCCGGATCATCCGGACACCCCGACGCCCGGATCATCCGGGACCCCTTCCGGATCATCCGGCCTTGCTTGCGTGCATGTATCCGGGACGAGGCCCATGTACCTGTTTCGCCCCTCACTTACCCCTTCGTGGCCCTAGACTATATATACTCCTCCACCTCCACTAATTTAGGCTTAGCAAATGTGATAGCTCATTTTGACTAGAGCTTTGCTCATCTTAGTGGTTCTACTCCTACGAGAGACCGCGGCCCCTCTACGGAGAAGATCCACCTTGGATTCAAGACCCCTAACGGGAAGATCCTTCGCGGATTCGAGACCTCCTCGCGGAGATGAACTTTACCTTGTATCTTTCCCTTTGTTGTTCATGTACCTTGTGATATTGTGTGTTTGATTGTCTAGTGGATGTGTGATTGGACATGTTCTTGAGTGTTTTCCCTCGTGATTTCCTTTTGTGTTTTTCGTGTTCATCGTGGGTTTCCCTCCTCTTCGTGAAAGATCGGCCTAGAATGGTTTGACCCCGCATCATGGACTCTACCTTCTCTTGGCCCAAAAGTGACGTCAGAGAACTTTTTGAACAATACCTAAACTTCTCTTTTTCCCTTATCTTCATATATGGATTGTCCAAAAGTCCTATACACATGCAGTTACACAGGACACAAAAGTGTGTGAAGTAACTTTGTCCTGGATAACATAAATAAAATATTGCATACTTTGCATTAGAAATCACCTCACAAATATGCATGTATGCAATATTTTTGGTCGTAACAAAGGTAGTCACGTCCTCATCACTCGTGTACTTCGTTTGTGTTCAACGACCAGATAAAGACATTACAGAATCCCACTTTCATCAATAAAGCTTTCCTCCTAAATTCCCAATATCAAGATTGCAATCTTGGTTTCTTTCTTGTTCTTCGTTTGCTTGCAGGAAATAGCCCCTCGTGATCAGGTTGATCATGCTCCGGCATGGTCAATAACCACTCGGAGTTCGTTTAGCAATTGCTAAGGTGCGACGTCCTCGCACGTTTGTAGTCGGATCATCAAAGTCTACTCAACCAAACACGATAGCCACCATCTCATCAAAAGACGGGACACCTTTGCCTCTATCAGGCCCTCGGCAAATTCATGGCGGCGATGCACCCGAGCTACAACGTCATTAAGATGTCCGGCAACAACGGTATCATGTCTGTGGTCGGGGACACGAAGGACGTGGTCTAGGCCCTCAGGCTCGTCTACAAGGCCGCGGCGGCCTCGCGCCCCGACGCCGGGGGCGCCCCGGAGTCTCCGAAGGCCGCGCCATCGAGGAGAAGTAGAAGGTGGGTGACCACCGCCGCTTGGGTCCTAGGAAGGCCACTGTCGGATACCCGACCGATTATATTTTATCTCAGACCATCCCGCGCACCCGCGTGAGCTCAAAGGAAGCACCCTTCCCCTCCGGCTGAATCACCCTCTTTGTCGCTCCGATGTGCGGCGCGGCTATACATAGGGAAGATACAGGGAAAGAACATGCCTTTGGGGCTCCCGATACTCCAGTTATTCCGGGCTATCGGGCATGGGGAAGACAAGCCACGGCCGGCCATAGACTAATGTAGTGTATCCGTGTCATGGGAGTGGAGCTCCGCGCGACCATACGTGCACATAGTTGTAGCTTTTTAGTTGAAAATGTGTCCAAATTGTAGCCATTCTCGTCTGACTTATATGAAATTGGTCATGTTTGTACGACATCTTGCCGTGTTTACATGAATTTCATCCCGGTTTGTTGAAAAAGAGTATGAATTGTACGTAGCCAGCGTTGGATGTCAACCTTCTGCATCAAGTCCGCGGACGGATGCGGGATGTTTTTTCTGGGTTGTCATTGGAGATGCCCTTACTAGCCCACTACGTGAAAGACATCTTCCCGTAAATATGAGATGCGAGATTTAGAGTAATTTACCTTTTTAAGTTATAAGGAGGTTTTATTATCTTCAACTTACCCTAAGAGCATCTCTAGAAGACCCCTTATATCGCGCCGAATTGTAAAATAACCGCAGTTTACGGTTTTGCATGAAAAAAAGTGTCCCGAACAGACACTGTATCGGACCACAACATATAAAAAATGTGTGGGGCACAACAAATCTTCACCCTCAATCTTTAGATGCACGGGGTGGGAGGCCGACCTAAGTTTGACCCCTATCGACATCGATCTCTGGCGGGAGGGACACTTCCGCGTGACTGTTCCCGCTTTCCCTTCCTTCTGCCCCCATTGATCTCCCTCCGTCCGCTCTCGTCCACCTGTCGGTGTTCTGGGTACAGGGGTACCCAGACTTGCCTGCCTGCGGCCCAGTGCATGGCTCATCAAGCAGCCTGGTACAGCCCAAAATCTTCACCAACCACTCAGGAGCCTTGCGAGGGGCCGAGCCTCGCGAGGCGGACGACGCAAGACATCCCCTGGGGCGGCCTCAATAAGCTGGCTCATGAGGATCAGAGATATCAAGGCAAGGGGTACCTCGCGAGGTCCTCGTGACGTGAGCGGTGACGACCAAGGCCAGGCAGGCGCCAGCGGGCGCAGAGTGCCAGTTTCCTCTTTGGTGCTAAAGAAGCAGGTGCAGGCGAAGAGTCCCGATGTGTCACGCAAAGGTTTCCATATCGGTGCAACAAGACCAAGACCAGCAGGACGGCAGAGCGGAGGTCATCGCGGAGCCCACGGCGGCGTCACCACCAGAGCTTTTGGCAGGCGAAGACGACCTTTTGTCAGGATAGCTTGTACTAGTTGCCCCCCTTCAAATTTGTCCGTTGTGGGATCCCTTCCCGCTCAATATTTGGGAAGAGGGTCCTGGCCACTATAAATAGGACTAGCCACCACCATTGGGATCATCTCATCTTGAGTTGACCAGATAGAAGGCCAAACGCTCCACTAGCTCACTCGAGCACAAGAACCCCTCTCCTCAGGAGGCAGTTCATCCATGTACTAGTTCTTCCTCAGCCTACAAGGCAATCCACCACACCACACTGGATTAGGGTATTACACCACAATGGTGGCCCGAACCAGTATAAACCTTGTGTCCCTTGTTCTTTGGATGTGACAAGCTAGGCCTAGGGATCAGTGAGTAGACGAGCTAGGGCGGAAGGAGAGATTTTCGTGCGCTCCCCAGAGTTCGAACCTCAAGGGTTTTGCCGGCCCTAGATCCGACATTTGGCGCGCCAGGTAGGGGTGTGCCAAAACTTCCCTTCCATTGATCCGCACTCCGTCGTCCCATCGGTTCCATGGCCGACGCTCACAGAGCCCGTGCTGAGCGACGGGCTGCCCTCGCCGCCCGCGTCGCACAGACTGCTCCTGCCAGCGAACCACCCCGCCATCTCCATTGCCTGCCGCCAATGCCGCCACCGGCCTGGCGTGGCATGAGCAGCAGGCCTCGTCTCTGCAACCCTCCGTGCGGTGTGACGGACGCACCACTACCCCGTCAGTGACCCCAGCGGTCTTGTCATCCCATGCTCATCGCGAACCCGCAGACGTGCAGGCTGCGTTGCTCATGGCACGCGAGCTCCTGCACTACCACCCCGTCGACAACTTCCGCGAAGAATGGCTCGACCGCATCGCTGAGCTCGTCAGTGCCGCTAGGGCTCTCCAGCGCCATCCCTCTCCCTGCCTCATCCGCCTCCCCATGTGGACGATGTGGCCCAAGAAGCTCCTCTGCTACCTCTGCATCAGGGCGCCGTCCAAGACCCATGGCACGTGGCCCCACGGCATGACTGCCCATGCACGGCACCAATACATGAATAAGGAAGCTGCCAAGAGATCCAGCGGCCCCGCGGGGGAGCGCCAGCTCTCCCTCCACCGCCGCATCGAGACCGCGCGTGCCGCGGCAGCGCGCGAGGACCAAGATCAATCTCCAGATCCCCAACAAGCTCCGGTGTCAACAGCAGGCTGCAAGTCTCTCGCCCCCGAGCTGCGCAATGTCAACTGGCCTAGGAAGTTCAAGCCCGACCTGCCTCCACGCTACGATGGCACCCCCAACCCTGCGGAGTTCCTGCAGCTCAACGAGCTGAGCATCGAAGTGTCCGGCGGCAACGAGAAGATCATGGTGAACTGGTTCCCCATGGCCCTCAAAGATGGCGCGCGCTCGTGGCTCCTGAACCTGCCCGCTGGATCGATCTCCACCTGGAGCGAGATGCGCGAGCGGTTCATCGCCAACTTCCAGGGCACCCGAGACCACCCCCCGGCCGCGGGTGACCTGCGGCGTATCAAGCAACAACCAGGAGAAACCCTAGAGAAGTTCATCCAACGCTTCAACAGTGTCCGTGTCAAGATCCCCAAGGTTACAGACGAGGCCATCATTTCGGCGTTCTCAGATGGTGTCCGCGACATCAAGATGAAGGAGGAGCTCGCCATCCACGAAGATCTATGCACGTCCCTGGAGCTGTTCAACCTTGCGACCAAGTGCGCCAGAGCTGAGGAGGGGCGCCTCTCCCTCGTCGAGCTACCCATTACCAAACCCGAAGACAAGAAGGCCAAGAGCAAGGATGTAAAGCGCAAGGGAGCGGCAGTGCTCGCGGCTGAACCGGAGATGAAGCGCGGCCGCGACTATCCTCCAAGAACGGCCAGGCGTTTTGCGCCTTCCACAACGTGCACAGCCACAACACCCACGACTGTCAAGAGCTCCTCCATGAAGGATGCGTCATCCAACGCCCTGAATGCAGCAACCATGGCTACAGCCGTGGGGGAAGCCGGACCGTGGGACGCTGGGACGACCGCGGCCCCCGCCAGGAGTGGCGTGATCAACCTCGAGAGGACTGATGGCGCGGTCAGCCCCGTGAGAACGCCTGGAGGGACCAGCCTCGGGAGGGCCGTCCTCAGGGCAAGGCCGGCCTTCCACCTCTTCCGCCACCAAGGAGAAATGACGACCAGGACGAGGGGGCTGGGGGCTTCCAGGAGCCACGTGCCATTGCCTGCATCTTGGGAAGAGTACGGGCTCCAGCTTCTCAACGCCTCTTCAAGTAGTTCGCCCGGGAAGTAAACGCGGCTCTCCCCAAGCTCGAGGCTACTCACCCACTCAGGTGGTCCAGGTGCCCCATCAGCTTCAGTTTAGTAGACCAGCTCAAGTGTGCGGCTACGGCCGGCCCCCTCCCGATGCTTTGTTCGCCCATCATCAGCAACGTCCAAGTTACCAAGACCCTCACCGATGGTGGCGCGGGGCTCAATGTCCTATCCATCGAGACATTCGACAGCCTCCAAGTACCTTACGATCAGTTACTGCCTACCAAGCCCTTCTCTGGAGTGACTGACAGCTCCACCACCCCCGTAGGACAGGTCCGCTTGCCTGTCACCTTTGGCAAGCGCAACAACTACCACACTGAGCTCATCGACTTCGACGTCGCCCACATTCATCTCACATACAACGCCATCCTTGGGTACCCAGCCCTGGCCAAGTTCATGGCAGTGACTCACCACGGCTACAACGTCCTCAAGATGCCAGGGAGCGGCGGCGTCATCACCATCGCTTGTGAGGAGAAGGATGCGGTGTGCTCGCTCGAGCGCGCTTACCAAGCGGCATCAGTCGAGGATCCAGACAACGACAGCATCATCTACCCGCCTGAGGTCATCCCCAAGAAGAAGAAGTAGTTGCTCGCCCTAGAACCTCATGAGGATGCAGCACCTGGCAGCAGCACCTCGGGACCTACACCTAGGGAGGGGCCGTCTCCCTCCCTCGCATAGGAAGGCGCGCCCGGCGCCCCCCTCAGGCTCGGCTCGAGGGCTCTCCTTTGGAGGGCCTCTGACTTAGCCAATGTCACGAGGGAGGCGCTCGGGCACCATATGGAGGAGTGCTTCGCTGCACACTTCCCGCCGGAGGCCTCAAAGCATGAGGCACCAAGTGCTCAGGAGTTCATCAGCCCTACCATCGAAGCTACATGTGCCAAGGGCAATGCGAGGCGAGCGCCGCCCAGCGCCTCTGAGTACAGCTGTTGGCCTAGGCTCAGGAGACGGGCTGCGCGTCTGCGTTAACGTCCCCGCACTCAATAGGATTGCATCTCTGGAGCTCTACTGGCCTTCCCTGGTGGGCCGGTGCAAGGGTCCCCCTCACAGCTACGTCCGCATGCCCTTCGGCCTGCCGAACCAAGCGACCCTGCACCAGCACCATATGCGGGAAGTCCTGGCGACTCACGAGGACAGGCATAAGAAGATCTAGCCGGAGTTGGACTCGGCCCTCCGCAAGATCTGGGGAACCCCAGAGCCTCACGAGGTGCCGGAGCCAGACGGCACGTGAGGAGCAGCATCTACATCGAGCATCTTCAACTACACCAACACTACTTCAGCAACTGTGCCAGGTGACATTTTCCGGGTTTTGTTCAACTGGGAGTGCGCCTCGGGCTGCATCATTCCAGGTCGCACGGGCATGTCCCTGCAACATGTACCCTTTTGCATCTCAGCTCACCTTGTTGGGGGCGCCCCTCGGGCTGCATCATCCCCAGGCCGCACAGGTCCGTCCTTGTGGCATGTATCTCCCTTGCATTTTACCTGAGCTAGCGTTACCATTTCTGTCAGCTGCATTTGAATCAATCATCTATTTGACCATCACCCCTTCGGGTCTCATTCGCTACCTAATGGACTTCCGTTCATGTCGCAACGGGGGTTGCATACATTGGCATGACGCTTGTGCTCGAGTCCGTCCCTGCAACGCTGACAAACCCGAGGGACCGAGCTCTGACCCGCGGCCCGCTCCGCAAGCGTCATCTCACCAGGTCCTTGGTGCCTTCGTCTTCCTGCAGAATTATCAGAAGCCCAGCGGCGTGCGCGGCCCTAAGTCATTATGTTGTAGGCTAACCCACCAGAGTCTTAGGAGCACGGCGACAGGCAATCCCGCTGGTCTCCCCTCCTCACGTAATTCGCTTGCGCGTTTAAGGGGGGTCCCTGAGCATCGCGTCTCAGGGGCTCTTACCAACTCTGCAGCCCTCACCCCTTGGCTTTGACCACGGCATCGCGACCTGGCATACCAATGGCGGCTGAGCATCGCTCGAGGGTCGGGACCGAGGATGCAGAGCATCAAGAAGGATGGGAGAAGCAGAGGCCGGCTCAGAGAGCTCGGGCCAGCTCGTACGTCAAGGGGGACCCTTGGGCATCGCGACCCAAGGGCCTAACTGGTCCCATAGCCCCTCACTCCCTAGTCTTGTCCTGGTTTCCGATCAAGCCAGCGGCGGCTGAGGTACGCGTGGGGCCGGGCCCTGCCGATGCAGAACGTCAAGGCCTGAGTCCAGCATTCCCTCCCCGAAGGCCGTTCGTACGTCAAGGGGGACCCTTGGGCATCGTGACCCAAGGGCCTAACTGGTCCCGTAGCCCTTCACTCCCTGGTCTTGTCCTGGTTTCCGGTCAAGCCAGCGGCGGCTGAGGTACGCGCGGGGCCGGGCCGTGCCTACGCAGAACTCTGGGACCGATGGGGAGGAAATCACGAAATACCAGCCTTGCGACATCGGAAACAAGCCAGGCGCGCCGCTTAGAGAATCACCTCATTCTCATCAAGATAAGTCGTTAACTCTTTGGTACCCCATCCTCGCTCGCAGAGCGGGATTCAGTAGTCACGCGTCAGCAACGCCGCCTCGCTTTTTAACCTCCGGGAGCCGCTTGCACGCCAAGGGGGACCTCTTGAGCATCATGCCTCAGAAGCTCTTACCGGACCCCGGGCCGCTCACCTCCTGGCCTTGACGACGGCATCGCGACCTGGCATACCAGCGATGGTTGTAGCTTGCCTTGGGACTGGGACCTTTCGACGTAGAGCACTATGCAACTAAAATGATAAAAAAGGGTGATATTGCTGGAACGAGGCTCGCGAATAGGGTGTACTAGCGGGGATACAAGATAAAAGCAAAAGCATTACATGTTCTTTACATGCCCCCGTGGGGTCGGCTTCGGATCCTCGTAGGGAACGCCACAAAAGGACTTCAGGTGATCCTAACTACGGTCGCCATTGCCGACACCATCATCAATAGTGGGCCATGGTGGCCCACCTCCGACCTTGCGCAGATCACCACTGACGACGTGCTCGCGAGCCCAACGCGTTTTGGGCGCGCCGCAAGCACGGGGGCGCGTAGCTGTCGTCGCTCATCTCCGGTGATTCGTCGGACTCAGGAGAGCTGCTGGACCTCCAGAGGCCATCGCTACTGCTGGGCGAGCTAGTGGAAGGACCGGCGGCTGGCGTGGTGCCGGCCGCGGCATCGTCCCGACGGCCCCCTCCAGGGCAGCACTCCAGGAGGCGTCCCTCCTCGTCGAACGCCTTGAAGTGCAGCATGGAGGCACCGTCGTACTCGAAGTAGATGGCGAGGGCGCCTCCCACGCCGCAGACGCGGGCGACCTCTCCCCATCCGCGAGTCATGAAGACCTTGCCCGGGGAGAAGACCTCTACCTCAGCCCTCGTCGCCAGGGCCTCGCACTCGGCATGTCGCAACCATAGTCCGAGCGGCCTCCTCGGCGGCATCTCCGCAGCAAAGACTGGCGGGAAGCGTATTCAAGATCTAGGAGGCATCGCCGCCCATACCACGAACTCACGTGAGGAGCCTCTGGCGTGCGCTCGGGGGACGGCAGCGTGCACCACTACAGCGCGATCGACGCGGCCATGGCGCGGGCGGCACTGGGCGCCGACTTCCCCTCCGTGGCCTGGTGCCCTAGCATACAGGGGCAGCGGGTAGCTGGGGGGAGGCCGCTTGTGCCAAGGCCTCGTCACTTCCGGCCTCATGGTGGCACTATGAGGGCAGAATGGTCTTTTCTTCGGAGGGAGTACTTCTGGCTCCTCGCGAGGACTTTTCCCCTTCTGAGGGGTAGAAAATCGCCGGATCGACGCCATGAGCAGCTCGGCCGAGCAAAGGGCAAAGAAGAAGAAGAAGCGAGAGGAACGAAGGAGGAAGATGAGCAGCAAGGGCCCCACTTGCCGCCTCATTTATAGCCAGGAGAAGGCCAATCGCCGGCCTCCATAATCGCAGCTAATGATGATCTTCTATGCATGCAGGGACTTGTCAAGTCGCGCGGTCACCGAGGCTGCGTGGGGAAGTGGAGACGCCTATGTCCCTTCAATCGCCACACGTCAGTCGAGGCCACAGGCTTTTAGGGCCCACGGCGCTCCGTGCTTGACCCTTGGCTCTACCGCGAAGCCAAGCCCGAGTGCACATTGGGCCCGGGGGCTACTGTCGGCGTTCTGCGAACGGGGGTACCCAGACTTGCCTGCCTGCGGCCCAGGGCGTGGCTCATCAAGCAACCTGCTACAGCCCAACATCTTCAGCAACCACTCAAGACCCTCGCGAGGGTCCAAGCCTCGCGAGGCGGACGACGCAAGACATCCCCTGGGGCAGCCTCACTAAGCCGGCTCATGAGGATCGGAGATATCAAGGCAAGGGGTTCCTCGCGAGGTCCTCGTGACGTGAGCGGTGACGACCAAGGCCAGGCGGGTGCCAGCGAGCACAGAGTGCCAGTTTCCTCTTTGGTGCTAAAGAAGCACGTGCAGGCGAAGAGTCCCGAGGCGTCAGGCAAAGGTTTCCATATCGGTGCAACAAGACCAAGATCAGCAGGACGGTAGAGCGGAGGTTATCGCGGAGCCCACGGCGGCGTCACCACGAGATCCTTTGGCAGGCGAAGACCAACTTTTGTCAGGATAGCTTGTACTAGTTGTCCCCCTTCAAATTTGGTCGTTGTGGGATCCCATCCTGCTCAATATTTGGGAAGAGGACCCTGGCCACTATAAATAGGACTAGCCACCACCATTGGGATCATCTCATCTTGAGTTTATCATATACAAGGCCACACGCTTCACTAGCTCACTCGAGCACAAGAACCCCTCTCCTCATGAGGCAGTTCATCCATGTACTAGTTCTTCCTCAGCCTACAAGGCAATCCACCACACCACACTGGATTAGGGTATTACACCACAACGATGGCCCAAACCAGTATAAACCTTGTGTCCCTTGTTCTTTGGATCTGACGAGCTAGGCCTAGGCATCGGTGAGTAAATGAGCTAGGGCGGAAGGAGAGATATTCGTACGTACCCCAGAGTTCGAACCTCAAGGGTTTTGCCGGAACCCTAGATCTGACACCACCATCCCTAGCTTTGTATCGCCGCCATGGAATCCTCCCATCCGTCGCCCCTCACTGTGGATGTCATCCATGCGCTAAACCTTCCGGCAGATCTCATCACCACCATGTCGCACCCGTCGTTGTTCAAGGCCTCACCGCGCAAACCCTCAAAGCGACTGGCAACGTCATTGTCCAGGGTGGCGCTCCTACAACCCCCGCCTGGAAGGCATGCGCGCCCACCGCTGCCACCGCCGGTAATCTGGTCCGGTGTGCCCGCCGCTGCCACTGCCGGTAATCTGGTCCGGCCCGCGCCGATGAAGAAAGGCATGGTTTCTGGTGTGAAACACAAGAAGGCCAATACAACAGGTACCTCGCCAACACCTCCCCGATTGCCCCGGCAAGAGCTACCCCAATGATGCTCGCCGCAATTACCGCCATCAAGGTCTTCAACGAAATAGGCGCATGGTATGATGCTTTAATTTCTTATAGTTGTTTCACTTTTTGCCATTGCACTTGTTCGTGACTTGTTGAGTGAAATTATAGCACCAGTTTGCATGATCTGACTGCTGAGTTTGTGCACTTGTTGGACGACAAGATTGTCGACATCGGTTAAGCCACGATTGGTGATTACGGTTACACTGAGATGGATGGTGTCGTGCACGATCACGATGAGTAAGAAGATGAGGTGGAGGAGGTCGAGGAAGGGGTGTTCGACCAAGCGCGAGCAAAAGTGCGTGCAAGATCAAAGAACTATACGCAATGAAGAGGGGTTGTGCAAGGCCGCCGTTAAGGAGAGAAAACCCCTTGCCGAGGAGAACAAGGCCTTGTCCAAGCTTCTTGCCGAGGAGAACAAGATCATGACTATGAACCGCAATGACATGGACAATGTCACGAAAGAATGGCATGATATTGCGCGAAGAAAGATCTTGAAGGGAAGGATGCTAGTGGCGATGGGTGATGGCTTTGGTGTCGGTGGGGGGGAATCAATGGCGGTGGTGGAGAGTGATGATGTTGATGATGATGGCCATGGAGGAGGTGGTGGCTTCGGTGGTAGTGGTGTAGAGCGATGACGAAGATGAAGATGGTGATGGTGGCAACGGTGGCTTTTGCATGAGGTTCTTTTGCGTGATGATTGAAAACTATGCTTAATTTCCGCGCAAACTATGTTTGATTGTTCGAATTTCAAGGCAGTCATTTAAATTGCGGTCAAATTGTCTAATTTGACTTTTTTTGGTTTGTGGGCTGTTGCGGGCTGCGGCCGAACATACCTGACAAAGCGGAAATGTAATTTATTCGGCTGCAGCCCGCGCCAGCCCACAAAACACGTTTTTCATGAACTGTTAATGCACCAATGGGTCCATGATATAAGGGCTCTAAGAGCATCTCTAGCAGACCCCTTGTATCACCCTGACCCACAAAATAACTGCATGTTTACATTTTTGCACGAAAAAGTGACCGAACAGAAACCGCAAACGCGCCCCACCCTTAATTGTTTTTAGTGGAGTGGTAAATCGCCCCCTCCAAACCACGAAAAGCCAGGTTCCCCCACCCCGTTGGTGCTATGTATCATAAGAAAGCGGTTGGCATGCGATTCCGGCCATTTCCGCCAGCGGAATAGCGCTTTCGGGCTGCACCACAACCGGGTCCACTCGCCTGCGCCCCAGATCTGCCGAGCCGGCCTGCCCGCCGGTCGCCGCCGCCCCGGATCGATCACTGCCCAGTCGTCGCCCGCCCCGCATTCACCGAGCCGCTGAGTCTTTGCCGGTGAGCCCCTTTCTGCCCCTTGTAGCTCGACCGCATGTGTTAAAATTTCTTTGATGGGAGCTCGGATGTGGTTTTGTATATGGAATTGAGTCCGTGTGAGTATTTTTTTCTTGAGGATTCGTCCTCATCCGCCGACTCAGACGTGAAATCGATGCTTGAGCGCCATCGGCAGCAGATCGTGGTGGTAGTCCTAGCCGTCAAGGAGGTCGAGGATCAAACTTGCAAGATAAGGCAAGGATCAGCAGTCAACATCTTTGCATCCCCCGGAACCGCCATCTCGGAAATATGATGTTTATGCAAGACTACTTCACCAACAATCCTACCTATTCGTCACATCTCTTCCGGAGAAGGTATCGAATGCACCGATCCATCTTCGTAAAAATTGTGCAAGCTTGTGAGACCAATTTTCGCTTTTTTACCCAAAGGAGAAACACCGCGGGCTTGTTGGCTTTTAGCGCATATCAAAAAATCTCGGCAGCTACGCGGGTGATTGCATATGGCATTCCGGCTGACTACGCCGATGATGTCACTTAAAGCTACATCGGTTTTTCCCAAAGGAAGAAGGGATGATGCAGCACATCGGCGGTAGGTATTTCCCTCAGATGTGAAACCAATTTTATCGAACCAGTAGGAAAACCAAGCAACACAATATAAACAACACCTACACACAAATAACAACACCTCGCAACTCGACGTGTTAAAGGGGTTGTCAATCCCTTTCGGGTAACGAACGTGGGAGAAATATAAATATTGATAGATTGGTTGATAAATAAGATAAATTGCAGCAAGGTATTTTTGGGTTTTTGGTTTAGTAGATCTGAAAATAAAAGCAAAGGCAAATATATAAGAACACCCGGGGGCCGTAGGTTTCACTAGTGGCTTCCCTCGAGAAAAATAGCAAACGGTGGGTAAACCAATTATTGTTGGGAAATTGAAAGAACCTCAAATAATTATGATGATATCCAGGCAATGATCATTACATAGGCATCACGTCCAAGATTAGTAGAATGACTCCTGCCTGCATCTACTACTATTACTCCACACATCGACCACTATCCACCATGCATCTAGTGTATTAAGTTCATGGAAAAATGGAGTAATGCATTAAGAACGATGACATGATGTAGACAAGATCCGTTTATCTATGGCCTTAGATATGGATCTCTTCATTTTATCCTTAGTGGCAACGATACATACATGTCGGTTCCCCTTCTGTCAGTGGGATCAAGCACCGTAAGATCGAACCCACTACCGGGCACCTCTTCCCATTGCAAGATAAATAGATCAAGTTGGCCGAAAAAACAAATAACAGAGAAGAAATATGATGCTATAAGAGATCATGCATGTAAGAGATCAATGAAACTCACATAACTTTCATGGATATAAAAAGACAGATCTGATCATAAACTGAAAGTTCATCGGATCCCAACAAACACACTGCAAAAAAAGTTACATCATATGGACATCCAAGAGACCATTGTATTGATAATCAAAAGAGAGAGAGGAAGCCATCAAGCTACTAACTACGGACCCGTAGGTCTACAAGGAACTACTCACACATCATCGGAGAGGCACCAATGGAAGTGGTGAACCCCTCCGTGATGGCGTCTAGATTGGATCTGGTGTTTTTGGACTCTGCGGCTGCTGGATGAATATTTTCGTTGACTCCCCTAGGGTCTCTGGAATATTGTGGTATTTATAGAGGAAAGAGGCGGTGCGGGAGGCCACCGAGGTGGGCATAACCCACCTGGGAGCGCCAGGGGGGGCTGGCGCGCCCTAGTGGGTTGTGCCCCCCCTCGGGGCACCCTCCAGGTGCTGGCTTGGCCCATCAAATGTCTTCTGGCCCAAACAAATCTCCAAAAAGTTTCGTGGTGTTTGGGCTCCGTTTGATATTGATTTCCTGCGATGTAAAAAACATGCAGAAAACAGCAACTGGCACTTGGCACTATGTCAATAGGTTAGTACCAAAAATGATATAAAATGACTATAAAATGATTGTAAAACATCCAAGAATGATAATATAACATCATGGAACAATCAAAAGTTATAGATGTGTTGGAGACGTATCAGCATCCCCAGGCTTAACTCCTACTCGTCCTCGAGTAGGTAAGTGATAAAAATAGAATTTTTTATGTGCAATGCTGCCTATCATATCATATCATATTATTTTCTTTATAGCATGGACATTTGGACTTTTATATGGTTCAAAGCAATAGTCTAGTTTTGACATAATAATTTAGAATACTCAAGCATATCAACAAGCAACCATGTCTTTCAAAATATCAGTGCTAAAATAAGTTATCCCTAGCCCATTATGCTCAACCATTGATCCATTCATGAAACACACTCATATATTAGTTACACCCAATGCTCAAGTACGATCATAGTGTTTCCTAGTTGGTGCTTGTAAGAGAAGATGGAGACTCAAATTTAAAAATAAAAATTGCATAAGTAAAAGAAAGGCCCTTCGCAGTGGGAAGAGGGATTTGTAGAGGTGCTAGAGCTCAAAGCTTAAATTGAGAGATAAATTATTTTGGGAGGTATACTTTTCCCACCAACGAGAACGACTTGAGGTTCCCAACACTTTCCATGCTAGATATATCATAGGCGGTTCCCAAACAGAAAATAAAGTTTATTCCTTTTCCACCAAACTTTCACAAGCCATGGCTAGCCGAATCCACGGTTGCCTTCCATACCAACACTTTCCAAGGAATTTATTATTTGACGACATAAAGTAAATTTGTTTTTCATTTCGGGACTGGGCATCCCTAATACCATTGTCGTACTCTCGTGCAATGACAAGTGAATAAACACTCGTCGTGAGAATAACACATCTAGCATGGAAAAAATTGGCCACCCCTCACCGCCTCGCGAGCGGTATGGGCACACGAAAGGGAAATTTATTTTGAAAATTAGAGATGGCATATACAAATTTACTTAGAATGGCAAGGAAATACCACATATAGGTAGGTATGGTGGACTCATGTGAAAAAATCGGGATAAAGGATTTTGGATGCACAAGTAGAGATCATACTTAGTGCAAAATGAAGGCTAGCAAAAGACTGGGAAGCGACCAACCATGAAACGAATAATCTCGTAAGCGAACACTGAGCATAAATAACACCGAATAATGCACCACAAGTAGGATATAATTTCATTGCATAATTATTGACTTTTGTGCTTGCATAGGGAATCACAAACTTTAACACTAATATTCTTACTAGAGCACAATTACTCATCAACATAACTCACATATCACATCATCATGTCTCAAAACTATTACAAGGAATCAAGTTTATTTTGTCCAATCATCTTCATGAAAGTTTTTATTATATCCTTCTTGGATATCTATCACTTTGGGACTAATTTTTATGTGTTGCTTTGATAAGCTCAAACAAATATAAGTGAAGATCATGAGCATAATTTTTTTTTCTTTCAAAATAATACAAGTAAAGCAAGAGAGAATTTTTAAAATTTTACTAATTCTCAAATATATCTAAGTGAATCAAGAGAGTATTTCTTCAAAAATACTAAGCACACCGTGCTCAAACAGATATAAGTGAAGCACTAGAGCAAGTCCTAGCTCATAAAAATTTAAGTGAAGCATAGGGAGCTATTCTAACAAGTCATGGCATAATTTTGGCTCTCTCAAATAGGTGTGTAAAACAAGGATTGATGACTTCAAAATAAAAAAACAAGCAAAGACTCATATCATACAAGATGCTCCAAGAAAAACACAGTTTCGAGTGAAATACTGATAGTTGTTCGAAGAAAGTGGGGATGCCACTCAGCGGCATCCCCAAGCTTAGTTGGTTGCTCATTTTTGGATAATAGCTTGGGATGCCAGGGCATCCCCAAGCTTAGGCTCTTCCATCCTTCCTTCATCCATCGTAAGATAACCCAAAACTTGAAAACTTCAATCACACAAAACTTCAACAAAACCTTCGTGAGATCCGTTAGTAAAAGAAAGCAAACCACTACTATAAGTGTTGTATCAAACCAATTCATATTTTGTTTCTGTATTATATCTCCTATATTCGAACTTTTCTATGGCAAAAACTCATCAAAGAAAACCATAGAGCCATCAAAATAAGCACACGACACAAAGAAAACAGAATCTGTCAAAAACAGAACACTCTGTAGTAATCTGGAAGTTTGGAAAACTTATGGAACTCTAAAAATCTTGAAAAAAAATAGGTCCACGTGGGAAATTTGTATATTGATCTTCTGCAAAAAAGAATCAACTAAAAAGCACTTTTCTGTTAAAAATGAGAATTTTTCTCGTGAGCGCAAAGTTTCTATCTTTTTTAGCAAGATCAAACAACTATCACCCAAGAAGATCCTATCGGTTCTACTTGGCAGAAACACTAATTAAAACACAAGGAACACAATCATACCAGTAGCATAATTGTGTAAACACACAATAACAGAAAGCAAAAAGCAAAAATAAATTTTATTCATTGGGTTGCCTCCCAACAAGCGCTATCGTTTTACGCCCTTAGCTAGGCATAATACCAAGATTTCAAGTATTGTCATCCTTGTTGGATGTTCCCTAAGTTGCCCTCATTATAGATTCATAAGGAAATTTGACCTTGGTTATCGGGAAGTGTTCCATGCCCTTTCTCAAGGGAAACTGGAATTTAATAATCCCTTCTTTCATGTCAATCACTGCGCCAATAGTGCGCAAAAACGGTCTACCAAGTATAATAGGGCAAGACAGATTGCAATCGATGTCAAGAACTATAAAGTCTATGGGTACATAGTTCCTTTTTGCAAGAATAAGAACATCATTGGTCCTTCCCAAAGGCTTTTTTATGGTGGAATCCGCCAAACGCAAATTAAGAGAGCAACTTCAATATTGGTAAGACCAAGAACATCTCAAAGAGATTTCGGAATAGTGGAAACACTAGCACCCAAATCACACAAAGCAAAAAACTCATAATTTTTAATTTTGATTTTCATAGTGGGTTCCCATTCATCATGCAACTTCCTAGGAATTGAAACTTCTAATTCCAATTTTTCTTCAAAAGATTTCATCATAGTATCAACAATATGTTTAGTAAAAGCTTTATTTTGTTCATAGGCATGGGGTGAATTAATCATGCATTGCAACAAAGAAATACAATCAATCAAGGAGCAACGATCATAATTAAAGTCTTTGTAATCCAAAATAGTGGGTGCATCACTAGAAGTCTTGACCTCTCCAAACCCACTTTTATCAATTTTCTCAACAAGATTTTCACCCTCAGAAATATTGGGACGCCTTCTACCTAAAGTTGACTCTTCTTCAATCCCTTTATCATCAAGTTGAACTTTACTAAACAAAGAATCAAGGGAAGAAACACCAATCATTTTAATGTATTCATCATTTTTATGCAAGCAATCACTAGAAAACACCTTTTTCTAGTAATTCTCATTTAGATCTAAGCACGACGGTTCTTTTCTTACTTTCATCCATAGAAACATAAAGAGCTTTAATTTATTCTTCAACCTTAGGCACAAAATTTTTCAACTTGAGATTTTGTTCATCATGAGAAATCCTACCAATACTCCTAAACATATCATCGATCTTATTAAATGTTTTTTCTATGGAAGCATTGAAAACCTTTTGAGTATTGATAAATTCTTTAATGTTATTCTCTAGATCAGAGGTATTCCTATTATTATTGTAAGATTGATTTCCATAGGAATTACCATAGTTATTAGAGGAATTACTAGGAAAAGGCCTAGGATTAAAATTACCCCCATAAGAATTGTTATTAAAATTATTTCTAGAGATAAAGTTCACATCTATAGCATCACGAGTTTGCTTAATCAAGGTAGACAAAGGCATATCATTAGGATCAATAGGAGCACTTTTACTAGCAACCATTTTCATAAGAGCATCAACTTTCTCATTCAAAGAGTCAATCTCAACCGCATTAATCTTGTTGCTTGTCGGCGCCCTTTCGGTATGCCATTGCGAATAATCCGCCTTAATATTATCAAGCAATTTGGTGGCTTCACCCAAAGTTATTTCCATAAAAGTGCCACCAACGGGGGAGTCTAAAAGATTTCGAGAAAAAAATTCAATCCTGCATAGAAATTTTGTATGATCATCCAAAGCTTTAACCCATGAGTTGGGCAATTCCTTAGCATCATTTCCATCCTTTCCCAAGATTGTGCAACATGCTCAAGTTCAAGTTGCTTGAAATTCATGATTTGGGTTCTAAGGGATATAATTTTTGCGGGCAGAAAATATTTAGTGATAAAATCATCTTTGCATTTGTTCCAAGAATCAATGCTATTGCGAGGTAAAGAAGAAAACCAAATTTTTGCATGATCTCGGAAAGAAAATGGAAACAATTTCAATTTCACAATATCATTGTCCACATCTTTTTTCTTTTGCATATCGCATAATTCCATGAAGGTATTAAGACGGGACGCGACATCCTCATTAGGAGTGCCGGAAAATTGATCTTTCATGACAAGATTCAACAAAGTAGTATTAATATCACAGGTCTCCGCACTAGTGGCGGGAGGAGCAATCGGAGTGCCGATAAAATCATTGTTGTTGGTATTGGAAAAATCACACAACTTAGTGTTCTCTTGTGTCATTTTTTAGAAATTGTAAACAAGAACACAAGTGGCGATAGATCCGACCGGAAAACCCGCAAATGGAAAAGATGGCAAAATAAAATGCCAAATGTTTGTGAAGTGGGGGAGATGAAAACGAGAGGCAGATGGCAAATAATGTAAATTGCGAGGAGATGACATTTGATATTAGGAACTTGGTATATGTTGAAGATCATCCCCAGTAACGGCGCCAGAAATTCCTTTTGATATCGCTTAAAGCTACGTCGGTTTTTCCCCAAAGAGGAAGGGATTAATCAGCACAGCGGCGGTAGGTATTTCCATCAGATGTGAAACCAAGGTTATAGAACCAATAGGAGAACCAAGCAACACAACGTAAACAACACCTGCACACAAATAACAACACCTCGCAACCCGACATGTTAAAGGGGTTGTCAATCTCTTTTGGGTAACGAACGTGAGAGAGATATAAATATTGGTAGATTGGTTGATAAATAAGATAAATTGCAGCAAGGTATTTTTGGGTTTTTGGTCTAGTCGATCTGAAAATAAAAGCAAAGGCAAAAATATGAGAAAGAAGACCCGGGGTTGTAGGTTTCACTAGTGGCTTCTCTCGAGAAAAATAGCAAACGGTGGGTAAACCAATTACTGTTGGGAAATTGATAGAACCTCAAATAGTTATGACGATATCCAGGCAATGATAATTACATAGGCATCACGTCCAAGATTAGTAGACCGACTCCTGCCTGCATCTACTACTATTACTCCACACATCGACCGCTATCCAACATGCATCTAGTGTATTAAGTTCATGGAAAACAGAGTAATGCATTAAGAACGATGACATGATGTAGACAAGATCCGTTTATCTATGGCGTTAGATATGGATCTCGTCATTTTATCCTTAGTGGCAATGATACATATGTGTCGGTTCCCATTCTGTCACTGGGATCAAGCACCGTAAGATCGAACCCACTACCGGGCACCTCTTCTCATTGCAATATAAATAGATCAAGTTGGTCAAACAAAACCCAAATATCGGAGAAGAAATACGAGGCTATCAGAGATCATGCATATAAGAGATCAAAGAAACTCAAATAACTTTCATGGATATAAAAAGATAGATCTGATCATAAACTCAAAGTTGATCAGATCCCAACAAATACACCGCAAAAAGAGTTGCATCATATGGATCTCCAAGAGACCATTGTATTGATAAAAGAGAGAGAGGAAGCCATCTTGCTACTAACTACGGACCCGTAGGTCTACAAGGAACTATTCACGCATCATCGGAGAGGCACCAATGGAAGTGGTGAACCCCTCCGTGATGGTGTCTAGATTGGATCTGGTGTTTCTGGACTCTGCGGTGGCTGGATGAATATTTTCGTCAACTCCCCTACGGTTTCTGGAATATTGTCGTATTTATATAGCAAAGAGGTGGTGCGGGAGGCCACCGAGGTGGGCACAACCTACCTGGGCACGCCAGGGGGCCTGGCGCGCCCTGGTGGGTTGTGCCCCCCTCGCCCCCCCCCCTAGGTGCTGCCTTGGCCCATCAGGTGTCTCCTGGCCCAAAAAAATCTCCAAAAAGTTTCGCGGTGTTTGGACTTCGCTGGATATTGATTTCCTGTGATGTAAAAAACATGCAGAAAACAACAACTGGCACTTGGCACTATGTCAATAGATTAGTACCAAAAAATGATATAAAATGACTATAAAATGATTGTAAAACATCCAAGAATGATAATATAACATCATGGAACAATAAAAAATTATAGATACGTTGGTGACGTATCAGCCGACGAGTACCTTAATATTGGCGAAGATATTATAACTGAGTCAGTGCGTATGCTCGCCAACGTGATCATCCTCGCCTTTGGTCCTATCTATGTTCGTGCACCCAACAAGGAAGAAACTAAAAAGTTAATGGCAACAAATGAGAAGTGAGGTTGACCCAGCATGCTAGGAAGTGTTAATTGGACGCATTGGACTTAGAAAAACTGCGCGAAGGATTTGCGTAGACAGTATTGTGGCAAGTCTCGTGATGCAACAATTATGCTAAAGGTCGTAGCATCTCAGGATTTATGGATTGGGCATTGTTTTTTTGGTATACCGGGTACTCTCAATGATATCAATGTGTTGCGGTGGTCTCATTTGTTTGTTGGACTTGCTAGTGGTAATGCTCCTGCTTACAACTTCACAGTGAATGGGCATCACTACACAAATGGGTACTATCTTGCCGATGGTATTTACCCTTCTTGGTGTATATTTGTCAAGAGCATCAAAAATCCCAAATCTAGAAAGCATATTAAATTTGCAAAGGTAGAAGAGGCTGCCCGAAAAGATACTGAAAGTGCCTTTGGGGTTTTGCAATCTAGATTTGCCATTGTTCGTGGCTCTACCCGTTTTTGGGACAGGCAAACCCTGAACAACATCATGATATGTTGTGTGATTCTTCACAACATGATCATCGAAGATGAGAGGGACATGAACTTGGAGTTCTTCTATGACAATGTCGGTAGCTGTGTGAAGCCAATTAGAGACCCTGACCGCATACAAGCATTCCTTCAGATATACCGGCAGATTAACGGCGCAAACACCCACTGTCAGCTTCAGAAGAATCTCATTGAGCACCTTTGGCAAAGGCATTGAGCATCATCTAGATTTTACATTCATTTCATTTAATTCATACATGATCGGTACCATTGCTGTATTTGGGACAATTCTTGTATTGAATTATTACTTTAATTCATCGATTTGAATAATTATTGTAATTTGTATTCTTAATATTCACATTTTATGTTATTGAATTCACATTTCTGTGTAATATGTGAGATATGTGTCAAATTCAGAAAATATGTTTTGTGGGCTCCCGCGGGCTACGGCCTAACATACAATGCATAGCGAAACTATAAAAGGGAATAGCTTTGAACAGATATGCTAAACGCGTTATAAAGCTCTGCTCTATGAGGGATATGCTAGAAATGCTCTAAACAACAGAACGTTTGGAGTCGCTCTAAGAGCATCTCCAACAGTCGCGCTATATATCGCGCGCGCGGTGGAAAAACATGTTTTTTTGGAAATACGCCCTGGAGGCAATAATATTGTATTATTATATTGCCATTAATCATAATTTAGAGTTTACATTTCATGCTATAACTGCTATGATCCTGGAATATGTGATTCACTGGAAAATTCATATGCACGTGTGGAATGATAAATGGTCAAACAATAGGTTCCTGATCCAGCCTCTAGGATTAGCTCAAGTGTTGTTCGTGATCACTTTTTCTGGATCTTAGGATATCGTTAGGTGCAACGATAGTCCTAAAACAACATTGAGGGTATGATGTTAGAAGAACGATCATATTGAATCGACGCAATCTTGTATGCTATACTTTGTGATCATATCATCAGAAATCATTTGTTATAACACGGAGTGTTAGCATGTGTAATTTAGTTCCTCACACCATGAGTGTGTCTCGGTTACTTCCTACCAGATGGTGGACTTTGGGGTTTATCAAACATCATCTGTAACAAGGTGATCATAACGACAACTTTCAGGTTCACCGGAAAGTTTGACAAGTGAAGGAACAACTCGAGAGTGGGATTTGCTCCTCCGACGATGGAGAGATATTCTTAGGGCCCTCTCGGCATGACGGCATCCATCATTGTCTGGCCAGACACATGTGACTACGTCTCGGGGATGCCGGAACACATGAACGAGAAAGAAGAACAAAACTGGTAACGGGAGCAACGATATATTGGGCATGGTGATGACCCAGGAGGACACCGATGCACACCGGGTTTTGTAAAGTATCACGAAGCAAAGGGAACGTCACATGATAACCAAAGGTTCACTCAAATATCATTCGTGTAATCATATGGACCGATATGAATGTCCACGGTTCCGCTATTAGTCATTGAACGAAGGAGTTTCGTTTATGTCTATGCTTTACCGAAGCTATGGGGTCACAAGCTTAAGGTAATCATGAACTGCTGAGTGTTAGTGGAATGAGGGTGATGAGAATATATTCATGAAATAGTTTCATTAATATTCGAAATAGTTTTGAGAGGTTCAGAAAGCGTTTCGGGGTCACCAGATGGGTTTCGGTGAATATCAGGTAATACCGGGTATTACCGATTATCCAGAGATGTTAAGTTATATATGTATAATACTTTGAAAATGTTTAAAGTATTTTATATATTAAATAAATATCAACGAGCCTTAATAGACCAAGAGGAGAAGGAAGATTTGGGACATAAAGGCCCAAGTAAGGGGTCGAATCCAACTCCCCCTCCCTAGGCCTGCACACCAAGGTGGCATTCCAGCTGACTATGCCGACGAGTACCTTCATATTGGTGAAGATACTGTAACTGAGTCAGTGCATAGGCTCGCCAACATGATCATTCTCGCCTTTGGTCCTATCTATGTTCGTGCACCCAACGAGGAAGACACTAAAAAGTTGATGGCAACAAATAAGAAGCGAGGTTGGCCCAGCATGCTACGAAGTGTTGATTGGATACATTGGACTTAGAAAAGCTACCCGAAAGATTTGCGCAAACAGTATTATGGCAAGTCTCGTGATGCAACAATTATGCTAGAGGCCGTAGCATCCAAGGATTTATGGATTTGGAATTGTTTTCTGGTATTTCGGGTACTCTCAGTGATATCAGTGTGTTGCGGTGGTCTCATTTGTTTGCTGGACTTGCTAGTGGTAATGCTCCTGCTTGCAACTTCACGATGAATGGGCATGACTACACAAATGGGTACTATCTTGCAGATGGTATTTACCCTTCTTGGTGTATATTTGTCAAGAGCATCAAAAAGCCCAAAACTAGAAAACATATTAAATTTGCAAAGGTAGAAGAGGCTGCCCAAAAAGATACTGAAAGTGCCTTTGGGGTTTTGCAATCTAGATTTGCCATTGTTCGTGGCTCTATCTGTTTTTGGGACAGGCAAACCCTGAACAACATCATGATATGTTGTGTGATTCTTCACAACATGATCATCAAAGATGAGAGGGACATGAACTTGGAGTTCTTCTACAACAATGTCGGTAGCTGTGTGAAGCCAATTCGAGACCCTGACTGCATACAAGCATTCCTTCATATATACCGGCAGATTGAAGACGCAAACACCCACCGTCAACTTCAGGAGAATCTCATTGAGCACCATTGGCAAAGGCATTGAGCATCATCTAGATTTTACATTCATTTCATTTAATTCATGCGTGATCGGTACCATTGTTGTATTTGGGACAATTCTTGTATTGAATTATTATTTTTATTCATCGATTTGAATAATTATTGTAATTCGGATTCTTAATATTCACATTTTATGTTACTGAATTCACATTTCTGTGTAATATGTGAGATATGTGTCAAATTCATGAAATATGTTTTATGGGCTCCCGCGGGCTACAGCCGAACATACAACGCATAGCGGAACTATAAAAGGGAATAGCTTTGAACAGCTATGTAAAAACACATTATAAAGCTATGCTATATCAGGGATATGCTAGAAATGCTGTGAACAACGGAACGTTCGGAGTCGCTCTAAGAGCATCTCCAATAGTCGCGCTATATATCGTGCGTGTGCTGGAAAAGCATGTTTTTTTGGAAATACGCCATGGAGGCAATAATATTGTATTATTATATTTCCATTATTCATAATTTAGAGTTTATATTTCATGCTATAACTGCTATGATCCTGGAATATGTGATTCACTTGAATATTCATATGCACGTGTGGAATGATAAATGGTCAAACTATAGGTTCCCGATCCAGCCTCTAGGATTGGCTCAAGTGTTGTTGGTGATCACATTTTCTGGATCTTAGGATATCGTTAGGTGCAACGATAGTCCTAAAACAACATTGAGGGTATGCCGTTAGAAGAACGATCATATTGAATCGACCCAATCTCCTATGATATACTTTGTGATCATATCGTCTGAAATCATTTGTTATAACACAGAGTGTTAGCATGTGTAATTTAGTTCCTCACACCATGAGAGTCTCTCGGTTACTTCCTACCGGACGGTGGACTTTTGGGTTTCTCAAATGTCATCTGTAACAAGGTGATCATAACGACAACTTTCAGGTTCACCGGAAAGTTTGACAAGTGAAGGAACAACTCGAGAGTGGGATTTGCACCTCCAACAATGGAGAGATATTCTTAGGGCCCTCTCGGCATGATGGCATCCATCATTGTCTGGCCAGACACATGTGACTATGTCACGGGGATGCCGGAACACATCAACGAGAAAGAAGAACAAAACCGGTAACGGGAGCAACGATATATCGGGCATGGTGATGACCCGGGAGGATACCCATGCACACCGAGTTTTGTAAAGTATCACGAAGCAAAGGGAACGTCACATGATAACCAAAGGTTCACTCGAATATCATTCGTGTAATCATATGGACCGATATGAATGTCCATGGTTCTGCTATCAATCATTGAACGAAGTAGTTTCGTTTATGTCTATGCTTTAATGAACCTATGGGGTCACAACCTTAAGGTAATCACGATCTGTTGAGTGTTAGTGGAACGATAGTGATCACTACTACAGGTTGTTGCTAACACGACACTACGATCAGAGACCCTTTCACGAAACTATGTGCGATGCATTGATCACAAACGAGGATGTAAAAAACCGTCAAAAAAGGTGCAAAACGTTTGCGTTGGAGGATGCATCAAACATGGTTCAGATTTTAGTTGTGTGTGCAATGCAGGGCACACGGTTAACCCGTTCGAACTGTCTGTGATGAGGCAGAACAATAGAAATGGACAGCCATATCAATGTGTGTGTGATATACGGCATACAGTTCACTCTGATGAACCGTTTGCTATTAGGGAGTGCAACATAAATGGTTAGCCAGATCAGGGTGTGTGTGATATAGAGCATACGGTTCACTCGAACGAACTATTTCGATTAGCGAATGCAACAGAAACGGTTCAACTTAACAAGATGTGTGTGATACGTGGCAAACAGTCGACTCGGATGAACTATTTGCGATGAGAATTTACAACACAGACGGGTAATACAGTTAGTTCATGTGTGATTCTATGTGTACAAAAAACTTTGAAAAATGCAAACTAGTTGCTTGCGGTGGCTAGGAGTATTGCACACGATGCGTTTGCGAGTACTCGTGTGCGATGATTAGTAAGTTACACATGCATTTCCTTATGTTAACACTTGTGTGATAAATAACACGTGGCACTGGATACGGTATTCAGGTTGTGTGTGTGCTCCACTTAGTCTTCCCGCGCTCCACATGGGTGAATTGTAAAATCCATGCCAATTCCCTCACCGGTTTCCCGCCACCAGCTATCAGCTTGCTACATATAACCCAGGCGGCAACGCATCGCCACGACACTCTGCGAAGATCTAGTCCTCACCCATCTACCATTAGTTATTCCAAGCATGCCATGCAATGACCAAAGCTTCGACGTCGACGCCTACCTACTTTACATCTTCGGCGAGGAGAACGAGCTAGAGCAGGTCGGGGAGCAAGAGCTTCATCGGTCGGTGCAGGCACCATGGCCCATCAGCAGCGATATCGGCGTCACAGTCCTTGGGAGCACAATCAACATATTGCAGAGGAGGTGTGATGAGCAGTTTGCCATCCACCGTGCAAAAGATCCAGAGCTGCTCGGCGGCATGATCGACGACCCACCCGAAGAACCACTGTCACCAGTGCTCATCGAGAGCATGATGCCCCGCAAGGAATGGGCAGAGGACCTCTACGATTCAGTCAAGAGAAAGGCAGCATGTGGCTTCATCATTGCCTGCGACAACCGTGTCAACCTCAATCCCGATGATGTGGTGGCCAGGATCGAGCGCATCCTGGGCGGAGTTGACGTCCCCGAAGAAGTAGGACATCGCCAACATGATATCTTGAGGATGCAGGTGATCGATGGAATTTGCTACCAGGCCAGAGACATGGAAATGGAGCGGTTCCGCGGAGTTGTCATGCGCGTGATTGCACGCTATCAAGCTCTTCTGGAAGAGGCCCAACAGCCCCAAGAGCCTCCTAGCGCCAGCAGCTCCGTAGGCGGAGGCGGGTCGGGACACTCGGAGTGAATGGCCGCAAGGGTGTTATGCTGATCATGGAGTCCGAGAAGACCATCGTCGGAAGGCCGCCAGCTCAGCCTTTTAGCTTATATTTCATTATAATTGTATGCATATGTAAGTCATGAGTGTTCTAGGCCTTGCCGCATTTGGCATTTTAAATTATCCTGAATATGTAAGACAATTATTAAGAATTATTAATCGTTGCCATTGTAACTTTGCCTCAACGGTGAGCAGAGCGCGCGCAGGGACGCCAGAGCGGAGCGTGCCGCGACCGCCTCAACGGCGAGCAACCACGTGGTCAACCTTCTGCCATCAATAAATTTTGACCTTGTTTCTCGTCACATTGCTGATTACAACGCAATAAGTAAATGCAAATATGTCCACACATATAAAACTAATATGCGTTCACACTTAGCACCGGGCTATAAAAACTACCCCCTCGAAAATTACTTCACAGTTCCTCTCCTCATCACCCACAAAACTGGTTTTTTCTGTCAAGTCATTCCGCCATGACCGGTAGGAGGAGTTTAGGGTGGACATATAACCAGGCGGGAAAGACCAAGGCCGCAGAAGCACTAGAGAGGTCCCGCCGCGAAGCCGCAGCCGCAACAGAGATGTCCCGGCGCGCCGCAGAGCCCTCGAGCGAGCTCTCACGGGAACGCGAGGGCTCTCACAAGCGCATTCGCGGCGTCGGCCATCGTGACGAGCCAGCGTTCCTGAAGTCCTTCGCCGGTGACGACGACATTCTCGCTAGCGTCACTACGCAGCAGGAGCTGGATGACGGCTTGATGAAGCTGCTCAAGATCAGCGATGCCTCGGTTGACAAGGTGACCGGCCTCGTCGAGCAACTCATGGGTGACAATGCGAAGCTCCTCAAGTTGGTAGCCGAGAAGGAGGAGGAGGCCGCCAGCTAGAAGATGCTGCATGAGCAGAGCAGTGCCTCGGAGATGACGTTAAAAGCGGTCGTTGAGGAACTGATGGGTGGCTTGAGGAAGCTCCGGATCGAGCGCGAGCAGGAGGTGGAGGAATCTGTGGCTGCTTTCAAGCAAAGTCGTGAGGAATTGAAGGAAGGAGCTGGACGATTTCGCCGCCCGGCGCTACATTGACGAGTAGAGACAGTAGCGACCCAGATCATTGTCTGCAATTTCCTTCTTCTCTTGCCCACGTGTCTTTTGGGCTTTGCAGCATGTGGCATTTTAAATTATCCAGAATATGTAAGACAACTATTATCTGCGCCATTGTAAATTTGTCATCGTATTATCCGTTGCCATTTTATTTGTGGTGGTATTATCCGTTGCCCTACGTGGAAATTTAAATTAGGGTGGAATACGAGTTGAAAACACGAACAAAGCAAATGATGTCATGGGATCACAAGCAAACACCCTCTGTCCAGGTGTTTTAATTAACCCATTAATGGAGAAGTTGCGAGCGAGGCGGGCGGCGCCTGGTGCATGGAGGTCAAAGAGATTGCTTCCCGGTGAGCATGGGCGGCCTTGCTGCTCACACGTGTCCGGTCGAGCCTGCGAGGTGGACAGGATGCACACACCCCGTCGAGCCTGCGCGGCGGACTGCTCGCACGCGTCCCGTCGAGCCTGCACAGCAGACTTCTCGCGCTCGTCCCGTCTAATCGAACAACTGCACGCACGACACCGGGTATGGTTAAATTTTGACATGGTAAATATAATACAACCGTTTGCGATATTAACGTGTCAGCTTTTTATTTCAAAAAGGACTTTGTTGGCTACTAATGTGTGCGCCTCTTCTCAAAATGGACGATTTTTTACCACGGCATATATGTGCCATGTCATGAAACCATGCCAAGTTTCATGTTTTTTGGGTGACTTTTTGATTTACTGGGATTTAAAAACTGAGATCCTCATTGTTTCAGGACGAGGACAAGTTTGTAATTCATTCTCATTCCTTAAACGAGACCTAAACATGCACCCAATGACACATGTATGATTTTGCACCCATTTTGCTTCACTGGAGCATGTGGTTGTAGTTCAAATTTGAATTATGGACTACATTAAATGCATAGAAAACTTAGTAATTAGTAATATATATACAATGCCCACACAAAAACTGAACAATTTCAAATTTCAGCCCGACACTCCTGTTACTCTATGTTGCCTGTAGAAAACAAAGTTCAAGGCAAGAAGAGGCAGCGATTATCATTTCGCCCACAAGAGGGGCATGTATCCCTACCGGAACCACGAGGGTTGTGACAGGCTCTGGTTTGTAAAAGGCTTGTAATATAGCTTCACAAAAATTGGACAATTATATGTACCATGTAGTGACACAATGCCAAGTTTCATGATTTCCTGGTGAGTTTTGGATTTACAGACATTTAAAAACCGAGATTCGCAATGTTTAAGGCCAAGCCAGGACGGCGAGACGGTTGAATTCGTTCCCATTCATTCCATGGGACCTAAACATGCACCCCAAGGAAACATGTACGTTTTTTCTAGCCATTTTGTTGCACTGGAGCATGTATTTGTAGTTCGGATTTGAATGATGGACATTAAATGCCTAGAAAACTCAATTAATGAATAAAAAAGGTCAAACGAACCCTGAATAATTTCAAAGTTCAGCGCGAATCTCCAGTTGTTCCGTGTCACGTGTAGAAGAAAATATGAGGCTAGAAGAGGGAGTGATTATCGTTTGGCCCACAAGGGGACATGTTTCCCTATCGAAACCACGAGGGTTCTTGTGACACGCTCCGGTTTGTAAGAGGTTTGTAATAAAGCTTGGCCCAAATTGGCAATGTTTTTACCACGACATATATGTGCCATGATGTGACACCATGCCACCTTTGATGACTTTCTGGTGAGTTTAGGATTTATGGGGACTTAAAAACCGATATTCGAAATGTTTGAGGATGAGCCACGACACTGGTACAGTTGTAATTCGTTCCCATTCCTGGCATGAGACCTAAACATGCACCCAAGTACACATGTATAATTTTCTAGCCATTTTGGTGAACTGAGCATGTATTTGTAGTTCAGATTTGAATTATGGACATTAAATGCCTAGGAAACTCAATTAGTGTATAAAAAGGTCAAACGAACCCTGAATAAGTTTAAATTTCAGCACCGATATCCTGTCGTTCCATGTTGCCCATGGAAGAAAATACAAGGCGAAAAGAGGCAGTGATTACGTTTCGCCCACAAGGGGAACATGTTTCCCTATCAGAACCACGAGGCTTCTTTGAGAGAAGCTCCAGTTTTTGTAAGAGGTTTGTAATAAAGCTTGGCCCAAATTGGACAATGTTCTTACCATGACATATATGTGCCATGACGTGACACCATGCCACCTTTGATGACTTTCTGGTGAGTTTAGGATTTATGGAGACTTAAAAACCGAGATTCGAAATGTTTGAGGACGAGCCATGACACCGGTACGGTTGTAATTCGTTCCCATTCCTAGCATGGGACCTAAGCATGCACCCAAGGACACATGTATAATTTTTATAGCCATTTTGGTGAACTGGAGCATGTATTTGTAGTTCAGATTTGAATTATGGACATTAATTGCCTAGGAAACACAATTAGTGTATGAAAAGGCCAAACGAACCCTGAATAAGTTTAAATTTCAACACGGATATCATGTCGTTCCATGTTTCCCGTAGAAGAAAATACAAGGCAACTAGAGGCAGTGATTACGTTTTGCCCACAAGGGGGACACCTTTCCCTATCGGAACCACGAGGCTTCTTTGAGAGAAGCTCCAGTTTGTAAGAGGCTTGTAATAAAACTTGCGCCACAATGGACGAAAAAAATTCCTCAACATATAAGTGCCAGGTCATGACACCATGGCAGGTTTCACGATTTTCAGCTTAGTTTTGGATTTACAGGGATATAAAAACCAAGATTCTTCTCACGAAATGTTTTCAAATAGCACACGGTTCACTCACGAAAGCCGATATTCAATGAAAACTTTGTGGAAACCATATTTCAAAGTTTCATGAAAATCTGGAAAAATGTGGGGTGTTAAGAAGGTGATGTTTTATTGTGACACAAAATTTCAAGTTGAAAAACATTACGAGATGTGAGCTATGAAAAAGACAAATTCCGCCCTAAATAGTGACATTACTATTCAGCACTATTCAACACTGATATTGTCTTTTTCATAGCTCACATCTCGTAGTGTGTTTCAACTTGAATTTTTGTGTGGCAATAAAACATCATCCTCTTAACATCCCGCATTTTTGATATTTTTTAAAACTTCAAAGCATCCTTTTCTCGTGGTTTACACCGGTTTCTGCCGAATGTTGGTTTCTGTATGACATCCCACCCCCCCCCCACCCCCGTTGCGCGCGCGATCTGAGCCGTGCGTCCTGACTGGCCAGAACACAAACCCCACGGTTCGTACGTGTGCACCGTTGGATGCTCCCAGATCGAACGGCAACCATGAGCCCTTTCGACAGCACATGCAGTACATGGGTAAGCACTGTGTGCATGCGTAATGTAGCTCACGCTTCCTTCTTTACTAGGTTTTCATCCAAAACAGGCTACCGTTTCTTGCCACTCCTCTCATCAGTTTCCCGCCTCTTCTCCCAGATATGCAGGATGTAGATGTTCGTTTAATTCTTATAGTTCATCTCATCCAAAATCAATTAGTTTTATAAAAAAACTATTTTAAGATTCATGAAATTGTGCATTGTATAAAGTTAAAAACAACAAGTGACAATTCATTTATAAAAAAAGGTTTGGGCAATTAAGATATGGAAGATTCTAGAGAACAAAGGAGAAGTGCTTGTGTTTTAAGGTTTGTGCATTATGCTTAAGTTCAACCATGGAGTCTTCTAGATTGTACATGTGGCAGAATCTGGTGGAATGTAGATGATATCCAACGACCAGTAGTGCTCGGATTTGCCATCTCTGTACCGTTGGATTGGCTTCATCCAACAAGCAACATTCAAAATTATTTGCACACTATATAGGTGTATAGATGTATAGATATATATAGATGTGCCCCATGCTAGACAAAATAAAGTTTGAGCGCATGCGTGGGATGACCCCCCCCCCCCCACTGCCACCTCGAAGTTGGGAAACTGACATCATAGGTACTGAACCAGGCTTGGAGTCGGGTATGGTGTTCGATTTATAATGTAGTTGGCGTGCCTCATCGAAGTTGTGCACTTGGGATTTAAACACATCATACACCATCGTACCCATACATATTTTCGGGCCGCATGCAGTGTATACGGGGTCTTCTGATCGACCACGTCTCCCTTGTGCAGTTTTTTGTCACGACACGGATATCTGTGGGCTCCCCGAGTGTATATATATCATCCCTTTGACTGATAATGAGGGGTATGTGTTGGCCATGAATGGATTCCTCCTAGTTCGTGTTAGGGCAGGTCACCGTCAAATGTCAATCAACCAAAGCTCGAGGTCATGCGTTGTCAGGATTCCCTCCGAAATGCTCGGATTGCTGGGTTCGACCTACATGAAACCTTGCGTACGTATCTCGTCCTTAACTACCTTGCCTTCAAGGTTGTTGTCTGTATCGAGAGGTAAGCACCACATCCAAATTGTACATTGTTCTATATTGAAAACACACATCACCCCTTCCCAACGTATATCATTTTTGGCCGCATGCAAGAGGTGCTGGTTTTGTGGTCCCTCTCGTGCGATTTTTATGATGGTTCAATCTATTGGCCCAAGCGGTTTATCGACAACAACAACTGTCATTTGACCAAATGAAAGATTCATTGGTCCGTCTTATGGTAGGTCATGGTGACATGCATGTATGACCAAAGTATCGATCATTACGTGCATCCGCCCCGCTGACACGAAGTGGGAGGTGGTGGGCCAAGCATCCTAGATAAGTACGACATTATGTCATTATATATATCCTAGCTAGGTGGTTTTTAGGGTGCTTTCGTGTTTGCGAGGCAGGTGCCACCAAAGTTATGTATTGTGTATTTAAAGTTTTAAACATCCCCAATATGCGTACATATATTTGTCCACTTCTAGGTGGTTCTTGACTTCTGGCCCCTCTCATCAACGACACGCCCAACCATGGGCCCGTGGGGTCAAAGTTGTGCATTGGAATTTTGAACATCACAGACCACCCTTTTCACTCATATATATTTGGGCCACATGCTGGTGTGGCTGTCTTTTGACCCTCTGTAACATTATTTTTTGCTACAAAGACTCTGATGACCCTCAACGAACACGGGGTATAATATCTTAACCGTGTGCGATACAAGTGCGATGTGAATCACCACGACCGCGCAAGCGCGAGCAAATTAAGGTGGAGGTACTAGCTCAACCATGTGTGATGCAAGTGCGCAGAAATCACCACGACCGCGCAAGCGCAAGCAAATTAAGGTGGAGGTACTGGCTCAACCGTGTGCGATGCAAGTGCGCTGAAATCACCACGACCATGCAAGCGCGAGCAAAGGGTGGAGGTACTCGCTCAACCGTGTGCGATCTAAGTGCGCTGAAATCACCACGACCGCGCAAGCGCGAGCAAAGGGTGGAGGTACTGGCTTAACCGTGTGTGATGCAAGTGCGATGTAAAACCACCACCTGTGCAAGCTAAAGGCGGGTAAGTTTATTTGGAAATTAGGATGAACCGTGTGCAATAGACCAGCTAGCTAGAAATATAAAAAACAAACTACCCGCCTTGAGCGTTACAAAAATCGGCGGATCCGCGCCACTTTTCTTTATTATCATACAAGCATATTGTTATTGGACCGTGCACGATCTCGGGCACTCCCGCCCCGCATCAATTCCTTTACCCAAATTTTAGTAGCCGGCATACCTCAACCGTCGCCCACACTCCTCCAGCACCGACAATATAGTAAAATTGCAATAGCCGAGTCATTTGAACCATCGCCCTCCCTCGTCCACCACCATCTCCACCCACCATTACTAAAAATTTCAGTAGCCACGGCTTATCCTCAAACACCAACCCCCCCTCCACAGTCCCCCACCCGCCCCCTCCCCCCTCGAACCCTAGCTCACGGCCGCCGCCGGCACTGCTACCAACCCTGCCGGACTACCCATTCCTCCTAGCTTAGATAATAAAGTTCATGTTACCCAGTGATTCCCATACCGTTGCCCCACTCCCATGAGTTTTTAGATGAGGCATGCGGTGTCCCTCCCCGCCAGATCCACATCCCCTGCTCCAGAATGTGGCAGCCTAAGCTTGACCACGTATCCCGGGGAGCCCGACGAGCGTTCGGCGAAGAAGAGGTTTATCATGGCCTCTCCGGTGGATGTTGGCAAGGTGGCCGCCATTCGCCCCGGCCTGCCGATCCTGGAGCAGCACGTCGCCACGGAACTCAGCGAAGACGTTGACTACGTTGCCATGCCGAAGGCTTCATGTCAATGGGCTAGCGTATTACTATATCTTGAGAAAGCTGGCTACGACATCAAGCTCGTCCACACCAACGGCTTCATGCGGGCCATGTCACAGGTTAAGTGGTTCATCCTCAACCCCTCTAGTTCAACCGCCATCGATCTCTTTAACGGCCATGCCGCTGATCTCCTCCGCCAAGCTGTCAAGGATTTGCGAGCTTTATACGCCATCAAGCCCATTTTTCACTTCTGAAGGACACGTTCTATGGCGACGGCTTGGGATCCTCAATTGCCAAGTCAGATCTCATCAACAACGACCATGACAATGAGGAGGGCACCCACGAAGGTTCTTCCAAGGTGAAACAGCACATCTATGACATCAGAGAGCGCACCATGGGCATGTGCTCTTCCAAGTGGAAGGATCCCGTCCATGAAATGTGAGGCAACATTCTATCAGCAAATCTTACCTTTTCCAGCTTTCCAACCCGTACCCTTTGTTGTAGTAGCATTTGCCGTGCGGTGCTTTAATTGTGCCGTGTTTAATTATTTCAGTCATGGCAAAATGTATTGTTCAATAGGTCTATGTGATGTTTAAGTATGAATTGTCCACTTTAGTTTCACAAATGGCTATATTTGGTTGTTTATAGTGAGTAGATGCCTTGTTTATCTGTATTTGGTTGTTAGGTTGGTTGGAGTGAGCATTTTTCCAGTTATCGAGCAGATGCCTTGTTTATCTGTATTTGGTTCTTAGTTTGGTTGTAGTGAGTATTTGTCCAGTTATCAAGCAGATGCCTTGTTTATCTGTATTGGTTGTTAGGCTGCTTTTTTAGCATTTGTCCAGTTATCAAGCAGATGCCTTGTTTACCTGTATTTCGTTGTTAGGTTGCTTTTGTGTAGCATTTGTCCAGTTATCAAGCAGATGCCTTGTTTATCTTTATCATCTTGTTAGGTTGGTTGAAGTGAGCATTTGTCTAATTTTCAAGCTTATGCCATGTTTATCTATATTTGCTTGTTATGTTGGTTGCAGTGAGACTCTGTCCAGTCTTCAATGGCTATATTTGGTTGTTATACTAGTTATTTATGCCTTGTTTATTTCAGTCATTCACAATGTGTTGTTCACTATGTGCAAGTCGGAACTGTGCTGCTCGACTACATCAATACCAGTTTGAACGGTTATATTTGGTTCTAGTTATTCCTGGTATAGTTAACACATGCCCTTTATTTAAGTTTTACACATTTATCAAGTGTGATGTTTAAGCATTACCTACATTCTATTCATTTTCAAAAATACCAGTTTAAATTGCAATATTTGATGGATGTTAAGCCTGCAGTCGATAACATTGCCTTCCATTTTATATCGGCTATAACAGCATGCTGAAACCAACACATTCAAGCTATCATTTGGAGATGATGTTGTTTACCTTTGCTATATTTGTTTGATGTTAAGATTGATGTACTTATCATGCCTTTCCACTACTTATGCAGGACAACAACGGGAGTGGCCACCATTTTCCGCCGAGGTTAGCTTCATCCCTCGGCTTGTACTCCCCCCGTCGTTCCATAATGTAGTGCATATAGATCCAGGCCTGGACACTAGTTAGCTTCTAATATTCACTTGTTGCTTGTAGGTACATATGCCCTTGGCAAGGATCCACGCATCGACCCTTTTTGCGTATGGGGCAATGAGATATTGATGAACAAGCATAAAGTGAGGAAACTGATAAGGATTATTAGAAAAAAGATACGCATGGTGGCAAGCAAATTATTTTTTTATACTCTATCCAACACAACAGTGAGCTGTAGGATGGTAACTACAAACTCTGCAGCCTTCTCTTTTTACTGCCCATAATGAATTGTTAGACAACAATGTCTGAATCTTTTTCCTTCCCAGTGGTTCCCGAAGCATTTCACTCAAGATTACCTCGCAAAGTACATGATTGGTGGACACGCAATGAAGGTTAAAGTATTTCATCCAGACTACAGTGAGCATCGAGAAGTCCTAATGAAGACAGTGAAGGATGGATGGGCAATCATCACAAGGGGTTGGCCTAGAGTCATGCGCGCATTACACATGGAGGAGGGCACAATATGGGCATACTGCTTCACCTTCTCCAGGAACCAGAATGTCTTTTCGCCTATCTCTTTACAGTCTTTAGTACAACTGTGGTTCATCACTCTTTACTTGGTGCTTCTGTAGTTCTTCAGTATATGTACATGTGCATCGAATTATGGATTCGTGATTAAACCTATATTTGTAATAAACATGGTTGGATATGAAATAAGTCATTTCCTACTTTCAAATTCAAAACATGTGATTTTTAAATTAGGGATTTATTGGATTAATTAGGGATTACACTGCACACGGTTTGCGAAAGCGAAACGTCTGCGATATACGTGGAGATCAGAAACGTTTCTAGGATCCACTACGTGTGCGATCAATCTCCACTGCACACACAACTTTCTCTTGAAAACTGTTTGCGTTAGGCCACCTTGCGCAAACGTTTACCACATAAAAAGTATGTGTGATGGACAGCCTTTGCCACACAGTTTCTTCTATGCACCGTGTGTGATGCATTCAATAACGCAGACGATAAAATTATTAATATCGTGTGCAATGGCAACGCGGTCACAAACGATTTAACGGGAAAAATTGCGTGTAATGTACCTGTGAACGGAAACGTTTTCTTTGGAGCGACGGTGTGTGATGTACATACGAACAAAAACTTTTAGCGGGGACTGACTGTGTGGGATGTACTTGCAACCGAAAACAATTTTGTCGTATAATTGTATTTTTTAGCTCTAATGTATGTATTTCCGTATTTGAGCGCTCGTCGGTCGCACACGACCTCATTTTGCCGAGCGTGTGTGCCAGGAGGACATATCCCCGACGGTTTCTAGGTCGTGTGGGAAGGACCCCCCTATCGCCCACACTCACTTGGCGATGGTTCCAAATGCCGTCGCGAAAAGGGGTTAGAAACCATTTGTTTAGGACTGACGCATACTAGTGGATGAGAATATATTCATGAAATAGTTTCATTAATATTCGAAATAGTTTTGAGAGGTTCCGGAAGCGTTTCGGGGTCACCGGATTGGTTTCGGTGAATATCAGGTAATACCGGGTATTACCGATTATCCGGAGATGTTAAATTATATATATAATACTTTCAAAATGTTTAAAGTATTTTATATATTAAATAAATATCAACGGGGCTTAATAGACCAAGAGGAGAAGGAAGACTTGGGCCATAAAGGCCCAAGTGAGGGGCTGAATCCAACTCCCCCTCCCTAGGCCGGCACACCAAGGTGGCATTCCGGCTGGCTATGCCGACGAGTACCTTCGTATTGGCGAAGATACTATAACTGAGTCAGTGCGTAGGCTCGCCAAAGTGATCATCCTTGCCTTTGGTCATATCTATGTGTGTGCACCCAACGAGGAAGACAGTAAAAAGTTGATGGCAACAAATGAGAAGCGAGGTTGGCCCAGCATGCTAGGAAGTGTTAATTGGATGCATCGGACTTAGAAAAACTGCCCGGAGGATTTGCGCAGACAGTATTGTGGAAAGTCTCGTGATTTAACAATTATGCTAGAGGTCGTAGCATCCGAGGATTTATGGATTTGGCATTGTTTTTTGGTATGCCGGGTACTCTCAGTGATATCAATGTGTTGCGGTGGTCTCATTTGTTTGCTGGACTTGCTAGTGGTAATGCTCCTGCTTTCAACTTCATGGTGAATGGGCATGACTACACAAATGAGTGCTATCTTGCAGATGGTATTTACCCTTCTTGGTGTATATTTTTCAAGAGCATCAAAAAGCCCAAATTGGCATGGCGGACCCCACGGAGTTCCTCCACGTGTATGCGGAGGCCATTTGGGTGACCGGTGGCGATGACAAGGTCACGACGAATTGGCTCCCTATGGCTCTCATGGGTGTGTCGTGCGCCTGGCTCCTCAACTTGTCGGAGTCCTCGGTGGCCTCCTGGGATGAGTTACGTGACCTGTTCATCACGCACTTCGTGGCTCCGGCGCCCCACGCCGTCCCAGCCATCCTCGGCGGGTCGTAGGCGCCGGCCTCAGACCACCACGTCAAGTAGTTCTTTCGCCTGGTGGGGGCTGCCTAGTTGCGGCGAGGGGCCCCTCCGAGCTGGGCAGCACCCAAGGCCGACCTCACCTTCGACTCCGGGGATCACCCCAAGACCACAGTCGGTGCCGGTGCACTTCCTATGCTTTGCACCCCCACCATCTGCAATGTAGCAGTCACCAGGACCCTCATCGATGGTGGCGCCGGCCTCAGCGTCCTCTCCGTGGAGACATTTGGCCTGCTCCATGTGCCTCACAGCCGACTCCTCCCCGCCAAACCCTTCTATATGGTCGTCGATGGCTCCACCTGCCTTCTGGGGTTAATCTGCCTCCCTATCACCTTCGGTACGCGCAGCAACTACTGTACCAAGCTCATCGACTTCGACATCGCCCGCATTGGGCTCCCGTACAACACCATCCTTGGGTACCCGGCCCTCGCCAAGTTCATGGTGGCGACTCACCCCGGCTACAACATCATGAAGATGTCGGAAAGCAGTGGTGTCCTCACCGTGGCAGGGGACACCAGGGACGCGCTTGTGGCCCTCAAGCTCGCTTTCAAGGCCATGGCGGCCATGCGGCCAAGCACGGGGGGGCACTCCGGAGGGCCGGGGGTTGCGCCAGCGAAGAAGAAGCAATTGTTTTCTCAATATCGGGCCGATACGAAGCAGATGTCGGTCGACGAGGACGGGGGATCGGGCCCTACCTTCACCATAGGTGCCAGCCTCCACCCAGACCAGGAAGAGGTGTTGGTCAGCTTCCTCCGTGCAAACAAGGACGTGTTTGCGTAGGAGGCGACGAACCTGGTCGGCGTTCCACGCGGGGTGATCGAGCACCACCTGATGGTGTGCCCCAACGCTCGCCCCATAAAGCAGAAGGCGCGACGGCAAGCCCCGGAGAAGCAGTTGTTCATCATCCAGGAGACCCGCAAGCTATAAGAAGCTGGTGTTATTCGGGAGGTGCGGCATCCGGATTGGCTGGCCAACCCGGTTATCGTCCCCAAGAAGGGTGGGAAGGAGCGCGTGTGCGTCAATTTTACGAGCCTCAACAAGGCTTGTCCTCAAGACCCTTTCCCTCTTCCGCACATCAACCAGATCATCGACTCCACCGTCGAGTGCGATTTGTTGTGCTTCCTGGACGCCTTCTCAGGCTATCACCAAATCAAGAGGGTGGTGCAGGATGTCGAGAAGTCGGCCTTCCTAACCCCGTGCAGGGTGTACTACACCTGCATGTCGTTCGGGCGGCGCAATGCCGGAACAACCTTCCAGTGACTGATGCACATCGCTTTGGGTCAACAGCTTGGGAGGAACGCCGAGGCATACATCAACGACATAGTGGTCAAATCTCGGGAGCCAAGAACTCTTGTCGAAGATTTGGAGGAGACGTTTCCCACTCAGTTCAAAGTAAACTTGTGGCTCAACCCGGAAAAGTGTGTGTTTGGCATCCCGTCCGGCAAGCTGCTGGGTTTCCTGGTGTCGCACAGAGGGATCGATGCCACCCCGGAGAAAATCAAGGCGATAGAGAGGATGAGCCCGCCGCAAAACCTTAAATAGATGCAAAAGCTGGCGGGCTGCGTAACCTCGCAGGGGCGCTTCATCTCCAAGTTAAACGAGCGCGCCCTCCCATTCTTCAAGCTGATGAAAAAGAAGGGCTCGTTCGAGTGGACCCCGAAGGCCGATGCGGCCTTCCAATACCTCAAGAGGTACCTCACCAGCCCGCCGGTGATGGTCGCGCCTCACCCTCTTGAACCACAGGTGCTCTACCTGGACGCCACGCCTCACTCGGCCAGCATGGCCCTCGTGGCGGTCCGGGCAGAGCGTTGGGTTGAGGGCGCGCGGCGCAGCACCCCACACCCGACCAAGGCGCAGCAACCTCAGGACGACGCTCTTGAAGCCTCAGGCACCCCACCAGACGGCGGGGCTCCCGAGGATGTCACTCCTGAGGTCACGGCTGCCCTGCCAGACGACCAAACTCTTGAGGCTCCCCCACGTCAGGAGGCAGAGGACCCCACTGATGCCTCCTCCCTCGTCGAGCACCCCGTGTACTTCGTCAGCACGGTGATGTGTGATGCACGGGTGCATCACCCCATGCCGCAGAAGCTCCTTCTCGCACTCCTCGTTGCATAAAGGAAACTGTGTCACTACTACCAAGGCCACCCCATCAAGGTTGTTTTAGCCTACCCCTTCGAGAGGGTGCTCTGAAGCCCCAATGCCACGGGAAGGGTCGTCGAATGGAACATCGAGTTGCAGGCGTTCCAGCTAGAGTTCAGCACCACCAGAGTCATCAAGGGCGCGACCCTCGCTGACTTTGTGGTAGAATGGACTATCGCCCCTGGCAGAGAAGTGGGCGAGGACCATTCTCTCGCGCTTGGAGACGAGGCACCAGATGGTTGGGTCATGTACTTCGACGGTGTGTTTGCGCACCAGGGCGCGGGGGCTGGAGCCGTGCTCGTCTCGCCCACCCAGGACAAGCTCTACTACGTTGTGCAGCTCTACTTCCAGCATGGCAAGAAGGTCTCCAACAACATCGCTGAGTATGAGGGCTTGATCGCCGGCCTCAAGGCTGCGACAACTCTGGGGGTTAGGCACCTCACCATCAGGGGCAACTCCCAGCTCCTTATCAACTTCTCCAACAAGACGTACAAGCCAAAGGACGAGCACATGGAGGCATACCTTGAGGAGGTACGCAAAATTGAGAAACGATTCTTAGGCTTGGAATTGCAGCACGTGCCGCACGTCATGAACAAGGAGGCAGATGACATCGCCAAGAGGGCATCCGGCGTCAACCTCAGGAGCCAGACATCTTTGAGGAGCGGCTCTTCAAGCCGACAGCAGCTCCCCCCACTATGGGACCGGTGTCGCCCCGGCGCCCCCCTCGGGCGCCCCAGCCCGCGGTGCGACCTCGGGAGCCCGCCTGCTTCTCGTGCTCGAGCCTCGGGAGGGGTGTTGGACCAGGAGTTCATGGCATACCTGCTCCGGGGCGCCTTGCCGGAGAAGGAGGAAGACGCATGGCGTGTGGCCCGCCAGGCCACCGCGTATTGCATCCAGGACGGTGAGCTCTACCGAAGGCGCCCGAACGACGTTTCCCTACGATGCATCTCCATGGAGCAGGGGTGCGAGCTATTGGCCTGTAATGCCCAGTATGCGACTATGTCTCCGACGTGTCGAGGCACGACTTAGAGACATAAGCGCATACTAGAATGATCTCAAGTATGGTATCTTTGCACATCTCATGTAAAAGTTCAGGGATGAAAAAGAGAAGATAGTTGGCTTACACTCGCCACGTCACACAATCAATACAATAGCATACATCATCCAAATAACTCAGGGTCCGACTACGGACGAAATCCAAACGAGAAAGATACCATAAACACAAGCCCAGATCCTCCTAGTAAGAACCACTACTGATCGTCGGGATACGAAACATAGTAACGTCCACGCTCTTCATCGAACTCCCACTGAAGTTCTGAACCATCTCCTGCATTGTTCTCAGCGGTACCTGCATCTGGTGTGTGTTGAATCTGTGAGCCACGAAGGACTCAGCAATCCCGTTCCCAGGTATCAAAACTACCAAAGCCTTTGGTGAGGAAAGGCTATTTAAAGTGGTTGCAGCAAGCACTAAGCACTATCTTACGAGTTTAGAGCGAGAAGAGAACAAGTGCCAACGATCGCCAAGTTGATCAAGAAGTGATCCTAGCTACTCACGATCAAACATAACCCCACCTTGTTCACTTCCCGAAGCCCTTCAGAAAGAGACCATCACGGTTACTCACATAGGTAGTGTATTCTTATAAATGAGGTGTTAAGTTATCTACAACCGGATATTAACAAATTCCCATCTGCCACATAACCGCGGGAACGGCTTTCGAAAGATCAAACCCTGTAGGGGTGTCCCAACTTAGCCCATCACAAGCTCACGATCTGCGGAGTCGCAACTCCAAAGTGGGAAGACCCGGGTATTCTCGGAATCCCGTGCTTAAGATATTTCGACAAAGGTAAAACTAATCCAGCAAGACCTCTCGACGTGCCGACACCCTGATAGTAGCCGCGCGTATCTCGTCTCAGGCCAGGACCGAATAGGTCAGCCTATAGGTATATACCAAGCCTAGGGTTTCCCTGTTGTGGCCCCGCAGTCTGCCCAGTTTGGATCAACACTCATGAGGAGCACTGGCCTGGGTTGTTAATTAAGAAGTCGGGTTTGCAACGCCTTATGCAAGTTTTAGTTTTTAGGCAAATGTAAAACCAATGTTGGGCCTTGCTGGAAAAGCTTTAAACAAAGTGAATTATCAAGGGGGCCCCATAAACCCCAACCGTGTTAGGAACGCAAAATCAAGGAACATAACACCGGTTAATCGGTTCCTAAGGCGGCATAAGTGGAACAAAACACCAAGCATAAGGCCAAGCCTTCCACCCATAGCCAATATATAGGTGCATTAGTTTATAACAGGTATATATTGTGTTATCCCAATAACAAGTCCAACATGGAGCAGTCTTCAAAACTTCACCTGCAACTAACAACACTATAAGAGGGGCTGAGCAATGCGTACTTAGCCAATCAACGGTTTGCTAGGAAGGCGGTTAGAGTGTTTCATGGCAACAATAGGAGGCCGACAAACAGGAATAGGCATCGAGGCATATCTAAAGAACGAGACAACTAGCATAGGCAAAGATAGAGGTGATATCTGGGAATGGTCATCTTGCCTGTTGAGTCCACGGAGGGATCGTAACCTTGCTCCTCAAACTCAGTCTCAAAAGGAACCTCGAACTCTGAATCGTCACCGGGCTCTAACCAACACAACAATGCAAACACCGAAACAACAATCAATCATCATGCAATGATCCAACACAAGATGCAAGATATGTTGCCTATTAATATGGGTAGGATATGATGCATCTCAAATGAACATGATGGGTGCACATGTGACATGGCAATAACAAGATCACAACACAAGTAGGGACACAAGTAGAAGGAAAACAAGAACCAACATGGCCACAAGTGGTTATGTAGTTGAATTAAACAAGCACCCAACAAGTTCTGTAAGTTTCTTAACATTGCAAGGGATCCAACTAGGATGAACAACATCATGCCAGCATTTTAAATGGGCCGGAAAGAACAAACAACAATTTCCGGAAACTCCCATGTTCATTATAACACATATAGGACGGATCTGAGAAAGTCATATTTTAAAGTTTTTAAACATGCAAAGTAATAGCACCATCTTAATCTACACATTTTTCCACCCCAAATACATATAAATTTTGACAAATTTGGAGTTGTGGTTATTTAGTTATGAATTTAACAAGTTTGAGCATATTTAAAACTCCAAATAATTCAAACAACAATTTAAATGTTTTTAACATGGCAACAAACTGCATATAAATATTCTATACTAAAAACTAGGCAATTTTCATATATAAAGCATTTTCAACAGATGCATAAATTAATATATATGAATTATGCAAAGAAAATGCAGAAAACTGAAAATAAAAACAAAACAGAAAAGGAAAAAGGCTAAACTGACACAGCCTGGTCTAGCCCCAGTCGCTGACCCGTGGGTCCAGCGGAACTGACGTGCAGAGTGGGTGCGGGGGTGGGTGTGCGCGAGCATGGGAGGCTGCCAGGTGGGGCCGGCCTGTCAGCGAGGCAATAAAACCAAAAAGGGGGCTAATCCACTACCCCGATGAGGATTCGAACTCAGGTCTGCGCGTAGCGAGGGAAAGGTTCAGGCCACTGGGCTGTGCGTGTGCGACTGACAGAAGAGGGGGTCTGGCTCCTCTTGAGGTAACCTGTAACTGGTACAGGTTCTCTTCTTGCCCGCAACAGAGAAGACTCGACAACGCCGGCGAGGAGCGAGGCGAGCAGCGGGTGCGTGCGGGCTGCGGTGACGTGAGGCTTGCAGGAGCTGGGGGAGGATATCTGCAGTTCGCGAGGAGCTCTTCTCGAGGACGCGCGCGGACAGGGACCAGCGTGCTTGCGGCCACGGCAGCGAAGCACGGCGAGGAGGTGGCTGGCGCTGGCTAGACGGCGACGCGGGCGTGGAGTGGGTCTGCAGCATTACGGCAACGCGCGAGCGCGACCGAAACGACGACAGAAACGGGGCGACAACACCAAAAGTTCAGACAGGCGCGACGCATCTCTAAAGATTTCAGAAAAACGCCGGAGCTCTACGGGCGCGGCAAGGACACGGATCGGGCGAGTCCTACAGGTGCCTATATGCCGAGGGATGGAAGGAAGAGGGAGGAGCGTTACCCAGCTCACCCTAGGACACAAAGAGGTTGTCGGATACGCACCGGAGACGTCGGGGTCGAGCTCTGAACCACGACGCTTGGTGTCGACCGAGGAAGAGGAAGCAGATGCGGGGCGTGCGAGGCTCCTAGCGCGATCCTTTGGCGACGCAGAGGCGCGGGCGACGACGAGCACGTCGGGGAAGCAGAGGGCGGCGGCTGGAGGTGGCCGGAGGGACGCGACGACGGCAAGCGTGCTCCGCTTGTGCTCGGGAAGGTCGGAAGGAGATCAAGAGCAGGGAGATCCCCTCTCGTGTGGCGGCGGAGAAGAAGAAAGGAGGGGGAAGGAGGAACCCTAGGTCCGGCCTGGGTTTAAAAAGGGGCGGACGACGCGGCCCCGACGTTCGTGAGTTCATGGCACGACGGCGTGGCTGATCTGTCTCTGTAGCGAGGAGGACGGAGGGAGACGGAGCAGGTGGTCGTTCGGGCGAGTCGCTGGCACGCGGGCCCGGGTGAGAGGGAGGACACGGAGCCGCTGCGTTGGCGGGCTGCGGGGGGGGAAACTGGCTGGGCCGCGGGCGTGGACTGGCCCAACAGGCTGCGGCTGCGAGGCTGCTGCTGGCTGCGCTGTCTCTTCTGCTCCTTTTCCTTTTCTTTTTTCTTCAGGCAGAAAAACAAAATGAAAAGCTCATGGACATAGGAGAGGAGTTTGGTAAATATAAAAATATTCCCAAGCTCCTGTGAAAATGCTCTATTTTATAAAAAAATCCTGGGCATTTTTAGAGGAAGTAAAATAATTCAAGTTTGAATTAAATTCAAACTTGAGCCATTTAAAACCCTAACCAAGACAATTCCAGAAGAGGTGAAATCTGGCATAGGCATTTAGGACATGGGGCAATAATTGTTGGAAGGGGATGGACATTAAAGGAGAAGGCTAGAGGGCACTTGAAGAATTAAAAGAAAGAGAGAAAGAGAGAGAAGGGGAGGTGGTGCTAGATGAGAAAGGGTTTTAGAATGGACATGAACTTGCTACCACCACCACAACAAGAACAAAAAAGGATCTCACTTAACAAACTAGGGAAAAGAATAAAACACAATGACAAGAAAAATACCATGATGATCATGATGAAATGATGATGATGATGAAGTAATGCATGAATGCATACAGAAATACAATATGACAATGCAATGACAATGAGAATGCATAATTGAAAAAGAACCCCCAAGGAAAGGACAAGGATCAATTGGTAAATGCTTTATTGCCATATAAGGAAGGTATCACATATGGGGTGTTACATGGCCTACATACATGGCGGGTACTGCGGGCATCACTCCTCATCGCGCACCCTCTTGGGCAAAGCATTCCGACATGTATTCTACTGACCCACGACGCTCAATGATGCTATTGAATTGGTATGATCTTGTGAGGCTTGTCAGTTCCATGCTAAGCAGATCCACCAGCCCGCTCAGGGCCTCCAGACCATGCCGCTCTCGTGGCCATTCGTGTCTGGGGGTTAGATATCATGGGCCCATTCCCTCGAGCGCCCGGGGGCTACCGCTACCTCTACGTCATAATCGACAAGTTCACCAAGTGGGCGGAGGTGAAAGCCGTCCGTACCATCCCAGCTGGCTCAGCCGTCAAGTTCATCAAGGGCCTCGTAAGCCGTTTTGGGGTCGCCAACCGCATCATCATTGACAATGGCTCTCTGCTCACGAGCAACCTTTTCAAAACATATTGTGCTAACCTTGGAATGCAAATATGTTATGCTTCGGTGGCACACCCGCGGAGCTGTGGCCATGTCGGGCGCGCTAACGCAGAAGTCCTGGGAGGCCTCAAGGCGAGGCGTTTCAAGAAGAAGCTCGAGGCCTGCGGCAGGGGATGGCTTGACGACCTCCAGTCCATGTTGTGGACCATCCGCACCATCGCGACCAAGGCCACGGGCGGGACTCCATTCTTCCTCATCTACAGAGCCGAGACGGTCCTCCCTCATGAGGCCAAGCATCACTCCCCGCGGGTCTTGGCGTTTTACGAGGCGCGCCAGGATGCCTCGCGGGGGATGTACCTCGTGCTGGGGGAGGAGCGTCGTCGACGAGCCTCACTCTAAATAGCGAGGTACCAGCAGGCGCTGCGGCGGTACCATTGCTATATGATAACCCACAAGTATAGGGGGTCGCAACAGTTTTCGAGGGTAGAGTATTCAACCCAAATTTATTGATTCGACATAAGGGGAGCCAAAGAATATTCTCAATTATTAGCAGTTGAGTTGTCAATTCAACCACACATGAAAGACTTAATATCCGCAGCAAAGTATTTAGTAGCAAAGTAGTATGGAAGTAACGGTAACGGTGGCAAAAGTAACAGTAGCAGTTTTTGTAGCAATCGTAACAGTGGCAAAGGAAAAGTAACTAAGCAAAGATCAATATGTGAAAAGCTCGTAGGCAATGGATCAATGATGGATAATTATGTCGGATGTGATTCCTCATGCAACAATTATAACATAGGGTGACACGGAACTAGCTCCAGTTCATCAATGTAATGTAGGCATGTATTCCGTAAATAGTCATACGTGCTTATGGAAAAGAACTTGCATGACATATTTTGTCCTACCCTCCCGTGGCAGCGGGGTTCTACTGGAAACTAGAGATATTAAGGCCTCCTTTTAATAGAGTACCGGACCAAAGCATTAACACTTAGTGAATACATGAACTCCTCAAACTACGGTCATCACCGGGAGTGGTCCCGATTATTGTCACTTCGGGGTTGCCGGATCATAACACATAGTAGGTGACTATTGACTTGAAAGATAGGATCAAGAACTCACATATATTCATGAAAACATAATAGGTTCAGATCTGAAATCATGGCACTCAGGCCCTAGTGACAAGCATTAAGCATAGCAAAGTCATAGCAACATCAATCTTAGAACATAACGGATACTAGGGATCAAACCCTAACAAAACTAACTCGATTACATGGTAAATATCATCCAACCCATCATCGTCCAGCAAGCCTACAATGGGATTACTCACGCACGGCGGTGACCATCATGAAATTGGTGATGGAGGATGGTTGATGATGACGATGGCGACGGATTCCCCTCTCCGGAGCCCCGAACGGACTCCAGATCAGCCCTCCCAAGGAAGATTAGGGCTTGGCAGCATCCCCGTATCGTAAAACATGATGAATCCTTCTCTCTAATTTTTCTCTCCCAGAAAGTGAATATATAGAGTTTGGGTTGAGGTCGGTGGAGTCCCAGGGGCCCACGGGGCAGGGGGCGCCCTGCACCCTCGTGGACAGGGTGTGGGTCCTCTGAGGCTGATTCTTTCGCCAGTATTTTTGATTATTTCCAAAACGTGTCTCCGTGGATTTTCAGGTCAATCCGAGAAATTTTATTTCTGCACAAAAATAACACCATGGCAGTTCAGCTAAAAACAGCGTCAGTCCGGGTTAGTTCCATTCAAATCATGCAACTTAGAGTCCAAAACAAGGGCAAAAGTGTTTGGAAAAGTAGATACGTTGGAGACGTATCAACTCCCCCCAAGCTTAAACATTTGCTTGTCCTCAAGCAATTTAGTTGACAAATTGAAAGTGATAAAGAAAAACTTTTACAAACTCTGTTTGACCTTGTTGTTGCAAATATGTAAAGCCAGCATTCAAGTTTTCAGTAAAGAATATGAACTAACCATATTCACAATAACATTTAAGACTCATGTTTACTCATATCAATGGCAGAATCAACTAGCGAGCAATAATAATAAATCTCAGATGACAACACTTTCTCAAAACAATAATAACATGATATAACAAGATGGTATCTCGCTAGCCCTTTCTGAGACCACAAAACATAAATGCAGAGCACCCCTGAAGATCAAGGACTGACTAGACATTGTAATTCATGGTAAAAGAGATCCAGTCACAGTCATACTCAATGTAAATTAATGGCAATGCATGCGAATGAAAACGGTGCTCTCCAACTGGTGCTTTTTAATAAGAGGATGATGACTCAACATAAAAGTAAATAGATAGGCCCTTCGCAGAGGGAAGCATGAATTTGCAGAGGTGCCAGAGCTCGAGTTTTGAAACAGAGATAAATAATATTTTGAGTGGCATACTTTCATTGTCAACATAACAACCAAGAGGTCTCGATATCTTCCATGCTACACACATTATAGGCGGTTCCCAAACAGAATGGTAAATTTTATACTCCCCCTCCACCAACAATTACACCCCACGGCCATCCGAATCCACGAGGTACCGTCCATACCAACAACAGTCCAGGGGGAGCTTTGTTTATTTATATTTTGATTTGATTTTGAGCATGGGACTGGACATCCCGATTACCAGTCATTTTCTCGTGAATGATGAGCGGAGTCCACTCACCGCGAGAATAACTCGTCTAGCATGGAAGATATAGACAACCCTAGTTGATACATGAGCTATTCGAGCATACAAAACAGAATTTCATTTGAAGGTTTAGAGTTTGGCACATACAAATTTACTTGGAACGGCAGGTAAATGCCACATATAGGAAGGTATGGTGGACTCATATGGAATAACTTTTGGGTTTATGGAAGTGGATGCACAAGCAGTATTCCCGCTTAGTACAAGTGAAGGCTAGAAAGAGACTGGGAAGAGACCAACTAGAGAGCGACAACAATCATGAACATGCATTAAGATTAATCAACAATGGGTGCAAGCATGAGTAGGATATAAATCACCATGAACATAAATATCATGGAGGCTATGTTGATTTTGTTTCAACTACATGCGTGAACATGTGCCAAGTCAAACCAGTCGAATCGTTCAAAGGAGGATACCACCCTATCATACCACATCACAACTATTTTAATAGCATGCTGGCACGCAAGGTAAACCATTATAAACTCCTAGCTAATTAAGCATGGCATGAGCAACTATAATCTCTAATTGTCATTGCAAACATGTTTCATTCATAATAGGTTGAATCAGGAACGATGAACTAATCATATTTACAAAAACAAGATAGGTCGAGTTCATACCAGCTTCTCTCATCTCAATCAGTCCATCATATATCGTCATTATTGCCTTTCACTCGCACGACCGAACGGTGTGGATAATAATAATAGTGCACGTGCATTGGACTAAGCTGGAATCTGCAAGCATTTAATACAAGGGAGAAGATAAGGTAATATGGGCTCTTGGTTAAATCAACAATAATGCATATGAGAGCCACTCAACATTTTCATCATGATCTTCTCCTCTCGACCCCAAAGAAAAGAAAAGAAATAAAATTATTTACATGGGAAAGCTCCCAACAAGCAAAAGAAGAACAATAAATATTTTTGGGTTTTCTTTTAATTACTACTACTACAGGCATGGAAAGTAAACTAGCTAAAAGCTACAACTAATTTTTTATAGTTTTTCTTAAGGTTTTTCAAACACACAAGAAGAAGGCTTAGAAAAGAGAATAAACTAGCATGGATAGTACAATGAAAAAGTATGAGCACCGACAACTGGCATGAGTGTGTGAACATGAATGTAATGTGGGTGGGAAATACGTACTCCCCCAAGCTTAGGCTTTTGGCCTAAGTTGGTCTATGCCCACGGATCGAAGCTACATTCTCCAGTGTACTGAGGAGGGTCCTCAGGGTGCCATTGGTTGGCGATCTCCTCCGGATCCCACTGATAAACAGATTGTAGATAAGGGTCAAGTGGTGGCTCCGGCTCAGGCTCTGGGACTTGTGTCAGCCTCCAGTATGCATAAATGGCCTCGGGCAAGATGAGGTACGTGCCTGAAAGTATGTTAAACAAAGAGGGTGCAGGCAAGTTAATAGTCTCATAATGAGTTTTATCAAATATAAAATTATACTTAAGCATCTTCTTTTATTTTTAACAATAAATTCATGTGCTACCATAATCTTATAATCTAGAAAAATAGGGGGCAGTAACTTTTCCTCTTTCTCATATTGCCTAATAGGTATCTCAAAGTGTTTAGCAAGGCGTGAAGCAAAGATGCCTCCGAAGATGGGGCCTTTTGTACGGCTCAGACTTAATCGTTTAGCAAAAATACCGCCTAAGCTGAAAGTTGTATCACGAAATAAAGCATGGCGCAAAATGACAAGATCAGGAGCACTAAGATTTCTACTGTTCCCGCGACCAATTAAGCATCTACTAGCAAATATCGCAAAGTAACATAGAACAGGAAAATGTATACTAGTAATTCTTGCATCGGAAACTTTCCTCGTTTTCCCTACATCAATTCTATCAGTAAATCCATCCACATCACTACGATCTGGTTCCTCGATGCTGCCCACAAAGGGTATCTTGTAGACCCGACAAAAATCATGGAGTGACATCTCTTTAACTTCATCATATAAGTGAAACTCCACTGAAGGTCATGATTTCTTAGCATGGAAATAAAAAACTTGCACAAAAATATTAGTGAGTAGGAGATACTGTTCGCGCTGGTCGTGGAGGAAGTCGGTGAGGCCTGCATTCTCAGCCAAGTAATAGAAGTCATCGTAAATTCCATCGGCTCTCAAGAATGCATCACAAGGCCATTCGCACAGCCAAACCTCCGCAGTGCGAGGAATATTGTATTTGGGCTTTTTATTCTCCTCATTCTGCTTATCCTTTGAGCTTCGGCTCGAAGAGCCCCTCAACAATCTCTTCATCATTTTCTTTCTTGAAAAATTTCTGAAATTTTAGTGACTCAAAATAAAAGTGAACCAAACTCAACAAGATTGGTAGCAACTACTCCCAGAAGTGCCTAGAGGCTATATCATGCATTAAAGCTACTTTGGACCATATAAATTTGACATGCAAGCTCAAGAATAGGGCCACCTTAGCAGCAAAAATTTGCAATAAATAAAGCACTAGAACAAAAACTAATTGGACCATTGGAGGAGTCACATACCGAAGAACAATCCCCCCCCCTCCTAAACAGTTTCGTGAATGGAGATTTGAGCAAATAGATCGAAAATGGCAACAAGATGAGCTAGAATACGGGTTTGAGCTATGAGAGGATTTTAATCTGGAGGAAGACAAAGTGAGTGGGTGCTGGAATAAGTGGAGGGGGTCCACGTGGGGCCCACGAGGCAGGGGCGCGCCCCAGGGGGGTGGGCGCGCCCTGTGCCCTCATGGCCAAATGGTGGTTCCCCCTCGTGTGTTCTCAGTGCTAGAAATTCTTAAATATTCAACAAAAAATCATATTTCATTTTCAGGACATTTGGAAAACTTTTATTTTCGAGGTATTTTTATTGCAAGGGTAATTCAGAAAACTGACAGAAAATACTATTTTTGCTTTATTTAATCTAAATAACAGAAAGTAGAAAGAGGGTACACAGAGTTGTGCTTTCTAACTTCATCCATCTCATGCTCATCAAAAGGAATCCACTAACAAGGTTGATCAAGTCTTCATAACAAACTCTTTCTGAATAACATGAAACCAGAGATTTTTTTAATACCACTAGGTTACCTCAACGGGGATATGCATGTCCCCAACAATAAGAATATTATATTTCTTCTTGACAGTAGGAAGAGGGAATTCAAAACCTCCAATAGTAATCGTTGAAAATTTTCCAATAGAATTGATACTTTGGACTTGATGTTGTTTCCTCGGAAAGTGTACCGTATGCTCATGACCATTAACATGAAAAGTTACATTGCCTTGTTGCAATCAATAACAGCCCCTGCAGTATTCAAAAAGGGTCTACCAAGGATAATCGACATACTATCGTCCTCGGGAATATCAAGAATAACAAAGTCCGTTAAAATAGTAACGTTTGCAACCACAACAGGCACATCCTCACAAATACCGACAGGTATAGCGGTTGATTTATCGGCCATTTGCAAATATATTTTAGTAGGTGTCAACTTATTCAAATCAAGTCTGCGATATAAAGAGAGAGGCATAACACAAACACCGGCTCCAAGATCAATAAAGCTATTTTAACATAGTTTCTTTTAATGGAGCATGGTATAGTTGGTACTCCTCGGTCTCCTAGTTTCTTTGGTATTCCACCTTTAAAAGTATAATTGGCAAGCATGGTGGAAATTTCAACTACCGGTATCTTTCTTTTATTTGTAACAACATCTTTCATATACTTAGCATAAGGACTCGTTTTAAGCATATCAGTCAAACGCATACGCAAAAAGATAGGTCTAATCATTTCAGCAAAGCGCTCAAAATCCTCATCATCCTTTTTCTTCGATGGTTTAGGAGGAAAAGGCATGGGTTTCTAAACCCATGGTTCTCTTTCTTTACCGTGCTTCCTAGCAACAAAGTCTCTCTTATCATAACGTTGATTCTTTGATGGTGTGTTATCAAGATCAACAGCAGGTTCAATCTCTACATCATTTTTATTGCTAGGTTGAGCATCAACATGAACATCATCATTATCACTAGGTTCATGTTCATTACCAGATTGTGTTTCAGCATCAAAAATAGAAATATTATTGTGACTCTCAGTTGTGTTAACAACAGGTTCACTAGAAGCATGCAAAGTCCTATCATTTTTCTTTTTCTTCTTCTTAGAAGGACTAGGTGCATCAACATTAGTTCTCTGAGAATCTTGCTCAAATCTCTTAGGGTGGCCCTCAGGATACAAAGGTTCTTGAGTCATTCTACCCCCTCTAGTCAGAACTCTAACAGCATTATCATTTTTCTTATTATTTAATTCATTGAGCAAATCATTTTGTGCTTTAAGCACTTGTTCTACCTGAGTGGTAACCATAGAAACATGTTTACTAATAAGTTTAAGGTCACCTTTAACTCTAGACATATAATCACTCACGTGTTCAACCATATAAGCATTACGTTTCAATTGTCTACCAACATAAGCATTGAAGTTTTCTTGTTTAACAATAAAATTATCAAACTCATCCAGACATTGGCTAGCAGACTTATTACGAGGGATATCACCTTCATCAAATCTATAGAAAGAATTTACCTTTACTACCTGTGTGAGGTTATTAAGACCATGTATTTCTTCAATAGGTGGTAAATTCTTAACATCCTCAGCTTTAATACCCTTTTCTTTCATAGATTTCTTTGCCTATTGCATATCTTCAGGACTGAGAAATAGAATACCCCTTTTCTTCGAAGTTGGCTTAGGAGTTGGTTCAGCAAGTGTCCAATCATTATCATTACTCAATATATTATTCAATAGCAATTCAACTTGCTCAATAGTTCTTTCCCTGAAAACACAACCATCACAACTATCCAGGTGGTCTCTGGAAGCATCGGTTAGTCCATTATAAAAGATATCAAGTATTTCATTTTTCTTGAGAGAATGATCAGGCAAATAATTAAGTAATCGGAGAAGCCTCCCCCAAGCTTGTGGGAGACTCTCTTCTTCAATTTGCACAAAATTATATATTTCCCTTAAGACGGCTTGTTCTTATGAGCGGGGAAATATTTAGCAGAGAAGTAACAAATCATATCCTGGGGACTATGCACACAACCAGGAGCAAGAAATTTAACCATGTTTTAGCATCACCCTTTAATGAGAACGGAAATAACTTAAGGATGTAGTAGTAACAGATTTTTTTCCTCATGAGTGAATAGGGTGGCTATATCATTCAATTTAGTAAGATGTGCCACCACAGTTTCAGATTCATAGCCATAGAAAGGATCAGATTCAACCTAAGTAATTAACTCAGGATCGACAAAGAAATCATAATCCTTATCAGAAATACAAATAGGTGAAGTAGCAAAAGCAGGGTCATATTTCATTCTAGCATTCAAAGACTTTTCTTTCAGCTTAGCTAACAGTTTCTTAAGATCATATCTATCTTTGCAAGCAAAAAATGTCTCTAGCGGTTTCTTCATCCATAACATAACCCTCAGGCACATCGGGCAATTCATATCTAGGGGGAGAATCTTCATCATCACTTTCATCAATATTATCTGTTTCAATAATTTCATTCTCTCTAGCCCTAGCAAGTTGTTCATCAAGAAATTCACCTAATAGCACAGCATTATCAAGCATAGAAGTAGTTTCATCATAAGCATCATGCATAGTAGAAGTGGCATCATCAATAACATGCGACATATCAGAATCAATAACAGGTGTAGGTGTCGCAAATTTACTCATAACAGAAGGTGAATCAAGTGGAGAGCTAGATGGCAGTTCCTTACTTCCCCTCATAGTTGAGGGAAAATCTTGGTTCTTTCATCTTTCAAGTTCCTCATAGTGATCAACAGATATAAATCCCAAGTGACTCCAAGAATAGAGCTATGCTCACCGGCAACGGCGCCAGAAAATGGTCTTGATAACCCACAAGTATAGGGGATCGCAACAGTTTTTGAGGGTAGAGTATTCGACCCAAATTTATTGATTTGACACAGGGGGGGCCAAAGAATATTCTCAAGTATTAGCAGTTCAATTGTCAATTCAACCACACCTGAAAGACTTAATATCTGCAGCAAAATATTTAGTAGCAAAGTAGTATGGAAGTAACGGTAATGGTGGCAAAAGTAACAGTAGCAGTTTTTGTAGCAATCGTAACAGTGGCAATGGAAAAGTAACTAAGCAAAGATCAATATGTGAAAAGCTTGTAGGCAATGGATCAATGATGGATAATTATGTCGGATGTGATTCCTCATGCAACAGTTATAACATAGGGTGACACAGAACTAGCTCCAATTAATCAATGTAATGTAGGTATGTATTCCGTAAATGGTCATACGTGCTTATGGAAAAGAACTTGCATGACATCTTTTGTCCTACCCTCCCATGGCAGCGGGGTCCTATTGGAAACTAAGGGATATTAAGGCCTCCTTTTAATAGAGTACCGGACCAAAGCATTAACACTTAGTGAATACATGAACTCCTCAAACTACGGTCATCACCGGGAGTGGTCCCGATTGTTGTCACTTCGGGGTTGCCGGATCATAACACATAATAGGTGACTATTGACTTGCAAGATATGATCAAGAACTCACATATATTCATGAAAACATAATAGGTTCAGATCTGAAATCATGGCACTCGGGCCCTAGTGACAAGCATTAACCATAGCAAAGTCATAGCAACATCAATCTTAGAACATAATGGGTACTAGGGATCAAACCCTAACAAAACTAATTCGATTACATGGTAAATCGCATCCAACCCATCACCGTCTAGCAAGCCTATGATGGGATTACTCATGCACGGCGGTGAGCATCATGAAATTGGTGATGGAGGATGGTTGATGATGATGATGGCGACGGATTCCCCTCTCCGGAGCCCCGAACGGACTCCAGATCAGCCCTCCCAAGGAAGATTAGGGCTTGGCGGCGGGTCTGTATCGTAAAACGTGATGAATCCTTCTCTCTGATCTTTTTCTCCCCGAAGTGAATATATAGAGTTGGGGTTGAGGTCGGTGGAGTCCCATGGGGCCCACGAGGCAGGGGAGCGCGCCCCAGGGGGCGCCCTGCACCCTCGTGGACAGGGTGTGGGTCCCCTTATGCTGATTCTTTTGCCGGTATTTTTTATTATTTCCAAAACGTGTCTCCGTGGATTTTCATGTCATTCCAAGAACTTTTATTTCTGAACAAAAATAACACCATGGCAGTTCTGCTGAAAACAGCGTCAGTCCGGGTTAATTCCATTCAAATCATGCAAGTTAGAGTCCAAAATAAGGGCAAAAGTGTTTGGAAAAGTAGACACGTTGGAGACGTATCATTGTAGCATCCGCTCCAGGACCCTCGAGGTGGGTGACCTCGTCCTAAGGCGGGCGCTCTCCATGGAGGGGCTTCACAAGCTCTCGCCCATGTGGGAGGGCCCGTATAGGATCACACGTGTCTCCAGGCCTGGCGCCGTGCGCTTGGAGACGCAGGACGGGGTCCCCATCCAGAACGCGTGGAACATCCAGCATCTCCGAAAGTTCTATCCGTGATCAAGGTCTCTGCTCATGACACTCTCACATAATAACGAGTTGGGGATATACACACTCCAGAGTCTCCTGAGCGCCGCCCCTGGGCCTCTCGGGGGCTCCCACCCACGTCCTAGTACAGGCCCATGCTCCGCGCAGGTGGGAAGACAAGAAGACTAGTATAGGTGCCGGACGCGGCTGTTCTTTTGCTTGCTTTCTGTAGCTAGTTTGCAACTTTTTTAATGGAATTTGAAGTTTTCGTGTCTCCTTTTGAGAGTTGGGAAATTTCTTCTCCTTGCATTGTTCACTCTTTCAGGTCTTGCTTCTGGGGAGTGGCAGCTGCCCGTCGCTCCTCCTTGCGCGTCCTGCTCGCGACGGCTTGGCAGGTGTGTGCGCTCGGGCCCGCCCGCGGACACACCTTGCCAAAGCCTTGGTACCCTTGCCTTTTGGCGTCTTCGTCCTTGCACGACGCTCTCAAACGAGCTCACGAGCATGACCCCTTCAGAGTTTTCCTAACCCTACGGCTGCAGGGTGCCTCCCGATGAGGACATCAATACCATTGTTACACCCACTGCCCCTGCTATTATACATACTAGACAAATTACTAGAGCTCGCACACGCCAATTGAATTACCAGGTACTTTCGTTTCTTGGTAACGATTCTAATGTTCATGAAAATATGACACTGCCTAAATTGGATACATTTGTGTTGATTACTAATGAAGGGCCTAGCATGGACAAGAGGGATGAACACTAGAGTAGGATCAAGCATGGAGATGAAGGCGCGCGCAAAGGGATCCTGAGCGGGGTTTCTAGTGCGTATTTGAGTACTTTGAACCCTCCGTGATGACTTCCAAGGACATGGACAATATTTAAGATATCCCTTTATAAATTTCGTCCATAGCTTATTTTAGGTGCGGTGTCACCTTATTTTTGGGCCAAGCCCATCTAATTTCGAAATACTAAAGTATATGTTGTTTTTATAGTCCGTATGTGTGGGGAAAACACAGTTAGGGTTGGTTTCAGACCCCTTCTCCAAGGGCCACAAAATTCCCCATCTCTTTCTCCAGATATACAACCCTTAGGGCATCGTTTAGACTTCGGGTTTTGTTTAGATTAAAGTTTGCCATAGTTGCAACTTCGCGGACTTTGTTTGTGTTCAACAACCAGACAAAGACATCACATAACCCCACTTGATCAATAAAGCTTTCCTCTTAAATTTGCAATATCCAGAATGCAATCTCGGTTACTTGCTTGTTCTTCGTTTGCCTGCAGGAAATAGACCTTCGTGGTCAGGTTGATCGTGCTCCCGCATGGTCAATAACCTCTCAGAGTTGGTTTAGCGATTGCTCTGGCGCAACGCCGTGCATGTTCAGATCGTCAAAGTCATTCTTCACCAAATCGATAATTATCATCTCATCAAAATATTGGGCCCCTTGCCTCTATCCCCTCCTGAGGCTCAGCGGCTTCTGAGTCTCTTCGCGGCAAGGCACGCTCTCGCAACATGGGAGTGCACCACAAGAACACCAAGCGAAGTCGCCCCAACCACAATCAACATCAACGCGGGTATCACAATGCAACATAAAAATGATAACATAATGACACAAGCGCCATAGTTCATTACATGCCTCGGCAAGGCCTTCTACTTCTTTTTACAGGAGGAAGAAAGAAACAAAAGCAAGCCGCGTGACTACAACAGCTCCTAAGGCCCAGCTCAAGCAGCGCTCGGGCTCATTCGGAGTCCTTATCCTGCTTCACCGGGGCATGGCAGCGACGCGGCTCGTCACCCTCCCTAGTCCGAGCCGGGCGACGTGGCGGTTTGTCGTAGTCACCATCATGGGCGCTCTCCCCGAAGGAGGAGCCGCCGCTGCTGGAGGCGGCACGATCGTCGCCAAGGGAAAGCTCACCTTCAGCGATGGCACCACCCCTCCGGCCGTCGTCATCGTCGTTGTTGCTTTTCGGGCATCACCCCGCATGCCGGCCGTCTTCCCCAAACACCCTCACGTAGAGGGTCGCGACGCTGTCTTACCTAAAGTGGAGGGTGCACCTCCCGTGCAGGCCCCGTGCACGGGCGAACGACTGCCACACACGGTTCAGGAACACATTGCCGGCGGCGGTGACCTCGACCTCCACCCACAAGGCCTTGCTGCAGCAGCCGTCGGCCTGCAGCCAGAGACCGTCGGGCCCCCTGGTCGGTAGCGCGCTCACGAAGAAGCATAGAAGTTGGAACCAGACGCCCGCGGGTCTCTCCGGCCACACGACGAACTCTAGGGCACGTCTGCTGAGTGTGAGCACGGCCCCGGTGGCCGGGCAATCGCCACTCGCCTCCCTCCGTCGCTAGGGTTACCCCATCCACGACAACTCCCACCACGGGAGGAAGCACCGCCGCGGCTATATGAGGCGGCACCAGTCCTTGAAGGGGTGCGCCCGCGCCCACGGGAAGCCGCTGCTGGCGTGACGGCGTGCTTACGAGGGCGTCCGCGACCTCTCCTGGGCGGCGATGAGCTTGGCCCCTCCTTGGGGGCTTTTCCCTTCTCCGCCGCGGAAAACCTTCTCACTGGCGCCATGGGTGCTTCAACATGATGGTGAGGCAAAGAGGAAGAAGGAGGAGCGAGCAGCGAGAAGACGGAGATGGGCAGGGGGCTCCCCCCCCCGTCCCATTTATAGCCGGAGGGAGGCTAACCGCCGGCCTCCCACGATTTCAAGTAATGATGGTTTTCTGCATGCAACATGCAGTTGTCAAGTCGGACGGTTGCCGAGGCAGCGTGGGGAAGTGGAGACACCCATGTCCCATCAAGCGCCATGCGTCGACTTGGCCCGCAGGCGATTGGGGCACGCGGAGCTTCACCCTTGACCCTTGGCTTCACCTCGAAGCCAAGTCCGAGCGCGCCTTGGGCCCGGGGGCTACTGTCGGTGTTCTGGGAACTAGGGTACCTAGACTTGCCTGCCTGTGGCCCACGGCGTGGCTCCATCGATGGCCTGGTATGACCCATCTTCAGCATCGACAAGACAAGACCCACGCGAGGCGGACAACACCAAGACCTCCGAAGGGAGCGGCCTCCCCAGGCGGCCTCCTAAGGAGCGGAGATTCCTAGTCAAGCGCCCACCTCATGAGGTTTGGGTGACGCAAGCCGTGACGACTGTCGGATTTAGGGCTCCGCAAAACCCAAGAAGTTCCAACACAGGGGCATGAACGAAGATCTCTCCCACTCGCGTCTACCTAGCGCGTCGCTCTCGTCTCGATGGGGGGATTCAAGCAAACAATAGATATAACACACAAGAGTTTATCCAGGTTCGGGCCAACGTGTGGTGTAAGACCCTACTTCCTGCTTTGGTGGATTAGCCTCGGGCGAGCTGGAATATGAGCTAGTACAATGGTTCTTGAGCTCAGGAGGCGAGCTCGGGATGGTCAAGAGGCAAGTGTTCTTGCTCCTTGTGTGGTGGCTGTGTGTATGGATCGATCCCCTTCACAGTGGGAATCCTAGCTACTTATATAGGCGGCCACGGTCCTCTTCCCCCGAAATGTTTAGGTGGCAAGGGATCCCACAACGGCCATTTTTGAGCAGGAACACAAGGACGTTCCTACCCTGACAAAAGCAGTCTTCGCCTACAAAAGTACCAGGCGGTGACGCGGTGGTGGGATAGACGGTGACATCCTCCTTGTCGTCCTTGCGGTCTTCGGTCTTGTTGCACCAATGAGGAAACCATTGCCCCGCTCCTCGAGAACCTGCGGCTGCGCTGTCCCCCTTGCACCGAGATGGTAACTGCACCGCCGGCGGGCGCTGGCACCTGCTGGCGTGGTGCGTCACTGCTGACATCACTGCCTCCTCCTGAGGCAGGCTCGGCCTTGAATTCTCCGCCCCTCCGGAGCACCTTGATGAGGACGCTCCAGAGGAGGTCTTGACGTCGTTCTCCTCGTGAGGTTTAGCTCGCTCGCGAGGGTCTTGGGCAGCTGGGCCATACCAGGCCGTAGTAGGAGTGCGTCGCGGCCCGCAGACAGGCAATTCTGGGTACCATAGTTCCCAGTACGCCGACAGTAGCCCCCGGGCCCAAGGCGCGCGCGGAGTTGGCTTCGAGGCGAAGCCTTAGTCGAGGACGAAGCACCGCGGGCCCTAAAAGGCTGCGGGCCATGCCGGCGTGCGACTGTTGGATGGGACGTGGCGGCTCCGCTTTCCACGCAGTCTTGGTGATCGTGCGACTTGACAACTCCTTGGCGCAGGCGACGGTGGCGTAATGGCTGCGACACCAGTGGCTGGCGGTTGGGCTCCTCCACCCTATAAATGGGACTAGGGAGCGGGGAGCCCCAAGCCGCTTCCAAGCCAGCGCCATCTTCCCCTTGCTTATTCTTCGCTCTTTCTCTTGTCGCGAGATCCCCATGGCACCGTAGAGGAAGCCGTCCGCCACGGAGAAGGGGAAGGCCCCAAAGAATCCAGTCCTGCTGCCGCCGAAGAGGGGCCACGGTCGTCCCCGCAAGCATGCCACTGCACCTGCAGCGACCTCTCGGGGAGGCGGGCGCAGCCTTCTGAGTTCTGCCGCGGCCGCTGGTGAAAGGCGCGGGACATCCTCCCGTGGTGTGAGTGGTCATGGCCGCGGAGGGTTAGGAGGCGCGCAACGGTGCCTGTCGGTCGCGTGTCCTCCACGCCAGCAGCTCCATTCCTTCGACGTGTCGTCGGAGTTCATGGTATGGGCGGAGAAGCCCGACGGCCCGTGGCTCAGGCTTCCCTGCTCGTTCAGCGACGTGTTACCAGCCGAAGGCCTCGGCGGTATCTGGTTGCAGGCGGACGGTTGCTGCAGTGGTGCGTCCTGGGTGGAGGTTGATATGGCTCCCTCGGGCGATGTGTTCCTGGAGCGCGGCTGGCAGTTGTTTGCTCGCGCACGCCGGCTGCAGGGGAGGTGTGCGCTCCACTTCAGGTACGATGGTGTCTCCACGCTGTTCGTTAGGGTCTTATCGGAGGATGGGAGGCGCCTTGGGTGCTGTCCCGAGGTTGATGACGAAGAGGACGACGGGGACGGCATCCGGAGGAGCAGCTCCTCCTCTGAAGGCGATCTCAATCCTGGGGGGCGCCCTGGATCCCCCCTCTATGGCAGCAGTAGCTCCTCCAGCAGTGGCGGCCGTGACGAACCACCACGCCGCCGAGCTCGGCCCGGCGAGGGGAGGGGTCGCCGCGCCGCTGTGGCTCGGTGAAGCCGGAGGAACCGGAAGACTCCGACTGAGCGGGAGCGGCTTCTGCTTCTTCTCCTTTCTTTTCCTTCATGTCCTTTCTGCATCAAAATTTCAAGTTGCCTCAAGGAGGCGTGTAATGGGCTGTGATATATGTAAGAAGCGAGAACTCGATGTCATGCTTTTTGTCGCCTGGGTGAAATCACTTAGCTTTTATGCGCCATGTCGTCCTGAGGCGGAGTCCTCCTGACTCCGGCATCATGAGTCCCCGAGCGGGGGTGAGCCACTGAGATCTGCTGAGAGCGCCAAGCGCGGGTTAGAGCACCAAAGCCTGAGCCGGCTCGGTAGGATAGATTGCGCGGACTGAAAAGCCCGGCGCCAGAGCCTGAGCAGGCTTGGCCAGGCGAGGTCACGGGGCCACGGCAGACGAGGGCCGGTGACCGACCGTGCCCCAGCCCCCACGCGCGAGGCGCGTGAAGGAGAGCGAGTGGCGCAGCTGAACTTAAAGCCGGCGAGAAAGATCCCAAACAAAACTCTCAACCAAATGCAGGAAGCGCGAGAAACACGAGAACTTCATAGCATGGGGTAGAGGAAGGGTTGATAGCCAAGGAAGTAGAAAAGGCTGATAGCCAAACACCAAGCAAAAAAGGAAAATAGGTCGCGTCCGACCCCTACACTACGTCTTCTTCCCAGCGCGGAGCTAAGGACTACCACTGGGGCGTGGGTGGAAGCCCCGTCTGAGGGCCCGTAGGCAACGCACAGGAGACTCCGAGGGGTGTACAGCCCCAACTCATTATTACGTGAGAGTGTCACGGGCGGAGACCTTCACGGGCACGTGTAGGATCGAAAGTATGTCTAGAGGGGGGGTGATTAGACTACTTGTAAATATAAAAATTCTGCCTTTTGATCATGAACAGTTTTTGGCTGTTTCACAATTGTGATCAAGTCAAGTATCACCCTACACATGCAATTCTAGAGTGTAAGCAGCGGAAAGTAAATTGCACATGTAGTAAAGAGAGGTGGAGAAGATCAAACGCAATTTGGAGACGCAATGATTTTTCTCGTGGTTCCGATAGGTGGTGCTATCGTACATCCACGTTGATGGAGACTTCAACCCACGGAGGGTAACGGCTGCGCGAATCCACGGAGGGCTCCACCCACGAAGGGTCCACGAAGAAGCAACCTTGTCTATTCCATCATGGCCTACGCCCACGGAGGACTAGCCTTACTCGGGGTAGATCTTCACGAAGTAGGCGATCTCCTTGCCCTTACAAACTTCTTGGTTCAACTCCACATCTCGATGACGGAGGCTCCCAAGCGACACCTAACCAATCTAGGAGGCACCACCCTCCAAAAGGTAATAGATGTTGTAGATGATGATGAACTCCTTGCTCTTGTGCTTCAAATGATAATCTCCCCAACACTCAACTCTCCTCACTGATTTGGCTTTGGTGGAAGGAAGGATTGAGTGGAAAGCAACTTGGGAAGGTTAGAAATCAAGTTTCATATGGTAGGAATGGAGCAACTTGATCTCAACACAAGGGTAGGTAGTTCTCTTCTCAGAAAGTGTAAGGTAGGAGTGGTAGTTCTTTCTGATGGCTCTCTCCACGAATGAAGAGGGGGTGGAGGGGTATATATAGCCTCCACACAAAAATCCAACCGTTACACACATAATTGAGCAATCTCGGTGAGACCGAAGTGAAAACTCGGTCAGACCGAAAGTTCAAATATAGTGAACGTTGGGGTTTTCGGTGGGACCGAAAATACCATCTCGGTTTGTCCGATATGAGTCAAAGATAGGAACTTGCCAGTTTCGGTGGGACCGAAATCAACAACTCGGATATTCCGAAATGATGACAAACGGTTACAGAAGGTTGGCAGTCCAGTTTCGGTGAGACCGAACTCAAACTCGGATTGACCGAAATTTCTAGGGTTTGGCTTATGGCTGAGGTGGTTCATCTCGGTGGGACTGAGTTGGAAGAATCGGTTTGTCCGATATTACTTATGAGTGTGTATAGAAGTGAAAGTTGCTGATAGTTGAAGGAGCTAAATCACTAAGCACTTGAGCAACCAGATCATCAACACAACCTCATCCCCTTTTAATAGTATTGGCTTTTCCTATGGACTCAATGTGATCTTTGATCACTAAACCAAAAATGGAGTCTTGAGCTTTTGCCAATCCTTGCCTTAGCATTTTGAGGGGTCCACTTCTTCAGTAATTTCCATACCCGTATCACTGAACTTCTCTGAAATGATTCTCAAGTAACTATTAGTTCAATGATATATATGTTGTTATTAATTACCAAAACCACCCGGGGATTAGTTGCACTTTCAATCTCCCCCTTTTTGGTAATTGATGACAACATATAGATCAAAGCTTCGACAAAAGATATAATCAATGAATAATATCGTCGCTTTGAGAAGTATGTGATAAACAAGAGCTCCCCCTAAATTTGTGCATTATTTAAAATTTGCGTTTGAATGCAAATGCACAATCGATTAGGATTATGGGTCACTCTTCCATGTCACATACATCTTGGTGGAGCGCACAAAATGATAAGAATGAATAACATGCACCCAATCACCAAGACAAGAGTAAATAGTCATACAAGAAGGAATAGCATATGATAAGCATTAAGCACACATTAAAGCATAGTACGACTAAGCACTCATTAAGGTAGCATCAAACGTAGTAGCAAGCACACTGAAAGTTTCAAGAACCAAAAGAACCAAATGTATCTCAAAGAAAACCGGCAAAAGAATGAAAGAGCACTCTCTCTCTCGAAGCCCTATGATCTATACAATTTCTCCCCCTTTGGCAACAAGTTACCAAAAAGTTCGAAAAAGCATAGAGCTAAACGTCACTGTGGGCTCTGCTGGCGGTTCCCGTCTGGGTAGATGTCGGAGTAGAAATGACGGCATCGGCGAAGACTTCAGCTGATGTCTGCGCTGGAGGAGTGGATGCTGGAGCTGTAGCTGGAGTAACTGCTGGAGCTGTAGGAGGTGCTGAAGTGGTAGCCCTGGAGTCAGTCACTGGGATAGCAGCTGATCGGGATCCTCTGGGAACCGGAACAGTCTGGCGATGAGAGTCCTGGACTAGGTCATCCTGCATGAGCTCTGCTCTGTCCTGCCTAGCTTCCTCCATGTCTGCCTCAAGCTTGTTGACGGTCACCTGAATCTCAGTCAGCTTCACGTCCAGAGCGTGGATCTTGTCGTCAACAATCCTCTCTAGGCTCTCCTGAGATTGTTCAATGCTGGCCAGGCGTTGTTCAATCCTCTGGGTAGCTTCAAGAATCTGCTCTCCGAAGCTCTTTGGTTTTGCTGCTGCTGCTGCTGCCTCTTTATCAGCTTTGGCTTTCTTCGCAGCTTCAATCTTGGCTTGACCTTCAACTGAAGTTGGATCCTCCTCATCCATCACAACAATGTTATCTTCATGCTCTGGCTGCAGTGGCAAGTGCTTCCTATCCAACATGAATTTGCCCGTGCCAAACTTGGCATTGATGAGCATCTGAATTTGTGGGGCAAATCCACACGACCTCTTTTGGTCAGCTGCAGTCCTCTTAATGGTCTCTACCATTAAGTCCATCACCTTGAAAGGTGCCTTCTCATCAAGAATGTGCAGCATGTTGATAGAATAGCCTCGGATCATGCGATGGTCTCCAGACTTGGGCATCAAGGTATGCCTCAGAATAGTGTTTGTGGTAGTTAGACCTGCCTGGAGATAGTACACTGAGCCAAGCTTCCATCCTTCCAAATCTACAGCGGGGATCTCCTTGTACATGTTCTTCATGGAATCATGGTTCTTCTTAGGAATCCCATAGACATCAATGTCGTCCTCTCTCTGCACTGGAGCATTCAGAAGTTCTGCCCATTCTTCAACAGACGAAGAAAACCTTTGACCTTCAGTCATCCAGGTGATCTTCCCATCAGGATAGAAGTGGGCTGTGGCGTAGAACTGCATAATCATCTCATCATTCCAATCAGTCAGTTTCTGACCCACAAACTCATCAACTCCACATGCAGTGAAGCTCTCATGCACATGGGGAAAGAAGTCTCAGTGCTCTTCACTATCAATGTACTTCCAGTCAACATATCTGGTATCTGCAACAATAGGCTTCTTATCCATCAGCACGGTCTCATAGAAGTCCTGCTGCTCTCTGGTGTGGAATCTGGGGTCCACAGCAGTCCTTCTCCTCACGGCATATGGATCAGACTGTCTCCATAGCCTGAGACCTCTGTCCTTCCTTGCCTTCATATCCTCGGCTTGAGGATGAGCATCGTTGTGGAGCGGCAGTTTCGGACGGAGCTTCAGCAACACATGTTCTTCTTCAGACTCAGACGGTGGCACATCACCTTTGTTCTTCTCAGAGGCTGGGATGTTCCTGGTTGTCCTCTTGGGCTTGGCAGAAGGCGTTGCTGGAGCTGCCTTAGCTTGAGCAGGCTTCTTGGGCTTAGAAGTGGCTTGAGCCCTAATTGCATCACCCATGAATTTCTGCTTCTGAGGAGCGGGCTGGGGTGCTTCTTCTTCTTCTTCTTCCTCGGCTGCTTCTGCATGAGGTTCAGCATACACAACTCTCTTCCTCTTGGAAGTTTTCTTCACTTTACTTGGGGCTGGCTCTCCCAAGTTTAGCTTCTTGGCAACAGCTGATTGCTTGACCTTGCTGGTGCCTTTCTTCGACTGCTGCCCTTCGTGCTCTTTGGCAACAACTTTTCTCTTGGGCTTGGAGGTTACTTCCTCAGCAACAAAGTCAGAGTCCTCATCATCAGAATTTCTCTACTTTCTGGTTCTGGTGGCTGCAGGAGGCAAACCACTAGGGGTACTCCTCTCACCATCATCACTAGGACTACTAGCCTCAGGACTAGTATCTGCCTCAGGAATCTCTGCAAAAGGTGACTCAGACCTGTTCTGGCTGTCACTGGCATCTGACATGGCTGACAACCTGTGAAAAGATAGGGTATAGGCAGAGTAGAAGAGTTATCACAAACTGCAGAGTTTTTGCAAAAGAAATGAGTTCAAATCTTAGTTTTGAGTTTTCACAGAATGCATTTCGGTCAAACCGATATTCAGTTTCGGTGAATCCGAAGTGTATACAGAGGCTTACCACACCACTTTCGGTCAGACCGAAGTGGGTTTCGGTCCTGCCGAAACACTAGGGTTTCACTAAGACTCTACATCGGTCACACCGATTTGCACGACTCGGTTAGACCGAAAGGTGCAGTGCAATGGCCAGAGGCCAAATCGGTCATTCCGAGTTTTCAAAATCGGTTTCACCGAGATGTATTCCGTGGAAACCTAACCCTAAGAATTTTACTCGAAACTAGATCCGATCTGATGTTAAGGAAGATTTCAAACGTGGCTAGATACATGGCAAACCAATCGTGCAAGAATCAGATGGGGAGCACGAGAGGGATCGAGACTCACCCTAACTTGGTAGAGTCCCTCTACGGCGGCAACGGCGCGGAGAAGAAAACCGTTGACGGCGGCGGAGACCTGCGGCGAGGGCGCACAGGCGACGACGGCGACGATCCGGAGACCAGGGCGACGGCAGCAGGGGACTTGGGGGCGAAACGGTTTGAAGAAATAATCGCGCGCTGCCCTCAGTATTTATATCCCCTTGCTGTCGGTGGGACCGAGTTGAAAAACTCGGTGACACCGAAATAGATAACTGCTGTGCAGTTACGCATATCGGTCACGCCGAGATTTTGAACTCGATTTCACCGAGATGAAACCTAGATCAGTCTAAGCGTTTCGGTTGGACCGAGTGGGAAAAGTTGGTCAGACCGAAAATGACTTAGAAGGTTTTGGAGGTCAGCCTTAGACGGATCGGTGGCTCCGAGTGCTCCTCACTCGGAGGGTCCGAAAATGACTTGTTCAAAGTTTGTGATTTGAGCATGAATAGAATTTGAGACAAGAAAGCATAGATAGCTAGGGAAGGTGCTTAGGCATTCTTGTCCATCCATTTGGCCAGAAAAATCAAAACAACCAAAACAACAAATGGATGTCCTCGAATGGATAAAATCATGCATTCAACATGCTCACACAATAAGATAGCAAATGAAATATGTGTCAAACATGCACAACCAAAAACTCTAGCTACTAGCACACAATTTGTCGATGACTAGGTCATCTATATATGAGTATTTTGACTTAGGAGCCAAATGAGAACATTTGATCATAGGTCATACTCATCGTTTAAGCACAAGTGGGGTTACCACTTTTACATAAAGCATTGATGTGTTCACATCATTTGGAGATGCTTTAGCTCAATTTTTAGAGCAAAGCTCCCCCTAGATGTGAGAACCCCTTTTAAGGGTCAAACTAACCTTGGGTTGTCGTAGAAGACTTCATGTAGATGTTGAAGATGTGGATGCTCAATGTTGATGTAGATCATCAAGAGTTGGGAGCTATCCTTTGGATTAGGGCACTTTCAATACCTACATGGGTTAGTCCCACAAGGAACAAACAAGAATATCCATGGACATAGATTGAAGTTCACAATAGATGATGTCCATGAAAGCAATGATTACCTTGTCCCTTGACTTACCAACAAGAGGGTTTGTGACTCCATGAACTAGTGCATGATGTGGAAGTTGATTGCACAAGTTCTTGCCAAAATGAATATGAGTGAAGTATGTTGGCGGAGTCACCCACAAGAACCTTCTAGTTCTTCTTCTTCGGGATCCACATCATCTTGATGGGAATCCTTGGGGTTGTAATTGAGCTTGACGAAGTAGAACTTGACATGTCCTTGGGAACCCACTTGACCATGGCTTGAGGTGCTTCAATGAATGCATCAATCTCCTCTTGAAGCTTGTCCTTGGCTTTTAGCTTGTGGTCTTGTGGTGGAAGGTCATCTTGAGCTTGTTCCACGTTGGAAGAAGTAGGATCATACTTCTCCTTTTGAGAAACAAACTGTGGAGTAGGGTATTGACCTTCTTCCCACTCAACACCTTCGGCGTTGAACTTTCGCTCAAAACCAATCCCTTGATTCTTCCGGTGCCTTCCTTGTTTGCGAACAATTTCCTCAGAGTTCTTGCTTCCGGCAAGACTCTTGTAGACAGCTTTCTCTATGATTTCCTTCAATAAGCTATTTTCTTGCTCAAGTGTAACTTGACTTGAAACATTGTTAGTGGAATCAAGAGAACTACTAGAAGCAACAATATTAGATTTAACATGGTTATTGTTACTACTAGAGGAAGAATTTTTCTTATGCTTGTCATGCTTAGTCTTAATAGGTGGCAAGAAATTAGACAAGAGAAGTCGTTTGGCAAGATATGAAGAACTCTTCTTTCGAAGATCGTCATTGATCGCTTTTAGAAACTCATGTTCTTGCTCTAGAGTGAGCTTCTCGAAGCGTAGCTTCTCATGAGATCTTAGGAGCTCTCTATGATCTTCTTGAGTTGTTTCATGAGCTAACTTAAGAGTGTTTAGTTCTTTAGTTAGACGCTCAATCTCCTTCATAGCATTGTCATTCGACTCTTCTCGACTATAAAGACTACTAGCATTTTCATCGTTACTAAGCTCACTAGATTTATCATGCAAGAGCTCATCTTCACCAAGCAAGTCATCCTCATCACTATCAAAGTCAATGAATTCAGGGTGTGTTACCTTGGGGCCTTTAGCCATGAAGCATCTTCCAATTCCCTCATTTGGTGAATCAAATAAGTCGTAGGAGTTGGAGTTGGAGGATACGAGAGCAAGTCCGGCAACACCTTCATCTTGACTGTAGTCGGAGTCGGAGTGATAACTTCCATCGGATTGATTGTCGGAGTCGGAGCCGGAGACCCATTCACCTACATGAGCTTGATGTCTTCTTCTTGTGTAGCTCCTTGATGACTTGTCTTTCCTCTCCGAATCCTTGCTTCTCCGAGAGGGTCTTCGTTCATAACGATCATCTCTACTCCTTCTCTCTCTCCGAGGTGACTCATCTCTTGATCTTCTTCTTGGAGATTCTTCTCTTCTCTTGTGGGGAGCCATACACTCATTTGAGTAGTGTCCGGGTCTTCCACAATTGTAGCAGTTTCGATCGCGACTAGAAGATCTCTTTTCATCATATGATCTAGACTTTGAGCTTCTTTCTTTGCCTCTATTCTTGTAGAACTTGTTGAAGTTCTTAACCATTAGGCTTATCTCTTCATTGGAAATTAACTTGTCACTTGAGGTAGTGGGAGCATCACTTGTAGCTTTGTAAGCACCACTTGACTTGTTGTGAAGCTCTTCCTTATCCTTAAGTGTCATCTCATGAGCAACAATTCTTCCAATGACTTCAGTTGGCTTGAGAGTCTTGTAGTTTGGCATCATTTGGATCAAAGTGCACACGGTGTCATATTTTCCATCCAAAGCTCTTAGAATCTTCTTGATGATGAATCGGTCGGTCATTTCTTCGCTTCCTAAGCCGGCAATCTCGTTTGTGATGAGAGCAAGCCTAGAGTACATTTCAGCGACTCCTTCACCATCCTTCATCTTGAACTTGTCAAGTTGACCTTGAAGAATATCTAGCTTTGATTCCTTCACAGATTCAGTACCTTCGTGCATTTCAACCAAAGTATCCCAAATCTCTTTAGCATTCTCAAGACGGCTGATTTTGTTGAACTCCTCGGGACACAAAGCATTGAAGAGAATGTCACAAGCTTGAGCATTGTTTTGCAACATCCGCAACTCTTCCGGTGTAGCTTCGCGATCCGGAACTTTTCCTTCCTCGAAGAATTCACCTTGCATACCAACACAAATAATGCCCCATGCGGCTGGGTTATGACCAAGAATATGCATTTTCATTTTATGCTTCCAACTAGCAAAATTTGTACCATCAAAGTAAGGACCTCTACGATAATTACCCTCACTAGATGCCATACTCTCCTAGGTTGTGAAACCAAGCTTATGGAGTCCAATGCAATGGAAACCAAAACAATGAAGACCAAAGCTTTGATACCACTTGTAGGATCGAAAGTATGTCTAGAGGGGGGGGGTGATTAGACTACTTGTAAATATAAAAATTATGCCTTTTGATCATGAACAGTTTTTGGCAGTTTCACAATTGTGATCAAGTCAAGTATCACCCTACACATGCAATTCTAGAGTGTAAGCAGCGGAAAGTAAATTGCACATGTAGTAAAGAGAGGTGGAGAAGATCAAACGCAATTTGGAGACGCAATGATTTTTCTCGTGGTTCCGATAGGTGGTGCTATCGTACATCCACGTTGATGGAGACTTCAACCCACGGAGGGTAACGGTTGCGCGAGTCCACGGAGGGCTCCACCCACGAAGGGTCCACGAAGAAGCAACCTTGTCTATTCCATCATGGCCTACGCCCACGGAGGACTAGCCTTACTCGGGGTAGATCTTCACGAAGTAGGCGATCTCCTTGCCCTTACAAACTTCTTGGTTCAACTCCACATCTCGATGACGGAGGCTCCCAAGCGACACCTAACCAATCTAGGAGGCACCACCCTCCAAAAGGTAATAGATGTTGTAGATGATGATGAACTCCTTGCTCTTGTGCTTCAAATGATAATCTCCCCAACACTCAACTCTCCTCACTGATATGACTGTGGTGGAAGAAAGGATTGAGTGGAAAGCAACTTGGGAAGGTTAGAAATCAAGTTTCATATGGTAGGAATGGAGCAACTTGATCTCAACACAAGGGTAGGTAGTTCTCTTCTCAGAAAGTGTAAGGTAGGAGTGGTAGTTCTTTCTGATGGCTCTCTCCACGAATGAAGAGGGGGTGGAGGGGTATATATAGCCTCCACACAAAAATCCAACCGTTACACACATAATTGAGCAATCTCGGTGAGACCGAAGTGAAAACTCGGTCAGACCGAAAGTTCAAATATAGTGAACGTTGGGGTTTTCGGTGGGACCGAAAATACCATCTCGGTTTGTCCGATATGAGTCAAAGATAGGAACTTGCCAGTTTCGGTGGGACCGAAATCAACAACTCGGATATTCCGAAATGATGACAAACGGTTACAGAAGGTTGGCAGTCCAGTTTCGGTGAGACCGAACTCAAACTCGGATTGACCAAAATTTCTAGGGTTTGGCTTATGGCTGAGGTGGTTCATCTCGGTGGGACTGAGTTGGAAGAATCGGTTTGTCCGAGATTACTTATGAGTGTGTATAGAAGTGAAAGTTGCTGATAGTTGAAGGAGCTAAATCACTAAGCACTTGAGCAACCAGATCATCAACACAACCTCATCCCCTTTTAATAGTATTGGCTTTTCCTATGGACTCAATGTGATCTTTGATCACTAAACCAAAAATGGAGTCTTGAGCTTTTGCCAATCCTTGCCTTAGCATTTTGAGGGGTCCACTTCTTCAGTCATTTCCATACCCGTATCACTGAACTTCTCTGAAATGATTCTCAAGTAACTATTCGATCAATGATATATATGTTGTTATTAATTACCAAAACCACCCGGGGATTAGTTGCACTTTCAGCACGGAGCCTTGATTATGGATAGAACCTCCTGAGGTGTTTGATGTTCCAGGAATTTTGGATAGGTATCCCATCATGCGCCTCCAGGCGCACAGCACCAGGCCTAGAGACACGGGCGATTCTGAACGGGCCCTCCCACATGGGCGAGAGCTTGTGCAGCCCCTCACGGGAGAGGACCCGCCTCAGGACCAAGTCACCAACTTCAAGTGTTCTCGCGCGGACGCCGCGGCCGTGGTACCGCCGCAGCGCCTGCTGATAATGTGCCGCCCTGAGGGCAGCTCGGCGGCGGCCCTCCTCGCCGAGCATGAGGTCCATCCGCCAGGCGGCGTCCTGGCATTCCTCATTGAAGGCCAAGACCCGTGAGGAGTGATGCTTGACCTTGTGAGGGAGGACCGCCTCCGCCCCATAGATGAGAAAGAAAGGAGTTTCCCCCATAGGTTTGGTGGAAGTGGTTCGGATTGACCATAGCACGGACTGGAGTTCGTCGATCCAGCCCCTACCGCAAGCATCAAGCTTCTTCTTAAAGATGCGCGTCTTGAGGCCACGCAAGACTTCCGCGTTGGCGCGCTCGGCCTGGTCGTTGCTCCTGGGGTGAGCTACCGAAGCGTAGCAGATCTACGTTCCAAGGTTAGCACACTATGACCTGAAGAAATTACTTGTGAACTGCGAATCGTTATCCGTGATGATGCGGTTGGGGACCCCAAATCGTCTCACGAGGCCCTGGATAAACTTGACAGCTGACCCGGCTGGGATCGCACGAACAGGCTCCACCTCCGCCCACTTGGTGAATTTGTCGATGGCGACGTACAGGAAGCGGTAGCCCCCTGCTGCCCGAGGAAATGGACCCAGGATGTCCAATCCCCAGACCGCGAAGGGCCAGGAGAGCGGAATCGTCTGGAGGCCTTGCGCCGGCTGGTGGATTTGCTTGGCGTGAAACTGGCACGCCTCGCAAGCCCGCACGAGCTTTGTGGCGTCGTTGAGTGTCGTGGGCTAGTAGAAGCCGTTGCGGAAGGCCTTGCCCACAAGGGTGAGGGACGACGAGTGATGGCCGCAGTCTCCACCGTGGATATCAGCCAGCAGCTAGCGCGCTTGCTTCCTCGAGATGCATTTCAGCGAGATGTCATTGGGGCGGCTCCTGTAGAGTTCACCGTATTGGATGCAGTAAGCTGAGGCCTGTCGGACCACGCGCTCTGCGTCTTCTTCCTTGTCCGGCAGGGTATCGTGTTGCAGGTACATCTTGAGTTCTTGGGTCCAGCAACCCTCCTCGGGCCCCGCGGCGAGCAGCAGGCGGGCTCCGGAGGGTGGTCCTCAGGACGGGGCACCGTCCTGAGGCACCGCAGGCAGCCCTCGTTAGGGGAATGCCTGCTCGGGAACGGGTGACGTTACTGACGGCCTGAGCAGCCGTTCCTCGGGGACGCCCGGTCTCTGAGGCTCTCGTCTGGAGGCTCGTTTGACAATATCGTCCGCTTCTTTATTGGTGCCTCTTGGTATGCGCTGTACCTCCAGCCTTTGGAACCATCGCTCCATCTTGCGTACCTCCTCCATATATGCTTCCATGTGCTCGTCCTTGGGCTTGTATTTCTTGTTGGAGAAGTCGACGAGGAGTTGCGAATCGCCCCTGACGGTGAGACGCTCGACCCCCAGCGCCACGGCGGCTTTGAGCCCTGCAATTAGGCCCTCGTACTCTGCGATGTTGTTGGAGACCTTCTCGCCTCGCTGGAAGCAGAGCTGCACAGCGTAGTACAACTTATCCTGAGTGGGACATACTAACACGGCGCCAGCCCCCGCGCCGAGGCGTGAGAAGGCGCCGTCATAGTATACTACCCATCCGTCTGGGGCTCGACCGCGGGTGCCCTGGAAGTCAACGGCGAAACACTCACGAAGCTCTTCCCAGGAGGAGATGGATCCCACGGGGAGGTTCAAGAGCCAAGAGCGCGCGTCGTCTTTGAGAGCCATGGGGAACCAGTTTGCCATGACCTGCTCGGTGCTGTTGGACGCCTCGATGCTCCGCTTGTAGAGTTGGAGGAACTCCGTGGGGTCGGTGGTGCTGTCGTAGCGCGGAGGCAGGTCCGGCTTGAACTTGCCCGGCCAGACGAGGCGCCGTAGCTCAGGAGCTAGGGCGCGACACCCAGCCACGCTCATGATCGCATGCACCCCCTGCGCCTGTGGTGCTGGTTCTTGGGGTGGTGGTGCCACCACCTCCTGCGGTGCGCGGTCTTGGCGCTGCGGGCCAAGGGGCCCGTGAGCCCCTGCATGGGGATGCGGAATCACGTGGCAGCTCTCCTCGTCGCGCGCATGGGCTCTGCAGGGTTGCTCACATCGAGGGGCCTCGCGCCGGGCCTCCTGGCCGGCGTGGTGGAGTGGAGGCGGGGCCGGGACCCCGTGGCCTTCGTTCCCCGCCGGGGGCGACGGAGGACGTGAGGAGTATGTTGGTGCAGGTGCTTCTCCAGAGGCGTTGACGAGCTCGGTGATGCGGTGGATCCACTCGTCGTAGAGGTCATCTGCCGGGCGGTAGCGCAAGAGCTCTCGCGCCATCAGCAGCGCGGGCTGCTGGTAGATCGGCCCGCGACGGACCAGCGAGGACGACGCCGTGGCCGGCGAGGGTGAAGGCGTTACCGTGCGTCCATCCCGCCGCACGGACGGTGGCAGCGACGAGTCCTGCTGCTCGTGGACGGCCGGGTCGGTGGCGGCATTGGCGACCGGCGAGTTGGGGCGGAGCGGTGCACCGTTGCCCGCGGGCGCCGTCTGAGCGACGTTCGCGGCGCGACGGGCGGCGCGAGCTCGGCGTGTGTCCACCATGGCTGTGGAGCGGAGTCGACGACGAGAACGCGATGAGGTCGTTGGAGAGGCGAGATTTCGACACGCCCCCTACCTGGCGCACCAAATGTCGGATTTAGGGCTCCGCAAAACCCAAGAAGTTCGAACACAGGGCCGTGAACAAAGATCTCTCCCACTCATGTCTACCTAGCGCCTCGCTCTCGTCTCGGTGGGGGGATTCAAGCAAACAACAGATAGAACACACAAGAGTTTATCCAGGTTCGTGCCACCGTGTGGTGTAAGCCTACTTCCTGCTTTGGTGGATTAGCCTCGGGCGAGCTGGAATATGAGCTAGTACAATTGTTCCTGAGCTCAGGAGGCGAGCTCAGGAGGGTCGGGAGGCAAGTGTTCTTGCTCCTTGTGTGGTGGCTGAGTGTATGGATCAATCCCCTTCACAGTGGGAATCCTAGCTACTTATATAGACGGCCACGGTCCTCTTCCCCTGAAATGTTTAGGCGGGAAGGGATCCCACAACGGCCATTTTTGAGCGGGAACACAAGGACGTTCCTACCCTGACAAAAGCAGTCTTCGCCTGCAAAAGGACCAGGCGGTGACACGGTGGTGGGATCGACGGTGACATCCTCCTTTTCATTCTTGCATTCTTCGGTCTTGTTGCACCAATGAGGAAACCTTTGCCCCACTCCTCGGGAACCTGCGGCTGCGCTGTCCCCCTTGCACCGAAATGGTAACTACGCCGCTGGCGGGCGCTGGCACCTGCTGGCGCGGTGCGTCACTGCTGACATCACTGCCTCCTCCTGAGGCAGGCTCGGCCTTGGATTCTCCGCCCCTCCGGAGCACCTTGCTGAGGCCGCTCCCGAGGAGGTCTTGACGTCTTTCTCCTCGTGAGGTTTAGCTCCCTCGCGAGGGTCTTGGGCAGTTGGTTGATCAGCTAGGTCGTACCAGGCCGTAGTAGGAGCGCGTCGCGGCCCGCAGACAGGCAAGTCTGGGTACCCTGGTTCCCAGTACGCCGACAACGATCAAGGCCAGGCGGATGCCAGCGGGCGCAGAGCAGCAGGTTTACTCTTTGCTGCTAAGGAGGCAAGCGCAGGCGCGGAGTCCCGAGGAATCAGCGAAAGGTTTCCATTCCGGCGCAACGAGACCAAGACCTCCAGGATGGACGTCATCACCGAGCCCATCCCGGCGACACGAGCAGAGGCTTTGCAGGCGAAGACCACCTTTTGTTAGGATAAGATGTACTACTTGTCGTCCTTCAAACTTGGCCAATGTGGGATCCCTTCCCGCCTTCGTTTCGGAGGAATAGGACCGAAGCCACTATAAATACAGCTTAGCCACCACCAGAGGCGGAGGACGAAAAAAATTTAAGGTGTGGCAAAATTTCAACTAAACAAAATCGATGCCCCCTCAAAAAAATCGATGCAAGAACATAATAGCCAATTCACACTGACGTCTAGAAGACGCATGCCGTGGTAGGGATAGGCCGCGGGGTTGCGGCGGAGTTAGGGATGGACGGGCGGGTGGCGAGGGCGGCGTTTTCGGGCACAAACCGTCGGCGGCGGAGGCGGGCAGTGATGAGCATTGAAATACAAGTTTTTATCGATCCGTTGTTCTATTAAGTCAAGATAATGGCGTATGTAGAGGTATGGGAAAGTTCTAATGGCATATTTCCAACTTTGTTTTTTGTAATGGCATTTTTCCAAGTTGCGAAATTTACAGTCGCATGAATCCAATTAACCCCCAAAAAGATTTGTTCGTTCTGTTTTTTGATTGCCTAGTCACGAGTTCCATAGCCGCGAAGAGAATCGATCCAATCATTGTGCAGCATAAGCGAGCTGGTTCGCGTACGTCTACGTAGTGAGATGGGCATGTGATGGGCAACACATCAATCAAGCTGCCTGCTTGTGTGCTTCCGATCTAACTTATATACTTCATCTAGCTTTGTTTGGGTGAATTGATTAGTGTGGTTCAGAACTATCAAGCGGTATATGTTTAGGTATTTCCATGAACAAAAGTATATGTTTATCACCCTGGGTGAGGAATTCTTATTCCTCACCCGTCAGCTTGTGTGCCCACGCTCAAAACTAGAATATGTAAGAAAAAACAGGCTTGTGAGGTAATAGTATAGTGCGGAAGGAGGAACCAGTTCTCGCACTAAAACCACCCTAAAACAAAAAGTGCAAGGTAATCTTACTGTTTGCATGTGTCCCGTGTAGGGGTGAGAACCTATTTGCGCATCTTGCCGTAATTTTATGGTTACTCAGGTAATCTTACAGCAGCAAGGCTTTCCTGGGTTTTTTTATATAAGGCTACTCAAGTAATCTTACAGCAGCGTGGCGTTGCTGTTTTTTTATAAATGTGTGTGTTCTTTATTTCATGTATATTTTGTTGGCTCTATTAGTCTTGCTATTGTATACTGAGGACAGCGTGTCTCTAGCAAAAATGAAATAGTGTAAGTGATTTAAGTAATATAGGCCACTATCACAATTCTGTAGGAGGCATTATGGTGATGGGCAACACATCAATCAAGCTGCCTGCTTGTGTGCTTCCGATCTAACTTATATACTTCATCTAGCTTTGTTTGGGTGAATTGATTAGTGTGGTTCAAAACTATCAAGCGGTATATGTTTAGGTATTTCCATGAACAAAAGTATGTGTTTATCACCCTGGGTGAGGAATTCTTATTCCTCACCCGTCAGCTTGTGTGCCCACGCTCAAAACTAGAATATGTAAGAAAAAACAGGCTTGTGAGGTAATAGTATAGTGCGGAAGGAGGAACCAGTTCTCGCACTAAAACCACCCTAAAACAAAAAGTGCAAGGTAATCTTACTGTTTGCATGTGTCCCGTGTAGGGGTGAGAACCTATTTGCGCATCTTGCCGTAATTTTATGGTTACTCAGGTAATCTTACAGCAGCAAGGCTTTGTTGGGTTTTTTTATATAAGGCTACTCAAGTAATCTTACAGCAGCGTGGCGTTGCTGTTTTTTTATAAATGTTTGTGTTCTTTATTTCATGTATATTTTGTTGGCTCTATTAGTCTTGCTATTGTATACTGAGGACAGCGTGTCTCTAGCAAAATGAAATAGTGTAAGTGATTTAAGTAATATAGGCCACTATCACAATTCTGTAGGAGGCATTATGGTAATGGTAAGAAACACAGGCAGATAATTCATTCTGTACACAAGGAATTTTTGGTAACAGCAGAATAAAAGTGGTCTAATACATAGATTCCATGTAGTGGTTCTGATAAAACCATCGTCGCTATTTCAGATAAAATTCGTTTGGACACAATTGAATGTCACATAGCACTAAGTAACCAGCAGCTTTCAGAAATCACTGTTACTCCCTCCGTCCGAAAATACTTGTCATCAAAATAGATGAAAAGAGATGTATCTAGAACTAAAATACATCTATATACATCCCCTTTTATCCATTTTGATGACAAGTATTTACGGACGGAGGGAGTACAAAACTGAACAGTACCAAACTTGCAAACTGACTACTATCAAACTTGATCTTCAAGCAGCTTAATTTGCAGGTGACCAGAGATTTTACATCAAATTCATCTGTTCAGCAATCTCTCTAGCGACTGAAACATTGGTATCCATGGGCAGTAACCAACATAGTATCCTATTAACAGTACTGTACATTTTAAGTTCACTTTTCTTCTCACAAAAAACCTGAATTTTGCTTCAGGGTGTTAGTAAAAGAAGGCATTCGATTCAACATTACTCGTACCCACCATAAACACGAAGACCTATCCCTTATACATTAATCGTCATCCGCTTGAATACATACCTGAAAAACAGAGTATTTTCAGTTTTCAGAAGTAAACCAACAAACAGGTAGAGGTCACCAACACACGAGCACACATAACACTTAAAGGATTAATAGGCTTTGGTACCCTAAACTAGAAACAATGTCGAAATCAAAGATATCACAGAGATATTATGGATGTACCAAATTCGTCGGAATTACATGAACCCATAACACGCTGGATGCACGGTATGAATCAAAAATATAGAGAGAAATAAGATAAAAGGCCAAACTATGTAACTATTGTTTCAATGCACTGTAAACCGTGTCTTTTATCAAATTGTCCTAGGTACAATACTGGGAGTCATCGTATTGAACAAGTCTGTGTCTTGTAACTACGTCTACTTAAGACATTTTTCGTCACCAAAGAGTCATCAAAATGAAACAAATAATTGGTCGGACACACATAATTGTAAGGCGAAATGCCAAAACAGGCAAGCATATAGATGAATCAATATTATATGGAAGTATGGAACTAAATAAACGCACATCTATTCTAGTGGCATAGTGGTAAAAAATACGTGGAAGAAGAAATTAACCATATTTGAATGGATTTCTATGTAAGATAGGAAAATAGGTTAAATGTGAATAAAGTCAACATTTTCCAGTATATAAGAATCCAATGCAAAAATGATTGTGTGGATCTTCTTTACAGTATCCATGGCTAAAGAATAAATTAAATTTATGGAGCCCAGCTAGAATCGCATGATTACTCGCCAAAAAAAGTACATTCCCATTTGGTTTATGCTACAGAAAACAAGCAAGCAAAAACCTGAATGAAAAATCAATTTTCATGTTATACAAGATTACTCCTGCACTGAGGGTGGGTTAAACAAAAAAATCAGCAAAGTTTGGCAGGCTGGATGAGGGTCAGGGTCCATGGGAATTAAAATAAATGTAACTCAGCTTTCATGAATATTCACAAACTCGGAGATGGTCAGTGTCCACCAATGTAATGTTTCCAACAAGCCACATATGTAAATCTAGCGTATCGTATGGAGTCAGCAAGTTCGCCAGCTAGTGTAAGAATTCTTAGAAACAAGATAATATATAAGGGGCCAACAAAAAATAGGAGCATGTCCAACTAATACATATTCCAAACTTGCTTCCGATGTACTCATAATATAAGAGAATTTTGACACTTGTAAAAAATGCTCTTATATTATGGAACGAAGGGAGTGCTTTGCATCGCTTTGTTTACATTGACGAAAAATAGGAGCACTTCATGCTATATCCTTCTGTTCAGTGTGTATCAACAGATCAAAACTAGAAATAAATAGGAGCACGTCAGCCTTAAGCTCAATCTTAAAATACGAGAAGCAAACCTGAGAAGTCTACTGCAGGTGTATGCAGTGCTTTCACCGAAGGTTAGTGCTTCCATGAATATGGAAAAGGAAAACCAGATTCTACATCTTTCATTTCGTTAATTGCTATCATGTCTCACTAGTGTTCAGGTCTGCACCTAGTGAGTTCTGAAGCCTCATTAGCAGTGTTCAGGTCGAGTCAACGTTTAAAAAAGAGACACGTTTGTGTCCTTTAGCAAGCTAATTGAATCAAAACACGCTGCAGAGGAGTAGCCATCGCCGTAGCTGCCGCGGCCTCCGCAATCATCTGTGAGGAGGGACCGCTGGATCGGCAGAGAAACGGTGACGAGCCCACCGCCCACCCGCCACTCGCATCTGATTAGAAAAGATTTTCTTTAGGGAATAGAGAAAATAATAGTACGGGGTTGGGATACCCCTCCTACCAGCCAACCGCTCCCATATTTATGGCTGTGGAACAAAATTTTATATCGGTCGGGATTTGCTTAAGCCAGACCCCGTGGCTCGGTTAATGGACTGGGATGAAGAATTTCTTATTCTTCATCCTACGTCATTAATAGAGTTTCTATATATATATAGAATGGCGGCTGCCACACCTTGTTCACTGGGCTCCTCTGCCAATGGCCACCACCATAGGAGGGGGTTCGAAGCCCGAACCCTCACTAGCTCACACTCACAGAAGAACAGACCTCCTGAGGTTGTTCTCTATCTGTACTAGTTCATCATCAGCCCCTCGCGAGGCTAATCCATCCAAAGCAGGAGCGGGTCTTAAACCGCAAGGTTGCCCGAACTTGGGTAATTCATTGTGTCTCTTTCCTTTACTGTTCGTCAAGCTAGGCCGTGAGAGCGACGAGTAGGCCGACTGGAGAGGTTGAGTTCTTCGCACACGCCCCTGAGTTCGAACCTCTCTTGTGTCTGCGGAGCCCTGAATCCGACAGCGTAGGAGCTCGTGCATTCGCCCGGCTAGTCACCGAGGAGTATCGCGGCGTCCAGCATAGGCGGGAGCATTGCCTCCTCATCGCCGAGGCGGATGAGTACGTCATGGCGGAGTGCCGCCGGTGCTTCCCGAAGGATGTCGCCCGAGAGAACGACTTCTGGATGGAGAGGAGGGCACAATGAGTCACCGATCGGGCAGACATGCATGAGTGGAAGGCACTGGCGTTAGCGCAGTGCGGCTTGAGACCGGCGTCAACCTTTCACGACAATGATCCTTGGTGCAATGACGCGTTTCTGTCGTCGGACTGCACCACCGAGGACGAGGACGACAACGAGGAGTAGTTTCTACTATGAGCCTGTTGTGATCTCCTCCAGCTTCTATCTTCTCAAAATCCTCGAGTGAAGCAGTCCCGAACGGTTTAGCTCGTAGAAGGTGGAAACGAGAAGCTGAGCGATCCCATAGTGCAAAAATGAGGAGCAACGAAAGCCCAGCTCCACCGAAAGGAAAAGCGAGAGTTGGATGATATTACCGACGACCTGCCACCACTAGAGAAAACGATTCGCTAGACCCTCGTAAGAAAAACGATTCGGTACACAATCTCTCTTCTCTCCCTCGAATGGGCTGCATCCAGCCGGCCCAACGCACTTCTAACAGGCCACTGCCCTCCAGCTAGGCTGCAGCTCCCCGAGAAGTTGTCGTTGGCTCCCGAACGTTCCTGGGTTCGCTACCTGTAGTGAGAATTGAGGAGGAGAAGTTGATTCCGTGGAGTTCTGTGAAGCTGGGTCATTGCCGAACACGCCCTAGGTCTGCATCGTTGTATCGTTTTATCTATTTTTTTATTTGTATCGTATGGACTAGTTTGTAGTTCCGGGCTTGTGTAACGCCCAAGATGCGACTATATCTCCCACGTGTCAAGGCACGACTTAGAGGCATAATCGCATGTTGGTATGATCGCAATAAGGTTATCTTCACACATTCCCATGTACAAGAACAAAGGGGGAAAATACATAGTTGGCTTACAATCGCCACTTCACACAATGCATAAATAAGTCATACATTCATCCAAATGCAATCATGGTCTAACTACGGACAAATCCAAATGAAAAGAAGATAACCACCCACTATGCCCGATCGGCCCTAGTAGGAACCACTACTGATCATCGGGAAACGTCACGTACATACACCCACGTTCCTCATCGAACTCCCACTTGAGTTCCTGGCCATCAACTGAATCGTACTCGGTTGAACCTGCACCTGTGTTGGTAGTAAACTGTGAGTCACGAGGACTCAGCAATCCCATTCCCGGGTATCAAAACTATTAAAGCCTTGGGTGAGGATAAAGTGTATAAGTGGCTGCGGCAAGCACTAAGCGAAGATGAGGTGGCTAGCTTACGTATCATCAGAGCGAGAAGAGAAGTGAAAGCCATCGGTCGTGAGCTAAATCATGATCACTAAATGATCATGTCTGCCTACGAGTCATCCATAACCCAGCTGTGTTCTCTTCCCGAACTCCCTCCAAAAGAGACCATCACGACTACTCACACGGTAGTGTATTATGTTTGAGGTTTTGTGTCAAGTTATCTACAACCGGATATTAACAAATTCCAATCCGCCACATAACCGCGGGCACGGCTTTCGAAAGATTGTAACCCTTCAGGGGTGTCCCAACTTAGCCCATCACAAGCTCTCGCGATCAACAGAGGTAAAAAAACCCTTTTCTTAGGGACTACCCGATCAGACTCGGAATCCCGGTGTACAAGATATTTCGACAATGGTAAAACAAGTCCAGCAAGACCTCCCGACATGCCGACACCCTGATAGGAGCCGCGCATATCTCGTCTCAGGCCACGATCGGATATGCGACGCGTACGGGAGCCAAAATACCCCAAGTTGCCAAGGGGCGACCCCGCAAAGTGCTATAGTTTGGACCAACACTCATGAGGAGCACTGGCCCAGGTTGTAGATTAAGAATCCACGGGGTAGCTAGTCCCTATGCAAATTTTAGTTGTCATTAGGCAAATGGTAAAACCAAAGTTGGGCCTTGCTGGAGGAGTTTTATTCAAAGCGAACTATCAAGGGGTCCCCATATACCCAACCGCGTGAGGAACGCAAAATCAAGGAACATAACACCGGTTTATCAGTTCTTAAGGCGGCATGAGTGGAACAAAACACCGAGCAAAAGGCCAAGCCTTCCACCCATTGCCATGTATATAGGTGCATTAATGTAAATAAAAGATATTGTGGTATGCCCAAAAAGCCAATCCACATGGAGCAAACTTCATGTTCACCTGCAACTAGCAACGCTATAAGAGGGGGCTTGAGCAAAAGTGTAACTTAGCCAAACAACGGTTTGCTAGGTGGGTAGTTAGAGGTTTCATGGCAAAGTGGGGTTGACATGCAAAAGTATAGGTATCGCGATAAGCAAGAGAGCGAGGCATCTAGCGTAGCAACAATAGAGGTGATATCAAGGAATGGTCATCTTTCCTGGAAAGCGTCGGTGTACTCGGGACCTTTCTCTTCGTACTCAAACTCAGCGGCTGTCTCAACCTCGAACTCGAACTCATCTCCCGGTGCTATCCAACATAACAAGCATCCAAATAAACACACTTGACAAGAAACGAACACATGCTATGCAAGAGAGATGCAAATACGATGCTAGAGAGCTACCCGTATGAAAGGAGATGAGGCCGGGAAGGACATGAGAAGACATGATGGATGTGGGCAAGATCTTGGCAAACCAAGCATACCACTGGATAGATTGAAAGATTTCGGTCGAAATCGATATAAAGATCATTGGAATCGGATGCACGGTTTGCAAATGGCAAGCAAAACAAGATGCAATGCAAAATTGAAGTTAACAGCAACATGGCATCTTTGGAGCAAGGTAAAATTATGCTACAACACCCAAACATGATGACAAAAGGCATGGATGTGAAGTAGACCTGATTCTTAACACGTATGAACTCAGAGCACACCCAAAAACTAAACGAAATATGCCCTAGAGGCAATAATAAAGTTGTTATTTATATTTCCTTATATCATGATAAATGTTTATTATTCATGCTAGAATTGTATTAACCGGAAACTTAGTACATGTGTGAATACATAGACAAAACAGAGTCTCCCTAGTATGCCTCTACTAGACTAGCTCATTGATCAAAGATGGTTATGTTTCCTAACCATAGACATGAGTTTCCATTTGATCAACGGGATCACATCATTAGGAGAATGATGTGATGGACAAGACCCATCCGTTAGCTTAGCACTATGATCGTTTAGTTTTACTGATATTGCTTTCTTCATGACTTATACATGTTCCTATGACTATGAGATTATGCAACTCCCGAATACCGTAGGAACACCTTGTGTGCTATCAAACGTCACAACGTAACTGGGTGATCATAAAGATGCTCTACAGGTGTCTCCGAAAGTGTTCGTGGTGTTGGCATAGATCAAGACTAGGATTTGTGACTCCGAGTGTCGGAGAGGTATCTCTGGGCCCTCTCGGTAATGCACATCATAATAAGCCTTGCAAGCAAAAGACTAATGAGTTAGTCACGAGATGATGTATTACGGAACGAGTAAAGAGACTTGCCGGTAACGAGATTGAACTAGGTATAGAGATACCGACGATCGAATCTCGGGCAAGTAACATACCAATGACAAAAGGAATAACGTATGTTGTTATGCGGTTTGACCGATAAAGATCTTCGTAGAATATGTAGGAGCCAATATGAGCATCCAGGTTCCGCTATTGGTTATTGACCGGAGATGAGTCTCGGTCATGTCTACATAGTTCTCGAACCCGTAGGGTCCGCACGCTTAACGTTTGATGACGATCGGTATTATGAGTTTATGAGTTTTGATGTACCGAAGGAGTTCGGAGTCCCGGATGAGACCGGGGACATGACGAGGAGTCTCGAAATGGTCGAGACGTAAAGATCGATATATTGGACGACTATATTCGGACATCGGAAAGGTTCCGAGTGATTCGGGTATTTTTCGGAGTATATGGGCCTTATTGGGCCATACGGGAATAGAGGAGAAAGGCCAAAAGGAAGGAGGCGCCCCCCCCCCCCTCTGGTCCGAATTGGACAAGGGGTGTCGCCCCCTTTTCCTTCTCCCTCTCCACCTCTTTCCTTCTCTCCTACTCCGGAAAGGAAAGGGGAATCCTACTAGGACTTGGGAGTCCTAGTAGGACTCCCCACACTTGGCGCGCCCCCTCTAGGGCCGGCCTCTCCCTTGCTCCTTTATATACGGGGGCAGGGGGGCACCCTAGGACACACAAGTTGAATTGTTTTAGCCGTGTGCGTGGCCCCTCTCCACAGAAACACAGCTCGGTCATACCGTTGCAGTGCTTAGGCGAAGCCCTGCGCCGGTAGATACATCATATCCGTCACCACGCCGTCGTGCTGACGAAACTCTCCCGTGAAGCTCAACTGGATCAAGAGCTCATGGGACGTCATCAAGCTGAACGTGTGCTGAACGTGGAGGTGCCGTACGTTCGGTGCTTGATCGGTTGGATCGCGAAGAAGTTCGACTACATCAACCGCGTCACTTGACGCTTCCGCTCCCGGTCTACGAGGGTACGTAGACACACTCTCCCCTCACGTTGCTATGCATCTAGTAGATAGATCTTGCGTGATCGTAGGAAAATTTTAAAATACTATGTTCGCCAACAGTGGCATCATGAGCCAGGTTTATGCGTAGATGATATGCACGAGTAGAACACAATGAGTTGTGGGCGATACTAGTCATACTGCTTACCAGCATGTCATACTTTGCTTCGGCGGTATTGTGAGATGAAGCGGCCCGGACCGACATTACGCGTACGCTTACGCGAGACTGGTTTCACCATTATGATCACTCGTTGCTTAAAGGTGACTGGCGGGTGTCTGTCTCTCTCACTTTAGCTGAATCAAGTGTGGCTACGCCTGGTCCTTGTGAAGGTTAAAACAGCACATACTTGACGAAACATCGTTGTGGTTTTGTATGCATAGGTAAGAACGGTTCTTGCTAAGCCCATAGCAGCCACGTAAAACTTGCAACAACAAAGTAGAGGACGTCTAACTTGTTTTTGCAGGGCATGTTGTGATGTGATATGGTCAAGACATGATGAGATATACGGTTTTGTATGTGATGATCATGTTTTGTAAAGTTATCGGCAACTGGCAGGAGCCATATGGTTGTCGCTTTATTGTATGAAATGCAATCGCCATGTAATTGCTTTACTTTATCACTAAGCGGTAGCGATAGTCGTAGAAGCAATAGTTGGCGAGACAACAACGATGCTACGATGGAGATCAAGGTGTCGCGCCGGTGACGAAGGTGATCATGACGGTGCTTTGGAGATGGAGATCAAAAGCACAAGATGATGATGGCCATATCATGTCACATATTTTGATTGCATGTGATGTTTATCTTATTATGCTTCTTATTTTGCTTAGTTCGACGGTAGCATTATAAGATGATCCCTTACTAAATTTCAAGGTATAAGTGTTCTCCCTGGGTATGCACCGTTGCGAAAGTTCGTCGTGCCGAGATACCACGTGATGATCGGGTGTGATAAGCTCTACGTTCAAATACAACGGGTGTAAGCCAGTTTTGCACACGCAGAATACTCGGGTTAAACTTGACGAGCCTAGCATATGCAGATATGGCCTCGGAACACTGGAGACCAAAAGGTCGAGCGTGAATCATATAGTAGATATGATCAACATAAGATGTTCACCATTGAAACTACTCATCTCACGTGATGATCGGACATGGTTTAGTTGATTTGGATCACGTGATCATTTAGATGACTAGAGGGATGTCTATCTAAGTGGGAGTTCTTAAGTAATATGATTAAATTGAACTTTAATTTATCATGAACTTAGTCCTCGTAGTATTAGCATATCTATGTTGTAGATCAATAGCTCACGATGTTGCTCCCCGTTTATTTTTATATGTTCCTAGAGAAAACTAAGTTAAAAGATGTTAGTAGCAATGATGCGGAATTGTTCCGTGATCTGAGGATTATCCTCATTGCTGCACAGAGAATTATGTCCTTGATGCACCGCTAGGTGACAGACCTATTGCAGGAGCAGATGTAGACGTTATGAACGTTTTGACAAAAGCTCGGTATGATGACTACTTGATAGTTTAAGTGCAACATGCTTTACGGCTTAGAACCGGGACTTCAAAAACGTTTTGAACGCCACAGAGCATATAAGATGTTCCAAGAGTTGAAATTAGTATTTCATACTCATGCCCGTGTAGAGAGGTATAAGACTTCTGACAGTACTTTGCCTACAAGATGGAGGAGAATAGCTCAACCAGTGAGCATGTGCTCAGATTGTCTGGGTACTACAATTACTTGAATCAAGTGGGAGTTAATCTTCCAGATAAGATAGTAATTGACAAAGTTCTCTAGTCACTATCACCAAGTTAGTAGAACTTCGTGATGAACTATAATATGCAAGGGATGACGAAAGGAATTCCCGAGCTCTTCACGATGCTGAAGTCGGCAAAGGTAGAAATCATGAAAAAGCATCAAGTGTTGATGGTTAACAAGACCACATGTTTCAAGTAAAGGGCAAAGGGATAGAAGGGAAACTTCAAGAAGAATGACAAGCAAGTTGTCACTCCCGTGAAGAAACCCAAAGCTAAAACTCAAGCCTGAAACTAAGTGCTTCTACTGCAAAGGAAATGGTCACTGGAAGTGGAACTGCCCTAGATACTTGGCGGATAAGAAGGATGGCAAAGTGAACAAAGGTATATTTTGATATATAGATTATTGATGTGTACTTTACTAGTGTTCATAGCAACCCCTGGGTATTTGATACCGGTTCAGTTGCTAAAATTAGTAACTCGAAACGAGAATTGCAGAATGAACAGACACTAGTTAAAGGTGAAGTGATGATGTGTGTTGGAAGTGGTTCCAAGATTGATATTATCATCATCGCACACTCCCTATACTTTCGGGATTAGTGTAAAACCTAAATAAATGTTATTTGGCATTTGCGTTGAGCATGAATATGATTTGATCATATTTTTTGCAATACGGTTATTCATTTAAAGTCATAGAATAATTGTTATTCTGTTTACATGAATAAAACCTTCGATGGTCACACACCCAATAAAAATAGTTTGTTGGATCTCGATCGTGGTGATACACATATTTGTAATATTGAAGCCAAAAGATGCAAGGTTAATAATGATAGTGCAACTTATTTGTGGCACTGCCGTTTAGGTCATAGTGGTGTAAAGCGCATGAAGAAACTCCATAGTGATGGACTTTTGGAATCACTTGATTATGAATCACTTGGTGCTTGCGAACCATGCCTCATGGGCAAGATGACTAAAACTCCGTTCCCCGGAACAATGGAGCGAGCAACAGATATGTTGGAGATCATACATACAGATGTATGTGGACCAATGAGTGTTGAAGCTCGCGGCGGGTTTCGTTATTTTCTGACCTTCACTGATGATTTTAGCAGATATGGGTATATCTACTTAATGAAGCACAAGTCTGAAACATTTGAAAAGTTCAAAGAATTTCAGAGTGAAGTGGAGAATCATCGTAACAAGAAAATAAGAGTTTCTACGATATGGTCGTAGAGGTAAAATATTTGAGTTAGCGAGTTTGGCCTTCAGTAAAAACAATGTGAAATAGTTTCACTACTCACGCCACCTGGAACACCACAGTGTAATGGTGTGTCCGAACGTCATAAACGTACTTTATTAGATATGGTGCGATCGATGATGTCTCTTACCGATCTACCACTATCGCGTTTGGGGTTATGCATTAGAGACAGCTACATTCACGTTAAATAGGGCACCATCTAAATCCATGGAGATGACACCGTATGAACTGTGGTTTGACGAGAAACCTAAGCTGTCATTTCTTTAAGTTTGGGACTGCGATGCTTATGTGAAAAAGTTTCAACATGATAAGCTCGAACCCAAATCGGAGAAGTAAATCTTCATAGGATACCCAAAAGAAACTGTTGGGTACACCTTCTATCACAGATCCTAAGGCAAGGTTTTTGTTGCTAAGAGTGGGTCCTTTCTAGAGAAGGAGTTTCTCTCGAAAGAAGTGAGTGGGAGGAAAGTAGAACTTGATGAGGTAATGGTACCTTCTCCCGAATTGGAAAGTGGAACATCACAAAAACTAGTTCCAGTGATTCCTACACCAATTAGTGAGGAAGCTAATGACGATGATCATGAAACTTCAGATCAAGTTTCTGCTGAACTTCGTAGATCAACCAGAGTTCGTTCCGCATCAGAGTGGTACGGCAACCCGGTTCTGGAAGTCATGTTACTGGACCATTATGAACCTACGAACTATGAGGAAGCGATGATGAGCCCAGATTCCGCAAAATGGCTTGAGGCCATGAAATCTGAGATGGGATCCATGTATGAGAACAAAGTGTGGACTTTGGTTGACTTGCCCGATGATCGGCAAGCCATCGAAAATAAATGGATCTTCAAGAAGAAGACTGATGCTGACGGTAATGTTAGTGTTTACAAAGCTCGACTTGTTGCGAAAGTTTTTCAACAAGTTCAAGGAGTTGACTACGATGAGACTTTCTCACCCGTGGCGATGCTTAAGTCTGTCCGAATCATGTTAGCAATTGCCGCATTTTATGAAATCTGGCAAATGGATAACAAAACTGCATTCTTTAATGGATTTATTAAAGAAGACTTGTATATGATGCAACTAGAAGGTTTTGTCAATCCTAAAGGTGCTAACAAAATGTGCAAGCTCCAGCGATCCATCTATGGACTGGTGCAAGCATCTCGGAGTTGGAATATACGCTTTGATAAGTTGATTAAAGCATATAGATTTATACAGACTTGCGGTGAAGCCTGTATTTACAAGAAGTGAGTGGGAGCACTACAACTTTTCTGATAAGTATATGTGAATGACATATTGTCGATCGGAAATGATGTAGAATTTTCTGGAAAGCATAAAGGAGTGTTTGAAAGGAGTTTTTCAAAGAAAGACCTTGGTGAAGCTGCTTACATATTGGGCATCAAGATCTATAGAGATAGATCAAGACGCTTGATAAGACTTTCGATGAGTACATACCTTGATAATATTTTGAAGTAGTTCAAAATGGATCAGTCAAAGAAGGAGTTCTTGCCTGACTTGTAAGGTGTGAAGTTGAGTAAGACTCAAAGCCAGACCACGGCAGAAAAATATAGAGAGAATAAAAGTCATTCCCTATGCCTGAGCCATAGGTTCTATAAAGTATGACATGCTTTCTACCAAACATGTTGTGTACCTTGCCATGAGTTTGTCAAGGGGGTACAATAGTGATCCAGGAGTAGATCACTGTACAACGGTCAAAATTATCCTTAGTAACTGGATGACTAAGGAAATGTTTCTCGATTATGGAGGTGATAAAGAGTTCGTCGTAAAGGGTTACGCCGATGCAAGGTTTGACACTAAATCCAGATGACTCTAAGTATCAATCTGGATGCGTATTGAAAGTGGGAGCAATTAGCTAGAGTAGCTCTATGCAGAGCATTGTAGACATAGAAATTTGCGAAATACATACGGATCTGAATGTGACAGACCCGTTGACTAAACTTCTCTCACAAGCAAAACATGATCACACCTTATTACTCTTGGGTATTAATCACATAGCGATGTGAACTAGATTATTGACTCTAGTAAACCGTTTGGGTGTTGGTCGCATGGCGATGTGAACTATGGGTGTTATTCACATAACGATGTGAACTATCGGTATTAAATCACATGGCGATGTGAGCTAGATTATTGACTCTAGTGCAAGTGGGAGACTTAAGTAAATATGCCCTAGAGGCAATAATAAAGTTGTTATTTATATTTCCTTATATCATGATAAATGTTTATTATTCATGCTAGAATTGTATTAACCAGAAACTTAGTACATGTGTGAATACATAGACAAAACAGAGTGTCCCTAGTATGCCTCTACTAGACTAGCTCATTGATCAAAGATGGTTATGTTTCCTAACCATAGACATGAGTTGTCATTTGATCAACGGGATCACATCATTAGGAGAATGATGTGATGGACAAGACCCATCCGTTAGCTTAGCACTATGATCGTTTAGTTTTACTGCTATTGCTTTCTTCATGACTTATACATGTTCCTATGACTATGAGATTATGCAACTCCCGAATACCGTAGGAACACCTTGTGTGCTATCAAACGTCACAACGTAACTGGGTGATCATAAAGATGCTCTACAGGTGTCTCCGAAAGTGTTCGTGGTGTTGGCATAGATCAAGACTAGGATTTGTCACTCCGAGTGTCGGAGAGGTATCTCTGGGCCCTCTCGGTAATGCACATCATAATAAGCCTTGCAAGCAAAAGACTAATGAGTTAGTCACGAGATGATGTATTACGGAATGAGTAAAGAGACTTGCCGGTAACAAGATTGAACTAGGTATAGAGATACCGACGATCGAATCTCGGGCAAGTAACATACCAATAACAAAAGGAACAACGTATGTTGTTATGCGGTTTGACCGATAAAGATCTTCGTAGAATATGTAGGAGCCAATATGAGCATCCAGGTTCCGCTATTGGTTATTGACCGGAGATGAGTCTCGGTCATGTCTACATAGTTCTCGAACCCGTAGGGTCCGCACGCTTAACGTTTGATGACGATCGGTATTATGAGTTTATGAGTTTTGATGTACCGAAGGAGTTTGGAGTCCCGGATGAGACCGGGGACATGACGAGGAGTCTCGAAATGGTCGAGACGTAAAGATCGATATATTGGACGACTATATTCGGACATCGGAAAGGTTCCGAGTGATTCGGGTATTTTTCGGAGTATATGGGCCTTATTGGGCCATACGGGAATAGAGGAGAAAGGCCAAAAGGAAGGAGGCGCACGCCCCCCCTCTGGTCCGAATTGGACAAGGGGTGCAGCCCCCTTTTCCTTCTCCCTCTCCACCTCTTTCCTTCTCTCCTACTCCGGAAAGGAAAGGGGGATCCTACTAGGACTTGGGAGTCCTAGTAGGACTCCCCACACTTGGCGCGCCCCCTCTAGGGCCGGCCTTTCCCTTGCTCCTTTATATACGGGGGCAGGGGGGCACCCTAGGACACACAAGTTGAATTGTTTTAGCCGTGTGTGTTGCCCTTCTCCACAGAAACACACCTCGGTCATACCGTTGCAGTGCTTAGGCGAAGCCCTGCGCCGGTAAATACATCATATCCGTCACCACGCCGTCGTGCTGACGAAACTCTCCCGTGAAGCTCGACTGGATCAAGAGCTCGTGGGACGTCATCAAGCTGAACGTGTGCTGAACGCGGAGGTGCCGTACGTTCGGTGCTTGATCGGTTGGATCGCAAAGAAGCTCGACTACATCAACCGCGTCACTTGACGCTTCCGCTTCCGGTCTACGAGGGTACGTAGACACACTCTCCCCTCTCGTTGCTATGCATCTAGTAGATAGATCTTGCGTGATCGTAGGAAAATTTTAAAATACTACGTTCCCCAACAAAAACTTGCTGGAACGCAATTAAACAAGCATGGAAAGATTCAACAAGTTAACAGATTTCTCAGACTTGGTGAAAATTACTAGGCATGCAATCTGGAACGATATGTTGCTGCCTTTGGAGGCAAATGACAGCAAGCAAAACAAGTATAACAAGCATGAAACTTACATGAGCATGAAGAAGACATAATATACTTCCAATTCATCCAAAGAAACAATTCATTCCATGCAAGGGTTCCTTAACATGAGCTTTGCAAAAGTGAATATTCTCTTAACAGGCTGACAATTCAGATTTCAAGCATTTTGAGAGCAAGATAACAACAAGCTACAACAGTTCATATATGCAAACAAAGGCATGGATTGATAGACAATTACATGGACATCAAGACATGCTCACTAGTTATCCCAAAACATGCATGGAAAAGATTATGGCAACAAGTTTACATGGCAACATGTTATGACAGATTCCAGACTTAGTAGTTTTTTCACTAAGTGTAAAACAGCAACATTGGCATGGCATGTTTACAAGCTTGTTTAAGTCACCACAGAGCATATCATGAAAAATCAAATGCACCAATTCAAAGATAACATGATTATGCTTCTAAAACATGTTGACATGTGGCACAAAAGAAAATCACACAAAATGCTACGAAAAAGACAAATCATCAAGTTATAACTATTTCAGCAACTTAACAACCACAAGCACTTTTGCAACAAGGTTAAACATGACATAATGCAACCTAACATGTATGAAAATGCATCCAACATGAAGAGCATCATAGGATGAATATTTTGACATATCATACACTCAATTTGGACCAACATGCACAAAGTTACAACCTCACGAACATGCACACATATTGTTAACAGACAACTAGTGCTGAAACAGTAACATCACAAGTAGTTTGGCAACGAAGATTAAGACATCTAGATGAACCCTAACATGCACAAAACTGATGCGATCACGTAAAGCACTTCGAGACGAACATTTCCATATGTCATACACGCAAAACGGAGCTACGAACACGGAGAAGCAACATGATGAAGGAGGCAACAAAATATAGGGATTTCGGGACTTAGTGGAAATTACCCCCGCGAAAGTCAATGGGACAGAGGGATCCGGGACGGAGGGATCCAGGCGGATGCGCGTTTGGTTCAGCGTACGGGTGGATCTGATCCACCCTCCGGTGGATCTGACCGGAGTCGAGGGAGAAGGCAACTCCGTGAGGGGCGGTGGCGTGCATGGCGTCGACGGTGGTGGTTGGGGTTGTGGCCGGCGGGGTCGCGGATCCGGCGGGATCCGGCGGCGGAGTGGCGAAGATCCAGCGGCGGAGTGGCGAAGATCCGGCGGCGGTGGCACAGGGTGATGGAGGTGGCGGCGCGTGGACGAGGCGCGGAGGAGAGGGCCGGCGGCGGACGCGGGGCGCGGCCCGGCGACGCGGCAAGAGCAGCGCGCGGGGACGGCGGCGCGGCAACGTGGGCCGGGGGGCCCGACCCGGGCTCGGGCGGGCCGGCCGGTGGGGAAGTGGGCGCGACGGCACGGCCATTAGGAGACCGACACGTAGCGGCGGGAGGCCGGCGGACACGTCCTTCGGTGGGGAAGTGTCCGGCACGGAGAGGGAGGTAGGAGCTAGGGTTTCATGTGCGAAAAAAATGGACGGGGTGGCCGTTTTTATAGATAGAGGGAGCTAGGAGAGTCCAAATGAGGTGCGGTTTTCGCCCACACGATCATGATCCGACGACCGAGAGGATGGAGGTGGTTAGGATGGGCTTGTGGGCTGTTGTGGAGGGGTGCTGGGCCAAAAGATATAGGGCTTCCAGCGAGTTACACAGTTAACCGTTGGAGTATCAAACGACCTCCAAACGAGACGAAACTTGACAGGCGGTCTACCGGTGATATACCAAGACCACTCGACAACTCTCGGCCCATTCCTAGGAAGGTTTTTTCCCACTCATGAAACAAAGCTAGAGAGATGTGACGGGTGCCATGTGAGAGAGGCAGAATCCGAAACGGACAACGAAGAGGACAGAGACGATGCAACTACACATGTATGCAAGTGAGACTATGCCAATGCAATGCACATGATGAAAAGGCATGGTGATATGCAACATATGCTCAAAACAAAAGCGCAGAAACCAGAAATGAAGGAAGAGCCCAGAATGGAATTGATTAAGTCAACAATGAATATATTGCCATAAATGCAATTGTTACATCTGGGGCATTACAAACTCTCCTCCACTACGAAAAGATCTTGTCCTGAGATCTAGGACTGAAAGAACTCCGAATATTCAGAACGGAGGTGATCCTCGTGTTCCCACGTAGCTTCTCGATCGGTATGTTGTGACCACTTCACTTTCAAGAACTTGATTGATTTGTTGCGAGTCTTGCACTCGGTCTCTTCAAGGATAGCAATGGGGTGCTCATGATGAGACAAGTCATCTTGAAGATCAATTTCTTCGAAGGCGACGGTGCGCTCGGGCATCTTTAAGCACTTGCGGAGTTGTGACATGTGGAACACGTCGTGCATGTTGGAGAAGTTTGGAGGAAGCTCAAGTTGGTAGGCGAGGTCACCTCTTTTCCCAACAATCTTGAAAGGACCCACGTATCTTGGAGCTAGCGTGCCCTTGATACCGAACCTCTGAGTGCCCTTCATAGAAGAAACACGAAGATACACATGATCTCCAATGTCGAAAGCCAAGTCACGATGCTTGCTGTCATAGTAGCTCTTTTGGCGAGATTGCGCGGCCTTGAGATTCTCACGTATGACTTTGCACATTTCTTCGGCCTCTGAGATCAAATCATTGCCGAGAGTTGACGTTCACCAGTCTCGGACCAGTTGAGAGGGGTACGACACTTTCTGCCATAGAGAATTTCAAATGGTGCTCTGCATGAACTTGCTTGGAAGTTGTTGTTGTAGGAGAACTCGGCAAATGGAAGACAATCTTCCCATTTCAAACCGAAGGAGATTACACATGCCTTGAGCATATCTTCAAGAATTTGGTTCACCCTCTCGACTTGACCACTTGTCTGAGGATGGAAAGCTCTGCCGAAGTGAATCTTGGTACCCATAGCTGACTGGAAGGAATCCCAGAATTTGAAAATGAACAAGCTTCCACGATCTGAGGAGATTACTTGAGGGATACCATGCAAAGAGACAATTCTGGAGGTGTACAGCTCTGCCAGTTGTGCTGCGTTGATGGATTCCTGATACATCTCCAACGTATCTATAATTTTCGATTGTTCCATGCTATTATATATTCTGTTTTGGATGATTAATGGGCTTTATTATACACTTTTATATTATTTTTGGGACTAACCTACTAACCCAAGGCCCAGTGCAAATTGTTTTTTTTGCCTATTTCAATGTTTCGCAGAAAAGGAATATCAAACGGAGTCCAAATGGAATGAAACCTTCGGGAGAGTTATTTTTCGAACTGTATTGTAACGCCCCGGACACACCCGCCGGTGGTCGTTACTCCTGGCGGGATCTAGACTGGCCTCACATATCAATACTAGTCTTTTCTGCGCACTTTGTCCTCACTCGTGCGCACCCGGGAGCAACTTCCCGGTCGGTCACCCATCCTGAAACTACTCCAAGCTGAGCACGCTTAACTTTGGAGTTCTATCCGAATGGGCTCCCGGAAAAGAAGGAATTACTTATTGATATGAGTAGTCTATCATCCCTAATAAGCCAGGCCATCACATACACCCTCACTCAGAGGAACCGACGTCCTCGTCGGGCCACAGGAACGTTCCCTCTTGGCACAACCGTCTGTGCTTCCAGGACAGCACATGTGCCATGCCGTGTGCCACGACGGGTCACAAACGTCATGCACAACATGACTGCAAACTGTCCGCAAACATCCGTGTAACCGTGAGGGTCGGCTCTGATACCAACTTGTAACGCCCCGGACACACCCGCCGGTGGTCGTTACTCCTGGCGGGATCTAGACTGGCCTCACATATCAATACTAGTCTTTTCTGCGCACTTTGTCCTCACTCGTGCGCACCCGGGAGCAACTTCCCGGTCGGTCACCCATCCTGAAACTACTCCAAGCTAAGCACGCTTAACTTTGGAGTTCTATCCGAATGGGCTCCCGGAAAAGAAGGAATTCCTTATTGATATGAGTAGTATATCATCCCTAATAAGCCAGGCCATCACATGTATCTACGCAGAAGACTAGGAGTACACTCGAGAGAATGAGAGAGGCGGCCACGAGGAGGCAGGGCGTGCCCAGGGGGCAGGCGCGCCCCACCCTCGTGGGCCCCTCTGGCTCCCCCGGTGCCCTCCTTCTTCCTATATATATCCAAGTACCCTGAAAACATCGAGGCAACAGAGAAAACCCTAATTTCATCGCCGCAACCTTCTGTTCCCGTGAGATCCCATCTTGGGGCCTGTTCCGGAGCTCCGCCGGAGGGGGGATCGATCACGGAGTGCTTCTACATCAACACCATAGCCTCACCAATGAGTTGTGAGTAGTTAACCACAGACCTTTGGGTCCATAGTTATTAGCTAGATGGCTTCTTCTCTCTTTTTGGATCTCAATACAAAGTTCTCCTCGATCTTCGAGGAGATCTATTCGATGTAATCTTTTTGCGGTGTGTTTGTCGTGATCAGATGAATTGTGGGTTTATGATCAAGATTATCTATGAATAATATTTGATTCTTTTCTAAAATCTTTTATGTCTGATTATAATATCATTGCAAGTCTCTTCGAAATATTGGTTTGGTTTGGCCTACTAGATCTTTAGTTCTTGCAATGGGAGAAGTGCTTGGCTTTGGGTTCAATCTTGCAGTACGAGAAGTATTTATGACAGCTAATTGTTCATCAGGAAAGCTATCATCAATAGGTTGTGGGTCATCAAGTATATTCTCTAGCCTAGACAAGTTATCTGCAACGGGGTTCTCAGCTCCCTTTCTATCAATAATATGCAAATCAAATTCTTGCAGCAAGAGAACCCATCTAATAAGCCTAGGTTTAGCGTCTTTCTTTTCCATAAGGTATTTGATAGCAGCATGATCAGTGTGAATAGTTACTTTAGAATCAACAATATAAGGTCTAAACTTATCACAAGCAAATACAACTGCTAAAAATTCTTTCTCAATAGTAGCATAATTTCTCTGGGCACTGTCTAGAGTTTTACTAGCATATTGGATAACATTCAATTTCTTATCAACTCTTTGTCCTAGAACAACACCTACAGCATAATCACTAGCATCACACATAATCTCAAAGGGTAATTTCCAGTCAGGAGGATGGACAATAGGTGCAGAGATCAATGCTTTCTTAAGTATTTCAAATGCTTCTAGACAATCATCATCAAAGACGAAAGGAATATCTTTTTGTAAGAGATTAGTCAGAGGCCTGGAGATTTTGGATAAGTCCTTAATGAACCTCCTATAAAACCCGGCATGACCAAGGAAACTTCGTATACCTTTAATGTCCTTGGGACACGACATCTTTTCAATAGCATCAACTTTAGCTTTGTCAACTTCAATACCTCTTTCAGAAATTTTATGTCCCAAGACAATGCCTTCATTAACCATAAAGTGGCACTTCTCCCAATTCAAGAAAGATTAGTGTCTTCACATCTCTGCAAAACTCGATCAAGGTTGTTCAAGCAATCATCAAAAGAAGTTCCGTAAACAGAGAAATCATCCATGAAAACCTCAACAATCTTTTCATAAAAATCAGAGAATATAGCCATCATGCATCTTTGAAAGGTAGCAGGTGCATTACATAAACCAAAAGGCATACGTCTATAAGCAAAGGTACCGAAAGGACAAGTAAAAGTGGTCATTTCTTGATCCCCTTTTGACACGGGTATTTGAGAGAAACCAGAATAACCATATAGAAAGCAAAAATGAGTATGTTTGGATAACCTTTCTAGCATTTGATCAATAAAATGCAAGGTGTAATGATCTTTCTTAGTAACTTTATTTAATTTGCGGAAATCAATTACCATCCTATAACCTATAACAATTCTTTGTGGGATCAATTCATCTTTATCATTAGGAACAACAGTCATACCTCCCTTCTTAGGGACACAATGGACACGACTTACCCACTGGCTATCAGCAACTGGATAGATAATACCTACCTCTAGAAGCTTTAGTGTTTACTTCTGTCAGGCCCAAGATGCGATTCTATCCCGATCACGTGACACTTACGTGATTGGGGCACAACCGCATTTCGGGCGCTTAGCAAGATGGATATCATTACATCGTACCATTACATACATACATGGGGGATACAACAATACATACAAGTCACATGAATACAAAAACATCAATACAAGACATCCGACTACGGATGCAAACATAAAAAGCACAATGACATCCATCGACTATCCTAGACTGCCGACCCGGAACCTAACCCAAGACTAAAGAAGAAGAAGAAATAACTCCAACACAATGAACGTCGCTCTCACGTCAAGACATCGGAAACCTGCACCTGTAATTGTTGTTCTAGTATCTGTGAGCCACGAGGACTCAGCAATCCCATAACCATGGGTAACAAGACTAGCAAAGCTTAAAGGGTAGGAAGAGGTAAAGCGGTGAGGTTGCAGCAGCAACTAAGCAAAAGTATGGTGGCTAACTTACGAGTGCAAGAATAAGATGAGCATATACGCAAACAGTCGCAAACTAGTAGTGATCGGTAAAGATCCTGAACTACCTACGAGTCAAACATAACCCCACCATGTTCTCTTCTCAAAGTGAAAAGAGACAGTCACGGTTACTCACACAATTGTGTGTTTTACTTCGGATCCTCTGTCAAGTTTTCTACAACCGGACATTAACAAATTCCAATATGCCACATAACCGCGGGCACGGCTTTCGAAAGATCATAACCCTGTAGGGGTGTCCCAACTTAGCCCATCACAAGCTCTCACGATCAGCAGAAGTAATAATAATATTATCACCCCTTATCTTAGGGACAATCCGATCAGGCTCGGAATCCCGGTGCACAAGACATTTCGACAATGGTAAAACAAGTCCAGCAAGACCTCCCGGCGTGCCGACACTCTGATAGTAGCCGCGCGTATCTCATCTCAGACCACGTCCGGATGGGACAAGCTACAGGTATGCCAGATACCTCGCGTTGCCCCGAGGCGGCCCCGCAGGTTGCCCGTTTGGGACCAACACCATCAGCACTGGCCCCCCTCTATGTAGAAAGAATCCTCGGGTAGCGCTAACTCCCTATGTAATTAATTAATTAATTAAGTTTTTATTATGAGCAAATTAAAACCGATGTTGGGCCTTGTTGGAGGAGTTTTATTCAAAGACGAACTGTCAAGGGGTCAACATGGAACGATCTTCAACTTCACCTGCAACTAACAACGCTATAAGAGGGGCTGAGCAAGCGAGTAACATAGCCAAACAAAGGTTTTGCTGGGAAGGTGTCAAAGGTTAGAGGTTTCATGGCAACAAGGAGAGGGGCTGACAATAAGGATGGGTAGCGCGACATATAACGATAGCATCGAGACAACTAAGCATGGCAATGGTAGTAAAGGTATCCAAGGTGATGGTCATCTTGCCTGAGATCCTGCAAGGAAGAATAAATGAGTCCATGAAGAAGACGAAGAGGAAGCCTTGAAGACGAAGCACGTGAAGTCGAACGAATCCTCACGAACGCAACGGAAAAGCACTAGCGAGAAGAAGCACACAACACGGTAAACACACAACACAAGAACAAGACAAGAAGCTCAACCAAGTATGATGCAAGACAAGACTATATGATGCAAAACATGGCAAGGGATGAAGCACACAAGATCAACACAAACCAACAAGTTTAATTGAGGCCGGAATCTACATATAACAAATCCGGTAAGTCCTCATATGCATAATTTGAAATTAGTCCAGATCTGAACAAACTTTAAGTTAAAGTGGTTAAACATCAAGTTAACATTCACCATGATGATCTACACGAAATTCTAGTCAAGTTTCATATAAAGTTTGTTTAATTCGGAGCTACGGCCTAGAATATATGAGCAAAACAAGTCAAGCAAGTCAATCGGTGCAAGTTGCACCCAACACCAAGGAAACACACTCCAAACATGTAAACAACATGATATTATGATTCTACATGCAAAACCACACAAGTTTCATATAGGGCACACTCAAAACGGAGTAACGGGCTAGAAGTTGTGAGCAAAACAAGTTACAAAGCAAAGCTGAAGTTAACAGCCACATAGCAACTTGGGAGCAAGGTAAAGATATGCTACAGCACTCAAACATGATAACAAGAAGCATGGATGTGAAATAGACATGATACTTAACAAGCATGAACTTAGAACACACCCAAAAGCTTGCTGGAACACAATTAACCAAACATGGCAAGTTGCAATAAAATTATCCAGACTTAGTCAAAATCTGGGAAGGCAAAACATCATCACGATGCTGCCTTCGGAGGCACAAAATAACAATCATATCAACTCTACTAAGTATATAAAGATCATGGACATGTAGTAGACATAGCATACATCAAACAACTCTATTGGAGCAACTCCATAGGAGGCATGGATCAATAACAACAAGCTCCACCAAATTGAACATGCTGATAAAATCCTGGCAGGTAAAATTTATAGCAATTTGAGAGCAAGAAATAAATATGCTACAACAGGCCATATGTGCAAGTAAGGGCATGTATGGATAGAGGATAACATGGACAACAAGACATGATCATTTGACATACTAAAACAAGCATGGATTTGAGTGGGGCATCAAGCAAACATAGCATCAGGTTTAACAGATTCCAGGCTTAGCAGTTTTTTCACTAAGTATAAAACGGCAACATTGGCATGGCATGTTTACAAGCTTGTTTAACTCACATCAAGTCATATCATGGAAAGTGGATTGCACCACAGCAAAGACCATATGATTGTGCTTCTAAAACATATAGACAAGTGGCATGAAGACAAACGCATCAATAGCAATGAGCAAGTCAAATCGGTATTTCATAACAAGTTTCAGCACTTAACAGCCAAATGCACTTTTGCAACAGAGATTAACATGGCAAGATGGGACCTAACATGAATGCTACAACCACCAACATGTAGAGCACTTCACAATGAACATTTTGACATATCATATGCTCCATTTGGACCAACATGCACAAAGTTATCATCACCACAAGCATGCAACAAATTTACAACTATCAGCAGTTTTAAACAAGTAGCAGTCTTGCAACGATGATTAGAGCATCAAGCTGAAGTCAAACAAGCATGCCACAATGGAACAAAGTGGAGAGAATATCACCACGATCATTTTGACATCTCATTCACTCAATTTGGATAAGCACACAAAAAGTTACAGCCATGCAAAGTATGCTTCAGAATGTATGAATTTTCAAACTTGGCCAAAATTACACAGAGAAAAAGGGAGCGACAAATACTATCTGTCGCACAGGGCGAGGGGTTATATGGGGTCTCACCATGGGCTTGGCCCATTTGCAGAGGAGGCAGCAGGCCTGAGGGAGGCTGGGCCGCGGGCCGGGGCTGAGGGAGGCCCACGCGGGGGGAGGTGAGGCAGGCCGGCCTCGAGCTGGGCTGGGCCGACGGAGACAGAGAGGGCCGGCGTGCTGGAGAGGCAAGGTGGGCCGGCGCTTGGGCCGGGGCGCAGCTGGGCCTCGCGCAGCCGGCGCAGAGGAGGTCCACGGGGAGAACGGGCTGCGGGCGTCGGTGCGATGACGTGGCAGCGGCGGATTGGCCGAAGTGAGGTGGCCGGCTGGACATGTCCGGCGTGGGTGGACATGTCCGGCGGCGCGAGGTGGAAGAAGACTAGGGTTGCACTGCGAGTTTCGGGAGGAGGGGCAAATATATAGGTAGAGGGAGCTAGGAGTGTCCAAATGAGGAGCGGTTCGCGGCCACACGGTCGTGATCGAACGGCCAAGAGCATGGAGGGGGTTAGGATGGGCTTGTGGGCTGTTGTGAAGGGGCCCTGGGCCAAAAGAGAAAAGGCTTCCGGCGGTTAACACGGTTAACCGTTGGGCTATCAAAGAAACTCCGAACGTGATGAAACTTGACAGGCAGTCTACCTATACTATAATAAGACCACACGCCAAGTTTCAACCCATTCCGAGAACATTTTACGGCCACTCATAAAATAAATATTCGGTGGCGCCGCGGGCACGTGCAAGTGTGTCTGGGCTCAGTACGGACAATGGAAAGGACGGGCGGACTCGGACGGATGCAAGTTTTGAAAACATGTTGATGCAATGCACACGATGACACGGCAAGAGGTAACACGCAAGCAGATGACATGGTAACGGCGACGAATGACTGACTGACACCTGGCGCATCGGTCTTGGGGTGTCACAACACTCCCCTACTAACAAGAGATCTCGTCCCGAGATCTTAGGAACGAGACGGAAGAGAAAAAGGAAGAACAAAGTTCTTGAACAAAAGATTGAAACCAAAAAAGATTGAGGGGGTTGAACAACTTGAAAGAAAGGATACAACGGAGATGAACAAAGTTGCAAAGACTTCGTTAGACAAGAGAAACAATGAATCGTCGAGAACCAAAATGTTGAAAGGCACGAACCAAGAGCTGAAGGAACAAGAATAAATTCGAAACCACTCCGGTTAATAAGAGAATGAAAGGAATCTCCACAAAGGAATTCGGGCAACACTTCGGTTAAATATGAAAGGAATAGAATGAGAACTTAAGAATATGGAACGATATATGACGAAGTGAAAAACACAATGACTCCGGATGAATTGAAAGGACTGATGAAAAGAACGAAGAAGAAGATGAAAACTCTCACCACATATGAATTGAAAGAGCATCTTCAAAGAAAGACACGAACGGATTTGTTGAGAAATCAACAACAGAAGAATAGGCTTGTTTTGGACTTATGGAAATCATCCCGAAACTTGAGGTGATATTATGCCGCAACCAAAATATTGATGATATGGAAGTGAAGGATTCAATATTAAGAATAAATCCTTGCGATGGTTTAGACGAGAGTCCGACGAGAAAGTCGGAAACTTTGAACTCCGAAAAGAAAAGGATGACGACACTTGGAACTAGAATTTTATTCATCCAAAATAAACTCTAAAAGAAAGCATTAAATCAACTTGACGAGAATGAATAAGAATTATGGTATGCTTATCCTCCACCAATTAAATTGATGAAAGCAATGGATTCGCATATCACTTATTCGCGTTGAAAAGGTTAAGGAGGAATATTGCGAACTTGAGAAAGTCTTCATGAAACACCGGTAGGATTGGAATAAAAATGAATGGATTGATAAGATAACACTGGAACAGAACTCTTGAGCGAACCACCGTAAAAATTGAAACCTGGTGAAGAAAAGAACGAACCATTGGGAAGAATTAAAATCGAATGATGAAAGAGAACAAAAACCACCATAAAGAATTGAAATCGAGTGAAAACAAGAGAATGAATCGCTGGGAAGAATTAAAGCACTTGAGGAAATTTGAATGACGAGAACGAAGAGATCGTGAACTAATTAAAGAATACTTGAACGAAGCACCGGAAGAATGTGAGACGAAAGAAGAGGCATCAATGAAGAATATTTGGAGGACGAAGTTGAAAACTGAGAACAAAGAAGTCTTCTGAAATGATGGCCTTCGGAGGAACACAAACAAAAAGAATTCATGAAATACTCTGGAAGAATGAAAAGAAGAAAAATTGAACCAGCGACAAAAAGAATTAAAAGCGATCTTGAAGAAGGCATATGACTGATGGAATCCATACTTACGTCACACTTTAAAAAATATTTCAGAACACTCCGGGAAATTAAAAGAGTCAAGTAAGATCCTGGGAAAAGACCTGTGGGTTATGAGCCCACCGAAGAGAAAAACACTGTTGGAAGGATTTAAAAGGAAATAATGCACCGAAATAATTGAAAAACTCGAATGAGGTGACAACCTTGAATTAATTGGAACACAAACAAATCTCCTGATATTTCTTCAAAACTCCGGAATAATTAAATGGCGAGAATTGAACGAGCAAAAGGAAAACATTTGACTCGATGGAAGAATATGAACAACACCGAGAACTTGGAATTGGAACCACCGGAAAAGAAAAGAGATGAAGAATGTCGAACGAGAGGAGAATTCACCGGTTGAGATGATTAAGGAAAGAAGGCAAAGACTTCGCACGAGTAGGGTATACACTCGATTAAGGACTTCGGCTCCGAGAAGAAAAAAGGGTGGGCGGGTGGGAAAAAGAAAGACCACTTCGGACGGGGAAAACACCGTCGGTTGAAAAGAACTGAGGATTGAACTTGCAAAGAAGAAGAGGGTCGAATACACTTGACGAGAGATGCACCAGATGAAAGACTGACAACGCAACGAACGAAAACTAACCACGTGATCCTAAAAAAATTTGAAGGGGAAGAGGAGTAATTCAAAACACCTACGTCAAGATTCCTCACCAGAGCGACGAAGGGAAAGGGGAGTAAAAAGAATTCCTACTCTCCGATATAACTAGACTCCGAAAAAAAATCTGCTGGACTCAACAACGGCCAAGCTACGATCAAGCAAGGGAGCTCCTATGGTCGGTCGAGGCTCTGATACCAACTTGTCAGGCCCAAGATGCGATTCTATCCCGATCATGTGACACTTACGTGATTGGGGCACAACCGCATTTCGGGCGCTTAGCAAGATGGATATCATTACATCGTACCATTACATACATACATGGGGGATACAACAATACATACAAGTCACATGAATACAAAAACATCAATACAAGACATCCGACTACGGATGCAAACATGAAAAGCACAATGACATCCATCTACTATCCCAGGCTGCCGAACCGGAACCTAACCCAAGGCTGAAGAAGAAGAAGAAGAAATAACTCCAACACAATGAACATCGCTCTCACGTCAAGACATCGGAAACCTACACCTGCAATTGTTGTTGTAGTATCTGTGAGCCACGAGGACTCAGCAATCCCATAACCATGGGTAACAAGACTAGCAAAGCTTAAAGGGTAGGAAGAGGTAAAGTGGTGAGGTTGCAGCAGCGACTAAGCAAAAGTATGGTGGCTAACTTACGAGTACAAGAATAAGATGAGCATCTACGCAAACGGTTGCAAACTAGTAGTGATCGCTAAAGATCCTAAACTACCTACGAGTCAAACATAACCCCACCGTGTTCTCTTATCAAAGTGAAAAGAGACAGTCACGGTTACTCACACAGTTGTGTGTTTTACTTCGGATCCTCTGTCAAGTTTTCTACAACCGGACATTAACAAATTCCAATCTGCCACATAACCGCGGGCACGGCTTTCGAAAGATCATAACCCTGCAGGGGTGTCCCAACTTAGCCCATCACAAGATCTCATGATCAGCAGAAGTAATAATAATATTATCACCCCTTATCTTAGGGACAATCCGATCAGGCTCAGAATCCCAGTGCACAAGACATTTCAACAATGGTAAAACAAGCCCAGCAAGACCTCCCGCCGTGCCGACACCCTGATAGTCGCCGCGCGTATCTCGTCTCAGGCCACGTCCGGATGGGACAAGCTACAGGTATGCCAGATACCTCGAGTAGCCCCGAGGCGGCCCCGCGGGTTGCCCGTTTGGGACCAACACCATCAGCACTGCCCCCCTGCTATGTAGAAAGAATCCTCGGGTAGCGCTAACTCCCTATGCAATTAATTAATTAATTAAGTTTTTATTATGAGCAAATTAAAACCAATGTTGCGCCTTGCTGGAGGAGTTTTAGTCAAAGACGAACTGTCAAGGGGTCCCCATATACCCAACCGTGTAAGGAACGCAAAATCAAGAAACATAATGCCGGTTTATCGGCTCCTAAGGTGGCATGAGTGTAACAAAACACCGAGCAAAAGGCCAAGCCTTCCACCCATGCCCAATATATAGGTGTGTTAATAATAATAGTAGATATTGAGATATTCCAACAACAAGTTCCAACATGGAACGATCTTCATCTTCACCTGCAACTAACAACGCTATAAGAGGGGCTGAGCAAGCAAGTAACATAGCCAAACAAAGGTTTTGCTGGGAAGGTGTCAAAGGTTAGAGGTTTCATGGCAACAAGGAGAGGGGCTGACAATAAGGATGGGTAGCGCGACATATAACGATAGCATCGAGACAACTAAGCATGGCAATGGTAGTAAAGGTATCCAAGGTGATGGTCATCTTGCCTGAGATCCCGCAAGGAAGAATAAATGAGTCCATGAAGAAGATGAAGAGGAAGCCTTGAAGACGAAGCACGTGAAGTCGAACGAATCCTCACGAACGCAACGGAAAAGCACTAGCGAGAAGAAGCACACAACACGGTAAACACACAACACAAGAACAAGACAAGAAGCTCAACCAAGTATGATGCAAGACAAGACTATATGATGCAAAACATGTCAAGGGATGAAGCACACAAGATCAACACAAACCAACAAGTTTAATTGAGGCCGGAATCTACATATAACAAATCTGGTAAGTCCTCATATAAATAATTTGAAATTAGTCCAGATCTGAACAAACTTTAAGTTAAAGTGGTTAAACAGAAAGTTAACATGCACCATGATGATCTACATGAATTTCTAGTCAAGTTTCATATAAAGTTTGTTTAATTCGGAGCTACGGCCTAGAAGATATGAGCAAAACAAGTCAAGCAAGTCAATCGGTGCAAGATGCACCCAAACACCAAGCAAACACACTCCAAACATGTAAGCAACATGATATTATGATTCTACATGCAAATCCACACAAGTTTCATATAGGGCACACTCAAAACGGAGCAACGGGCTAGAAGTTGTGAGCAAAACAAGTTACAAAGCAAAGCTTAAGTTAACAGCCACATAGCAACTTGGGAGCAAGGTAAAGATATGCTACAGCACTCAAACATGATAACAAGAAGCATGAATGTGAAATAGACATGATACTTAACAAGCATGAACTTAGAACACACCCAAAAGCTTGCTGGAACACAATTAACCAAGCATGGCAAGTTGCAATAAAATTATCCAGACTTAGTCAAAATCTGGGAAGGCAAAACATCATCACGATGCTGCCTTCAGAGGCACAAAATAACAAGCATATCAACTCTACTAAGTATATAAAGATCATGGACATGTAGTAGACATAGCATACATCAAACAACTCCATTGGAGCAACTCCATAGGAGGCATGGATCAATAACAACAAGCTCCACCAAATTGAACATGCTGATAAAATCCTGACACGTAAAATTTATATCAACTTGAGAGTAAGAAATAAATAAGCTACAACAGGCCATATGTGCAAGTAAGGGCATGTATGGTTAGAGGATAACATGGACAATAAGACATGATCATTTGACATACTAAAACAAGCATGGATTTGAGTGGGGCATTAAGCAAACATAGCATCAGGTTTAACAGATTCCAGACTTAGCAGTTTTTTCACTAAGTATAAAACAGCAACATTGGCATGGCATGTTTACAAGCTTGTTTAAGTCACCTCAAGGCATATCATGGAAAGTGGATTGCACCACAGCAAAGACCATATGATTGTGCTTCTAAAACATATAGACAAGTGGCATGAAGACAAGCGCATCAATAGCAATGAGCAAGTCAAATCAGCATCTCATAACAAGTTTCAGCACTTAACAGCCAAATGCACTTTTGCAACAAAGATTAACATGGCAAGATGGCACCTAACATGAATGCTACAGCCACCAACATGTAGAGCACTTCACAATGAACATTTTGACATATCATATGCTCCATCTGGACCAACATGCACAAAGTTATCATCACCACAAGATGCAACAAATTTACAACTATCAGCGGTTTTAAACAAGTAGCACTCTTGCAACGATGATTAGAGCATCAAGATGAAGTCAAACAAGCATGCAACAATGGAAAAAAGTGAAGAGCATATCACCATGATCACTTTGACATCTCATTCACTCAATTTGGATAAGCACACAAAAAGTTACAGCCATGCAAAGCATGCATCAGAATGTATGAATTTTCAGACTTAGCCAAAATTACACAGAGAAAAAGGGAGCGACAAATACTATCTGTCGCACAGGGCGGGGGGGTAGATGGGGTCTCACCATGGGCTTTGGCCCATTTGCATAGGAGGCAGCAGGCCTGAGGGAGGCTGGGCCACGGGCCAGGGCTGAGGGAGGCCCACGCGGCGAGAGGTGAGGCAGGCTGGCCTCGAGCTGGGCTGGGCCGACGGAGACAGAGAGGGCCGGCGTGCTGGAGAGGCGAGGTGGGCCGGCGCTTGGGCCGGGGCGCAGCTGGGCCTCGCGCAGCCGGCGGAGAGGAGGCCCACGGGGAGGAACGGGCTGCGGGCTTCGGTGCGATGATGTGGCAGCGGCGGATTGGCTGAAGTGACGTGGCCGGCTGGACATGTCCGGTGCGGGTGGACATGTCCGGCGGCGCGAGGTGGAAGAAGACTAGGGTTGCACTGCGAATATCGGGAGGAGGGGCAAATATATAGGTAGATGGAGCTAGGAGTGTCCAAATGAGGAGCGGTTCGCGGCCACACGATCGTGATCGAACGGCCAAGAGCATGGAGGGGGTTAGGATGGGCTTGTTTGCTATTGTGAAGGGGCGCTGGGCCAAAAGAGAAAAGGCTTCCGGCAGTTAACACGGTTATCCGTTGGGCTATCAAACGAACGCCGAACGTGACGAAACTTGACAGGCGGTCTACCTATGCTATAATAAGACCACACGCCAAGTTTCAACCCTTTCCGAGAACATTTTACGGCCACTCATAAAATAAATATTCGAAGGCGCCGCGGGCACGTGCAAGTGTGTCTGGGCTCAGAACGGACAACGGAAAGGACGGGCGGACTCGGACGGATGCAAGTTTTGAAAACATGCTGATGCAATGCACATGATGACATGGCAAGATGCAACACGCAAGCAGATGACATGGCAACAGCGACGAATGACTGACTGACACCTGGCGCATCGGTCTCGGGGTGTCACAACTTCCATACCACTTCTTTCATCTTAGGATTTAACCGTCGTTGATGATCAATAACTGGTTTAGCGTCTTCTACCAATTTTATCTTGTGTTGACATAAAGTGGGACTAATGCCCTTAAGATCATCCAGAGTATATCCAATAGCAGCACGGTGCTTCTTCAGAGTTTTCAATAATTTTTCTTCTTCCTGCTCTGAAAGGTTAGCACTGATAATAACAGGACATATCTTCTTTTCATCAAGATAAACATACTTAAGATTATCAGGTAATGGTTTAAGTTCAAACACGGGATCACCCTTGGGTGGAGGAGGATCCCCTAGGAATTCAACAGGCAAGTTGTTTCTCAATACGGGTCCCTGCTTAAAGAATATTTCATCTATTTTCCTTCTCTCATTCATATACATATCATTTTCATGGTCTAGCAGATACTGCTCTAAAGGATCATTAGGAGGCACAGCAATAGAAGCAAGAACAGTAATTTCATCCTTACTAGGTAATTCTTTGTCATGGGGTTGTCTACGAAATTTAGCAAAGTTAAAATCATGAGACATATCCCCTAAACCAACAGTAACAATATCTTTCATGCAGCCTATCTTAGCATTAACAGTATTCAAGAAGGGTCTACCAAATATAATGGGGCAGAAATCATCTTGTGGGGAACTAAGAATAAGAAAATCAGCAGGGTATTTAACTTTTCCACACAAAACTTCAACATCTCTAACAATCCCAACTGGTGAAATAGTGTCTCTGTTAGCAAGCTTAATAGTAACACCAATCCCTTCTAACTCCACAGGTGCAATACCATGCATAATTTCTTGATATAGGGAATGAGGGATTATACTTGCCCTAGCACCTACGTCACATAAACCATGATAGCAATGATCTCCTATTTTAACAGAAATAACGGGCAAGCCTACAACAGGTCTATGTTTATTCCTAGCATCGGGTTTGGCTATTCTAGCAGCTTCGTCTTGGAGGTAAATAACATGTCCATCTAAATTTTCTACCAAGAGATCTTTAACCATAACAACACTAGGTTCAACTTTAATTTTCTCAGGGGGTGTAGGTGTTCTAGTACTACTCTTACGAACCACAGTTGAAGCTTGATGATCCTTTATTCTAACAAGGAAAGGTGGTTTCTCAATATAAGCAGTAGGAACAATAGGATCAACATTATAAGTGATAGTCTTTTCTTCAACTTTAACAGGTTCAACTACTTTTACTTCAATGGGAGGATGGTATTTAAACCACTTCTCCTTGGGAAGATCAACATGAGTAGCAAATGATTCACAGAAAGAAGCTACTATCTCAGAGTCAAGTCCATATTTAGTGCTAAACTCATGGAAAACATCGGTATCCATAAAAGCTTTAACACAATCAAATTTAGGGGTCATACCTGACTCCTTACCTTTGTCGAGATCCCAATCTTCAGAGTTGCGTTTAGTTCTTTCCAATAAATCCCATTTGAATTCAACAGTCTTCATCATAAAAGAGCCAGAACAAGAATTATCGAGCATGGTGCGATTATTGAGAGAAAGCCGAGCATAAAAATTTTGAATGGTCATTTTTGTTGAGAGCTCATGATTGGGGCATGAATATAACATTGACTTAAGCCTCCCCCAAGCTTGAGCGATGCTTTCTCCTTTGCGAGACAAAAATTATATATATAATTATGACCACGATGAACCTGATGCATATGGTAGAACTTCTGATGAAATTTCAACTTCAGTCGATTATAGTTCCATGATCCAATATCATCACATAGCCTAAACCATGTCAATGCATCTCCCTTCAAAGATAAAGGGAAGACCTTCTTCTTGATAACATCTGTCACACCCTGCATTTTGTAACATGTCATTTGCATTAATAAAGCATGAAAATTTGGACCAACAAAAACTTTTGGCATCATTTGGCTTTTATTTGGAATTAAGTTTTTCTCTTTGTGATTTCCAAGTGTTGTTTAAAGTCAACTACTCCATCTTATATAATGCATCCCTTTGCTCCAAACTTCTGCCCAATGATCATACCATGTGTATAGTACAATATAGTATTTTCATAAAAAAGTATTTTGGCCAAAAAGTATTTTCAAAAATTAGTTTTCCAAAAAACCCTGAATTGAGACTTGCACTGCAAGTACTTGACTGTAATGCCCCACATGTAACACTTTCCAATATTGGCAATATATGAAACTTTGGCTTCATCAATTCCTTTCCAAGCTCTTCTTTCATTTCGGGTTTCTTCGTTTTGTCGCGTGCGTGTGTGCATTTCATCCATGTCATGTTGTCATGTGCATTGCATTGCATTCGTGTCTCACTTGCACCCGGTCCCACTCATCTCTTCCCGTTGTCCGTTTCGAGTTCCGACGCTCACACACATGCCCGTGGCATCCCCGAGTCCTTATTTCGTGTGTGGCCGTGTAACGTTTCCGGAATGACGTGAGACTTGTCGTGCGATGTTGTTTTGGTACGTGTAGGCCGCCTGTCAAGTTTTGTCGCGTTTGGAGTTCGTTTGGTACTCCAACGGTTAACCTAGTGGGCTAAAAGGACCTCTTCTTTAAGGCCCAAGACCCCCTCCACAACAGCCCACAAACCTAGCACAACCCTTCCCATCATCTCGGTCGTCGAATTGTGATCGCGTGGCCGAAAACCGCTCCCCATTTGGAGTCTCCTAGCTCCTTGTGCCCATAAAAACGTCCACACACCCCATTTTCGCGTCCAAACCCTAGCCTTCTTCCTCTGTCCGCCGCCGGACACGTCCGTCCGCACGCCAGACACGTCCGCCCACGCGCCGGACACGTCCGCCGCTCCCCGCACCCAATCGGACGCCGCCGCTCCTTGTGCCTATAAAATCTTGTGTGCTTCATCCCTTGACATGTATTGCACATACATGCATCATGTGTGCATCATGTTGATTGTGCATTGCACCTTGTTTGATTTCGTGCCTCGTTGTGTTCTTGTGTTGAGTAGAGCTGAAAGCCGAGACCGAGAACGAGAACGAGGTTACGACCGAGGTTGAGTACGAGGAGCCGTCTTACGATCCCATCGACGACTCGACAGGCAAGATGACCTGGCCCAGATATCATTACTATCTTTGCCTATTGCTAGATGTCTCGCTCTTTAGCTTATTGCCTCGATGCCCATGTTTGTTTGTCAGCCTCCTATTGTAACCATGAATCTGTCTAACCACCCAACCTAGCAAACCTTTGTTTGGCTACGTAGGCTTCGCTCAGCCCCTCTTATAGCATTGATAGTTGCAGGAGAAGATTTAAAGTTTCTTGCTTCATGTGAAGTTATTGTTGGGATATCACACTATATAAACTCTTAAACTAAATCATCTATATATTGGTAATGGGTGGAAGGCTAAGCCTCTTGCTTGGTGATTTGTTCCACTCATGCCACCCTAGGAACCGTATAAACCGGTGTTATGTTCCTTGATTATGCGTTCCTAACACGGTTGGGGTTATGGGACCCCCTCGATAACCCGCTTAGCGCTAAAACTTTTCCAGCGAGGCCCGACCTTGGTTCTACATTTGCCTAACAACTAAAACTTGCCGAGGGAGTAATCAACCCGAGGATTAATTAATCAACCCCCTTGGGCCAGTGCTCAATTTGAGTGTTGGTCCAAACTAGAGTCGTGTGCGGTACCCCCCCCCCTTGGCAACTTGGGTTTTGGTCACTGTACGATGTGCTCATCCGGTCGTGGCCTGAGACTAGATACGCGCGGCTACTGTCAGGGTGTCGGCACGCCGGGAGGTCTTGCTGGATTAGTTTTACCTATGTCGGAATATCTTGAGCACGGGGTTCCGAGAATACTCGGGCCTTCCCACCTTGGAGTTGCGACTCCGCAGATCGTGAGCTTGTAATGGGCTAAGTTGGGACACCCCTGCAGGGTTTTGAACTTTCGAAAGCCGTGCCCGCGGTTATGTGGCAGATGGGAATTTGTTAATATCCGATTGTAGAAAACTTGACACCATGTTCAGAATACACTACCAGCGTGAGTAACCGTGACGGTCATTTTCCGAAAGGGGTTCGGGAAGTGAACACGGTGGGGTTATGATTGACGTGCTTAGATAGGATCACTTCGTGATCACTTTGACGCTCGTGGCACTTCTCTTCTCGTTCTAAACATGTAAGCTAGTGCTAGTGCAGCTGCAACCTTTTATTTTCTTCAGCCTTGTTCCACACCCAAGGCTTAGATAGTTTTGCTACCCGGGAACGGGATTGCTGAGTCCTCCGTGGCTCACAGATTCTACACAACACCAGATGCAGGTACTATGGTGGACTACACAGGTGACGGCACCGAGCTGTACTGGGAGTTCGATGAAGAATGTAGTCGATACTATGTGCACTATCCCGATGATTAGTAGTGGCTTCTACTAGGGGCAATTCAGACCTTGTGGCTTTATGTATTTGGTATCTTTCATTTGGATCTTCGTCCGTAGTCGGACTGTGATGTTATTTGGATGATGATTTGCTTATGTAATGTATTGTGTGATGTGGCGAGTGTAAGCCAACTATCCTTTTGCAATTTCATCCCTATTTTTACTTGACTCGTGCAAAGATACCATACTTGAGATCATTCTAGTATGGGCTTATACCTTTAAGTCGTGCCTCGACACGTAGGAGGTATAATCCCATACTGGGCATTACAAGTTGGTATTCGGAGCCTTCTCCGACCTAGAAGCCCCCACTGTTTGATCGAATCGTTGATGGTTGAGTCTAGGCACAAACTTGAAAATGTTTTGAGTCCTATATATATATCGGAGAGTATGATTTCTTTTTGCTCCTCATCTCTTTTCACTCTGGTGAGGATTCCTGACGATTACTTATCTCTTCTACTCTCAAAAATTCACCAAAAAAAATTTAGGTTCACGCGAGTATTGTTTGGATTGTTTCGATGTCTTTGTGACGAGAACATTGTCATCGATGCCTCCTGTCATTTAGGGGTTGTGGCAGTGTCCCAGGGAATTGAGCTCCGAGGTGTTGTCGTCACAAATATATCGCAGCAGTTCTGGAATACTTAAGACGCCCGACATCAAAAACTCTCCTATGCGGTTAGTGGCAAGATAACCCCGACATCACCCAGTACTGGGGAGGTAGTTCGGGAGTATTGCCATAGCTCGTATAGCAGATGTGTTTCGAAGGTCCGAGGTAGACGGTTTCTGGAAATAACAGGTTATATGTTGAAGGATGGATACAGCTGGATGTAGGATTAGAGTTGAGTGCGCGATGCTTCCCCTGTATCCCCAACACCTGATTGCATAACTGGAAACTTTCGGAAATTAATAGGTGGGTTCATCTAGTAGTTCGTAGGCATTCTTCCAAAGAATGCATGATATGGAGTTCGGGGTTCTACATTTAGTGAAGTAGTTTTATGGGCGTTTGTTCCGATCGGGAGTTGCATCTTAAAGGGTCCTTGGCTATGCTAATACGGGGATTGCAAAACCCTTTTGTAACACGTTCCATAAGCTTTCAGCACGAATATGTCGAACGAAGCTTCTATCTTGTATTTGTTCTATCTGCTCCTTGTTGTTTTATGTACCTTTTGTTCTCCCAAGTGGCTTCTCGTGAAGATTGTTGTTACTATTAAACTGTGGATTACTGCTAGGCTTCTCGCCCCTCGTTGGTTACCCCAAGTGGAAGGTGTGAGATGTAGTGTTGCGGAAGTTTTTCCCTTGGCAAAGATACCAAGGATCGAATCCCCAGAGACTCCTAGGTTCAACAAGAAGGTGTCAACTGCTACGGCGCCAGATATTAGCAATCAACGTGGACCTGCACACAGATACAAATAACTTTGCTCCCAACGAGTACAGAGAGGTTGTCAATCCCTCCGGCCTTGTAGTTCACAAAGGATTAAACGCAAGTGATAGTAGTGATAGATATAATTGCAATAGTAAATAAAAGCGAAAAGTAAATAGCGGATGTGATCAATGATGGTAATATGGACCGGAGTCTCATGATGTTCACTAGTGATGTCTCTCTCCCAAAAGACGATAAAACAGCTATGTGAGGTAAACGAATTACAGCTGGGCAATTGACAGGACCATGTGCGCAAACCAATGCTGACTACATTGCAAGAAAGGTTGAGGTTCAAAGCATGGGCGGTACGCCAAAGTAAGTAGACCGAAATCCATCAATATCTACTACTAATCATCCACCTTGAGATATCTATCCAGAACATCTCGCTGGTATTAAGTTGCGAGCCCCACCCATACTGTAAACTCAATGCAACAGACAACTGCATTAAAAGAACTTTGCGTAAAGTAAACAATCCTTGCACCCGCGGGTACAAGCACCGTTGTTTTCCCCCTTGTGGCAACAGCACATCCCCTAGACTCATGTTTCTGTCACTCAAACTAGTCATCGAGGGCATGAACCCACAATCAAGCATAACGTTCCCTCTTGGAGTCACTACCTATTACTTGGCCAGAGCAATAAATAACAACGGAGAACATGCAAGAATTACTTACGAACATAAATATAAAAGAGGTAGATCAAATATATTACTGAAACACAATATGAACATAATCTCATAATCCATCGGATCCCAGCAAACTCATCATAGCAACAGCATAAGGATTACATATGTGCCTCGATCATGTAGGGCATCTCACGAGGACTAACTAGTGAAGCACAAGAACGGGAGGAGAACATCACATAGCTACTGGTCATGGACTCATGGTCCAAGGGAGACTACTCACGACTCATCCGGGAGGCGTCCATGGTGGTGGAGAAGCTCCCGGTGGTGATCCTCCCCTCCGGCAGGGTGCCGGGAAGAGTTCTCCTGGTGCTCCCAATCTTGGAAGCGGCGGCGGCGGCGGAACAGAGATGGGATCGCGAAAAGAGTTCCTGTTTCGAGGGTTTCGGGAGACGCTTTAAATATATGCCAAAGGGGGGCATCAGAGGAGCCTCGGGGGGCCCAGGCGCCCCCCCGGCGCGGCCCGGGGGGGCGCGCCGCCAGGGCGCCTGGAGCCCTGGTGCCCC
>LR738714.1:263659347-263726097 GCA_902687465.1 Secale cereale | reverse complement strand
CCCCCCCGGCTGTCCTTCGGGCGCACGATAGGTTCTGGAACGCTGATTTTTTATATAATTTTTCTGGATTTTTCCTGGCAGTTCTCGTAACGTGAAAACCTGAAATACAAAAACAGCCGAAAACAGAAACTGGCACTGGGGTGCACTGAGTTAATAGGTTAGTCCAAATATGATCAAAAGTGTATGGAAGTGTATAAATATCATAGCAATATCACCCTAAAGAGGCATGGAGCAAGCAGAAATTATAGATACGTTTTGGACGTATCAACATCCCCAAGCTTAATTCATGCTCGTCCTCGAGTAGGTAAATGATAACAAGAATAATTTCTGTGGTGACATGCTATTAACCATATAGGACTTTTTCATAGTCATATGACAAAAGCTTACTGATACAATGAATCTATAGTAATTAAGTTGCCTCGTGAGAAAATCACAAAGGACTGAAAGTTTTACAATATGATACTGAAACATCAAATAGATTTGCAATGAACATGATGTGCAAATATGATAAAGTGATATCTAGCTTGCCCCCTTTAGTGAAGCAAAACATAAATGCAGGGGCACCTCCAAGGTTTAAGTGATGACTAAAGACAATGATTTCAGAATAAACGATATCACAATCATGCAAAAGACAATGCTACTTTGGGACAATGCACATTACACTCAGAATGACAATCATGCTCTCAGTAGTTGGTGCTTTTAAAAGAAGGTGGAGACTCAACATAAAAAGTAAAAGAATGGCCCTTCGTAGAGGGAAGCAGGGATTTCTCATGTGCTAGAGCTTTTTATTTTGAAAACATAGAAACAATTTTGTCAACGGTAGTAGTACTTCATATGTGTTATGCATAAGACATCCTATAAGTTGCAAGCCTCATGCATCAAATACCAATAGTGCTCGCACCTTGTCCTAATTAGCTCGGATTTCCATGGATTGTCATTGCATTACATATGTTTCAACCAAGTGTCACAAAGGGGTACCTCTATGTCACCTGTACAAAGGTCCAAGGAGATAGATTGCATTTGATTTCTCGTTTTTGATAGATCTCAACTTGAGGACATCCATACCGGGACAACATAGAAAATATATAATGGACTCCTCTTTAATGCTTAAGCATATTCTCATAAGAGATTGAGGATTAATGTCCAAGCTAAAACTTCCACCATGATACATGGCTTTGGTTGGCGGCCCAATGTTCTTCTCTAACAATATGCATACTCAAACCATTCAACTCATGGCAAATCACCCTTACTTTAGACAAGACGAACATGCATAGCAACTCACATGATATTCAACAAAAGTGAAACAGTTGATGGCGTCCCCAGAAACATGGTTACCGCTCAGCAAGCAACTTATAAGAAAATAAGATACATAAGCAACATATTCTTTACCACAATAGTTTTTAAGCTACTTTCCCATGAGCTATGTATTGCAACTGAAGGTTTTAAAGGTAGCACATGTAAATTTACTTGGAGTGGCGGTGAAATACCACATATAGGTAGGTATGGTGGACTCATATGTCATAACTGGTTTAAAAGGATGTGGATGCACAAGCAGTCAGTCCGCTTAGTACAGGCGGAGGTTAGCAAAAGACTGGGAGCGACCAACTAAGAGAGCAATGACGGTCATAATCATGCAGAGCGACAAAGCAACATTGAATCAGGCATGGTAGTTATATCGCTACTCAGAAATAAAAGATCATCAAGGCTTGACAGACTTTCTTTACAGCCTTAAATATGCGTGAGCATATGCCAAGTCAATCAAAATAAATTCTTGAAGGAAGATATTACTAAACCATACCACATCATTGGCAAAAAAATCATGTTGGTACTCCAATAACACATTGGGAATCCCCCAGCTATTTGAGACTAACCATAAGAAAACCTGAACTACTAAGCGTCATTATGCACGTAGCATCTTTATCATAGACATATCAACCAATGCAATGGAAGCAAACTCTCTTAATAAGATAAGCATGGTAATTAAAGAGAGTTCAAGCAACCAACTAAACAAAAGCTCTTTAAAAAGATAAGCATGAATACTAAGAGCAGAACATGATAGTAGCTATTAAAAGACAAAGAACACACACAGCAAGGATAGACATGAAAATTCTATGCTATGTTCTAGGTAGAAGTGGAGCGTGTTTCTCTCCCACATAAAGAAAGCTGAGTTCCGACTCGTTATGAAAAACTAAAGAAAACTAAAAGCAAGACGCTCCAAGCATAGCACATAACACATGAAGTGATTAAAATATAGTGGAACGAAAGACGAACTGATAATATTGATGGAGAAGGGGATGCACGGGGGCATCCCCAAGCTTAGACGCTTGAGTCTCCTTGAATATTTCTTGGGGGTGGATGGGGGCATCCCCAAGCTTGAGCGCTTGACACTCCTGAATCTTTTTATCATCTTCCCTCGCACACTTGAAAAATCCCTTCATACATAACTCATCATAATCTGATTAGCGAGGTTAGTACCCATAATAAAATAATTGTACCTTGCTGGAAATATTGATATTCTTGAAGGTCTACTGTTTCTCAAGATTGCCAAAAGGTTTTTGCAAAGAAAAAGCAAGCTCTAGGTTTGCAAAATGAAGGAAAAGCAAAATAGGACAGAATCTGTGAAAAACAGAATAGCAGGTAGTAATTGATTTGTTCGGGGCACTTCTGCCACTCTAATCAAAAAACTCAGAACAGACGCACGAAAGACAATTATATAGAGAACGCTGTCGAAAACATTCAGACCAAAAAGATGATCTGGTGATTTTATACGAATTTTTCTATCCAAGGACAGAATCTGTTTCCTGGAGAGCACCTCACAACTTTTGAACTTTCTAGCAATCAGAGGCTACACTTGGCACAAAATTGAAAAGCAAAGATACAATGATGATGCTACAGTAGTAACAACATCAAGATACAACAAAAACAAAATAAATTTATTCATGTGGGCTGCCTCCCAAAAGCGCTTTCTTTTATGCCTTTAAGCTAGGCATAATGCATATAGATCAAGTCTTATCAAGAGTAAAAGAGTAGCTACCCCGTACAACGGACTCAAAAGGTAACTTGATCTTCTTTCGAGGGAAGTGTTCCATCCCTTTCTTGAGAGGAAACTGAATTTTTATATTCCCCTCTTTCATGTCAATGATAGAACCAACGGTGCGCAAAAAAGGACATCCCAAAATAATTGGACAAGAAGGATCACATTCAATATCCATAATAGTAAAATCAACGGGAACATAATTATCATTGACAACGATAAGAACATCGTCGATCCTCCCCAAAGGTTTCTTTATGGAAGAATCAACGAGGCGAACACCAAAAGAACAAGAATCAAAAGGTTTCAATTTAAGCATCTCATATATTCTTTTGGGCATAACAGAGGTACTAGCTCCAACATCACATAATGCATAGCAAGAGAAGTCATTCAATTTAATTTTTATCATAGGATCCCAACCATCTTCTAGCTTTCTAGGTATGGAGGCTTCTACTCTAAGTTTCTCCTCCCTAGCTTTGATGAGAGCATTAGTGATATGCTCTGTGAAGGCAAGGTTAAGCGTGCTAGTGCGGGGATCTCCAGACATCTTGTGAAGGAAATCAATAACTTCGGTAAGAGTGCAATTATCAAAATCAAGGTCACTAGCATCAAGTAAAGTGGTAGTGGTGTCCTTTAGGTTCACTTGTTTGGTAGTTTCTATAGTCATAGCATCACCATTAATAGGTCCAATGGGACCAGGAGTACATTGGGTGCTAAGAGTTTGGATATCCTCAACAACTTGGATAGTAGCGACAGTGTGGTGGGTAGGAAGGCTCTTAATTCTATCATCTTCCTCCCTTTCTCTAGCCCATCTTTCTTTAAGTTTAGCCATCATCCTAATATTTTCATTAATTTGCACTTGAGTAGCATTAATAGGAGTGACCTTCCTCTCCTCAAGAGGAGAAGTTTTAATTTTAAGCAATTCTATCTCATTGGCTAAATGGTCTACCTTCAAAGAGAGATCATCTAGTTTATGTAGTTTTTCTTCTACACTCTTATTAAAGGCTTTTTGGGTAGTGATGAAATCTTTAAGCATAATCTATAGTTCAGTAGTGGAGTTCCTGGTGCTAGGATAAGCATTGTTGTTCCCATAAGAATTAGAGGGGAACGGTCTAGGATTGCTACCAAAGTTACTCCTATAAGCATTGTTATTGAAATTGTTTCTAGAGATAAAGTTCACATCTACTTGTTCTTGAGCAATCAAAGAATTTAAAGGAACATCACGAGGATCAACAGAGGATTGCTTGGAAAGTAGGGACATGATCAAGTCAACTTTTTCATTAAGGGAGGAAATCTCCCCGATAGAGTTTACCTTCCTACATGTTGGAGCGCGTTCGGTGTGCCATTGGGAATAGTTGGTCATCATCTCATCGAGAAGCTTCGTGGCAGCACCAAGTGTAGTTGACATAAAGGTTCCTCCCGCGGCCGAATCTAACAAGTTCCGCGAGGTAAAGTTCAAGCCTGCATATAAAGTTTGGATAACCATCCAAGTAGTCAAACCATGAGTAGGGCAGTTCTTGATAAGAGATTTCATACGTTCCCAAGCTTGGGCAACGTGTTCATTATCCAATTGTTTAAAATTCATTATGTTACTTCTTAGTTGGATAATTTTAGCAGGTGGATAGTATTTTCCAATAAAAGCATCTTTGCACTTGTCCCATGAATCTATGTTGTTTCTAGGCAAAGACTGAAACCAAATTTTAGCTCCTCCTCTCAAGGAGAAAGGAAAAAAGCTTAAGCTTAACAATATTACCATCTATTTCTTGGTACTTTTGCATATCACAAAGTTCAACAAAGTTGTTCAAGTGTAAAGCAGCATCATCTCCAGCACCGGAGAATTGATCTTTCATAACTAAGTTCAGTAAACCAGGTTTAATTTCATATGAAGGTGCTGAAGTGGCAGGTGTAGTGATAGGTGTGCTGATAAAGTCATCGTTGTTGTGACTAGTGAAGTCACACAACTTGGTGTTCTCGGTGGAACCCATTGTAGCAAGCAAGCAAGATAACTATTTTTGTGATTTTCGATAAAAGACACTAAAGCAAAACTGAAAGGTAAACTAACAAGACTAAAAGCAAAGGTAAAAGATAGCGTGCAACTCCCCTATATTGAAGAGTGGAGTCCCCGGCAACGGCACCAGAAAAACTCTTGCTAGGCTTCTCGCCCCTCGTTGGTTACCCCAAGTGGAAGGTGTGAGATGTAGTGTTGCGGAAGTTTTTCCCTTGGCAAAGATACCAAGGATCGAATCCTCAGAGACTCCTAGGTTCAACAAGAAGGTGTCAACTGCTACGGCGCCAGATATTAGCAATCAACGTGGACCTGCACACAGATACAAATAACTTTGCTCCCAACGAGTACAGAGAGGTTGTCAATCCCTCCGGCCTTGTAGTTCACAAAGGATTAAACGCAAGTGATAGTAGTGATAGATATAATTGCAATAGTAAATAAAAGCGAAAAGTAAATAGCGGATGTGATCAATGATGGTAATATGGACCGGAGTCTCATGATGTTCACTAGTGATGTCTCTCTCCCAAAAGACGATAAAAACAGCTATGTGAGGTAAACGAATTACAGCTGGGCAATTGACAGGACCATGTGCGCAAACCAATGCTGACTACATTGCAAGAAAGGTTGAGGTTCAAAGCATGGGCGGTACGCCAAAGTAAGTAGACCGAAATCCACCAATATCTACTACTAATCATCCACCTTGAGATATCTATCCAGAACATCTCGCTGGTATTAAGTTGCGAGCCCCACCCATACTGTAAACTCAATGCGACAGACAACTGCATTAAAAGAACTTTGCGTAAAGTAAACAATCCTTGCACCCGCGGGCACAAGCACCGTTGTTTTTCCCCTTGTGGCAACAGCACATCCCCTAGACTCATGTTTCTATCACTCAAACTAGTCATCGAGGGGCATGAACCCACAATCAAGCATAACGTTCCCTCTTGGAGTCACTACCTATTACTTGGCCAAAGCAATAAATAACAACGGAGAACATGCAAGAATTACTTACGAACATAAATATAAAAGAGGTAGATCAAATATATTACTCAAACACAATATGAACATAATCTCATAATCCATCGGATCCCAGCAAACTCATCATAGCAACAGCATAAGGATTACATATGTGCCTCGATCATGTAGGGCAGCTCACGAGGACTAATTAGTGAAGCACAAGAACGGGAGGAGAACATCACATAGCTACTGGTCATGGACTCATGGTCCAAGGGAGACTACTCATGACTCATCCGGGAGGCGTCCATGGTGGTGGAGAAGCTCCCGTTGGTGATCCTCCCCTCCGGCAGGGTGCCGGGAAGAGTTCTCCTGGTGCTCCCGATCTTGGAAGCGGCGGCGGCGGCGGAACAGAGATGGGATCGCGAAAAGAGTTCCTGTTTCGAGGGTTTCGGGAGACGCTTTAAATATATGCCAAAGGGGGGCATCGGAGGAGCCTCGGGGGGCCCAGGCGCCCCCCCGGCGCGGCCCAGGGGGGGCGCCGCCAGGGCGCCTGGAGCCCTGGTGCCCCCCCCCCCCGGCTGTCCTTCGGGCGCACGATAGGTTCTGGAACGATGATTTTTTATATAATTTTTCTGGATTTTTCCTGGCAGTTCTCGTAACGTGAAAACCTGAAATACAAAAACAGCCGAAAACAGAAACTGGCACTAGGGTGCACTGAGTTAATAGGTTAGTCCAAATATGATCAAAAGTGTATGGAAGTGTATAAATATCATAGCAATATCACCCAAAAGAGGCATGGAGCAAGCAGAAATTATAGATACGTTTTGGACGTATCAATTACATTCGTTCATCTTGTTCGAATGTTCTTGTGAAGACCTATGTTGCAATTTCTAGCCGTTGATTCAGCTTATATATTTTCTCAATCAGTGGCTAATAGTTGTCATCTCATTAGGATGGCTCCTAAAAGGGTTCCCAACGCTAACCCAAAGGGTGAAGAGGTTCCTGATCATCCTCCTTCCCCTCCTCCTTCGTCTGAGGCTTGGAGAGCACCAGAACACCCAGATGCTTTTGCAAATGATGCAGAACATTCAAGCAAATCAAGGTGCTCATGGGAACCAAGGCCAAGGCAATTTGTTCAACCAACCTCACTTTGCTACACTCAACCAGTTCCTGGCAAACCAACCAAAGGCATTCAGTTACTGTGTGGATCCTCTAGATGCTGAAGACTGGATAACAGATATCAAGAAGCATTTCGAGTGCAGTAATGTGAGACCTGAGGACTATGTGAAGTTTGCCGCCTTCCAACTCAAGGACCAAGCCGCTGATTGGTGGCAGCAGTACAAAGACTCCAGAGAAGGGCGTGAAATCTCGTGGGCTGACTTCTGCAAGGATTTTCGCTGCCACCACATTCCAACAAGTGTCATCGAGGGTATGCGTGTGCAATTCTGCAACCTGAAGTAAGGCTCAATGACTGTTTATCAATATAATGTCAAGTTCCAGAACCTTGCCCGCTATGACAAGAAAGACATCCCAGATGCCAAGAGCAAGATTTATCAGTTCCGTGGTGGTCTGAAGGATGAACTCCAACTAGCTCTCACCTTGTTCGAGCCTGATGAATTTGATCAATTCTATAACATGGCACTTAAGCAAGAGGCAGCCCAGCTCAAGATGGAAGCTTCCAAAAAGAGGATCAGAGATGATGTTCACTCCTCCTCTTCTTACCAAGTGGTTGCAAAGCAGCAGAAGTTTTGGCTTCCACCTCCTCCAGTGATCCGACCTTCCAACAACAACAACAAGCATTCTGGTGGCCATGGTTTCTCCCACCCACCCAACCCAAGCAATCAGTCAAAGAATCATTTTCAAGCTTCGAAGTAAAGTGCTCCTTATCACCGTCCTCTCTCAGAAGTGGTTTGCAACAAGTGCTCTCAGAAGGGTCATTATGCTAACAAGTGCCCCAACCCAAGGCGCCTTCCGCCTCCTCCACCTGTCAGTACTGCTATTGTCAAGCACAACCCCAAGTCAGCAAGAGTGAATCTGATGAATGCAGCTCAAGCGGAGAATTCTTCTGATGTGATATTGGATAACCTTCCAGTTAACTCTATTCCTGCAAAAGTCTTGTTTGATTCAGGTGCATCACATTCTTTCATGTCAAGACCTTTTGCATTGTCACATGATATGCCATTGCAAGCTTTGCCTAGTCCAATGTCTGTGCTTTCTCCGGGTTTGCTAATGAACTCCTACAACTTTGCTCCGGATGTATCCATTTATATGGGTGATTACCGTTTTCTGGTTTCTCCAGTTATTCTCGGCAACTCCGACATTGATCTTATTCTTTGGATGGATTGGCTCTCCAAGCATGATGCTCACATTGATTGTGCAAATAAGGATGTCAAGCTTACTCATCCTGACGAAGACGTGATTATCTTCGCCTCTCGAGATAACACAATCAGGCTATTCTCTCTCAATGACAAGGGCGAGATTAATGCCATCTCTCAAATTCCGATGGTCAATGAATATGAAGATGTTCTCCCTGAAGAGCTTCCAGACATGCCTCTGCATCGTCAAGTTGAATTCGTCATTGAACTCGAGCCCGATACTGAGCCAGCATGTCGGCGTCCGTACAAGCTTTCCCCTGATGAGTTGAAGGAGCTGAAGAAACAACTCGACGAGCAAGAGCGTATGGGTCTAATCAGGCCTAGCACTTCTCCTTGGGGCTGTGGTGTTTTTTTTTGTCAAGAAAAAGGATGGCACGGAGCGTCTTTTCGTTGATTACCGGCCATTGAACAAGAAGACAATAAAGAACAAGTACCCACTCCCTAACATCAATGAATTGTTCGAGCATCTCAAAGGAGCAAAAGTATTCTCAAAGCTCGATCTCCGGATGGGTTATCACCAGATTCGTATCCGCGAAGAAGATATTCACAAGACTGCATTCAGAACAAGCTACGGCTCCTATGAATACACAATCATGTCTTTTGGCCTCGCAAATGCTCCACCCACCTTCTCGAGGATGATGCACTACATATTCAACCCCTACACCAACGAATTTGTGCTTGTCTATCTGGATGACATCTTGGTATTCTCCAAGAATGAAGAGGATCATCAAAAGCACCTCCGTCTGGTTCTAGACAGACTCCGTGAACACAAGTTCTATGCGAAGTTCTCTAAATGTGAATTCTGGCTCGATAAGGTCTTATATCTTGGCCATATCATCTCTGCTGAGGGTATTTCTATCAACCCCGAGAAAGTTGAAGCGATTGTCAATTGGGAGTCCCCTCAGAACGTCAAGCAACTCCGAAGCTTCCTTGGTCTTGCTAGCTATTGCAGAAGGTTCGTTGAGAACTTCTCCAAGATTGCCAAGCCTCTCTCCAACTTGCTGCAGAAGAATGTCAAGTACAACTGGTCTCCGGATTGTGATGTGGCATTCAAAACTCTCAAAGAAAAGCTCATCTTTGCTCTGGTTCTTACTCCTCCGGATGAGTCCAAGCCCTACGAAGTATTTTGTGATGCTTCTCTTCAAGGACTTGGTGGTGTTCTAATGCAAGATAAGAAAATTGTGGCATACACTTCTCGTCAATTGAAGCCAAATGAGAAGAACTACCCCACACATGATCTCGGGCTAGAAGCAGTGGTACATGCCTTGATCACGTGGAGACACCTTCTGTTGGGCAGAAAAGTGGACATCTTCACCGATCACAAGAGCTTGAAGTACATCTTCACACAGCCGAACGTGAACCTTCGCCAGACTCGTTGGGTTGAGATGATCCAAGAGTATGATCCAAGCATCGAATACACACCTGGCAAGGTCAATGTAATTGCAGATGCCTTGAGCTGAAAGGCATATTGCAACAGTCTCCTTATCAAGCCGTTTCAGCCTGAGCTTTGTGAAGCATTCAGGAAGCTCAACCTCCAAGTTGTTCCGCAAGGCTTTCTTGCAAATCTTCAAGTTGCTCCTACCTTGGAAGATCAGATCCGTGAGGCCCAGCTCGGTGATGCTATGGTACAGAAAGTGAAACATGGTATTGCAAAGGGTACTCCCAAATACAAGTGCTATCGCATTAATGAGAAAGACACCTTGTTCTTTGAGGACAGACTTGTGGTTCCCAAGGGTGATCTCAGGAAGCTCATAATGAATGAAGCACATGACTCCCTCCTCTCGATTCATCCTGGAAGTTCCAAGATGTACCAAGACCTCAAGCAATCTTACTGGTGGACTCGCATGAAAAGGGAGATTGCCCAATTCGTGAATGAATGTGATGTCTGCAGAAGAGTGAAGGCAGAGCATCAACGTCCAGTCGGTCTCCTCCAGCCTCTTCCTATTCCCGAGTGGAAATTCGACCACATTGAAATGGATTTCGTCACTGGGTTTCCCAAGTCCAAGAAGGGGAACGATGCTATCTTTGTGGTGATTGACAAGCTAACCAAAGTAGCTCACTTCCTTCCAGTCAAAGAATCCATCAATGCATCTCAGCTGGCAGAGTTTTACACTTCCAGAATTGTGTCGTTACATGGCATTCCTCAAGTTATCTCCTCAAACCGTGGAAGTTTGTTCACATCCAAGTTCTGGGACTCCTTTCAGTCAGCCATGGGCACTAAGATCCATTTCAGCACTGCGTTTCACCCTCAGACTAGTGGTCAAGTCGAAAGAGTGAACCAGATCCTCGAAGACATGCTCAGAGCTTGTGTCATCTCTTTTGGCATGAAGTGGGAAGATTGCCTTCCATTTGCAGAGTTCTCTTACAACAGTTTCCAAGAAAGTGCCGGCAAAGCTCCATTTGAAATCCTCTATGGCAGAAAGTGTCGTACCCATCTCAACTGGTCCGAGACTGGTGAACGTCAACTTCTTGGCAATGACTTGATCTCAGAAGCCGAAGAAATGTGCAAAGTCATACGTGAGAATCTCAAGGCCGCTCAGTCACGTCAAAAGAGCTACTATGACGGCAAGCATCACGATTTGGCTTTCGACATTGGGGATCATGTCTATCTTCGTGTATCTCCTATGAAAGGAACCCAAAGATTCGGTATCAAAGGAAAGCTTGCTCCGAGATACGTGGGCCCTTTCAAGATCCTTGGCAAAAGAGGCGATCTAGCCTATCAACTTGAGCTTCTATCCAACTTTGCAAATGTTCATGATGTGTTTCACGTGTCTCAATTCCGCAAGTGCTTCAAGACACATGAACGCACCATTCCGTTTGAGGAGATTGATCTTCAACAAGACTTGTCTTACCGTGAGCACCCCGTCGCTATTCTTGAAGAAATCGAGCGCAAGACCCGCAACAAGTCAATCAAGTTCTCGAAAGTTAAGTGGTCACACCATACCTGTAATGGCCTGGCTTATTAGGGATGATAGACTACTCATATCAATAAGGAATTCCTTCTTTTCCGAGAGCCCATTCGGATAGAACTCCAAAGTTAAGCGTGCTCAGCTTGGAGTAGTTTCAGGATGGGTGACCGACCGGGAAGTTGCTCCCGGGTGCGCACGAGTGAGGACAAAGTGCGCAGAAAAGACTAGTATTGATATGTGAGGCCAGTCAAGATCCCGCCAGGAGTAACGACCACCGGCGGGTGTGTCCGGGGCATTACAAGTTGGTATCAGAGCCGACCCTCGCGGTTACACGGATGTTTGCGGACAGTTTGCAGTCATGTTGTGCATGACGTTTGTGACTCGTCGTGGCACACGACATGGCACATGTGTTGTCCTGGAAGCACAGACGGTTGTGCCAAGAGGGAACGTTCCTGTGGCCCGACGAGGACGTCGGTTCCTCTGAGTGAGGGTGTATGTGTGGCCGTGTAACGTTTCCGGAATGATGTGAGACTTGTCGTGCGATGTTGTTTTGGTACGTGTAGGCCGCCTGTCAAGTTTCGTCGCGTTTGGAGTTCGTTTGGTACTCCAACGGTTAACCTAGTGTGCTAAAAGGACCTCTTCTTTAAGGCCCAAGACCCCCTTCACAACAGCCCACAAACCCAGCACAACCCTTCCCATCATCTCGGCCGTCGAATTGTGATCGCGTGGCCGAAAACTGCTCCCCATTTGGAGTCTCCTAGCTCCTTGTGCCTATAAAAACATCCACACCCCCCATTTTCGCGTCCAAACCCTAGCCTTCTTCCTCTGTCCGCCGCCGGACACGCCATCCGCGCGCCGGACACGTCCGCCGGTCCCCGCGCCCAATCGGACGCCACCACGTGTCCAACCGCGCCGCCGGTTCCACCCCGCCAGCCGCCGGCCCGCAGGCCCAGGAGGGGCCCTCCCCGGCCCGTGCGTCCGCCGCCGCGTCCCCGCCTTCGTCCCCCCCGCCGGAGCGCTCCACCGCCGCCGCCCGAGTTTGCTCCGCCTCCTCCCGCCGCGGATCCCCGCCGCCGGTGCGCCGCGCCCCCGCGCCACCTTCTCCGCTGCCCGCCGCCGAGGCCTCGCCGCCGGCTCGAGCCGCCGCACGGCCTCGCCGACCTCGTCGCCCCGCGGCCTCCTCCTCGCCGAGCCCGCCGGCCGGCCTCCTCCACCGCCGCTCCGGCCGCCGGAGCCGCGGATCTCCCCGATCCATCGCCAGTCGGGCCCGACGAACCCTAACGGGTCCGGGACCCGCGTCGCCCGACCCGATCCGCCCCGTTGACCCGATCCGCCCCGTTGACCCGACCCGCGAGGTTGTTATCTGTTTTTTTCTCTAAGTCCTGTGTTTTTGCTTATTTTTGTTGCATACTTCTATTGGCTGTAACTTTGTGCATACATGTCCGTTTTGAGTGTATGATATGTCAAAATGACCGTGGTGATATGCTCTACACTTTGTTCCATTGTGCCATGCTTGTTTGACTTCAACATGATGTCTTAATCTTCGTGATAAGAGTGCTACTTGTTATAAACTGCTGCTACTTGTTATTTTCATGCCATGTTTGAGATATGATAACTTGGTGCATGTTTATCCAAATGAAGCAAATGAGATGTCAAAATGTTCATTATGAGATGCTCTACATGATGGTTGCTGTAGCATGCATGTTAGGGTTCTTATTGCCATGTTAATCTCTGTTGCAAAAGTGCATGTGGCTGTTAAGTTTTGTAACATGTTATGAGTTGCTGATTTGAAGTGCTCGTTGCTATTGATGTGTTTGTCCCCAGGTCACATGTTAATATGTTTTAGAATCTCCATCACATGGTCTTTGCTGTGGTGCGAACCATTTCCCATGATATGCCTTGAGGTGACTTAAACATGCTTGTAAACATGCCATGTCAACATAACTGTTTTATACTTAGTGAAATTTCTACTAAGTCTGGAATCTGTCATATCCTGATGCTATGTTTGCTTGATGCCCTAGGCAAATCCATGCTAGTTTTGGAGTGGCCAATAATCATTCCTTGTTGTACATGTTGTTGTATATCCATCCATGCCCTCACTTGCTCATATGGGTTGATGTAGCTTATTTATTTCTTGCTCTCAAGTTTCTATAAATTATAACTGTCAGGTTTTTAACGTCATGATCAAAATGGCGTAGCTTGTTGCTATTGATCCATGCCTCCTACGGAGTTGCTCCAATGGAGTTGTTTGCTGTAGGATATGTCTACTTCATGTCCATGCTTATTGTCATCATGTTTGGGTGCTGTAGAGTATATATTTCTTGCTCCAAAGTTGCTATGTGGCTGTTAATTTTAGATGTGCATTGTATCTTGTTTCGAGTGTATGTGTTGAACCGTTGCTCCGTTTTGAGCGTGCCCTATATGAAACTTGTGTGATTTTGCATGTAGAATCATAATAACATGTTGTTAACATGTTTGGAGTGTGTTTACTTGATGTTTGGGTGCATCTTGCACCGTTGCCATGCTTGTCTTGTTTTGCTCATATCTTCTAGACCGTAGCTCCGTTTTAAACAAACTTTATATGAAACTTGACTAGAATTTCGTGTAGATCATCATGGTGCATGTTAACTTGCTGTTTAAAAACTTTAACTTAAGGTTTGTTCAGATCTGGACCATTTTCAACATATGCATATGAGGACTTACCGGATTCGCTATAGGTGGATTCCGGCCTCATTTAAACTTGTTGTCTTGTGTCGTTATTGTGTGCTTCATCCCTTGACATGTATTGCATCATACATGCATCATGTTGATTGTGCATTGCACCTTGTTTGATTTCGTGCCTCGTTGTGTTCTTGTGTTGAGTAGAGCCGGAAGCCGAGACCGAGAACAAGAACGAGGTTACGACCGAGGTTGAGTACGAGGAGCCGTCTTACGATCCCATCGACGACTCGACAGGCATGATGACCTGACCCAGATATCATTACTATCTTTGCCTATTGCTAGATGTCTCGCTCTTTAGCTTATTGCCTCGATGCCCATGTTTGTTTGTCAGCCTCCTATTGTAACCATGAATCTGTCTAACCACCCAACCTAGCAAACCTTTGTTTGGCTACGTAGGCTTCGCTCAGCCCCTCTTATAGCATTGCTAGTTGTAGGAGAAGATTTGAAGTTTCTTGCTTCATGTGAAGTTATTGTTGGGATATCACACTATATAAACTCTTAAACTAAATCATCTATATATTGGTAATGGGTGGAAGGCTAAGCCTCTTGCTTGGTGATTTGTTCCACTCATGCCACCCTAGGAACCGTATAAACTGGTGTTATGTTCCTTGATTATGCGTTCCTAACACGGTTGGGGTTATGGGACCCCCTCGATAACCCGCTTAGTGCTAAAACTTTTCCAGCGAGGCCCGACCTTGGTTCTACATTTGCCTAACAACTAAAACTTGCCGAGGGAGTAATTAACCCGAGGATTAATTAATCAACCCCTTGGGCCAGCGCTCGATTTGAGTGTTGGTCCAAACTAGAGTTGTGTGCGGTACCCCCCTTGGCAAATTGGGTTTTGGTCACTGTACGCTGTGCTCATCCGGTCGTGGCCTGAGACTAGATACGCGCGGCTACTGTCAGGGTGTCGGCACGCCGGGAGGTCATGCTGGATTAGTTTTACCTATGTCGGAATATCTTGAGCACGGGATTCCGAGAATACTCGGGCCTTCCCACCTTGGAGTTCCGACTCCGCGGATCGTGAGCTTGTAATGGGCTAAGTTGGGACACCCCTGCAGGGTTTTGAACTTTCGAAAGCCGTGCCCGCGGTTATGTGGCAGATGGGAATTTGTTAATATCCGGTTGTAGAAAACTTGACACCATGTTCAGAATACACTACCAGCGTGAGTAACCGTGACGGTCATTTTCCGAAAGGGGTTCGGGAAGTGAACACGGTGGGGTTATGATTGACGTGCTTAGATAGGATCACTTCGTGATCACTTTGACGCTCGTGGCACTTCTCTTCTCGCTCTAAACACGTAAGCTAGTGCTAGTGCAGCTGCAACCTTTTATTTTCTTCAGCCTTGTTCCACACCCAAGGCTTAGAGTTTTGCTACCCGGGAACGGGATTGTTGAGTCCTCCATGGCTCACAGATTCTACACAACACCAGATGCACGTACTATGGTGGACTACACAGGTGACGGCGCCGAGCTGTATTGGGAGTTCAATGAAGAACGTAGTCGATACTATGTGCACTATCCCGATGATCAGTAGTGGCTTCTACTAGGGGCGATTCGGACCTTGTGGCTTTATGTATTTGGAATCTTTCATTTGGATCTTCGTCCGTAGTCGGACTGTGATGTTATTTGGATGATGATTTGCTTATGTAATGTATTGTGTGACGTGGCGAGTGTAAGCCAACTATCCTTTTGCAATTTCATCCCTATTTTTACTTGAGTCGTGCAAAGATACCATACTTGAGATCATTCTAGTATGGGCTTATACCTTTAAGTCGTGCCTCGACGCGTAGGAGGTATAATCCCATACTGGGCATTACATTAACTTAGGGAGATAAAAATCTTTGAGAAGGTATGTTTGAATCCTATTAGGTATAGGACTCCCAAAAACCACAAAAGTATAATTTTCAAAGTTATTTTCCTATTTTATTTAAAGGCTTTTTCTTAAGGCCAGAAATGGAATTTAATAGGAAAAAAATATTTAACTATTTCAAAAATATTTGCCAAAATTCAGAGAGACTCTTAGGACATATATTGTCCATATATAAGAGTTTCAACACTTGGTAATGTTCAAAATATTGGACAAATCCCTCAGAAACCCTTTCTGGATATTTCAAGCTTTTGAAATATTTACAAAGGAAATATTCTCTAAAAATTCCAGGGAAATTCTATCATGTCATATATGACATGTTTGATGATCTTGCCAAGCCTCATGCCTTGGGGAGCAAGAAAACATCATCAAAACCCCTCAAAACCATTATGTCCATTTTTGAAGTTTGGGCAACTTTACATTGCCAAACTTGTCCAAATGCTCTCAAACTAGGTGCACATGCTAAAATGGTCTATTTACGCATCTAGACCAAATGGGACAAGTTTTGGAGAAGGGTAACTTGATCAGAGTACCCCAAAACCATTTCTGTTCAGATTCAAATTTGAACAACTTTACATTACCAACTTTTTACTTGTGACCTCAACTTTTGTGGACATACTCACAGCCCCAAATGGTGACACTACACTAAGTGGTGCATCAAGGAGGGATGATTTGCGTAACTTAAACTTGGAAAATCCATTTTTGTTGATTTCTAGGGTTTACCAAAGTTACATTGGCAAGTTTCTTCAAATGAGCTCAAACTTGGTGAAACACCCTACTTCTATATTCCATTTGATCCTGTTAAGTCTCATGTCAATTGGAAATCATTTGCTTGCCCAAAATCACATCAAACACTTTCTGGTAATTTTCCAAAACTGTCACTTTTACATCTTTCCTTGTTCTCCTTGAGCTAGGCTTTTTACCACAGCACCCCCAAGTCCCCTTGCACCTCCGGTAACTCTTCCCTGGCCTCAGCTCAATGATTGAAGGGTGAAACATCCCCATTTACCCTTCTGGACAGCAGCATTCTTCTTCTTTCTCACCTCCCTCCTCATTCTAGTGGCCCTCCATGGCATCCAACGCCCCTCCCACATTCTTTACTCCCCCCTAGAGCTCCCAAACAAAGTGGCCGCGCCCAGCAAGCCAAAGACATGCCCTGGCATGCAATTGGCGTGCTCCAGAGCATGCTACAGTGCACACCCGCACTGTAGCCACCCCCAATCAGCGGCGCCTGGCCACCTCGGGCCTACCCAGCGCGCCCGACGATGCTCCTCGACGTCCGTGACACGCTACAGCCTTGTCCCCCTCCTCCTTCTCCCTCCTCTCGCCCCAGCGCGCACGCGCGCCGGCCACCCAAGAGCTCCAATGAGCAAACTCACACGCGCGTGCCCCTGCCCCCCTGCTCTCTCTCTCTTATCTCCCTTAGCTCTGGACCGAATCCAGGAACACCCTAGACACGGCGCCAGCTCCTCCCGAGCCCTGTGGCAACGAGCAGGAGCTCGCCGGCGTACGGGTCCATGGCACCCCGTCGTTCGCCTATAAAAGGGACACCCCGCGCCCTACTCTCCTCACCACTCGCTTCCACACACACCTAATCACCCCCCTACACCACTCATCCCTCTCCACACGAGCCCGAGCTCGAGATCAAGCACGAGCTCCGCCGCCTCGGGTCGCCGTCGACGTCAGGGTACAAGCCCTCTCCGCCACTCCTCTTCCTCGATCTGGAACCGCCGCGGCTCACTGACAATTTCCCCCTTCCTCCTCGCTTCTTTTGCAGCCGGAAACGGCCGGAACCATCGACGGCCGAAGCTCCTCAGCCGCGTGACCTCGTCGCCGGCGAACCAGGCCACCCCGGCGACCGCAACCACCTCCCCCCGAACGGTGACTCGACGCTGAGTCCAGCCGTACCCTCGCCCGACCTCGCCGTGCCCTGCATCAACGCCGGTGAGCTCGCCGGCCCTCTGTCGCAGGGTTAGGGATGACAGGCGGGCCCCGCCTATCAGCCTCTCCTCTCCATCGTCCCTCTCTCTCTCGCTGACGCCTGGGCCCCGCCCGTCTGGTTTAAAACCTGGCGCGCGCGCAGGCACCAGTGCGCTGGGCCGCCTCTCTGGCTGGGCCTACTGCGCTGCGGCTGTTCTGGCCCAGCAGGCACAGAGCCCTTTTCCTTTTTCTTTTCTGTCAAACCTTGCAAAAATTCCTCTCAACTAAATATTAATCCAAATGAAATAATTCCAGTTCCTAAAATCTTGTAATATTCCAACCTATTTAATGATATAACTTTCACACCTATTCATGAACCTTTTCTGTACTGTTCAAATTTAAATTTAAATTTGAACACTAAAACCTCTATTCAAAAATCCACCTACCCCATTCTGTCACTCCAAATCCAAAACTAAGAATTTTTGCCCTCTTAGTTTTCCTTCTAGTATTTTATAAAAATAAGTTGACATTTTTCTGAGCACTTTGATTTTTCTGTTTTTATTATTGTCTTATTTTCCCGTTATTTTATTGCAACGATTAGATACCGTGTTTGACGAAGTTGCTGAAGAAGAAGAAGGAGAAGGATTTGAAGACTTTGAAGACCAAGCCAATCCAGGCAAGCAGCCCTTTGAGCATGATACCCCTCTTGTTCATCGGTACCCTTTTCCTATTGCATGATGATGAAATATGATGGTGGTAAACTTGTTGGGAACCACCACATGGTGCATACCCCTACTCATAATCTTTACCTTGTGCATAGATGCAATGTCAAAAGATTAGTTGTTGATACATGATGTTGCATATGTACCATGAACCCTTCGTGGTTGCATTCTTTCGAAAACCCCATCGGGTGCCCCTAATGCCCGAGGGTGATGTTGAAATAAGGCCACCACTTGAGCAAGAAGTGGTGTACCAAAGAGAGTTCTCGTGTGTGGGTAAAATAATGGATTAGATTTATGTGTGATTACCGTCCCAACCAAACATGTGCAACCACTCTACCCCTTATGGGACGGGGCATTATTGATTACTTAGGCTGATACTAGCATGGTGCCCACATCACTAGTGACGGGGGAGACTTGAGGTCACTCCCGGGACGGGTTCGTGCTTGGATAGGCGACCATGACTGTTTTTACTATGCACTGGACACACCGTTGGTCCCTTCGTGTATGTGTGACATTGTAAAAAGGGCAAGTCCCACGATCTTTCGTTTGTACACGAGGGCCGTGCACCAACGAGTGGACCCTATGTTAGTGTCGTCTAGGGAAAGGTAATGACCGGGTGCTTCCCCCGAGTACTTGAGGTACTGCGGGATCGTGGATGACATGAAAGCTTCCCGGATCTTGTGGGTAAAGTGTGCAACCTCTGCAGAGTGTAAAACTATTCGAATAGTCGTGTCCACGGTCATGGACAGTTGGGAGGTGCTACTTAAACTATGTCCAGAATTTTACAATCTCGGTGAAAGTGTGTGTGTATTGAGTCAAGATGGTGACTTGACTCGCTGAAAGAACCAGAAATGAATTGAACTCTATTTATGTTGATATCTGTAACCTGTCCTCAAGGTTACCCAAGTACATTGATGCATGTCTCACAAATGGTAGAATATCTTATCTAGCTTGTAGCTAGGTTGCTTATTGTTGTACAACTTGCATTGTTACCTTGAACCAAATCATGGGTTGCTTGCGGGTACATTCAAAGTACTCATTGGCTTGCCACTGGTTATTTAATTGGCCAGGCCTAGAGGAGCAGGAATTTGAAGAATAAGTCTATGGAGACGAACATGCGAACTAGGACGCTTTCCCAGTCAGAATGCTTGTAGGGTTAAGGCAGATGGGATGGGTTCTACTTATCTACGAAGACTTCCTCTATTCGAGTTTATTTGCTATTCAACCCATGAGGCTTTATTTATGTAAGACTTGGTCATAATGGTCATAATTTGTGTAAGACGGTATGTATGGATGTAAGACTCTTGTTATTCAGCTTCTGTGTGTTCAGTGAGCATTGATCTCTGGGATCACTGTACACGTGCATTCAGTGATCTCGACTCTTAAGTCGGGGTCCCCACAGAGCTGTTATCGGAGTCATCCTGACTGTAGGAAGCTTTAGTTAGCATGGGCGTTAGCTAGGATGAGACCCTTTTCATAAACCTTCTGAACCTCTCTTCTTTTCTAAACCTTACCAAACCTGAGATATCATCAGCTTATTAACCTCTCCCATTCAACCTTTGTAGATGGCCGCTGTACCTGAAGAGCTCCTGACCACTGGGTTCCCCTTGCTTCTCGAGGATAGCCTCCAGGAGTGCCAGTTCCACCGAGCACCCATCCTCACCTACCATGAGCATTGGGTTAGCGACACTGAGGTGGAGTACCATGTGGAAGTAATCGTGAAGGCGAACAATCCTCCCACAAGTTGGTTCTTCGAGGGACCCCAGATGGCAACACTACCCCTCGCTGTCGAGGCAGCTGCACTCAAGGCACTAACCCGCCTCTGAGAACTTCTTCCGAAGATGGCAGCCAAGATGACAACCCGCTTCTTGCCTTACCGGAAGGAAGGTGAAGATGAAAGCAGCGCGCAAGCCCCTCCACTGAAGGAAGGACTTCCACTTCGATTCCAGACCTACTTTAGCCTATGTGTCGACAGCTTGGCACAAGATTTGGCCTCGGAATCGATGAAGCTCCGAGAAGAACTCCACAAGACTAAGGCACTTCTTCGACGAGCACAAGAGAAGACGGATAGGATCAAGAAGGAATGTGCGCCTCCCGGGCAACCCGCAGTCGCGTATTGAGGCGGAAGGCCCTCAGGAGATGTATCTTCCAAGGATGAAGAACCACCCCGGTGACGCCGTATGACGGCAAGGGAATATCGCAAGCTTTTCCCTGCACCACCGACAAAACACCGCCGTGTCCAACTCCTCCACTCCCCCACACCCTCAAGTGATAGGGGGGCCCAGACAGATGAAGACAAGGAGGAAGACCCGGAAGAGCCAGAATACGTGACCGAGCATTCCGCCGCTTTGGCATTATTCGCAACTCGGATATGCCAGCTCGTGACCTCTACGGTAGGATAGGTCGTGTAACCCCTATGCGAAGTCAAGTCCTTGTATGGTTCATATGAAGCCATCTAGTGTTTGCTTTTGTTGTGTTTGGATGTACGTCGTATCTTCCCTCTGGGAATGTGTAAACGACTACATCACCCATTTGGAATTTTAATGAATGTGTTTGGCCCTTTTGGCCCTTGCATAAAATTAAATAGTGTCACACCCACCCCCTTACTAGGCACCCATCTTTATTGCTTTCCCTCTTCATTCCAAATCATGAGACCTTTACCACTCCAACAGGATGCCTGTTGTAACTCGTACTGGTACCTCTACCCAGCAGCCCGAAGCCGGAGCATCCGCCCAAGCAGAGGTCAGCCAAGACCAAACCCACGACCAAGCTCCACCACCACCTCCCCCGATCATGGACATGGCTCAGCTTCTCCAAGCCTTCCGAGAGGAACGCCAAGCCAACACCGCAGCCCTCCAGATGATTGCTCAAGCTGTCACCAACAACCACCAGCCGGCGGGGAATGGCAATGGACGTTCCACGTTGGCGGAGTTCAAGAAGCATGCACCGCCAACCTTCATCGAGACTGCTGAACCCCTGGATGCAGACGATTGGGTCCGCACCATTGAGGACTTGTTGGAACTAGTTGGTTGCACCGAAGACCGCGAGAAGGTGGCTTATGCTGCCCACTGCCTCGGGGGGACTGCTAGAGCTTGGTGGGATGGATTCAAGGTCATGCATGTTGGGCAAGACGTCACTTGGAATAACTTCAAGGCAGAATTCCGCAAGGCCCATATTCCTTCCGGAATCATGGCTATCAAGAAGCGTGAGTTTCGAGCCCTGAAGCAAGGAAGTGGCACTGTCAAGGAGTACATGCAGAAGTTCAGTGTTCTGTCAAGGTATGCCCCTGAAGATGTCAGCACGGATGCTGAAAAAAGGGAACGCTTCATCGAAGGCCTCAATCAGACTCTGCAGTACTCGCTTGTCGTCTGTGACTGCCCAACCTTTCCTGACCTGGTGAACAAAAGCACTCATGCTTGAAGACAAGCGGCGCGCTCTGGAATACACTCGCAAGCGCAAGATGATCAGCAAGGAAAGTTCCAGCAACCAGAAGCCTCGCCTGTGGCAGCTAGCCCTAGTCAAGCCAACCTATCACCAGCCAAGAGCTCCTGCACCTCGCACCAACTATCAGCCTTAGCAGTATGCCAACCCAAGGCCAACGTTCAACCCCAATAACAGTGGTGGCAACTGATACGTCCAAAACGTATCTATAATTTCTGCTTGCTCCATGCCTCTTTTGTGTGATATTGCTATGATATTTATGCACTTCCATACACTTTTGATCATATTTGGACTAACCTATTAACTCAGTGCACCCCAGTGCCAGTTTCTGTTTTCTGCTGTTTTTGTATTTCAGGTTTTCCCATTACGTAAATTGCCAGAAAAATTTCGGGAAAAATATATAAAAAATCAGCGCTCCAGAAGCTTCCATGCGGCCGAAGTACGGCCGGAGGGGGGCCACAGGGGCTCCAGGCGCCCTGAGGGCGCGGCCCCCCTCCTGGCCGCCGCGCCAGGCCGCGTGGGCCCCCCTTAGCTCCGCTGGTGCCCCCCTTTGGCATATATTTAACACCCGTCGCGGAAACCCTGATTCCGGACCCCTTTTCTCCAGACGCAATTCCGATCTCCGCCGCCATCGCCATCAAGTTTCGGGGGACCAAAATTCCTGTGCCGGCACCCTGCCGGGACGGGGAAGTGCCCCCGGATTCATCTCCATCGACGTTGCTTCCTCCCTCCATGATGCGGGAGTAGTTCCTCCTCGAGGCTGAGGTTTTCTACCAGTAGCTATGCGGTCAATTCTCTCTCCCATGATGTGATCTTCATTGTGATCATAGGCTATGTTAATCTAGGGTGATCCCATGATATTTCCCCTTCCTCTATGTATTGGATTGATGTACTCACTTGTCTTTATCTAGTATAATCTCCGAGATCAAGGTGACAGCGGTCTATTGGACATGGATTAGAAGAATATTTTCATGAGTGATTTCCTCTTTTGTGTGTTGATTGAAGATTGAGAGTCTCTTGGTGCTTGTGTTTGACTATCCTTTAGATATGTTGTGGTGATTGTGGTACTCTTTTTGGATGGCCGCGGTGACATTGGGAAATCCATAGATTGAGAACTACGAACTTTGAGGTGTGCTTTTGTAGCCCTACATAATTCTCGTCCTCTCTTGACCACAAAGGAATGACCTCCGAGTGCGTCCCCCTTGCATGTTTTATGGGAAATATCATGTGATTCGATTATGTTAATGTTGTTGGGAGTTGCCACTAGTGAAAGTATGAAGCCTAGGCCTTGTTTCCACCATTGCAATACCATTTGTGCTCACGTTTACCACTTGTTTGCTTGCTGCACTTTTTATTACAGATTTATATTACTTTGCTTTGCCACTCCTATCATCCATATTTTACCATCTCTTCGCCGAACTAGTGAACCTATACATCTGACAAGTGTATTAGGTGTGTTGGGGACACAAGAGACTTCTTGTATCTTGATTGCAGGGTTGCTTGAAAGGGGTACGTTCAACCTCCACTTCCCTGAGTTCAATAAACCTTGGGTTACTCACTTAAGGGAAATTTGCTGCTGTCCTACAAACCTCTGCTCTTGGAGGCCCAACACTGTCTACAAGAATAGAAGCGTGTGTAGACATCAAGCTATTTCTGGCGCCGTTGCCGGGGAAGTGAGGTGAGTGAAGGTACCTTCTCTAGATCTTGCAATTAAAATCTTTTCGTTTCTTGTTTTTAGTTTCACTAGTTATGTTTATGGAAAACCGCACTCTTAGTTCGCTGCTTGGGGAAGGCCGCTTTACCACACCCGTGGTAGAGAAGTCTCCTCCACCTACTGAATGTATCCCGTTCCAAATACCACTTGGGATAATTGAAATAATTTTGAATGATTGTTATGATGGGACAGTCAATCCTAGTATTCATTTGTTGAAACCTACTGAACTTTGTGAGTTGTTTAAGATTTCAGGTTTGACAAGAGATGAAGTCATGAGGAAATTATTTGCCTTGTCACTGAAAGGAAAAGCATTGGAATTGTATAGGCTACTAGATGACTCTCACCTGCTGGATTGGGAAGAGATCCAGTCTCTCTTTTACTCCAAGTTTTATCCTCTTCATGAAGTCCATGAGAATAGGAATTATGTTTATATTTTTTATCCTCATGACGGAGAGAGCATAGCTCAAGCTTGGGGGAGACTGAAAATGTTAATGCTAAAATGTCCTAACCATGGGCTCCCCAAAGATATGATTATTACTAATTTCTATGCGAGGCTCTCTCGAGAGGATAAAGATTTGCTCGATGCTTCCTCCATGGGTTCTTTCACGAACGAAAAGATTGATGCTAAATGGGAACTCCTTGAAAGAATTCAACGCAACACTGAAAATTGGGAGATCGACAAAGGTAAAGAGTCAGGTATAATTTATGAGTATGATTGCATTAAGTACTTTGTTGAAACTACAAGTTTTAATAAGTTTAGTGCTAAGTTTGGGCTTGATTCTCAACTCCTTGTTGATTTCCTCAAATCTTTTGCTTCACATCTTAATATGCCTAAGGGGGATTGGTTCAAGCATCATGAACCTTTTAAAGAGATTTGCAAAGAAAATGAAATTGTTCATGATGATTGCAACATGCATGATCCAATTCCTAAAAATGAAGTTTTATATAAGCATGTTAATTTTTGTGGAGTGGATAGGCCTTGTGAAAGGCCTATGATTGAAGAAGAGAAGTATTGTAAGCAACATAAGCATGAAAGAACAATCACTTGGGTCAGAGATTTAAATGAAATTGCTAGAGAATTGTGTGACCTTTATCCTTTTACTTGTGAACTTTGCTGTATAGAGGGTCACTTTAATTTTCAATGCAGGCACATTCAAAACATAACTGTTAACCAGTTGTGTGATAACATGATCACCTCTGATCTTTATGATGAGCTTATGTTATTTTTGATGTGTGAAGAGTTATCAGAAAAGACTTCTTGGCTAGATGTTAATGCCATAGGAATAAAAAACACTTTGCAAAATTTCCATCTCTATTGTGTTGTTAATTGCCATGAAAATGATTACATAAGTAAGATTAGAAAGGATGGAACTTTACCAAAGTATAAAAATGTCTCTTATATTTCTGCTAATAAAAAGGAGAGTTTCTCCCAAGTTTCCCCTATTGTTTCTAATGATAAACCAGGATATGTGGAGAAGCTTCATCTCCAACCACTCCCTCCTAAGGTGAAGAAGAAGAAAAAGAAGAGGATGAGGAAGAGGAGCAAGAAGGAAGAAGAATGGGTATCAACCTGGCCTAAGCATATTCCTCCCATCAACTTTTATCCTAACGGTTGTAAGTTTAAAGAAGAAGGTGAAGTTTATTGCCTTAATTATCATCTTGATGATACGTCCGTAGGTACTATTGAGGATGATTTTGGTTATGATATACATGTTACTTATTGTGATTGGGAAAATGATGATAATGCTACTTATGATCTTGAAAATCTTTTTGGTACCAACTCTGAAAGTGATGATATGGAAAGCTCTAAGCTTGGGGGTGATAGGATTGCAAATCCTTTACCCACTAGTGATGTGATAATTGATAACTCTTTTGCTAGTAAGAATAAAGACAACATGATTACAAATATAGTTGCTAGCAATGATAATGCTCTTCTCTACTATGATGATGTTATAACTCCAACCTATAGTGATTATAAAGGTACCTATGACATAAGGAGAAATTATCCTTATGAAACTTGTCATAATCATGGAGGGAACTACTCCCTTGTTGAACACCATCTTCCTAATACACAATTAATCTATAGTGTCCAAGTTGTTTATGATAATCCTACTCCCACTATTACCAACGAGAAAGATTATGCTTATGTGGAGAGTAAGAGTACCTTTTTGCATATGGATCATGGTAACAATGCTTTATGTGATGCTTATATTGTTGAGTTTATTCGTGATCCCACTGAAAATTATTATGAGAAGGGAACATATGCTTATAGATATTTCAATAATGTCAAGTTCCCTCTCTTTATGTTGAAGGTTTTGAAGCTGCACTTGTTTTGTCTTCCTATGCTTATTGCTTTGTGCTTCAATAAATTATTCTATTGCAATATTCCTATGCATATGAAGCATGTTAGGATTAAATGTGTTTGGTATTTGCTTCTTGATGCTCTCTTTTGTTCTTCAGCTCTTATTCCTACGTGAGCATCATTAAAGTCTTAAGCCTATCTTTATGGCTATAAAGAAAAAGCTCTAGGGAGACAACCCTTGTTATCTTTGCTTTCAGTTTTTAGTGCTCTTAATGCTTGTTACTACTGTAGCAACATCATTGTATCTTTATTTTTCAGCTTTGTGCCAAGTTTAGCCTCTGATTGCAAGGAAGTTCAAAAGTTGTGACGTGCAGTCCAGAAAACAGATTCTGTCCTTGGACAGAAAAATTCGTATAAAATCACCAGATCATCTTTTTGGTCTGAATTGTTTCGACAGCATGCTCTATACAATTGGCTTTCGGGCGTCTGTTCTGAGTTTTTTGATTTGAGTTGCAGAAGTGCCCCGAAAAAATTATTTACTACCTGCTGGTCTGTTTTTCACAGATTCTGTCCTGTTTTGCCTTTTCTTCGTTTTGCAAACCTTGAGCTTGCTTTTTCTTTGCAAAAACCTTTTGACAATCTTGAGAAACAGTAGACCTTCAAGATTATCCTTATTTCCAGCAAGGAAAAATTATTTTATTATGGGTACTAACCTCGCTAATCAGATTATGATGAGTTATGTATGAAGGGAGTTTTCAAGTGTGCGAGGGAAGATGATAAAAAGATTCGGGAGTGTCGAACGCTCAAGCTTGAGGATGCCCCCGTGCATCCCCAAGAAATATTCAAGAAGACTCAAGCGTCTAAGCTTGGGGATGCCCCCGTGCATCCCCTTCTCCATCAACAATTATCAGTTCGTCTTTCGTTCCACTATATTTTAATCACTTCATGTGTTATGTGCTATGCTTGGAGCGTCTTGCTTTTAGTTTCCTTTTTAGTTTTCTTTAGCTTTGCTTGCTGTTCATAACGAGTTGGAACCCATCTTTCTTTGTGTGGGAGAGAAACACGCTCCACTTCAACCTAGAACATAACATAGTATTTTCATGCTTATCTTTGTTGTGTATGTTCTTTGTCTTTCAATAGCTACTGTCATGTTTAGCTCTTAGTTTTCATGCTTTACTTTTTAAAGAGCTTTTGTTTAGTTGGTCGCTGGAACTCTCTTGAGTTATCATGCTTATCTTGTTAAGAGAGTTGGCTTCTGTTGCACTGGTTGATATGTCTATGATAAAAATGCTATGTGCATAATGGTGCTTAGTAGTTCATGTTTTCTTATGGCTAGTCTCAAATAGCTGGGGGGTTCTTAATGTGTTATTGAAGTACCAACATGATTTGTTTGCCTATGATGTGGTATGGTTTAGTGATATCTTCCTCCAAGAATTTATTTTGATTGACTTGGCATATGCTCACGCATATTTAAGACTGTAAAGAAAGTCTATCAAGCCTTGATGATCTTTAATTTCTGAGTAGCGATATAACTTCCATGCCCGATTCAATGTTGCTTTGTCGCTCTGCATGATTATGGCCGTCATTGCTCTTTTAGTTGGTCGCTCCCAGTCTTTTGCTAACCTTCGCCTATACTAAGCGGACTGACTGCTTGTGCATCCAAAATCCTTTAAACCAGTTATGCCATATGAGTCCACCATACCTTCCTATACATGGTATTTACTTGCCATTCCTAACGAAGACTTTCGTGTACCATCTCGAAATTAATCAAAAAAGCATTTCTCTTTTGTGCCTCTATTTTAGCTCATGAGGAAGTAGTAGTTAATTCATGATCTTTTTAAGTTGGACAAGCTTCACCCCGAGATTGCATGTCTAATGTGCAAACCCCTAATACGAGAAGGAACTGGCAAAGAGTGCGCCCGGCTCATTACAAAATATACAACAAACAAACCCTCCTTCACGCTTTGTTCATGAGAAATCAGAAAACTTTGGCAGTGATAAACAAAGGAGATTAAGGGGATGTGATCATCCTCGTGCGGGAGCCGTTCCTCGAAACTTGTCCATCTCAAGAAGTAATTGAGTTATCTGCTAGCATTTGTTGACGAAATATGCATCTCTAAAAAATATTTTTTACTTCTGTTTTAAAAATCACGAGCTCTGGTACATATTTAGTTTTTGTTTCCGACCACGGGTTTTCAACCTTGCCATCAAAAGCCACGGTTCGAGAGTCTCCACCTTCTTTAAAGCACCAACTATTGAGAGCATGATTGTCATTCTGAGTGTAATGTGCATTGTCCCAAAGTACCATAGTCTTTTGCATGATTATGATATCGTTTATTCTGAAGTCATTGTATCTAGTCGTCATTTAAACTTCGGAGGTGCCCCTGCATTTATGTTTTGCTTCACTAAAGGGGGCAAGCGAGGTATCACTTTGTCTTGTTTGCACACCATGCTCACTACAAATCTATTGAGTGTTTCAGTATCATATTGTAAAACTTTCAGTTCTTTGTGATATTCTCATGAGGAAACTTAATTACTACAGATTCATTATCTCAGTAAGCATTTGTCATGTGACTGTGAAAAGTTCTTATATGGTTAATAGCATGTCACCACAGAAATTATGCTTGTTATCATTTACCTACTCGAGGACGAGCAGGAATTAAGCTTGGGGATGTTGATACGTCCAAAACGTATCTATAATTTCTGCTTGCTCCATGCCTCTTTTGTGTGATATTGCTATGATATTTATGCACTTACATACACTTTTGATCATATTTGGACTAACCTATTAACTCAGTGCACCCCAGTGCCAGTTTCTGTTTTCTGATGTTTTTGTATTTCAGGTTTTCCCATTACGTAAATTGCCAGAAAAATTCCGGGAAAAATATATAAAAAATCAGCGCTCCAGAAGCTTCCACACGGCCGAAGTAGGGCCAGAGGGGGGCCACAGGGGCTCCAGGCGCCCTGAGGGCGCGGCCCCCCTCCTGGCCGCCGCGCCAGGCCGCGTGGGCCCCCCTTAGCTCCGCTGGTGCCCCCCTTTGGCATATATTTAACACCCGTCGCGGAAACCCTGATTCCGGTCCCCTTTTCTCCAGACGCAATTCCGATCTCCGCCGCCATCGCCATCAAGTTTCTGGGGACCAAAATTCCTGTGCCGGCACCCTGCCGGGATGGGGAAGTGCCCCCGGATTCATCTCCATCGAAGTTGCTTCCTCCCTCCATGATGCGGGAGTAGTTCCTCCTCGGGGCTGAGGTTTTCTACCAGTAGCTATGCGGTCAATTCTCTCTCCCATGATGTGATCTTCGTTGTGATCATAGGCTATGTTAATCTAGGGTGATCCCATGATATTTCCCCTTCCTCTATGTATTGGATTGATGTACTCACTTGTCTTTATCTAGTATAATCTCCGAGACCAAGGTGACAGCGGTCTATTGGACATGGATTAGAAGAATATTTTCATGAGTGATTTCCTCTTTTGTGTGTTGATTGAAGATTGAGAGTCTCTTGGTGCTTGTCTTTGACTATCCTTTATATATGTTGTGGTGATTGTGGTACTCTCTTTGGATGGCCGCGGTGACATTGGGAAATCCATAGATTGAGAACTACGAACTTTGAGGTGTGCTTTTGTAGCCCTACATAATTCTCGTCCTCTCTTGACCACAAAGGAATGACCTCCGAGTGCGTCCCCCTTGCATGTTTTATGGGAAATATCATGTGATTCGATTATGTTAATGTTGTTGGGAGTTGCCACTAGTGAAAGTATGAAGCCTAGGCCTTGTTTCCACCATTGCAATACCATTTGTGCTCACGTTTACCACTTGTTTGCTTGCTGCACTTTTTATTACAGATTTATATTACTTTGCTTTGCCACTCCTATCATCCATATTTTACCATCTCTTCGCCGAACTAGTGCACCTATACATCTGACAAGTGTATTAGGTGTGTTGGGGACACAAGAGACTTCTTGTATCTTGATTGCGGGGTTGCTTGAAAGGGGTACGTTCAACCTCCACTTCCCTGAGTTCGATAAACCTTGGGTTACTCACTTAAGGGAAATTTGCTGCTGTCCTACAAACCTCTGCTCTTGGAGGCCCAACACTGTCTACAAGAATAGAAGCGTGTGTAGACATCAGCAACAAGATCAATAACCCAAACCAAGTCACTTGCTTTGGATGTGGTCAGTCAGGACACATCTCAAGGGTGTGCCCGCAACAAGAAGCCCGATGCCCCGCGCCCCAATGCGCAGAACCCAGTACAAGGCCGCGGGACGCCGCCAAGGAACCAAGCTCCTCGCAACCCGCCCAACCCTGGGAAGGGCGTGTGAATCACGTCACTGCTGAAGAAGCCTAGGAAGACCCGGACGTTGTGCTGGGTACGTTCCTTGTCAACTCAACACCTGCAACTGTCTTGTTTGATTCTGGAGCCACGCATTCATTTGTCACTCAAAGATTTGCATTAAAAAGTGGCATGACCCCTACACCCCTGAGTAACCCCGTGGTGGTACAAACCCCCGGAGCAGAGATGAGAGCCAAGATAGGCTGTAAGGGAGTCAGTATCATCATTAACGGGGTAGATTTCCTAGCAGACCTTATCATCCCGAGATCACAAGGCTTGGACGTGATCCTAGGCATGAATTTGCTCAGCAAGCACCAAGGCTTATTAGATTGTGCCAATCAGACTGTCACTGTGACCAATGACCAGGGAGTCAAAGTTAAGTTTGCCTCCAACTCCTCTTCTGCTCAAACCACTCAAGTCAACTGTATGTCTGAAGTTGGACTGGAGCAAGTGCCGGTAGTATGCGAGTACCCCAATGTCTTTCCGGATGAGCTACCGGGAATGCCCCCTGACCGTGACATTGAGTTTGTCATCGAGCTCATGCGCGGGGCAGGACCCATCTATAAGAAGCCTTATAGAATGGGGACGGAAGAATTAGCCGAGTTGAAGAAGCAACTGGAAGAGCAGTTGAGGAAGGAATTTATCCGCCCTAGTGCCTCCCCTTGGGGATCACCTGTTATGTTTGTGGCAAAAAGGGACGGTACCATCCGCTTATGCATTGACTACCGTTCCCTCAATGAAGTTACAACTAAGAACAAGTATCCACTTCCCAAGATTGAAGATCTGTTTGATCAACTCAGCGGAGCCAAGGTGTTCTCCAAGATCGACCTCAGATCTGGGTACTACCAGCTGAAGATCAGACCCCAAGATATTCCGAAGACGGCATTTGTAACAAGATATGGCCTGTATGAGTGCACGGTCATGTCCTTTGGATTAACCAATGCCCCAGCTTACTTCATGTATCTCATGAATAAAGTCTTCATGGAATATTTGGACAAGTTTGTTGTTGTCTTCATTGATGACATTCTTGTCTTCTCGAAGACGGAGGAAGAGCACGAGCAACATTTGAGGATGGTCCTAGACAAGCTTCGAGAGCACCAACTATATGCCAAATTCAGCAAATGTAAGTTTTGGCTGCATAAAGTTGGATTCTTAGGTCATGTCTTAACCGAGGAAGGATTGTTAGTTGATCCCACGAAGATTGAAGTTGTGACCCAATGGCAATCCCCAACGACCGTCAAGGAAGTCAGAAGCTTCCTCGGACTTGCGGGCTATTACCGCAAATTCGTGGAAGGATTCTCTAGCATTGCCCGGCCAATGACTCAGCTTCTGAAGAAGGACAAGAAGTTCGAATGGACGCCAAAATGCGAAGAAAGCTTCCAAGAGCTCAAGAAGAGACTGACCACCGCCCCAGTTCTGGCAACACCTGATATTCACAAAGAGTTCGTGATATATTGTGATGCCTCTCGAACCGGATTGGGAAACGTTCTGATGCAAGAAGGACGAGTCATAGCTTACCTCTCAAGGCAGCTACGACCTCATGAAGAGAACTACGCTACTCATGATCTTGAGTTAGCAGTAGTGGTTCATGCCTTGAAGACATGGCGGCATTACCTCCTAGGGAAACGGTGTGAGATATACACAGACCACAAAAGTCTGAAGTATATTTTCACCCAGAAGGAATTGAACATGAGGCAACGAAGATGGTTGGAACTAATCAAGGATTATGACCTCAGCGTTCAATATCACCCCGGGTAGGCTAACGTGGTAGCTGATGCCTTAAGCAGAAAGGCTTGCTTCCTGAATGCCATAATTCAAAGAAGGCAGCCAACCCTGTTTAAAGAGCTGGAACAATTCAGTTTGGAATTGGTCACCCATGGATTTCTAGACCATCTGGAAGTCAAACCAACCCTGATGGACGAAGTCAAGAAAGCACAAGGTGGGCACGCAAGCATTGAAGGCATCAAGAAGAAGATGAAGCTAGGCAAAGCCCCAGAATTCTCCGAGGACGAGCACGGGATTGTTTGGTACAAAGGTCGCATCTGCGTACCAAACAAGATGGAGCTGAAGAATTTGATCTTGCAAGAAGCCCACGACACTCCGTATTCCATCCACCCCAGAGGAACCAAGAGGTATCAAGACTTGAAGGAAAGATTTTGGTGGCACGGGATGAAAAGAGAGATTGCCACCTATATTGCAAAGTGTGATGTGTGCCAAAGGGTCAAGGCTGAATATCAGCGACCCGCTGGATTGCTCCAACCACTCAAGGTTCCTAAATGGAAGTGGGATAAAGTCGGAATGGACTTCATCACTAGACTATCAAGGTCGAATAAAGGACATGACTCCATCTGGATCATAGTCGACCATTTGACCAAGGTAGCCCATTTCATTCCTGTCAAGACTACCTATGATGGCAACCAGCTGGCAACTCTCTACATCAACAGAATCGTAAGCCTTCATGGTGTTCCTAAGGAGATTGTGTCAGATCGAGGAACCCAGTTTACCTCAAGGTTCTGGAAGAAGTTCCAAGAAGCCTTGGGAACCAAGTTGTCTTTCAGCACGGCTTTCCACCCGCAGACCGGAGGTCGGACAGAGCGAGTAAATCAAATACTCTAAGACATGCTTCGAGCCTGTGTCTTGGCATATGGAGCCAAGTGGGAAGATTGCCTCCCTTTTGCCGAGTTCTCCAATAACAACAGTTATCAGTCAAGCCTTCGGATGGCACCATTTGAGGTGTTGTACGGACGCAAGTGTCGCACACCCCTCAACTGGTCAGAGACTGGAGAAGGGCTAGTCTTTGGACCAGATATTCTCCGCGAAGCAGAAGAGCAAGTCCAACTAGTCAGAGAACGTTTAAAGACCGCCAAGTCAAGGCAGAAGAGTTATGCTAACACTCGTCACCGAGATATGAGTTTTTGTGTTGGAGACCATGTGTACGTGCGGGTAACTCCTCTTTAAGGGAACCAAGCGTTTCCACGTTAAGGGGAAGCTCGCACCCAGGTTCATTGGCCCCTTTGAGATCACTGCACGACGAGGAGAAGTGGCTTACCAGTTGGAACTACCACCTGAGCTATCTGATGTGCACAATGTATTCCACGTGTCATAACTCCGAAAGTATCTCCAAGTTCCGGACAAGCCTGATCTCTACAAGGATGTCGATCACCAAGCCATTGATCTTCAGCCTGATTTGACCTACCGTGAGAGGCCCATTCGCATTCTGGATGAAGCATAGCGACGGACGCGAAGCCGCACCATCAAGTACTTCAAGGTCCAGTGGAGCAACCACACGGAAGCAGAAGCAACCTGGGAACGTGAAGACTATCTTAGATCCGAGTATCCCATCTCTTCTAAGCCTAGTTTAGGAATCTCAGGGACGAGATTGTTGTAAGGGGGGTAGGTCTGTCACACCCTGCATTTTGTAACATGTCATTTGCATTAATAAAGCATGAAAATTTGGACCAACAAAAACTTTTGGCATCATTTGGCTTTTATTTGGAATTAAGTTTTTCTCTCTGTGATTTTCAAGTGCTCTTTAAAGTCAACTACTCCATCTTATATACTTCATCCCTTTGCTCCAAACTTTTGCCCAATGATCATACCATGTGTATAGTGCAATATAGTATTTTCATATAAAAATATTTTGGCCAAATAGTATTTAAAAAAAATAGTTTTCCAAAAACCCCTGAATTGAGACTTGCACTGCAAGTACTTGACTTAGGGAGATAAAAATCTTTGAAAAGGTATGTTCGAATCCTATTAGGTATAGGACTCCCAAAAACCACAAAGTATAATTTTAAAAGTTATTTTCCTATTTTATTTAAAGGCTTTTTCTTAAGGCCAGAAATGGTCTTTAACAGGGAAAAATTATTTAACTATTTCAAAAATATTTGCCAAAATTCAGAGAGACTCTTAGGACATATATTGTCCATATATAAGAGTTCCAACACTTGGTCATGTTTAAAATATTGGGCAAATCCCTCAGAAACCCTTTCCGGATATTTCAAGCTTTTGAAATATTTACAAAGGAAATATTCTCTAAAAATTCCAGGGAAATTCTATCATGTCATATATGACATGTTTGATGATCTTGCCAAGCCTCATGCCTTGGGGAGCAAGAAAACATCATCAAAACCCCTCAAAACCATTTTGTCCATTTTTGAAGTTTGGGCAACTTTACATTGCCAAACCTGTCCAAATGCTCTCAAACTTGGTGCACGTGCTAAAATGGTCCATTTATGCATCTAGACCAAATGGCACAAGTTTTGGAGAAGGGTAACTTGATCAGAGTACCCCAAAACCATTTCTGTTCAGATTCAAATTTGAACAACTTTACATTACCAACTTTTTACTTGTGACCTCAACCTTTATGGACATACTCACAACCCCAAATTATGACACTACACCAAGTGGTGCATCAAGGAGGGATGATTTGCTTAACTTAAACTTGGAAAATCCATTTCTGTTGATTTCTAGGGTTTACCAAAGTTACATTGGCAAGTTTCTTCAAATGAGCTCAAACTTGGTGGCACACCCTATTTCTATATACCATTTGATCATGTTAAGTCTCATGTCAATTGAAAATCATTTGATTGCCCAAAACCACATCAAACACCTTCTGGTAATTTTCCAAAACTGCCACTTTTACCTCTTTCCTTGTTCTCCTTAAGATAAGCTTTTTACCACAGCACCCCCAAGTCCCCTTGCGCCTCTAGTAACTCTTCCCTGGCCTCAGCTCAATGATTGAAGGGTGAAACATGCCCATTTACCCTTCTCGACAGCATCATTCTTCTTCTTTCTCACCTCCCTCCTCATTCCAGTGGCCCTCCATGGCATCCAACGCCCCTCCCACATTCTTTACTCCCCCTAGAGCTCCCAGACAAAGTGGCCGCACCCAGCAAGCCAAAGACATGCCCTGGCATGCAATTGGCGTGCTCCAAAGCGCGCTATAGTGCACACCCGCACTATAGCCACCCCCAATCAATGGCGCCTGGCCACCTCGGGCCTCCCCAGCGCGCCCGACGATGCTCCTCGACGTCCGCGACACGCTACAGCCTTGTCCCCCTCCTCCTCCTCCCTCCTCTCACCCAGCTCGCACGCGCGCCAGCCACTCGAGAGCTCCAATGAGCAAACTCACACGCGCGGTGCCCTTGGCCCCCCTGCTCTCTCTCCCTCTTCTCTCCCCTAGCTCTGGACCGAATCCAGGAACACCCCAGACACGGCGCCAGCTCCTCCCGAGCCCTGTGGCAACGAGCAGGAGCTCACCGGCGCACGGGTCCATGACACCCCGTCGTTCGCCTATAAAAGGGACACCCTGCGCCCTACTCTCCTTACCACTCGCTTCCACACACACCTAATCACCCTCCTACACCACTCACCCCTTCCCAGACGAGCCCGAGCTCAAGATCGAGCTCGAGCTCCGCCGTCTCGGGTCGTCGTCGACCTCATGGTACAAGCCCTCTCCGCCGCTCCTCTTCCTCGATCTGGAACCGCCGCGGCTCACTGACCATTTCTCCCTTCCTCCCTGCTTCTTTTGCAGCCGGAAACGGCCGGAACCATCGATGCCCGAAGCTCCTCCGCCGCGTGACCTCGTCGCCGGCGAACCAGGCCACCCCGGCGACCACAACCACCTCCACTCGAACGACGACTCGACGCCGTGTCCAGCCGTACCCTCGCCCGACCTCGCCGTGCCCTGCATCGACGCCGGTGAGCTCGTCGGCCTTGTGTCGCAGGGTTAGGGATGACAGGCGGGCCCCGCCTGTCAGCCTCTCCTCTCCATCGCCCCTCTCTCTCTCTCGTTGACGCCTCGGCCCCGCCCGTCAGGTTTAAAACCTGGCGCGCGCGCAGACACCAGTGCGCTGGGCCGCCTCTCTGGCTGGGCCTGCTGCGCTGCAGCTGTTCTGGCCCAGCAGGCACAGAGCCCTTTTCCTTTTTCTTTTCTGTCAAACCTTGCAAAAATTCCTATGGACTAAATATTAATCCAAATGAAATAATTCCAGTTCCTAAAATCTTGTAATATTCCAACCTTTTTAATGATATAACGTTCACACATATTCATGAACCTTTTCTGTACTGTTCAAATTTAAATTTAAATTTGAACACTAAAACCTCTGTTCAAAAATCAATCTACCCCATTCTGTCACTCCAAATCCAAAACTAAGAATTTTTGCCCTCTTTGTTTTCCTTCTAGTATTTTATAAAAATAAGTTGACATTTTTCTGAGCACTTTGATTTTTCTGTTTTTATTATTGTCTTATTTTCCCGTTATTTTATTGCAACGATTAGATACCATATTTGACGAAGTTGCTGAAGAAGAAGAAGGAGAAGGAGTTGAACACTTTGAAGACCAAGCCAATCCAGGCAAGCAGCCCTTTGACCATGATACCCCTCTTGTTCATCGGTACCCTTTTCCGATTGCATGATGAGGAAATATGACGGTGGTAAACTTGTTGGGAACCACCACATGGTGCATACCCCTACTCATAATCTTTACCTTGTGCATAGATGCAATGTTAAAAGATTAGTTGTTGATACATGATGTTGCATATGTACCATGAACCCTTCGTGGTTGCATTCTTTCGAAAACCACATCGGGTGCCCCTAATGCCTGAGGGTAGTGTTGAAATAAGGCCACCACTTGAGGAAGAAGTGGTGTACCAAAGAGAGTTCTCGTGTGTGGGTAAAATAATGGATTAGATTTATGTGTGATTACCGTCCCAACCAAACATGTGCAACTACTCTACCCCTTATGGGACGGGGCATTATTGATTACTTAGGCTGATACTAGCATGGTGCCCACATCACTAGTGACGGGGGAGACTTGAGGTCACTCCCGGGACGGGGTCGTGCTTGGATAGGCGACCATGACTGTTTTTATAGTGCATTGGACACACCGTTGGTCCCTTCGTGTATGCGTGACATTGTAAAAAGGGCAAGTCCCGCGATCTTTCATTTGTACACGAGGGCCGTGCACCAACGAGTGGACCCTATGTTAGTGTCGTCTAGGGAAAGGTAATGACCGGGTGCTTCCCCCGAGTACTTGAGGTACTGCGGGATCGTGGATGACACGAAAGCTTCCCGGATCTTGTGGGTAAAGTGCGCAACCTCTGCTGAGTGTAAAACTATTCGAATAGCCGTGTCCATGGTCATGGACAGTTGGGAGGTGCTACTTAAACTATGTCCAGAATTTTACAATCTCGGTGAAAGTGTGTGTGTATTGAGTCAAGGTGGTGACTTGACTCGTTGAAAGAACCAGAAATGAATTGAACTCTATTTATGTTGATATCTGTAACCTGTCCTCGAGGTTACCCAAGTACATTGATGCATGTCTCACAAATGGTAGAATATCTTATCTAGCTTGTAGCTAGGTTGCTTATTGTTGTACAACTTGCATTGTTACCTTGAACCAAATCATGGGTTGCTTGCGAGTACATTCAAAGTACTCATTGGCTTGTCACTGGTTATTTAATTGGCCAGGCCTGGAGGAGTAGGAATTTGAATAATAAGTCTATGGAGACGAACATGCGAACTAGGACGCTTTCCCAGTCAGAATGCATGTAGGGTTAAGGCAGATGGCATGGGTTTTACTTATCTACGAAAACTTCCGATATTCGAGTTTATTTGCTATTCAGCCCATGAGGCTTTATCTATGTAAGACTTGGCCATAATGGTCATAATTTGTGTAAGATGGTATGTATGGATGTAAGACTCTTGTTATTCAGCTTCTGTGTGTTCAGTGAGCATTGATCTCTGGGATCACTGTACACGTGCATTCGGTGATCTCGACTCTTAAGTCAGGGTCCCCACAACATCCTTGCAAGCTTAAATAATCCACAAACTTCATCCACATAGATTATATGTAAATCGGGATGCAGTGGTCCGTCTCCTGTAAAGGGATTATCTATCAGTTTCTCTATCATACCCGAAGGAATTTCAAAGCAAACATTTTCAGTAGGTGCAGTAGGTTGAGGAGCAACTCTTTGCTCTTCTGGTCGGGGTGAAGATACCCCGAACAAGCCCCTAAAAGGATGATGAGCCATAGTAACAAGTGACAGTAAATTTCATCACACTATATAAATTTTTCCTTACCAAATTCCACTTACCAATGACGCTTCACTCCCCGGCAACGGCGCCAGAAAAGAGTCTTGATACCCACAAGTGTAGGGGATCTATCGTAGTCCTTTCGATAAGTAAGAGTGTCGAACCCAACGAGGAGCAGAAGGAAATGATAGGCAGTTTTCAGTAAGGTATTTTCTACAAGCACTGAAATTATCGGTAACAGATAGTTTTGTGATAAGGTAATTGGTAGCAAGTGACAAATAGTAAAAGTAAATAAGGTGCAGCAAGATGGCCCAATCCTTTTTGTAGCAAAGGACAAGCCTGGACAAACTCTTATATGAAGGAAAGCGCTCCCGAGGACACATGGGAATTATCGTCAAGCTAGTTTTCATCACGATCATCTGATTCACGTTTAGTACTTTGATACTTTGGTATATGGGTGGACCGGTGCTTGGGTGTTGTCCTTACTTGGACAAGCATCCCACTTATGATTAACCTCTAATGCAAGCATACGCAACTACAAAATAAGTATTAAGGTAAACCTAACCATAACATGAAACATATGGATCCAAATCAGCCCCTTACGAAGCAACGCATAAACTAGGGTTTAAGCTTCTGTCCCTCTAGCAACCCATCATATACTTATTACTTCCCAATGCCTTCCTCTAGGCCCAAATAATGGTGAAGTGTCATGTAGTCGACGTTCACATGACACCACCATAGGAGAGACAACATACATCTCATCAAAATATCGAACGAATACCAAATTCACATGACTACTTATAGCAAGACTTCTCCCATGTCCTCAGGAACAAAAGTAACTACTCACAAGACATAATATTGTTCATGATCAGAGGGGTATTAATATGCATAATGGATCTGAACATATGATCTTCCACCAAGTAAACCAACTAGCATCAACTACAAGAAGTAATCAACACTACTAGCAACCCACAGGTACCAATCTGAGGTTTGGATACAAAGATTGGATACAAGAGATGAACTAGGGTTTGAGAGGAGATGGTGTTGGTGAAGATGTTGATGAAGATAACCCTCCCCAAGATGGGAGAGTTGTTGGTGATGAAGGCGGTGACGATTTCCCCCTCCCAGAGGGAAGTATCGCCAGCAGAACAGCTCTGCCGGAGCCCTAGATTGGTTTCCGCCAAGGTTCCGCCTTGAGACGGCGGCGTCTGGTCCCGAAAGCCACCTTATGATTTTTTCCAGGTCAAAACACCTCATATGGGAGAAGATGGGCATTGGGGGGCCATCTGGTGGCCCACGAGACAGGGGGCGCGCATAGAGAGGGGGGGCGCGCCCCCACCCTCGTGGACAGGTGGTGGCCCCCCTGGTGATTCTCTTTCGCCAGATATTTTTTATATTTTCTGAAACGATGTCCCGTGGAGTTTTGGAGCTTTTTGAGTTGTGCAGAATAGGTTTCCAGAGTTTGCTTCTTTTCCAGCCCAGAATTCCAGCTGCCGGCATTCTCCCTCTTCATGTAAACCTTGTAAAATAAGAGAGAAAAGGCATAAGTATTGTGACATAACGTGTAATAACAGCCCAAAGTGCAATAAATATTAACACAAAAGCATGATGCAAAATGGACGTATCATGCGCTTTTCTATCAGTTGCTTGACAGTAATTTGTTCACCCACCGTAGAATTCTGCTATCATGAGAGAATCCACTAGTGAAACCTATGGCCCCCGGGTCTATCTTTATCATATTACTTCACCTTCAGTTTCTGTTGCCGTTGCCTATTTACTTTCTTTACTTTCTGTTCTTATACCAAAAATACAAAAAATATTATCCTATCCTATCTATCAGATCTCACTTTTGTAAGTGACCGTGAAGGGATTGACAACCCCTTATCGCATTGGCTGCGAAGTTCTTATTTGTTTGTGCAGGTGCGAGGGACTCGCACGTGGTCTCCTACTGGATTGATACCTTGGTTCTCAAAAACTGAGGGAAATACTTACGCTACTGCGCTGCATCACCCTTTCCTCTTCGAGGGAATACAATGCAAGCTCGAGAAGTAGAAATTCCTTGACTGGAAGGAAATGAGCCACTTTTGTGAGCTTATCAATAACCACAAAGATAGCGTCGTTCCCTCACTTGGACTTGGGGAAGCCGGTGACTAAATTCATCAATGTGATTGAATTTCCACTCGAGAATAGGCAAAGGTTGGAGAAGTCCAGCTGGACGTTGATGCTCTGCTTTGACTCTGCGGCAGACATCACACTCATTCACGAATTGAGCAATTTCTCTTTTCATACGAGTCAACCAATAGGATTGCTTGAGGTCATGATACATCTTGGAGCTGCCTGGATGTATCGAGAGAAGGGAATATGAGGCTCGTTCATTATGACCTTCCATAGGTCACCTGTTGGAACCACAATCCGTTCCTCAAAGAATAAGGTGTCCTTGTCATCAATGCGGTAGCACTTGTACTTTGGAGTACCTTTGGCAATACCATGCTTCACTTTATTCACCATAGCATCAAGAAGTTGAGCTTCACGGATTTGATCTTCCAAGGTAGGAGCGACTTCACGGTTGGCAAGAAATCCTTGCGGAACAATTTGAAGGTTGAGTTTCCGGAATGCTTCACGGAGATCCGGTTGGAACGGTTTGAGGATGAGAGTGTTGCAATAAGCCTTTCTTCTCAAGGCATCTACAATCACATTGGCCTTGCCAGGAGTGTACTTAATGCTTGGGTTGTACTCTTGAATCATTTCGACCCAACGAGTCTGATGGAGGTTGAGGTTTGGTTGGGTGAAGATATACTTCATGCTCTTGTGATCGATGAAGATGTCAACCTGCCTGCCCAACAAGAGGTTTCTCCATGTGATCAAGGCGTGGAGAACTGCCGCCAAATCAAGATCGTGAGTGGGGTAGTTCTTCTCGTTTGGCTTGAGCTGCCGAGAAGTGTATGCCACTATATTCTTCTCTTGCATAAGGACACCACCCAGACCTTGCAAAGAGGCATCGCAAAAACACTTGGTATGGTTTGGATTCATCAGGAGGAGTCAGAACTGGAGCTGAGACAAGCTTCTCTTTGAGTGTATTGAATGCCACATCACATTCAGGAGTCCAAGAGTACTTGACATTCTTTTGCAATAGGTTGGACAGGGGCTTGGCAATCTTGGAGAAGTTCTCAACGAACCTTCAGCAATAGCTTGCGAGCCCGAGGAAGCTTCGGAGTTGCTTGACGTTCCGAGGAGGTTCCCACTTAATAATAGCTTCAACCTCCTCGGGGTTTGCTGAAATGCCCTTGGCAGAGATAATATGACCCAGATAGAGAACTTCATCAAGCCAAAATTCACACTTTGAGAATTTCGCATAAAAGCGGTGCTCTCTGAGCTTGTCAAGGACCAAACGGAGGTGCTTGGCGTGGTCTTCTTTATTCTTGGAGAATACCAGAATATCATCAAGATAGACGAGGACAAACTCATTGGTGTAGGGGATGAATATGAAATGCATAATCCGGGAGAAGGTGGGAGGTGCATTTGCTAGCCCGAAGGACATGACTGTGTACTCGTAGGAGCCATAACTTGTCCTGAATGCGGTCCTGGGAATATCTTCTTCACGGATACGAATTTGATGGTAGCCCATCCGGAGATCAAGCTTCGAGAAAACCTTGGCTCCTTTGAGCTGCTCGAACAGTTCATTGATATTGGGGAGCGGGTACTTATTCTTAATTGTCTTCTTGTTCAATGGCCGGTAATCAACGCACAATCGTTCTGTACCATCCTTCTTCTTGACGAAAAGAACACCACAGCCCCAAGGAGAATAACTTGGTCTGATCAAACCCAAGCGTTCTTGCTCGTCGAGTTGCTTCTTCAATTCCTTCAACTCTTTAGGAGATAGCTTGTACGGACGCCTACAGGCTAGCTCCATACCAGGTTCAAGTTCAATGACGAATTCAACTGGACGGTTGGGAGGCATTCCTGGCAATTCTTCAGGAAATACGTCTTCATATTCGCAAACCACTGGAATTTGGGATATGGCATTAATGTCGCCCTTGTCATTGAGATAGAATAGCCTCATTGTGTTATCTTGAACTGCGAAGATAATCTCGTCTTCGGAAGGATGAGTAAGACTGACCTCCTTGTTTGCACAATCAAGAAGAGCATCATGCTTAGAGAGCCAATCCATTCCAAGAGTAAGATCAATGTCCGAATTGTTGAGAACAACTGCGGAAGCTGGAAATTTATAATCGCCCATCTTGATGGATATATCCGGAACAACTGAGTTGGCGCTCATCAACTTCCCCGGTGGCACAATACGCAAAGATTCTCCAAGATGAGACGAAATGAAATCATGCTTCGCAAAGAATGGTCTAGACATGAAACAACGAGATGCACCCGAATCAAACAAAACTTTTGCAGGAAAAGAGCTAACTGGAAGTGTACCCATAATCACTTGAGAGGAATCTTCTGCTTGAGCTGAGTTCATCAGGTTCACTCTTGCATACTTGGGATTGTGCTTCACAATTGCATTGCTTGACGACTTGATAGGAGGAGGAGGCGGAAGGCGCCTTTGGTTGCACTTGTTAGCATAGTGACCTTTCTGACCACACTTGTTGCAAGTAACTTCAGAGAGTGGCCGATGGTAAGGACCGCTTGGCCTTGTACCTTGAAACTGAGACTTGTTCTGGTTGCTTGGGTTGGGTGGGTGGGAAGATCCACGACCACCCGAGTGCTTATTCTGACTTGGAGGACAGAAAACTGGAGGTGGCGGAAGCCAGAACTTCTACTGTTTAGCAACCACTTGTGAGGAGGAAGAGGAACTGACTACATCCCTGATTCTTTTCTTTAAAGCCTCACACTTGAGCTGGGCAGCTTCTTGCTTGAGAGCCATGTTGTAGAATTGATCAAATTCATCTGGCTCAAAGAGAGTGAGAGCAAGCTGGAGTTCATCTTTCAGACCACCTCGGAATTAGTAGATCTTTCTCTTTGCATCGAGAATGTCTTGCTTAGCATAACGGGCCAGATTCTGGAACTTGACATTGTATTGATAGACAGACATGTTGCCCTGCTTGAGGTTGCAGAATTGCTCACGCATGTCTTCAATGACACTGGTAGGGATGTGATGAGAACGAAAATCACGGCAGAAGTCAGTCCAAGAGATCTCACGACCCGGTCTTGAGTCTTTGTATTGTTGCCACCAATCTGCAGCTTGATCTTTGAGTTGGAATGCGGCAAACTTGACATAATCCACTGGGTTGACATTACTGCACTCGAAGTGTTTGTTGATGTCGGTGATCCAATCCTCGACATCGAGCAGATCAACACAGTAGCTGAAGGACTTGGGTTGGTTTGCCAGGAATTGGTTCAGAGTAGCAAAGTGAGGTTGATTGAACAGATTTCCTTGATTGCCTTGATTCCCTTGATTGTTCTGAATTGTTTGAAAAGCTTGCATCATTTGAAGCATCATCTGAGTGTTGGCGGTGGTGGCTTGCATCACAGCCCGCCATGCCTCAGGCGGAGGAGGAGGAGATGGTGGAGTTTCATCATCAACGTCCGGGTTCTGGTTGGGAACCTTTTTAGGTGCCATCCTGGAGATGACGACAACCGTTAGAATGCCAATTGCAAGATATATAAGTTGAATCAAAGGCTAGACATGTTGCAACATAAATCTTCACAATATCATCTGAACATAGCAATGAACGAATGAATTCCATAAGCTTAAATGACACATCAACTTGTTGAGAAACCACATGAATGATTGAAGAATAAACCAACAAGGTAACAGATGGAACAAATACATAATAGAGGTTTCGTCCCACATGTTCATGCTGATGCCCCATGGCACGTGTTACAAAGGGCCTTGCAATCCCCGAGTCAGCATAGCCAAGGACTCTTTAAGATGCAACCCCCAGTGTAACAACGCCCATGATAACCTCTCCACTAGATGTTGAACCCCAACCTCATATCATGCACCCGTTGGAAGATTACCTAAGAGCTACTTGAATTCCTACCTATTAATTCCCGAAGCTTTCCGGTTTTGCAATCTGGTGTTGGGGATACAGGGGAAGCACCGCATATCACTCAACTAATAAATCCTACATCCAGCTGTATCCATCTGTCAACACATAACCAGGCACCTTCGGAAACCGTTTACCTCGGACCTTCAAAATGCATCCTCTATACTAGTTGTGGCAATACTCCCGAACTATCCCCTAGTACTGGGTGACGTCGGGGTTATCTCACCACCAAACACGCATAGAAGAGTTTTCGATGTCGGCCGCCTCTGGTATTCTAGAACTGTAATGATACAATTGTGACGACAACACCTCGGAGCTCAACTCCCCGGGACACTGCCACAACCCCTAAATGACAGGAGGCACCAAGAACAATGTTCTCGTCACAAAGATATCGAAACAATCCAAACAATACCCGCGTGATCCTAAATTTTTTGGGTGAAAATTGAAGATAGTGATGTTAAAACAACGTCAGGAATCCTCACTAGAGCGACGAAGGGGACGAGGAGTAAAAAGAAATCCCACTCTCCGATATATATATAGGACTCAAAACATTTTTTTGTGTACACTTAGGGTTCACTTGACGAGCCTAGCATGTACAGACATGGCCTCGGAACACGGAAGACCGAAAGGTCGAACATGAGTCGTATAGAAGATATGATCAACATGAAGATGATCACCGTTGATGACTAGTCCGTCTCACGTGATGATCGGACACGGGCTAGTCGATTTGGATCATGTGTCACTTAGATGACTAGAGAGATGTCAATCTGAGTGGGAGTTCATTAAAATTTGATTAGATGAACTTAATTATCACGAACTTAGTCTAAAAATCTTTATAATATGTCTTGTAGATCAAATGGCCCACGCTCAAGTTGCCCTCAACTTCAACGCGTTCCTAGAGAAAACCAAGCTGAAAGACGATGGTAGCAACTATACGGATTGGGTCCGTAACCTAAGGATTATCCTCATAGCTGCCAAGAGATCATATGTCCTTGAAGCACCGCTAGGTGATGCACCCGTTCTCCCAGTGACCCAAGACGTTATGAACGCCTGGCAGTCGCGTTGTGATGATTACTCCCTGGTTCAGTGCGGCATGCTTTACAGTTTAGAGTCGGGGCTCCAAAAGCGTTTTGAGCACCACGGAGCATATGAGATGTTCCAAGAGCTGAAAATGGTTTTCCAAGCTCATGCCCGAGTCGAGAGATATGACGTCTCCGACGCATTCTACAGCTGTAAGATGGAGGAGAATAGTTCTGTCAGCGAGCACATACTCAAGTTGTCTGGGTTGCACAACCGCTTGTCTCAGTTGGGAATGAATCTCCCAGACGAAGCGGTCGTTGACAGAATCCTCCAGTCGCTCCCACCTAGCTACAAGAGCTTCGTGTTAAACTTCAATATGCAGGGGATGGAAAGGTCCATTCCCGAGGTGTATTCAATGCTGAAATCAGCGAAGGTGGATATCAAGAAAGAACATCAAGTGTTGATGGTCAATAAAACCACTAAGTTCAAGAAAGGCAAGGGTAAGAAGAACTTCAAGAAAGACGGCAAAGGAGTTGTCGCGCCCGGTAAGCCAGTTGCCGGGAAGAAGCCAAAGAATGGACCCAAGCCTGAAACTGAGTGTTTTCATTGCAAGGGAACGGGTCACTGGAAGCGGAACTGCCCCAAATACTTAGCAGATAAGAAGGCCGGCAACGTCAAAGGTATATATGATATACATGTTATTGATGTGTACCTTACCAGCGCTCGTAGTAGCTCCTGGGTATTTGATACCGGTGCAGTTGCTCACATTTGTAACTCAAAGCATGAGCTGCGGAATAAGCGGAGACTGGCGAAGGACGAGGTGACGATGCGCGTCGGGAATGGTTCCAAGGTCGATGTGATCGCCGTCGGCATGCTGCCTCTACATCTACCCTCGGGATTAGTTTTAAACCTTAATAATTGTTATTTAGTACCAGCTTTGATCATGAACATTGTATCTGGATCTCGTCTTATGCGAGATGGCTACTCATTTAAATATGAGAATAATGGTTGTTCTATTTATTTGAAAGATATGTTTTATGGTCATGCCCCGCTGGTCAATGGTTTATTTTTGATGAATCTCGATCGTAATGATACACATATTCATAGTGTGAATGCCAAAAGATGTAAAGTTGATAATGATAGTCCCACATACTTGTGGCATTGCCGCCTTGGTCATATTGGTGTCAAACGTATGAAGAAGCTTCATGCTGATGGACTTCTAGAGTCTCTTGATTATGAATCATTTGACACGTGCGAACCATGCCTCTTAGGCAAGATGACCAAAACTCCGTTCTCCGGAACAATGGAGCGAGCAACCAACTTGTTGGAAACCATACATACCGATGTGTGCGGTCCAATGAGTGTTGAGGCTCGCGGAGGCTATCATTATGTTCTCACCCTCACAGATGACTTGAGTAGATATGGGTATATCTATTTGATGAAGCACAAGTCTGAGACCTTTGAAAAGTTCAAGGAATTTCAGAATGAGGTTGAGAATCAACGTGACAGAAAAATAAAGTTCTTGCGATCAGATCGTGGGGGTGAATATTTAAGTCATGAATTTGGCACGCACCTAAGGAACTGTGGAATTGTTTCACAATTGACACCGCCCGGAACACCTTAGCGTAACGGTGTGTCCGAACGTCGAAATCGTACTCTATTGGACATGGTGCGATCTATGATGTCTCTCACCGACTTACCGCTATCTTTTTGGGGATTTGCTTTAGAGACTGTCGCATTCACTTTAAATAGGGCTCCGTCGAAATCCGTTGAGATGACACCGTATGAACTTTGGTTTGGCAAGAAGCCTAAGTTGTCGTTTCTAAAAGTTTGGGGTTGCGATGCTTATGTCAAGAAACTTCAACCTGAAAAGCTCGAACCCAAATCGGAAAAATGCGTCTTCATAGGATACCCAAAGGAAACGACTGGGTACACCTTCTACCACAGATCTGAAGGCAAAGTCTTTGTTGCCAAGAATGGATCCTTTCTGGAGAAAGAGTTTCTCTCGAAAGAAGTGAGTGGGAGGAAAGTAGAACTTGATGAGGTGACAGTCACCCCTCCTGAACCGGAAAGTAGCGCAGCGCAGGAAAATGTTCCTGAGGTGCCTGCACCGACAAGGGAGGAAGTTAATGATGATGATCATGAAGAAACAGATCAAGTTACTACTGAGCTTCGAAGGTCCACAAGGGCACGTTCCGCACCAGAGTGGTACGGCAACCCTGTCTTGGAAATCATGTTGTTAGACAACGGTGAACCTTCGAACTATGAAGAAGCGATGGCGGGCCCGGATTCCAATAAATGGCTTGGAGCCATGAAATCCGAGATAGAATCCATGTATGAAAACAAAGTATGGACTTTGGTGGACTTGCCCGATGATAGGCATGCCATAGAAAATAAATGGATATTTAAGAAGAAGACAGACACGGATGGTAACGTGACCATCTATAAGGCTCGGCTTGTCGCTAAGGGTTATCGACAAGTTCAAGGGATTGACTACGACGAGACTTTCTCTCCCGTAGCGATGCTGAAGTCAGTTAGAATCATGTTAGCAATTGCCGCATTCTATGATTATGAGATATGGCAAATGGACGTCAAAACGGCATTCCTTAATGGCTTCCTCAAGGAAGAGTTGTATATGATGCAGCCGGAAGGTTTTGTCGATCCAGAGAATGCTAACAAGGTGTTCCAGCTCCAGCGCTCGATTAACGGGCTGGTGCAAGCATCTCGGAGTTGGAATATTCGCTTTAATGATGTGATCAAAGCGTTTGGCTTTATACAGACTTATGGAGAAGCCTATATCTACAAGAAAGTGAGTGGGAGCTCTGTAGCATTTCTCATATTATATGTAGATGACATATTGCTGATGGGAAATGATATAGAATTCTTGGAAAATGTAAAGGCCTACTTGAATAAGAGTTTTTCAATGAAGGACCTTGGAGAAGCTGCTTACATATTAGGCATCAAAATCTATAGAGATAGATCAAGACGCCTCATTGGTCTTTCACAAAGCACATACCTTGACAAGATATTGAAGAAGTTCAATACGGATCAGTCCAAGAAGGGGTTCTTGCCTGTTTTGCAAGGTATGAGATTGAGCAAGGCTCAGTCGCCGACCACGGCAGAAGATAGAGAAAAGATGAGTGTCATTCCCTATGCCTCGGCCATAGGTTCTATCATGTATGCCATGTTGTGTACCAGACCTGATGTGAACCTTGCCATAAGTTTGGTAGGGAGGTACCAAAATGATCCCGGTATGGAACACTGGACAACGGTCAAGAACATCCTGAAGTACCTGAAAAGGACTAAGGATATGTTTCTCGTTTATGGAGGTGATGAAGAGCTCGTCGTAAAGGGTTACGTCGATGCTAGCTTCTACACAGATCTGGATGACTCGAAGTCACAAACCGGATACGTGTATATTTTGAATGGTGGAGCAGTCAGCTGGTGCAGTTGCAAGCAGAGCGTCGTGGCACATTCTACATGTGAAGCGGAGTACATAGCTGCTTGCGAAGCAGCACAAGAAGGAGTCTGGATGAAGGAGTTCATCACCGACCTAGGAGTCATTCCAAGCGCGTCAAGCCCGATGACTCTCTTCTGTGACAACACTGGAGCTATTGCCATTACCAAGGAGCCCAGGTTTCACAAGAAGACCAAGCACATCAAGCGCCGTTTCAACTCCATCCTGAATTATGTTCAAGATGGAGACATAGATATTTGTAAAGTGCATACGGATCTGAATGTTGCAGACCCGTTGACTAAACCTCTTCCACGGGCAAAACATGATTAACACCAGAACTCTATGGGTGTTCGATTCATCACAATGTAACTAGATTATTGACTCTAGTGCAAGTGGGAGACTGTTGGAAATATGCCCTAGAGGCAATAATAAAAGTATTATTATTATATTTCCTTGTTCATGATAATTGTCCGTTATTCATGCTTGAATTGTATTGTACGGAAACAGCAATACATGTGTGAATGTATATACCACAATGAGTCCCTGGTAAGCCTCTAGTTACTAGCTTGTTGATCAACAGATGGTCACAGTTTCCTGACCATGGACATAGGATGTCAGTGATAACGGGATCACATCATTAGGAGAATGATGTGATGGACAAGACCCAATCCTGAGCCTAGCACGAGATCGTATAGTTCGTAATGCATAAGCTTTTTCGGTGTCAATTATTTATTCCTTAGACCATGAGGTTGTGCAACTCCCGGATGCCGTAGGAATACTTTGGGTGTGCCAAACGTCACAACGTAACTGGGTGGCTATAAAGGTACGCATCGGGTATCTCCGAAAGTGTCTGTTGAGTTGGTACGAACCGAGACTGGGATATTGTCACTCCGTGTGACGGAGAGGTACCTCTGGGCCCACTCGATAAGACATCATCGTAATAAGCTCAAAGTGACTAAGGAGTTAGTCACGGGATGATGGATTACGGAACGAGTAAAGAGACTTGCCATAACGAGATTGAACAAGGTATCGGGCATACCGACGATCGGATCTCGGGCAAGTACCGTACCGATAGACAAAGGGAATAACATACGGGATTGAGTGAATCCTTGACACAGTGGTTCATCCGATGAGATCATCGAGGAACACGTGGGAACCAACTTGGGTATCCAGATCCCGCTGTTGGTTATTGACCGGAGAGTCATCTCGGTCATGTCTACGTGTCTCCCGAACCCGTAGGGTCTACACACTTAAGGTTCGGTAACGCTAGGGTTGTAGAGATACATGCACATGGAAACCCGAATGTTGTTCAGAGTCTCGGATGAGATCCCGGACGTCACGAGGAGTTCCAGAATGGTCCGGAGGGAAAGAATGATATATAGGAAGTCCAGTTTCGGCCATCGGGTGAACTCCGGGGGTCACCGGGAGTGTCCCGGGACGACCGGAGGGGTCCCGGGGGTCCACCGGGTGGGGCCACCCATCCCGGTGGGCCCCCTAGGCCGCAAGGGGAAGGGGGCCAGCCCCTGGTGGGCTGGCGCACCCATATGGGCCCCCCTCCATGCGCCTAGGGTTGAAACCCTAGGGGGAGGGGGCGCCCCCTATGCCTTGGGGGGCAAGTTTCCCCCCCTTGGCCGCCGCCCCCTGGAGATCAGATCTCCCAGGGCCGGCGCCCCCCCTGGCCCCTATATATAGTGGGGGGGAGAGGGCAGCCGCACCCCAAGCCTCTGGCGCCTCTGCCCCCTCCCGTCACACTTCCTACTCCTCCGCAGGGCGCCGGCGAAGCCCTGCAGGATTTCCTGCTGCATCCACCACCACGCCGTCGTGCTGCTGGATCTCCGACGACCTCTCCTCCCCCCTTGATGGATCAAGAAGGAGGTGACGTTGCTGTACCGGACGTGTGTTGAACGCGGAGGTGCCGTCCGTTCGGCGCTAGGATCATCGGTGACGAAGAACGCGAAGAGTACGACTACTTCATCCACGTTCCTTCGAACGCTTCCGCTCGCGATCTACAAAGGGTATGTAGATGCACTACTTTATGCTCGTTGCTAGATGACTCCTTAGATTGATCTTGGTGAAAGCGTATAAATTTTTTGAATTCTGCTACGTTCCCCAACAGACGGCACCACTCCGCCATGGCTTGCTCGTCCTCCTCGGCGATGAGGAGGCGGCACTGCCGCCGAGCGTGGTCGGCACGGTCCATGTCGGTGATGAGACGCGGCGGAGGGGCGATGTATTGCGCCTGCTCGCGCGTGAAGACGTCCCGAAAGTTCATCTGCGACCGGGGCCTCTCCAAGCGCCACACCGCCGCGTCATACGCGCGGGCCGCCTCGTGCGCGCTCCGGAACGACTGATACGTCCAAAACGTATCTATAATTTCTGCTTGCTCCATGCTTCTTTTGTGTGATATTGCTATGATATTTATGCACTTCCATACACTTTTGATCATATTTGGACTAACCTATTAACTCAGTGCACCACAGTGCCAGTTCCTGTTTTCTGCTGTTTTTCTATTTCAGATTTCCCCCATATAGAAAGTGCTCCAAAAATTTCGGGAAAAATACAGAAAAAATCAGCGTACAGGAAGCTTTGAGAAAAACCAAAGTGGGGCCAGAGGGGAGCCAGGGGCAGCCCAGGCGGCCAGCCCAGGCGGCCCCACCCCTGGCCGCCTAGGGGGGCGCCTGGGCCCCCCTCTCCGCTTCTGGTGACCCCCTTTGGCATATATACTCCTCGCGTCCCGAAACCCTCGAGGACGGAACCCTTTTTCGCGATCTCGTCTCTGTTCCGCCGCCGCAACGCTTCCAAGATCAGGAGCATCAGGAGAACTCTTCCCGGCACCCTGCCGGAGGGGAGAACCACCACCGGGAGCTTCTCCACCACCATGGACGCTTCCCGGATGAGTTGTGAGTAGTCCCCCTTGGACCATGGGTCCATGACCAGTAGCTATGTGATGTTCTCCTCCCCTCTTTGTTCTTCATGGATTAGACCTCGTGAGCTGCCCTACATGATCGAGGCACATATGTAATCTTTATGCTGTTGCTCTGCTGAGTTTGCTGGGATCCGATGGATTATGAGATTATGTTCAGATTGTGTGTGAGTAATATATTTGATTCACCTCTTTTATATTTTAGTTCTTGAGTAATTCTTGCATGTTCTCCGTTGCTGTTTATTGCTTTGGCCAAGTAGTAGGTAGTAACTCCAAGAGGGAACGTTATGCTTGATTGTGGGTTCATGCCCCCTGATGACTAGTTTGAGTGACAGAAACATGAGTCTAGGGGATGTGCTATTGCCACAAGGGGGAAAACAACGGTGCTTGTACTTGCGGGTACAAGGATTGTTTACTTTACGCAAAATTCTTTTAATGCAGTTGTCTGTTGCTTTGAGTTTACACTTTGGGTGGGACTCGCAACTTAATACAAGCGAGATGTTCTGGATAGATATCTCAAGGTGGATGATTAGTAGTTGATGCAGATGGATTTCGGTCTACTTGCCTTAGCGTACCGCCCATGCTTAGAGCCTCTACCTTTCTTTACAGCATGGTTAGCATTGGTTTGCGCACATAATCCTGTCAATTGCCCAGCTGTAATTTGTTTACCTCGCTTAGCTGTTTTATCATTTTTGGGAGAGAGACATCACTAGTGAGCATCATGGGACCCCGGTCCATATCACCACCACTGATCACACCTTATATTTACTTCCTGTTTCTATTTCCTAGTTGCAGTCATAGCTATCATTATTATCTCTTGTGTTTGATCCTTTGTAAACAGCAAGGCCGGAGGGATTGACAACCTCTCTGTACTCGTTGGGAGAAAAGTTATTTGTATCTGTGTGAAGGTCCTGTCAACCGCTAAGTATCTGGCGCCGTTAGCAGTTGACACCTTCTTGTCGACCCTCGGAGTCTCACGGGATTCGATCCTTGGTACCTTTGCCAAGGGAAACTTGCCATTACGCTACATCTCAAACCTTCCACTTGGGGTAACCAACGAGGGGCGAGAAGCCATCAACGACCCGAGGCCGAGCCGGACGTCGCCGGACCGGATCTCGACGGAGTACCAGCCGTTGGGGCGCTGTCGGGGCCGGATTTCGGGAACACAATATTCCAGAAATTAACCCCTAGTGTCATCACCAGCCCAGGATTACTGTTACTGGTGGACACATCCTTGTTACAGATTACCAAGCATTTACAAGAATTTGATACAAGACCATAAAGGTCTACTGATACAACAATGACTCCGGTGGTGGATGAAGGAATTGGCTTGTGGATCTCCACATCGATGGGGCTCCATTCCCACAGGAACAGCTGACCCGGATAACTCCTATCCCGCGTGGCTGTACTCCTAGGCTTCGCACGGACGTCACTGTGGTACTCCTTGTAGAACCCCTAACCTGGCCAAGTAAATAGCCAGGGACAAGCCTGTGAGTACGTTTGAATGTACTCGCAAACATCATGGACAAATGATATAACAAATGCATCAAACAATTATATGGTCATGATGAATTAAACTATATGCATGTGCTCATGATAGACTTATATTAAATGCATGCTGACAGGAATTACAACATGGCATGGTGAATAATAGTTAGTGCAGAAAATAAATATCAGCATCAATAAAATATAAAAGAAATGCCGGTCGGATGTCAAGTGACACCACGGTCGGTCTTGAAAAGAAATGCCAGTCGGGTGTCTAAAAGAGAAATCGGACGATACCATCCGAGAACTCAGGCAACGCCACGAAAGGACTTGAAAAGAAATGCCAGTCGGGTATCCACAAGAGTAGTGGCGTGATAAACCGCCTGAAACTCGAGGGACGCCACAAAAGGACTTGAAAATAAAAGCGAATGTCCGGGGTAGACTAGCCAGCCCCTGAGACACTCTGGAAAGTAAAATAAGAGCAGGGGGTTAGTTCTCAAATATAATCATATCATCAAATATACTAATGGTAACACCAGTAGCAACGATAATTATCCTGCAAAATAACCATGCTCAATTTTTAAATATTTCCTCCGGAGACCGACTCTAAGACCGACACTTGACCAACCCAGACTGTAGTCCTTAACCGCGGACACGGCTATTCGAATAGGTTTCAAACTCTGCAGAGGGTGTACTCTTTACCCACAAGTATAGGATTTCTTTAGTCAGTATCGTGACACTGACTAATTCCCATTATGGTCTTTGGGTTGAAAACACGCCTGACCAGCACACACCAGCTTAACTTTTCTGCTGCCAGGAATCACCCAAAACAACAGTTAAGTACAACTCTAAGTGGGAAGGCTACAACCTCCAATAGCATGGGATCACTATTCAAACGCGCGGATTACAAGGGTACACTCCCTCTCGGCATCACGACAGCCGGAAACACCCATGCCCCCTTGACCCGATGACTGGATTTAGTCCAGGGCCCTGGAAACCCTCATCGTGGCCCTCTGTACGGTGTGTGCATGGAAAGGGGTTAACAACTTACTAAACCATACCTTACCCGAGGCAGGGACAAGTGGTAGCACGAAACAAGTATGGGGGTTACCGGAACAAGACTCGATCTATGGTCGACTCAGGAGGCTCATGTTCCCTGCAGTGGTTAGCACAACAAAACATTCTTTCAACCATATCGGCAGGACAGGGCCACAACCCTTGCCTGCTTCCACATATATCTCATGACACCACCGTGTCAAATATGACCCGTGCCCACCGGCACGTCCAAAACAGGAGCACACTCCTGGATTCTCATAACTTATGCATGTTGCAAAATGCATGCAAGAGAAAATATGCTTATGACCATGCATGTATGCTATATCACTACCCATAAGCAAATTCTATTAAAAGCATCAGACCATGCTAAAAATATACTAGCAAACAATTGTCAAGCATTCACCGTATCAAGTGTTCAAGATGCTTGCCTTGAACATGCAGAAGTATTGAGAGCACTCCACAAGTTTGAAAAATTCATCCCCCCTTCATTTCCTATTTTCAAAAAAAATCTAAATCACCACATAATCCAAAAACAGCACTAAAAAGTATTTCAAATGTTTTTGAAATAAATACTAAAATAAACTAGGGAATGTTTAAGAAATAACAGAAAAAGAATTAATTTATTTAGAGCATATTTGAATTACTTATGGAATTACTAAGTTGGAATATATGATTAGAAGCAATGTATAAATGATGAAACAGAAACTATATATAGGAAAAATGTTCACCTAATTTAAATAATTAGAGAATGATTTTAGAAGCCTACAGAAATTTGAATCATCGAATTAGGATTTGAACTGGTGGCTGAGGAATTATTTGAAGATTTGCTGAAAAAGAAAAGGGAAAGGTCAGAGAGGCGCCCTGAGCGCTACTTAGTCACGCGGTGTCACTGGGCCGAGCCCAGCAGTCTGGCCGCGGGGAGAGGTGCTGATGACGAAGGCGAATAAGGGAAGTACGTTTCCCTCACGCGGAGACGGGCTCTGCGGAACCCGCGTCCACACACACAGCGTGCTGTGGGTCACTGACAGTGGGCCCTCCTGGCCCACCGGTCAGGTTTGACCCGGTCCACCCGCACCTTCCTCCAGTGACAGAGCAGAGCGGCGCTCCGGTGATCGCCACCGGCGAACGACGGCACCGTTCGGGGATCCGGGGGCACTGCTGTGCTCAGGAGGTTGAGGCGGTCACGTGGGCACCCCCGTTGGTCGCCGGAATGGGCGGCGTCGTCGACGGCGAGCGCACTCGAGAAGCTCCGGCGGAGGCGAGTTGGGCGTTTCGCCCATGGACCATCTCTGGTGGAATTGAGATGTGGAACGTAGTCGTGCATTCAAGTGGAAGCTTCTGGTGAAGAGAAAGGAGTGGGGGAAGCCTTGGTGGCGTCGAAACCATCAAGACAGTGGCTGAGGTCGTGGTCGCCGGAGAGGAAGGAGACGACCGTCTCTGGTCTTTCTGCTGCTATGGAAGGATCAGTGGGGAGGGAGAGAGGTGGTGATGATCCGAACGAGCTCGGGGAGGCCAATTTATAGGCGGGGCGAGGTGGTGCCGCGGCTTCCCGAACGCGGACACGGTGGCGACGCCATTTATGGAAAAACGCGGGCGGTGGCGAGTAGGCGTGGCCGGCGCGGTTAGGTGAGGGCGGTGTCCGTGCGAATTAAAGGCGGGGTCGTGCTGGTGGCCTTTGGCTGGTGCCAGGTGCTCTGGGCGGCGCCGTCCACGGCATACAGCGGCGGCGGCCATTTATGGCGACGGGTGAGGCCGGTGAGACCGGTGGCAGTGGTCAGCGAGGCCGGTGGAGGCGGTGGCCGTCCGCCATTAAGGCGAGGTGCGTTGGCTGGCTCAGAGCTGAGCCACGCGTCTCGGCAGAGACGTGGCGGAGCTGGGTTCGTCGGGCGGTGATAAACGACGGCAGTGGACGGTGATGGATGGCACTAGCGGCTAGGGGAGGATGTCGGAGGGGTAGGTGGTCGATCTGATCCAGTGAGGGGTCAGGATGGGAGGGAAGAGGAGCTGGGGCGGCAGGGGCGCAGGTGCCAGTGGCTGCAGTCCAGGCGCTCTGCTCGCGCCCTAGACACGCACAGAAGTTGCTCGACGAAATGCTAATGGCATCTAGAGTGACCCACATGAGCTGCAAATTAGCAGGGTGGTGCTTATGGGCAGGAGGGAGGTGCTGGACATGCTGGTTTCGTCATTTGACCAAGTGTCCAATGTAGTATAGGTGGTGGCAAAATATTCTGTTATGCACACAAGGTGCTCGACAGAATGATAGAGCCATCTAGGAAACTTTGTTGGAAGTGAAACTTGGCAGAGTTGTGTCTCCTTAGTGGTCATAGATTATGGTGGGGTTGGTTTGGCAAAAGGGAGAACTTGATAGTGCAAGTTTTGAAGGATTTAGTTTCTGGACAGAAACTACAGAGAGGTATTTGGTGGAGTTAATTGGTGCTAATGGGGATGACCTTCCGAACTTAAGGGTTTGGTTGGAAGGACTATAAAGTGGACAAGTATCAAAAAAATTTGAGCAAGAAATAATGGGGTTGTAGTAGAAACCTAGAAATTGGACAGAAATGAAAAAGAGGATGGGTCACTCAAATTTTGCAAAGGACCAAGCTAGGTTTTTGCACCAAAGTGACATATAGGCATCATAAGACCTCTCAGAATTATGGTGGAATTTTTAGAGAATTATTTAAATTAGTTGTAGTGCAACAGAAGCATTTAAAATACTGAAAATGCTATTAAAATAGTTATTTAGAGACAAATTTTATTATGAAAATAATTTCTACTGTTATTAAACAAATAATGAAATGACTCAAGATACAACTAGAGCCCACAAAATTATTACCAAAATTTACTATATGAAGAGAAGATTTTTGAAGGACAGGTATAGAAAAGGCTCTAAAATTATTAAAGAACCTAATATAATTCAAAATTTTATTTCTAGCCAAATTTTAATTAATAAAAATGCGATTAAATTTTTGGGGTGTTACAAACTCTACCCCCCTTAAGAAAATCTCGTCCTCGAGATTTGTTAAGGCCGGAAGAATTAAAGGCATACCACACAAACAAAACACTCATATGAAAAATGCAATCATAGCAATACATTCATGACATACAAACAAAACAAAGATCACATCATGCAAACAAGCACCACACGCTACACAACTGCTACCGTGAAAATAAAGGATAAACCGAGCCACTAGGGCTTGATAACAATTCTGGTGGACTCAGTCCACCTGGTTGATATCTAGCCGGGCGCGTCTTGCGGATACCGAGTCCTCTCCGGGTGCTCCCGCGTCGGAGCTGGCCGGGGTAGGATGGGGAGCTACAGGGCTGGAGTAGCGGTGGTGGCCTTCGTGGGGTGTCGAGGTCACCGTCCCATTGGAGTAGGCCTCCAAGAGACGACGGAGATCTCCGGGTGAGGCGATGGCATTGCCCGGGTAGATGTCATGGTCAGAATTTGGGGGCTCAACCGGCCTTCCAAGCAGCACTATCGGGGTGTCGGGGGCGGGTGCGGCTTCGCTCCTTGCCGGGGTTAGGAGAGCGAGCGTCCTGCGGGTCTCAATCAGGTCAAGAGTGACCTGATCAAATAGTGCCTCTTGCGCTCTCAGGTAGCGCACCAGATGCACCAGGGCAGGATCCGACTCATGGTCCCCGTTGGCGACCTGGGTCGGTCTACCATAGCCTTCACGGCTAGGGTAGTAGTAGAAGGAGCGGCAGTTAACCCTCGGCGACAGATGCCGAAGATGAACTATAGCCTCTCGGGCTGCAAGTTGGATGGCTTGGGGCTCGTCGGGGACGCTCCGATGTGGTGCCCCTCCCGTAGATGTGCACCGTGGCCCAGAAGTGATGGATGGAGACACTCGTGCGCTCTTGGTACACGACATACTCCGGTGGCTCGTCGATGCTAAAAGCACGACGGGTGAGATTGGCGAGGACGGCTACGAAGCCTTCAAGCTCGACTGCGGTGGTCTCGTTGCGAACGAGGGGACCTGGCATCTTGGTGGTTGGATATCGAAATGGGGGTGAGGCTGTGATATGCTGAGTTTGGGGCAAGGCTTCCTTTATAAGTCAGCCGAGTCTTCCATCGCATGCTTGTGGATGGGAAAGCTCAGGTGTTGGCACAGGCACACGGCCTATGGATAGACTGATAGGTTGGGCACCGGCTATCAAAAGATGTCGGTTGCCACTGTGGATGGGATAGACTTGACTGTGGACAGGAAAAGTTGTGGATGGTGTGGAAACCTAGGGATGGTGACCAGGCTAAGATAGGATTAGCCAATGGTCAGCCTGGCTCTGATACCAAGGCTGTCGGGGCCGGATTTCGGGAACACAATATTCCAGAAATTAACCCCTAGTGTCATCACCAGCCCAGGATTACTTTTACTGGTGGACACATCCTTGTTACAGATTACCAAGCATTTACAAGAATTTGATACAAGACCATAAAGGTCTACTGATACAACAATGACTCCGGTGGTGGATGAAGGAATTGGCTTGTGGATCTCCACATCGATGGGGCTCCATTCCCACAGGAACAGCTGACCCGGATAACTCCTATCCCGCCTGGCTGTACTCCTAGGCTTCGCATGGACGTCACTGTGGTACTCCTTGTAGAACCCCTAACATGGCCAAGTAAATAGCCAGGGACAAGCCTGTGAGTACGTTTGAATGTACTCGCAAACATCATGGACAAATGATATAACAAATGCATCAAACAATTATATGGTCATGATGAATTAAACTATATGCATGTGCTCATGATAGACTTATATTAAATGCATGCTGACAGGAATTACAACATGGCATGGTGAATAATAGTTAGTGCAGAAAATAAATATCAGCATCAATAAAATATAAAAGAAATGTCGGTCGGATGTCAAGTGACACCACGGTCGGTCTTGAAAAGAAATGCCAGTCGGGTGTCTAAAAGAGAAATCGGACGATACCATCTGAGAACTCAGGCAACGCCACGAAAGGACTTGAAAAGAAATGCCAGTCGGGTATCCACAAGAGTAGTGGCGTGATAAACCGCCTGAAACTCGAGGGACGCCACAAAAGGACTTGAAAATAAAAGCGAATGTCCGGGGTAGACTAGCCAGCCCCTGAGACACTCTGGAAAGTAAAATAAGAGCAGGGGGTTAGTTCTCAAATATAATCATATCATCAAATATACTAATGGTAACACCAGTAGCAACGATAATTATCCTGCAAAATAACCATGCTCAATTTTTAAATATTTCCTCCGGAGACCGACTCTAAGACCGACACTTGACCAACCCAGACTGTAGTCCTTAACCGCGGACACGGCTATTCGAATAGGTTTCAAACTCTGCAGAGGGTGTACTCTTTACCCACAAGTATAGGATTTCTTTAGTCAGTATCGTGACACTGACTAATTCCCATTATGGTCTTTGGGTTGAAAACACGCCTGACCAGCACACACCAGCTTAACTTTTCTGCTGCCAGGAATCACCCAAAACAACAGTTAAGTACAACTCTAAGTGGGAAGGCTACAACCTCCAATAGCATGGGATCACTATTCAAACGCGCGGATTACAAGGGTACACTCCCTCTCGGCATCACGATAGCCGGAAACACCCATGCCCCCTTGACCCGATGACTGGATTTAGTCCAGGGCCCTGGAAACCCTCATCGTGGCCCTCTGTACGGTGTGTGCATGGAAAGGGGTTAACAACTTACTAAACCATACCTTACCCGAGGCAGGGACAAGTGGTAGCACGAAACAAGTATGGGGGTTACCGGAACAAGACTCGATCTATGGTCGACTCAGGAGGCTCATGTTCCCTGCAGTGGTTAGCACAACAAAACATTCTTTCACAGTATCACCAGGACAGGGCCACAACCCTTGCGTGCTTCCACATATATCTCATGACACCACCGTGTCAAATATGACCCGTGCCCACCGGCACGTCCAAAACAGGAGCACACTCCTGGATTCTCATAACTTATGCATGTTGCAAAATGCATGCAAGAGAAAATATGCTTATGACCATGCATGTATGCTATATCACTACCCATAAGCAAATTCTATTAAAAGCATCAGACCATGCTAAAAATATACTAGCAAACAATTGTCAAGCATTCACCATATCAAGTGTTCAAGATGCTTGCCTTGAACATGCAGAAGTATTGAGAGCACTCCACAAGTTTGAAAAATTCATCCCCCCTTTATTTCCTATTTTCAAAAAAAATCTAAATCACCACATAATCCAAAAACAGCACTAAAAAGTATTTCAAATGTTTTTGAAATAAATACTAAAATAAACTAGGGAATGTTTAAGAAATAACAGAAAAAGAATTAATTAATTTAGAGCATATTTGAATTACTTATGGAATTACTAAGTTGGAATATATGATTAGAAGCAATGTTTAAATGATTAAACAGAAACTATATATAGGAAAAATGTTCACCTAATTTAAATAATTAGAGAATGATTTTAGAAGCCTACAGAAATTTGAATCATCGAATTAGGATTCGAACTGGTGGCTGAGGAATTATTTGAAGATTTGCTGAAAAAGAAAAGGGAAAGGTCAGAGAGGCGCCCTGAGCGCTACTTAGTCACGCGGTGTCACTGGGCCGAGCCCAGCAGTCTGGCCGCGGGGAGAGGTGCTGATGACGAAGGCGAATAAGGGAAGTACGTTTCCCTCACGCGGAGACGGGCTCTGCGGAACCCGCGTCCACACACACAGCGTGCTGTGGGTCACTGACAGTGGGCCCTCCTGGCCCACCGGTCAGGTTTGACCCGGTCCACCCGCACCTTCCTCCAGTGACAGAGCAGAGCGGCGCTCCGGTGATCGCCACCGGCGAACGACGGCACCGTTCGGGGATCCGGGGGCACTGCTGTGCTCAGGAGGTTGAGGCGGTCACGTGGGCACCCCCGTTGGTCGCCGGAATGGGCGGCGTCGTTGACGGCGAGCGCACTCGAGAAGCTCCGGCGGAGGCGAGTTGGGCGTTTCGCCCATGGACCATCTCTGGTGGAATTGAGATGTGGAACGTAGTCGTGCATTCAAGTGGAAGCTTCTGGTGAAGAGAAAGGAGTGGGGGAAGCCTTGGTGGCGTCGAAACCATCAAGACAGTGGCTGAGGTCGTGGTCGCCGGAGAGGAAGGAGACGACCGTCTCTGGTCTTTCTGCTGCTATGGAAGGATCAATGGGGAGGGAGAAAGGTGGTGATGATCCGAACGAGCTCGGGGAGGCCAATTTATAGGCGGGGCGAGGTGGTGCCGCGGCTTCCCGAACGCGGACACGGTGGCGACGCCATTTATGGAAAAACGCGGGCGGTGGCGAGTAGGCGTGGCCGGCGCGGTTAGGTGAGGGCGGTGTCCGTGCGAATTAAAGGCGGGGTCGTGCTGGCGGCCTTTGGCTGGTGCTAGGTGCTCTAGGCGGCGCCGTCCACGGCATACAGCGGCGGCGGCCATTTATGGCGGCGGGTGAGGCCGGTGAGACCGGTGGCAGTGGTCAGCGAGGCCGGTGGAGGCGGTGGCCGTCCGCCATTAAGGCGAGGTGCGTTGGCTGGCTCAGAGCTGAGCCACGCGTCTCGGCAGAGACGTGGCGGAGCTGGGTTCGTCGGGCGGTGATAAACGATGGCAGTGGACGGTGATGGATGGCACTAGCGGCCAGGGGAGGATGTCGGAGGGGTAGGTGGTCGATCTGATCCAGTGAGGGGTCAGGATGGGAGGGAAGAGGAGCTGGGGCGGCAGGGGCGCGGGTGCCAGTGGCTGCAGTCCAGGCGCTCTGCTCGCGCCCTAGACACGCACAGAAGTTGCTCGACGAAATGCTAATGGCATCTAGAGTGACCCACATGAGCTGCAAATTAGCAGGGTGGTGCTTATGGGCAGGAGGGAGGTGCTGGACATGCTGGTTTCGTCATTTGACCAAGTGTCCAATGTAGTATAGGTGGTGGCAAAATATTCTGTTATGCACACAAGGTGCTCGACAGAATGATAGAGCCATCTAGGAAACTTTGTTGGAAGTGAAACTTGGCAGAGTTGTGTCTCCTTAGTGGTCATAGATTATGGTGGGGTTGGTTTGGCAAAAGGGAGAACTTGATAGTGCAAGTTTTGAAGGATTTAGTTTCTGGACAGAAACTACAGAGAGGTATTTGGTGGAGTTAATTGGTGCTAATGGGGATGACCTTCCAGACTTAAGGGTTTGGTTGGAAGGACTATAAGGTGGACAAGTATCAAAAAAATTTGAGCAAGAAATAATGAGGTTGTAGTAGAAACCTAGAAATTGGACAGAAATGAAAAAGAGGATGGGTCACTCAAATTTTGCAAAGGACCAAGCTAGGTTTTTGCACCAAAGTGACATATAGGCATCATAAGACCTCTCAGAATTATGGTGGAATTTTTAGAGAATTATTTAAATTAGTTGTAGTGCAACAGAAGCATTTAAAATACTGAAAATGCTATTAAGATAGTTATTTAGAAACAAATTTTATTATGAAAATAATTTCTACTGTTATTAAACAAATAATGAAATGACTCAAGATACAACCAGAGCCCACAAAATTATTACCAAAATTTACTATATGAAGAGAAGATTTTTGAAGGACAGGTATAGAAAAGGCTCTAAAATTATTAAAGAACCTAATATAATTCAAAATTTTATTTCTAACCAAATTTTAATTAATAAAAATGTGATTAAATTTTTGGGGTGTTACAGGCGCTCGCGGACGCCGCGGTAGCCCGAAGAACCCCGATGGCGCGGAAAGCGGCGAGGTTGCGAGGGAAGGGCGCGTGGCTGTGTTCGGTGCGCGTGGCGAGCGCGGGATTTTATAGGCGCGCGAAGCGGCGCGCCAAATCTACCGCGCCGCGTGCCGCTTTCTCCCTCGCGCGCGCAAACGCTTCCTGCGCGCGGTAAGTTCCCGCCACCGCTGGAGGGCGCGGAACCAGCCGGCGCGCGCTAAAACCAAACTTTACCGCGCGGGCGCGCCTTTTGCCCGCGCCTGTTGGAGATGCTCTTACCTCTATAGTGGAGTAATACATGTGTGGTAACATGCAACACTTCATTTATTAGGCTATAGACACATCTTGCCTTTTTATAGATAGAGAGAGCTAGGAGAGTCCAAATAAGGTAGCTACTCTTATGTTACTACTTTCCTCGCTTCCTTTATTTATTGTTTGCCACATCATCTACTTTTCATTTAGATATGTGTGATGTTAGTACTTATATTATATTACTCTCAGACTATGGTTAATAATATAGCCATCTGCTAGCTATATAAACATGCCGTGTCATCAAGAGTTAGTAATATTAATTACTTATACAATAAAGTTGGTTATAAGGTTGGCTATAAGCTCACAACTTTTTCCCCTTTCTCTCTATCTTTTTTCCTCATTAAATGTTTTTGCCTAGGAGCACGCATAGAGTGCTCTTGCATTAGAGCATCTCCAGCCGTTGGCCCCCCAGAATGCGCCGAAAACCGCCGCCTGAGGGCGAGCCGGCGCTAGTTTCGGCTTGGGTGCCAGTTCGTTCCCATTCGCCGCCCCCCAGGTCGCCCCCAGGCGCCGATATCGGCCCATTTTCGACGCTTTTCAGCTCATTTCCGGCCCAAAACGGCCCAGGCTCGACGTTCTCGTAGATAGTTCACATAGATAGATAGATAGATAGATAGATAGATAGTTCACATATATAGATAGATAGATAGATAGTTCACATAATCTTAACCCTACGATAGATAGATAAATAGATAGTTCACATAGTCTTCTCCTACGACCTACTACTACTAGTCATTCTCCGACTAGGACTCTGCCTTGGTGATGTCCTCCTCCGACGTCTCAGCGTAGGTGTCAAGGAACTGCTCGTCGGTGAAGTCCCAGGAGGACGCTTCTCCTAGCTCGACGTTGGACTTAGCGACCGCCCTCCGCACTCGCTTGTCATCGCGATAAGCCGCTCGCTCCTTCCTCCTCTTCTTCCTCTCCGCCCTCTTCTCGGCCAAGAACTGGTGCTCGTCGATGATGTCTTGCGGGAAGTTTTGGCGCCACGTCGCCATGGCTTCCTCATCCATCTCGGCCAAGTTGAGACGGTGCGCCCGCCTACGGTTCTTCCGACGATTTTCGTCGGTTCTAAGCCGCGGGGGAGGCGCCAACTCCTGTGCCCGCTCCAGAGTCGGCACGTCCGTGAAGTTCATGTCCCAACGGGAATGCCGGAGGCGCCACGCCGCAGCGTCGTACGCGCGGGCGCCCTCCTGAGCGGTGTCGAAGGTTCCGAGGCGGAGGCGCACGTCGCCCGATTGAATCTCGGCGGAGTAGGTGCCGGACGGACGAACCCGGACGCCGCGGTAGCCCGCACCTCCCCGGCGGCGAGGCGGCATGGTGGCGCAGTGCGTGTCGGCGACGAAGCAGCCAGCGACCGGAGGAAGCAGTGAACCGCGCGTGGCAGTGTGGAGAGTGCGGTGGGGCGATGGGCTGCGGTGTGGGCGTTCACCGGCGAGGTTGGCTGCTTTTATAGCCGGAGCTCGGGCGGCGAGAGGCGCATGCCAGGCGACGCGTGGCGGTCGCCCGTGGTGCCGGGCGACGCGACGGGTCGCTGAGCGGCATCAATGGGCAGGCGACGGCTCGGCAGTGCGGCAGCTTTGGCATTGATTTCCGCGGAAACCGAGGCGATGAGGACGACGAAGCAACGCGTCGCTGACAGGGCGGGCCCATCACATTCGCGCCAAAAAACGCCTCGACCGGCGCCCCCGGGTTCGGGTTGGGTCCGCCGGCGCCAGTTTAGGCGCAATCCGGCGATTTTCGGCGTCCTGGGGCGCGACTGGACCATTTTTTCGGCGTCGGCGCTTAAAAAGTGGCCTAGGGAGGCCTGTTGGGGGCGCGGCTGCCGATGCTTTTAGAGACCACTTCACTTTTTTCTTGTCTCTCATTTCTCAAAAAAAAAAAAAAAAACTTTTTTCTTGTCTCTCTTTCACATAGATAAAAATAACATGTAAGCCGGCCTATAGCCTATTGTACTCGCTCTCACTGTGGATACTCTTAGGGCGCCGCGCGGAGTTACACGTGGAGATGCTCTAAGCTGCGGCCGGAAAGAGGTGGCCCTAACCCAGTCTGACCTTCTAGAAGCTTCGGCCCGCTTCTTTGCCCCCTCCTAGCACCCAAACTCCAAACCCTAGCTTCCTAGCCTACGCGTCCCCGAGCGAGCATGGATCGGATCGTCGGTAGCAAGTACAAGCTGGGCCGCAAGATCGGGAGCGGCTCCTTCGGGGAGATATATCTCGGTTCGGTCTTGATTCCTTATCCTTCGATTTCCTTCTCCGTGGTTGGATTAATTCATGGATCTGATGGGGTTTGGTGTCGTCTCCTTCCTGTCTGCAGCTACGCACGTCGACACGTACGAGATTGTAGCCGTCAAGATCGTGAGCTCCTCCCTCGTTTGCCTTGTATTTTCTTCAATCCGTTTGGATATGCAGCGTCTAGTGCCACTAGTTGCGTGAAGATGTAGCCGTTGGGCTCCTCAGATATACTATATTTTAACCGACGCATTGCTGTGCATCTTAGAAATGCCCTGATATAGGAGTGCTAATTTTCAGTTCAAGTTCATGCTAAGATTGATAGGTTAGCAACTTAGAACTGCTTATTGTTCCTTGCTGGTTGGTTTTCTTCCTTGTTTATTTGTTATATGCTTCATGCAGGACGTTCAAGTTTTTTTTGGGTGGAGTAGCACTTTTTTACACATCAATTTCAGTTACTTCATGGATTCACATGGTTATGGGTTGCTTCTGCCTAGAAGGCAGGGTGCGTTGTTTTGTGACTTGTTTGATGCGTCTGTAACACAGTAATATTTTGAAATGGGAAGGGTGTTATGGTTCGAACTAACTGTTCCCGCCATAGTGGTCTATTCAGTGATTATGCAGATACTGCGTTACTTTGAACTGCGACAGAATGAAAGAGGAAAGTGTTGTGTTACTGGCAGAGATAGGGATCATTTAATACAGCAACCAGCATATGAATGTTCCGTAAATAAACACAAATTGGCTTTTACATGTGATGAAACAGCTCTAGATCATGATAGTACACTTGCTGTCCTTATATTTCTTTCCTGGGCTGGATGGGCCATATCATCTCCTTATATTTAGGGTTCACTCCCAATTCACAAGTTTCTCTGCTTGGTTTCTATTATTGTTGCTGCCTCTTCCTCTGCTTCACGTGCACTGGGCTAGGCTCCAGTGGAGGGCGCACAACCAAAGTTGCAGCAGTTCCCTCCTGTCCAGTGGCTAGGTACTGCATAGAGCACCTTGTATAGAACAAACATGCTCATGGTTTGGTGTGATTTTGAGTTGTTGTCTGGGTTCAAATAGTGGTGTATCTCTCATCTTCTGTTCATGTTTTCTCGAATAAGTAGTGCCAAATCTCTCATCTTTTTTCCATCTTTCCTTGAATGAATAGTGGCGTATCTCTCATGTTCTCTGCAAAGTATTGTTGTGTCATAGGCAATGTTTTTAAAGCGGTAAAGCGAGGCGTG
>LR738714.1:263613619-263647977 GCA_902687465.1 Secale cereale | reverse complement strand
GGGGCTTCTCCAGCATCTCCTCATGAGCAATTCAGGATTTGAAGCATTTCTCTGTTGTGTGAAAAATAGTTATGGCGGACACGCAGAGCCAACATTGTCAACCGAAAGAAAAAAAAGGTTTTAAGAACTAGGGGGAAAATGTGTGTTTGAGGCCAATTCCTCATTGGAATTACCCGGGAGCCAGGTTGTGGTTCTGCTAAGTTCATTAACGGTCCGTTTGGATGTCCGAATTGAATTGGGTTTGTGGAAATGGCAACATGGTTTATTTCGAAAGGTGAATTGGTATTGGGTCAAAGTGTTTGAGTGCCGAAGAATCAGTGACATTGAAACTAAGCCTTCCCTAAATTCAGAAATCTGTTTGGCCTGTCTTGGAAACGAATGGACTAAGTCCAAAAGAAACAGGCACCATGCGAGGTCGGGAGACATTCACGTGTACCAGAGATGCCCCTAAAAAAAAAAGTGTACCAGAGACAAAGAGGAACTAACGGTGGTGGTGGTCGACAGGAAACATGCAAACAGCGGTTTTCGCTCCTGCCAATTCCAATTCATCGATTTCTAGCCTAAATATTGACATCCAAACGAGGTGTGATTAGACATGGCTGTTTTTAAACAAGCCTTAGGACTGCCATGCTGTTAATCCTGATGGCTGGGGAAAGTGTTTGGTGTGCGTTAATGCTTCTCTCAGTTAACCTTTGTTATTAACTCAGCCTAGCTATTTGGGGCTGCTAATCTCTGGAATCAGGTGACTTGAGAATAATTTTCCTATCTCGTAAGTTCCCCAAAATTCTTAATAATGACACGAATATATTACATTCCCCCTATTTAAGAATATAAGGTGCATCAGTTTTTGTGCAAGTCAAACTTACGTATGTTTGACCAAGATTATAGAATAAAATATCAATATCTACAATATAAAATAAATAAATAATTTTCATGATGGATCTAATGATACAATTTTGGTATTGTAGATGTTGATACTCCCCTCGATCCATATTACTCGTCGCTCAAACAGATGTATCTAGACGTATTTCAGTGATAGATAGATTTGTTTGAGCGACAAGTCAAACATGTACATGTTTAACTTCCAAAAAAACTAATACACCTTATATTTTGGAACATATATCTTACAATGGCTTATAAATTGGGCTATAGAAGCAATTTTGTGGTTTTGTAAAATTTTTTTCCCGAAACGGAGGCAAAAGATTTGCCTCATCCATTAAATAAGAGGAGAATAGAGTTCAGTTTACAAGTGACCCTACAAATAAACCGCATGGCAATTACTCTCGTACAATAATACGCCCTAGTTTCTTAGCACCCGCTGTAACCCATAGGTTGGCCTCAAGCAAAATATTTTGAAGAAGAATAGACGGTGGCGCACTCTTGTGGCGAAACACCCGGGCGTTTCTCTCATTCCAAAGAGTCCAAGAGACGGTCATGGTGAGGGAGGCCATCGCTCGTCTGTCTGGATTTCGCATGTAGGTTCTTCTATCCCACCAACGCATAAGAGAGTCCTCAAGGTGCCAATCGGAGGTGTCAATGTGCGCAAGACCAAACTAGTCAATGACTGATCGCCAGAGCCGAATGGAGAAGCGGCACTTGACGAAAAGGTGAATTCCTGATTCTTGCACCCTCTTGCAAAGTGGGCAAAGCCCACAATTTTCCCAACCGCGTCGCTCCAACCGGTCCGCAGTCCAAATCCGGCCTTGCAAGGTCAGCCAAGCGAAGAATTTGACCTTAGGGGGAGCCCAAGCTTTCCAAACCATGTAGTGAATGGGCGAGTGCGTTAGGCTAAGGTAAATGCCTACCTTTCCACATGTGGGCTGTAAATAATGCTGATGTACACGCACCTGCATTTTACCACTGGATTTTTTCTTGGAAAATATTCCTTTTAATTGAATTTGCTAGGTTTTAAGCATGATGACATAATAATGCCCTCATGGAACCTACTTTTGGCTTTTGAACCTTTTCTTCTTTGCCATAGCAATTTCATATTTTCAGTGTCCCTGCAACCTATTTTGGTGATGAATTGATGACACTAGGTTCACTCTTTTCTATCTCCTTTTGTCTGTTACAGGTTGTTTGGCTATGGTTTCAGCTGATAATCCGAAGGCAACATGTAAATTCAGGTTTCTAAGTTGTTCTCTACTGAAAAGAAAATGTGGTTGATGTGATAATGTGAGTTCAACACCATCATGCAAGCAGTCAAGAAGTTTGTTCTTCCATATTATTATGTGCATAATATGTGGAAACTTAGGATTGTTGATACCTCTTTTTGTGTTCTACATGAGTGTTTACACTCGTTGCTTCAGGTTCATTGCCAACTAATATGATTGGCGCTGTTTGCTTAAAGAGAGCTTTGTTTGCTCCTTTTGGCGCCCCAGTGGGATCTCTTTCTGAACTTTTACCTGGTTTGACTTTCAAGTCCACTTGAGTTGCTATTTAATGTGTAGAATTATAAGTTACTGGGATTGGGATTCTTACGAAATATTTTTGGCGCCAGATGCTTTTAGTTTGCAAGCTGACATCTTACTAAACGTAGATGGGCTTTAGCGCCAAATGTATGTGGTTGGATCTAACCAGGCAAGGGTTGTGAAGAGGGTCCCATAAAGTACATGATTTTGGTTAGCATGGGATGCTTGGATGATTATTATTTTGACCCCTCCGATGCCAATTTTCTTATGTTCCGGTGGTTGAAATCCATTGTCATTCTCATGCCCAAGTGCAATTTGGTGCAGATCACCATACATGTGATCACATATTTAATACTATCTCCATCAAAAAAGCCTGTCGTAGATTTGTCTAGATATGGATGTATCTAGACACGTTTTTGTTAGACAAGCCTTTTGGGACGGAGGTAATATAAGAGCATGAAACCTTGCAAAGCTTGTCCTAGATTTGTCTAGATATGGACGGCGTGTGTTAGACAAGCCTTTTGGGACGGAGGTAATATAAGAGCATGAAACCTTGCTGATTGCTGTACTATTTGAACTGAGCTAAAAAGGTGCAAATCACCATACGTGTAGTCACATATTTAATATAACGGCATGACACCTTGCCGATTGTTGTACTATTAGGAGCTGAGCTAAAGAGATAAATGCGATGTTAAAAGTGTTTTTCTTGAATACACTTAGCAGCGAATCATTTTATTAATAGGTGGAAAAGAGAGTACAGGGTGCAGCCCTCGCGAACACGCTGTGCAGTGTTCATTCCATGGATAGGTGAAAAAAATACTCTCTCCGTCCCAAAATAAGTGTCTCAACTTTGTACTAGCTCTAGTTTAAAGTTGTATTAAGCTTAAGACACTTATTTTAGGACAAAGGGAGTAGTACATGGTGCAGCCCTCACGAACATGCGTCCGAGCGAGTGCAGTGTATCATTCCATTGATGGTTGAAAAAGATAGTACAGGGTGTAGCCCTCACGAACATGCGTCCGAGAGAGTGCACAGTGAGCAGCGGAGGAGGGTGCTCAGCCTCGGAGTATTACAATCATGTTACTGGATTAAGTCTATCTAATCCTCTATCGCCGGCCTTGGCCCAATGGCAAGGCCCAATGGCAAGCGATGTTAAAGTGTTGGCACTGCCATGGTATAGTTTGTGTTTATTTTAGTGTCGGATGTAATTGACATAATGGTGTAGTTGTCTTATTATCAATGTTCCATTGCATTATTTTGAATCATATTTCATATTGGTAAAAAGGCGTGTTATTTGTAGATTTTAGTCTGTAGCTTGTACTTTTCTCTGGGATAAGAAGGAACGAAGGCGTAGTGTTGTCGATATTCTGAAGTAAACATGCTTTCTGCTAGTGTATTTTGTCATTTTGTAACTAATGCCACAGATCATCTGAATCTTATTGATACATGGATGTTAATCTTGATGTGTTTAGTCCATTGATGCCGTATAAGGTTAGCCGACAAATACACAACATAACGGTGAGTTTCGCTGAGCTGTGGATTTTGAAAAAGCTGATGTGAGCTGTCGAAAAACTAGAAGTTCGGTTGAGATATAGCTGTGAAACTATAGGTTTGGCATGAATTGTCTTAATGCCTTTGGGGCCTCAAAGAATCCATATGCATGTGGCGAAGCACGAACATAATTTAAGGTAGGGCAAAGTTTGTTGACACAAAAGCAAAGTCTAAGCCTGATGATGATGTATGATGTAAAATCAATGTAGCCCATGCATGCCAATGCATTTATATAACTATAAATAGATCAAGAGGTACCTCACTAAGTGAAGATCACACAGGTCTCAATTCATCACAGGTTCATTGAATACATGAATCTGACAGACAAAGTAGTGACGTGTGGATGCAATCATTATAATCGTACAAAGAAATGTAGTCAAAGTATCTTGTCAAATATAAATTTATAGCATGAGAAGATCACTATACTATGTATTGTCTGAAAATCTAGAGGGATAAATTCGTCGACCGTTATGACTATGGGGATGTCAGCTGGTTTACCTTTGGATTCTTCTCCAATCTCATCGTCTATGTCACTGTCGTTCTGACTGCAGGGGATGTTGAGTATCATGGTTATTTAGGAAACGTAGAATAGCATATGATTATTCTACCTTGCCCACGAGGTCACGTAACTCCTATATATATATATGCCCATGAGGCTTAAGCAATAAATCATCTATTTTTTGAATAGTTAAAACAGCAGGAGAGGGTCCTACTGTTGTTTTATTCAATTTAAAAAGTGCTAGTACAAGTTTACATGGTACTCAAAAGGAGTTAGATGAAGGAGTCATAACAGAGGTACATGAATATATTTGTACATCTAGTGCATAATAAGAGCATGGATAAAACTATCTAGATAAGAGGAGTTGTCATCATTAATCCTAAATTTCAATATCTCCAAACTAGCCTTCAACATTCTCAACCAGTCCAAGTGGGAGGCTTGCTCTATCAAATAACACTTTGTTTCTTTGTTTCCATATATTCTAGACTGTTAGGACTACTATTTCTCTGAACAATGGCTTTTGCCAAGTGGTATTGGCATGATCAAACATGTCTTGCATGTCCATGGCAGAATTCCATTGCATGCTAATAGTGTCCCAGCAAGCTTCAGAAATTCGCAATAAAAAAATATGTTTATTCGTCTCAAGCCTAGAAGACGTGCACATGAGGCATGGATGGTCATCTCCAGTATAAAAATGTTTTCTCAATAGCACGTCTCTCGTGTTTACCTTGTCCATCAGCATGAGCCAGGCGAAAACTTTGTGCCTCATGGTACACTTTGGTTTCCAGATCGCACTGCGTATTTGGGAGCTTGTATATTTCTGAACATGAATTTTTAGAACTTCCTTGGTTTGAAATCTATGCCCCCCAATAGGTTATCCACTCATTGCTGTGATTGTTTGAGTTAGGTCATCAAGCTCATTTCTTGCATTAGTGGACAATGGCAGAACAAAGTGTGCAGTCGATTCAGGGTTTGCATGAAACTAAGAAAGCGATATATCCTCATTCTGGGCAAATGAAAATAGATGACCATGTGAGTCCTTGAGCAGTTTTTCATTAGGCCACATGTCTTTCCAGAGAAGGATGGTGTCTCCAGTCGCAGGTATGCATGTAGTTATGCCTTTACATATGTCCATGAGAGAGCACACGTCTCTCCACCAAAACGAGCTGCAGCTGGGTTTTGTATGTGGCGGTACATCTGAATCATAGTAGGCGATCCACAATAATAAATCATACATTACACAAATTCCCTCAATATTCTCTCCACTCGTTGGAAACATAGGATAAACTAGGAAATATTCTAGCTTATCTTGTGCTCCAAGTTGATCATGTGCTCATATAAATATATATGTCCACGAGGCTCAGTCAATAATTAACAATTCATCAATCTCCTCTCTGTTCCTTCTACATGGTATCAGAGCCGAGAGGTCATCAGTTAAAGACCCGACTAGCACAATTAAATTGTAACCTACTTTTGGTCCACATTTAGGCGTGAGGGGGAGTGTTGACATATAAATGCATAACCTACCTTTCGCCACCAGCTTGAGCTTTTGCGTGAACCGACTGGTGCGCGTAGTTCTACATGGTATCAGCCTAACCCCGATCCAAATCCTAGCCGTCGCTTCTGCACCGCACCGCCCCGCCCGTACCTAGGGCTCGTCCGCTAGTTGTGCTGACCGGCTACCCTAGAGAGTCTTTCTTTTTCGATCCTTCGATCCGGATTTTCTCTCTCACCAGTCGCATTGAATGGCGTTTATTTTTGGTTTTCCTATCTAAGATCGGTTTTCATTGCTCGCCGCCATCTTCGACCCTACACGTGTCTACTCCAACACAGGTGCGACCGCCTGTCCTCTTCTCCGACATGGAGGCCTCGCACGACACGGTGACCTATCATGGACGTTATTCGCGCGTCACCTCGCCCGTCACCGCCTTGTCCCCGAGTACAGCGCACCTCCACCGATGGAGCAACAAGCTGCCGCTGCGTCGCCCCGTCGGGCCGCAGCACCGCCGCCCTGTAGTTCTTCCCACGGCTGCATCGACCAACACCACCGCCACATCCCCCTTTCGGGTCGTAGTGTCGCGACACGTGGTCCACACAACCGTCCCAAGGCCCTTCCCGCGATTGCACCGACAAGCGCGTTACTATTGCGTTGCCGCTTCGGGCCATAGTGCCACGGCCCGCGGTCCACCGCCGCCCCGAGGCCATTCGCTCCAGGCCGTCCCTGTGGCCGTACCTACCCTCGCGCTACCGCTGCATCGCCCCATCGAGTCGTAGCAAGCGTGGCATGCGGTCCCTGCTGCCGCCCTGAGGTCTTCCTCGCCGTCGCCCCGACCCGCGTGCTGCCGCCGCGTCCCCCTTCAAGCCGAGCGCCGAAACACGTGGTCCACTTCGTCGTCCATGCGTGTCGACTTTAGTTGTGGTATGCGCAACGCCACCTCCCTAGGCGCGGGAATGCCACCATCCGTGACGGTCTTCGTCACACTATCGAGTTCTTCCTTGCCGCCGCGCTCCTAACCTAGCCATCGCCGCCGCCTCCTCTGGCCACCGCCGCCGCTCTTCTTCCAGCTCCACGATGACTACCTCGACACCGGCCACCCCGACTTGACATTGACCATGGCGTCCCTCGTACGACTACCTCGACCACGAGTAGACCACCCTATGCTTTCGGCTACATCAACATCAGCACAAAGGGCTACCGCCTACCTTGAGCAACCTCGTTGGTTTTCACTACAGCCACAACTTAAGCGATGCATCGACTGTTATGACTGTGTGTGTGTGGGGGGGGGGGATATCCATCGGCTTACCCTCAGATTCTTCTCTAGTCTCACCATCTGCGTCGCTACCGTTGTGACTGTGGGGGGATGTTGAGTATTGTGATTAGATTGGAAACATAGGATAGACTAGGAAGTATTCTAGCTTGTCTTGTACTCCAAGTTGATCATGTTCTCCTATGTAGATTCCCACGAGGCTCAAGCAATAACCAACGATTCAACCAATCTCCTCTTTGTTCTTGACAGACAAAGTAGTGACATGTGGATACAATCATTACAATCGTACAAATATGTTGAGCCAAAGTATCTTGCCAAATCTAAATTTACGGCATGAGAAGATCACTATACTCCGTAGTGTCTGAAAATCTAGAGGGATAAATTCACAAAGGCACTCCCTTTCTATTGGCGATGTACACATACATACATTCAAAAGGAAAAATATACACTTTACCACTCACCTCCTTCCATTGTTTCATTGTTGCCCCCTTTCCATTTGTTGGTTTTGTAGCCTTCTAGATAGCCCACCGGCATCAACAACACGTCGTTATGCACCTACACCGCCTTGTGCCCTTGCGTGGGGGCTTCCGCCTACAGGTGTCGTGCGTTCACCAGGCTTCTGCCTGCAGTTGTCGTGCGTTTACCCAGACGACGTGTCACATCCCTGCTAATGTAGGATAGAGACATTTCAGTTCCCAATATTTTACCCTTGGAGATGGATAAGGATGAACACAGGAGAATCAATAAGAGAAACACTCAAATACAAGAACACAAGTCACACATCCACTAACTCCACAATCCCATACAAGCACATAGATCCACAATCAACAAAAGGAAACAAGTAAAAGGTAGTTCTTCCCAAATCCTTGCAGGAATTGAGGCCTTGAAGGGGGTAGTCTTCTCCAACCCTAAGGGAGGAGGTCATCCACATGAGGATCTTCTCCATAGGAGGTCTTGATCTCCAATGGAGTAGGTAAAGGAGCAAAGCTCTCTAGTTCATCTCATATACTTTGCTAACACTAATTCATCCAAGTGAAGGGGTATATATAGTCGCGGGGAGGGGGGGGGGGGATAAGAGGGGTACATGGCTCGCAGGCAATACCGGACGTCCATTGGTCACCGGATGCTCGATGGCTTCTTAGGGACCAGATGTATGGCGGCTTGTCGGGGTCCGGTGGTCTAGAGGCCTTCAGCCTTATGGTATTTTCTGCCGACTTGCTTATGGATAGCCGTCGCCAGATTTTTGGTACGAACCGGATGTTCGATGGCTCGAGACGCGTTGGATGTCAGGTCGCTGTAGAGTTCGTCCACAACTTGTTTTCCTGGGAGGTTCTCCTCGCGCCGCACGTGATGTCTAGTGGTCCCACCGGACGCCCTGTGGTTGTAGCTTTTCTACAGCCTTCCGTCTTGATTCTCTTGCTCGGCTTCCATGCCATCTTGTCCATTGCTCCAAGCTTCTCCATGGCCATCTTCTAGGCACCTAATCATGCATGACATGTCCATCTTGGGTAGTAACCATGTCTCACATGAATGGAAGGGAAAATCACTAAGGATCAAATTAACCTCCTCTTCAATGGCGCGTGCGTGAGCTCTTGTCAATGGTCCACTCGGTGCTTGTGGAGTTGGTGTAGTATCCATGGGGATGACCGTAGGGTGCTTGTCAGGCCCAAGATGCGATTCTATCCCGATCACGTGACACTTACGTGATTGGGGCACAACCGCATTTCGGGCGCTTAGCAAGATTGATATCATTACATCGTACCATTACATACATACATGGGGGATACAACAATACATAAAAGTCACATGAATACAACAACATCAATACAAGGCATCCGACTACGGATACAAACATGAAAAGCACAACGACATCCATCTGCTATCCCAGGCTGCCGACCCGGAACCTAACCCAAGACTGAAGAAGAAGAAGAAGAAATAACTCCAACACAACGAACATCGCTCTCACGTCAAGGCATTGGAAACCTGCACCTGCAACTGTTGTTGTAGTATCTGTGAGCCACGAGGACTCAGCAATCCCATAACCATGGGTAACAAGACTAGCAAAGCTTAATGGGAAGGAAGATGTAAAGTGGTGAGGTTGCAGCAGCGGCTAAGCAAAAGTATGGTGGCTAACTTACGAGTACAAGAATAAGATGAGCATCTATGCAAACGGTCGCAAACTAGTAATGATCGCTAAAGATCCTGAACTACCTACGAGTCAAACATAACCCCACCGTGTTCTCTTCTCAAAGCGAAAAGAGACAGTCACGGTTACTCACACAGTTGTGTGTTTTACTTCGGATCCTCTGTCAAGTTTTCTACAACCGGATATTAACAAATTCCAATCTGCCACATAACCGAGGGCACGGCTTTCGAAAGATCATAACCCTGCAGGGATGTCCCAACTTAGCCCATCACAAGCTCTCACGATCAGCAGAAGTACTAATAATATTACCCCTTATCTTAGGGACAATCCGATCAGGCTCGGAATCCCGGTGCACAAGACATTTCAACAATGGTAAAACAAGTCCAGCAAGACCTCCCGGCGTGCCGACACCCTCATAGTAGCCGCGCGTATCTCGTCTCAAGCCAAGACCGGATGGGTGATGCTACAGGTAAAACCAGCCCTCGAGTTTCCTCGAGGTGGCCTCGCAGGCTCCCCGTTTGGGACTAACACCATCATCACTGGCCCCCCTGTATGTAGAAAGAATCTCGGGTAGCGCTAACTCCCTATGCAATTAATTAATTAATTAAGTTTTTATTATGTTGCAAAAAAAACCAATGTTGGGCCTTGCTGGAGGAGTTTTATTCAAGGACGAAGTGTCAAGGGGTCCCCATATACCCAACCGTGTAAGGAACACAAAATCAAGGAACATAATGCCGGTTTATCGGCTCCTAAGGTGGCATGAGTGGAAAAAAACACCGAGCAAAAGGCCAAGCCTTCCACCCATGCCCAGTATATAGGCGTGTTAAGATATATAAGATATATTGTGATAGTCCAACAACAAGATCCGACATGGATCAATCTTCATCTTCACCTGAAACTAACAACGCTATAAGAGGGGCTGAGCAAGCGGGTAACATAGCCAAACAATGGTTTGCTAGGAAGGTGTCAAAGGTTAGAGGTTTCATGGCAACAAGGAGAGGGGCTGACAATAGTGATGGGTTGCGCGACATATAACGGTAGCATCAAGACAACTAAGCATGGCAATGATAGTAAAGGTATCCAAGGTGATGGTCATCTTGCCTGAGATCCCGCAAGGAAGAAGAACGGTTCCATGAAGAAGACGAAGAAGAAGACTTGAAGACGAACCACGCGAAGACGAACGAATCCTCACGATCGCAACGGGAAAGAACTAGCGAGAAGAAAGCACACAACAAGGTAAACACACAACACAAGAACAAGACAAGATGCTCAACCAAGTAAGATGCAAGACAAGTCTATATATGATGCAATACATGGCAAGGAATGAAGCACAGAAAAACAACACCAAATGACAAGTTTAAATGAGTCCGGAATCAACATATAACAAATCCGGTAAGTCCTCATGTGCATAATTTGAAATTAGTACAGATCTGAACAAACCTTATGTTAAAGTTATTAAACAGCAGGTTAACATGCACCATGATGATCTACACGAAATTCTAGTCAAGTTTCATATAAAGTTTGTTTAATTCGGAGCTACGGCCTAGAAGATATGAGCAAAACAAGACAAGCATGGCAACGGTGCAAGATGCACCCTAACATCAAGCAAACACACTTCAAACATGTAAACAACATGATATTATGATTCTACATGCAAAATCACACAAGTTTCATATAGGGCACACCCAAAACGGAGCTACGGTTCAACACATACACACGAAACAAGATATAACAAGCTGAAGTTAACAGCCACATAGCAACTTTGGAGCAAGGTATATGCTACAGCACTCAAACATGTTAACAAGAAGCATCGATGTGAAATAGACATGTTACTTAACAAGCATGAACTTAGAACACACCCAAAAGCTTGCTGGAACACATTTAAACAAGCATGTCAAGTTGCAATAAAATTATCCAGACTTAGCCAAAATCTGGGAAGGCAAAACATCATCACGATGCTGGCTTCGGAGGCACAAAACAACAAGCATATCAACTCTACTAAGTATATAAAGATCATGGTCATATAGTAGACATAGCATACATCAAACAACTCCACTGTAGCAACTCCATAGGAGGCATGGATCAATAGCAACAAGCTCCACCAAATTGAACGTGCTGATAAAATCCTGACAGGTATAATTTATAGCAAATTGAGAGCAAGAAATAAATAAGCTACAGCAGGTCATATGTGCAAGTAAGAGTATGGATGGATAGACAATAACATGGACAACAAGATATGATCATTGGATATACTAAAACATGCAAGGATTTTAGTGGGGCATCAAGAAAACATAGCATCAGGTTAAACAGATTCCAGACTTAGCAGTTTTTTCACTAAGTATAAAACAGCAACATTGGCATGACATGTTTACAAGCTTGTTTAAGTCACCTCAAGGCATATCATGGAAAGATGATTGCACCACATCAAAGACCATATGATTGTGCTTCTAAAACATATAGACATGTGGCATGAAGACAAATACACCAATAGCAAAGAGCAAGTGAAAACAACATCTCATAACAAGTTTCAGCACTTAACAGCCACATGCACTTTTGCAACAGAGATTAACATGGCAATATGACACCTAACATGAATGCTATAGCAACCACCATGTAGAGCACTTCATAATGAACATTTTGACATATCATATGCTCCATTTGGATAAACATGCACAAAGTTACAAGCATCACAAGTATGCAACAAAATTATAGTTAACAGCGGTTTTAAACAAGTAGCACTCTTGCAACAGAGATTAGGGCATCTAGATGAACTCAAACAAGCATGGCATAATGGAACAAAGTGAAGAGCATAACACCACGATCATTTTGACATATCATACACTCAATTTGGACTTACACACAAATAGTTACAGCCATGCAAACATGCAACATTTTTAAAGACAGAGAAAGGACTTAGAAGAAAAAGTAGACCTCGAGGAGTGGACATCGTCCGGTGTCAGTCGGACACGTCCGTCGGTGGCGCCCTCGGGCCCACCTGGCAGAGGCACAGAGAGAGAGGGGCGGACACGTCCGGGCTCCTCCCCGACATGTCCGTTGGTGTGGCGGCGCGGGGCCCACTCGGCAGTGGTCCAGAGGCGGAGCGGGTCGGAGGAGGCGGAGTGGGTCGGAGGAGGCGGATCCGGTCGGTCCTTGCCCGGATCCAGCCGGAGGAGGTCGCCGGCGTTACAGGCTGAGGCCGGGGGAGCTGGAGCGGTGGCGGGCGCAGCGCCGGCCGGCTCGGGCGGTCGAGGCGAAGAGGCACGGCGGGGTCGACGGGATCGGGGCCGGAGGGGCTTCACGGCGGCGGCGGCGCTTGCTGGAGAACGAGGAGGCGGGTCGGGGACGAAGGGCTGCGGGAGGCGGACGCCTCTGGCCACGGCGTTGGGGACTCGGGCCCATCCGTGGCCCGGGGCGGGCCTGGCCCGGGCTCAGCGGGCTGGCGGCGGCGGGATCTGAGGAGGAAGGCGCGGGAGGCTGACAGTGGGGTCCCGCGCCGAGGTGGTGGCGACGCGGGCTGGCTGGCTGGCCACCAAGTGGCGGGGAGGGGTTCGCCAGCGCTGAAAACGATGAGGGCGGCGGTGGGAGATGATTGGGGACGCGGAAAACAAGGAGGGAGGGGGTGTGGCTGCCAAAAATGGACTAGGGGGAGTCCATTTATAGTAGGGGGGCTAGGGTTTAGGTGTTTGGGGGTGTTTAGGAGCGTTTCGGAGCCACCGGATCACGATCCAACGGCACCGGAGCGGAGGGGGAGTAGGCTGGGCCTAGTGGGCTGTGTAGAGGGGTGTGGGCTGAGATGAGAGGAGAGGACAGAGGCCCGCGGGCGTTTTCGGAGACCGAAAACGTCCGACGTTTTAACCGGCTACTAGCGTCGCTATATATACCCGTTGGGCTATCAAACGAGCTCCAAATGCGATGAAATTTGGCAGGCGGCCTGTCTACACTATAATAAGACCACACGCCAAGTTTCATTCCATTCCGAGAACATTTTCCGGCCACTCATAAAATAAATATTCGGAGGCGCCGCGGGCGCGTGTGCGTGTGTCTCAGAACGGACAACGGAGAGGACGAGGGTACTCGGACGGATGCAAATTTTGAAAACATGCTGATGCAACACACATGACGACATGGCAAGATGCAACACGCAAGCATATGACATGGCAACGACGACGAATAACTGGTTGACACCTGGCGCACCGGTCTCGGGGTGTCATAGTGCTCCGCACCATCCCCACTCACTCCTTGGGAAAGATACGCTCTCGAACCACGATCTTCATCACCATGGGAAGGGGCCAAGTCGATGATGTTGAATGTGTCTCTCACATTATACTTGTCGAGTGGTATGTTGATCTTGTAGGCTTTCTCATTGATGCGTTGTAAGATCTTAAATGGACCGTCCGCATGAGGTAAGACTTGGATTTGTATTCATTAGGTAAGCGATCCTTTCGGATATGGATCCATATGAGATCTCCGGGGTCGTATGCCATTGGCTTCTTAGTTTTGTTGATCTTGGAAGTGTGCCATATGACTTGTCACTCGATGGCGAGCCTTGTGTTTTTGTGTATATTCTTCAAGTATGTGGGACAGACACTCGCATCCATGTTTGTGCGCTCTTGGAGCGGTAGTTGGAGGATGTCCAATGGGGACAATGGGTTGAAACCTATCGGGGAACACAGACAGGGGTATGTGTTTTCCCCTGACTAGTGCCCGGACAACAAGTGTGCAGGCTCAAGGGAAAGTTTGCAGCACCAAGCACCAGGTCAAGACACGAAGAGATCAGCACCTTGAGAAATCAGGGGGCTGGTCAGGGAGATCAAGACAACCAAGATGCAAGACGCCACCAAAAGGAGAACCATCCTTGCCGGGCATGCGAGCCTGGCGAAGAGCTGGACTCCCCCGGCAGCAAGCCACCAAGATTGCCCCGATAGGCTTGCCGGGGCACACGGAGGTAAAACTCCACCTCACAGTGACACCCATCACTAATCAGTGCGGTGTCAAGCTCCAAGGTGGCTTAGTGGCCACCTCTTGCTACGTGGCAGCCATTTCCTACCACAAGAACCACCAGATGACACCCTTCTAGAGACGTGTGATGGCTTCTCGCCCCTCGTTGGTTACCCCAAGTGGAAGGTTGAGATGTAGCGTAGCGGCAAATTTCCCTTGGCAAAGATACCAAGGATCGAATCCTGTGAGACTCCGAGGGTCGACAAGTAGGTGTCAACGGCGCCAGAAACTTAGCGGTTGACGGGACCTGCACACAGATACAGATAACTTTGCTCCCAACGAGTACAGAGAGGTTGTCAATCCCTCCGGCCTTGGTGTTTACAAAGGATCAAACACAAGAGATAATAATGATAGCTATGACTGCAACTAGGAAATAAAAAACAGGAAGTAAATAGAAGGTGTGATCAGCGGTGGTAATATGGACCGGGGTCCCATGATGTTCACTAGTGATGTCTCTCTCCCAAAAGACGATAAAACAACAAAGCGAGGTAAACAAATTACAGCTGGGCAATTGACAGGATTATGTGCGCAAATCAATGCTAACTATGCTACAAATAAAGGTAGAGGCTCAAAAGCATGGGCGGTACGCCAAGGCAAGTAGACCGAAATCCATCTGCATCTACTACTAATCATCCACCTTGAGATATCTATCCAGAACATCTCGCTGGTATTAAGTTGCGAATCCCACCCAAAGTGTAAACTCAAAGCAACAGACAACTGCATTAAAAGAACTTTGCGTAAAGTAAACAATCCTTGCACCCGCAAGTAGAAGCACCGTTGTTTTCTCCCTTGTGGCAACAGCACATCCCCTAGACTCATGTTTCTGTCACTCAAGCTAGTCATCAGGGGGCGTGAACCCACAATCAAGCATAACGCTCCCTCTTGGAGTTACTACCTACTACTTGGCCAAAGCAATAAACAGCAACGGAGAACATGCAAGAATTACTCAAGAACAAAGATATAAAAGAGGTGAATCAAATATATTACTCAAACACAATCTGAACATAGTCTCATAATCCATCAGATCCCAGCAAACTCAGCAAAGCAACAACAGAAAGATTACATATGTGCCTCGATCATGTAGGGCAGCTCACGAGGTCTAAACCATGAAGAGCAAAGAGGGTAGGAGAACATCACATAGCTACTGATCATGGACCCATGGTCCAAGGTGGACTACTCACGACTCATCCGGGAAGCGTCCATGGTGGTGGAGAAGCTCCCGGTGGTGGTTCTCCCCTCCGGCAGGGTGCCGGGAAGAGTTCTCCTGATGCTCCCGATCTTGGAAGCGTTGCGGCGGCGGAACAGAGGCGAGATCGCGAAAAAGGGTTCTGTCCTCGAGGGTTTCGGGATGAGAGGGATATATATGCGAAGGGGGGCAGCCAGAGGCGGAGCAGGGGCCCCAGGCGCCCCCTGGTGCGGCCAGGGGTGGGGCCGCGCTAGGTGGCCGCCTGGGCCTCCCCTGGCTCCCATCTGGCCCATCTTTGGTTCTTCGCGAAGCTTCCTGTACGCTGATTTTTCCTATATTTTTCCTGGAATTTTTGGAGCACTTTAATATGGGGGAAACCTGAAATAGAAAAACAGCAGAAAACAGGAACTGGCACTGTGGTGCACTGAGTTAATAGGTTAGTCCAAATATGATCAAAAGTGTATGGAAGTGCATCAATATCATAGCAATATCACACAAAAGAAGCATGGAGCAAGCAGAAATTATAGATACGTTTTGGACGTATCAACATCCCCAAGCTTAATTCCTGCTCGTCCTCGAGTAGGTAAATGATAACAAGCATAATTTCTGTGGTGACATGCTATCAACCATATAAGAACTTTTAAGTAAAGCAATCAAGGCATGTAATTTAATTCAAGTCATAACAAGCAAGAGTCTATATTAGCATTGTAACACGCAACATAAGAACATAAAGGTGCAAGAGCTCTCGCTGTCCGTGACTCGAATGTCACCAAATGGTGTTTGCGTGCAAGAAAGGGGATAGGGATATACGAGAGAGTAAAACATAGTTTTTGTATTGTTGAGAACTTAATCTACTAAAGTTTTTACACTTGGTCTTCTTTGGAATCTTATCTTGACTCATCCCCAGACCACTAGCCAGGTACAAGTCAAAATGATCCACTCCCTTTCGATATTTTGAGCACTCATGCAATGGATGAGCGTAAGCAAGAAAGTTGACACTTAGGATGGCAAAGAGAGAAAAATGATGAAGGGGGAAGACAAAAAAGGTGTGAAAGGCTCACATCAATGAGGACAATCATAGGCGAGAGAAAGCCAAATGATAGATATGATGTGAGGAGTAGGGATTGCCATGCAATGGATGCACATATGAGCTAAGGTAAGCTCTCCAATGGAACTAGTGGGGGTGCATCCAACTTGCTCGCTCAAGAAGACCTAGAGCTCTTTTGAGGAGGCTCATCATTGGAATATACAAGCCAAGTTCTATAGTGTGAAGGTCCCCACATAGCTATATGCATGAATGATAATCTCTATGGAGTACAAGGTGTAAGATGGAGTACGAGTGTGGATCTCTCAAAAGGAATAGTAGTGTGCCCCCTTCTCTCTTTTTATTTCTTTTTCTCTTTTTTCTATTTTTTTTATTTTTTGTGGCCTCAATGGCTCTTTCTATTTAACTCTCATTTGTCCTCTTTGGGATCTTTTGATTTTGTCCTCTTTGGGATCTTTTCCTCACTTTAGGGGCAACACTCTATATATTACAAGAAGTATAGAAGATCTTTCACACTTTACAAAAGTACTCAACATAAAGAAGATGAAACTATCATGATGTATGCAAATGTATGCCTCTGCCAGTGTAGCAGGATATGCAATGATACTAGCGTGTCATGTAGCAATGATTAGGGCAAGGCCCAACTAGCATGCGGCTCATCGATCAAGCAAAAGCATGTATGACATGAAGATCAAGTCATGAGAAGATGGATGTTGCATGGCAATGTATCTCGGAAAGGCTATGGAAATGCCTTGATAGGTAGGTATGGTGGCTGTTTTGAGGAAGGATATAATGAGGCTTATGATTACAGAGTGTATCGTGCCAAGGATTTGGATGCACCGACGAAGTATGCGCCAACTCTCGAGGTGAGAAAGGGCAATGCACGGTACCGAAGAGGCTAGAAAAATATGGCTAGGTGGAAGTGTCAACTTTTGAATACTCACATTAGTCCGAAGAACTCATGCACTTATTATCGGTAACTCTCAATCTAATTAGGAGGTTCACAAAGAGACAAGTACCCCGAGGAGGAGTGTATGAGGGTTTGGTTATCCTTGCGCATCCTCGACTCATGGTACGTGAGTGTACTCTAATATTCGATCCCTCCAAAGATTAGTGATCCATCTAGTAGCTAAAGTTCTCAACTATTTTGTAGGTTTTCAAAAATAAACACGGATTGCACAAAATACGACATCTATCACTAATAGGCTAAAGCTCTTGACACCAAAAGTTCAGACATTACTCATGGCAATACCTCAAAACTATTGCAAGTTACTACTAAAATTAAATAGCAACCTCAATTACCTACTTTAAGTTAAGACACACAACTCAGTGCAACAGGCAAACTCTCTTAACAAGATAAACATGAAAACTCAAGAGAGTTCAGCAACTAACTAAACAAAAGCTCTTTAAAAAGAAAAGCATGAAAACTAAGAGCTAAACATGACAGCAGCTAAGAAAAGACAAAGAATACACACAGCAAAGATAAGCATGAAAATCCTATGTTGTGTTCTAGGTTGAAGTGGAGCGTGTTTCTCTCCCACACAAAGAAAGCTGGGTTCTAACTTGTTATGAACAGCAAGCAAAGCTAAAGAAAACTAAAAAAGGAAACTAAGAGCAAGACGCTCCAAGCATAGCACATAACGCATGAAGTGATAAGAATATAGTGGAACGAAAGACGAACTGATAATTGTTGATGGAGAAGGGGATGCATGGGGGCATCCCCAAGCTTAGATGCTTGAGTCTTCTTGAATATTTCTTGGGGGTGCACGGGGGCATCCCCAAGTTTGAGCGTTTGACCCTCCTGAATCTTCTTTTATCATCTTCCCTCGCACACTTGAAAACTCCCTTCATACATAACTCATCATAATCTGATTAGCGAGGTTAGTACCCACAATAAAATAATTTTTCCCTACTGGAAATAAAGATAATCTTGAAGAGCTACTGTTTCTCAAGATTGCCAAAAGGTTTTTGCAAAGAAACAGCAAGCTCAAGGTTTGCAAAACGAAGAAAAGGCAAAACAGGACAGAATGTGTGAAAAACAGACCAGCAGGTAGTAAATAATTTTTTCGGGGAAATTCTACAACTCAAATAAAAAAACTCAGAACAGACGCTCGAAAGCCAATTGTATAGAGCACGCTGTCAAAAAAAATCAGATAAAAAAGATGATCTGGTGATTTTATTCGAATTTTTCTGTCCAAGGACAGAATCTGTTTTCTGGACAGCACGTCACAACTTTTGAACTTTCTTGCAATCGGAGGCTAAACTTGGCACAAAGCTGAAAAGAAAAGATACAATGATGATGCTACTGTAGTAACAAACATCAAGACACAACAAAAGCAAAATAAAAACCTAATTCGTTGTGGGCTGCCTCCCAAAAGCGCTTTCTTTTATGCCTTTAAGCTAGGCATGATGCAAAAAGAGAAGATCAAGTTTTATCAAGAGTAAGAGAATAGCTAGCCCGTGTAACGGACTCAGAGGCAACTTAATCTTCTTTCTAGGGAAGTGTTCCATCCCTTTCTTGAGAGGGAATTGGAATTTTATATCCCCCTCTTTCATGTCAATGATAGCACCAACGGTGCGAAGAAAAGGACGTCCCAAAATAATTGGACATGAAGGTTCACATTCAATATCCATAATAGTAAAATCAACGGGAACATAATTGTCATTGACAATGATAAGAACATCGTCGATCTTCCCCAAAGGTTTCTTTACGGAAGAATGAACAAGACGAACACCAAAAGAACAAGGATCAAAAGGTTTCAATTCAAACATATCATACATTCTTTTGGGCATAACGGAGGTACTAGCTCCAACATCACATAAAGCATAGCAAGAGAAGTTATTCAACTTAATTTTAATCATAGGATCCCAACTATCTTCTAGCTTTCTAGGTATGGAGGCTTCTACCCTAAGCTTCTCCTCCCTAGCTTTGATAAGAGCATTAGTGATATGCTCCGTGAAGGCAAGATTAAGTGTGCTAGTGTGGGGATCTCTAGACATCTTGTGAAGAAAACCAATAACTTCAGAAAGGGTGCAATTATCAAAATCAAGGTCACTACTATCAAGTAAAGTGGTAGTGGTGTCCTTTAGGCTCACTTGTTTGGTAGCTTCTATGGTCATAGGAGTTTCTTCTTCTACGGTTGAGGTCATAGCATCACCATTAATAGGTCCAATGGGACTAGGAGTGCATTTGGTGCTAAGAGTTTGGATATCCTCAACAACTTGAATAGTAGCAACAGTGTGGTGGGTAGGAAGGCTCTTAATTCTATCTTCTTCCTCCTTTTCTCTAGCCCATCTCTTTTTAAGTTTAGCCATCATCCTAATGTTTTCATTAATTTGCACTTGAATAGCATTCATAGGAGTGGTCTTCCTCTCCTCAAGAGGAGAAGTTCTAATTTTAAGCAACTCTACCTCATGGGCTAAATTGTCTACCTTCGAAGAGAGATTATCTAGTTTGTCTAGTTTTTCTTCTACACTCTTATTGAAGGCCTTTTGGGTAGTGATGAAGTCTTTAAGCATAATCTCTAGTTCAGAAGTGGAGTTCTTGGTGCTAGGATAAGCATTGTTGTTTCCATAGGAATTAGAGGGGAACGGTCTAGGGTTGCTACCAAAATTACTCCTATAAGCATTGTTATTGAAATTGTTTCTAGAGATAAAGTTCACATCTACTTGATCTTGAGCAATCAAAGAATTTAAAGGAACATCATGAGGATCAATAGAAGATTGCTTGGAAAGTAGAGACATGATCAAGTCAACTTTTTCATTTAGGGAGGAAATCTCCTCGACAGAGTTTACCTTCCTACCTGTTGGAGCGTGTTCGGTGTGCCATTGGGAATAATTGGTCATCATCTCGTCGAGAAGTTTCGTGGCAGCACCAAGTGTAGTTGACATAAAGGTTCCTCCCGTGGCCGAATCTAACAAGTTCCGCGAGGTAAAGTTCAAGCCTGCATAAAAAGTTTGGATAACCATCCAAGTAGTCAAACCATGAGTAGGGCAGTTCTTGACAAGAGATTTCATGCGTTCCCAAGCTTGGGCAACGTGTTCATTATCCAATTATTTAAAATTCATTATGTTACTCCTTAATTGGATAATTTTAGTAGGGGGATAGTACTTCCCAATAAAGGCATCCTTGCACTTGTCCCAAGAATCTATACTATTCCTAGGCAAGGATTGAAACCAGATTTTAGCTCCTCCTCTCAAGGAGAAAGGAAAAAGCTTAAGCTTAACAATATCACCATCTACTTCTTTGTACTTTTGCATATCACAGAGCTCAACAAAATTATTTAAGTGCAAAGCAACATCATCTCCAGCACCGGAGAACTGATCTTTCATAACTAGGTTCAGTAAAGCAGGTTTAATCTCATAAGAAGGTGCTGAAGTGGTAGGTGTAGCAACAGGCGTGCAGATAAAGTCATTGTTGTTATGACTAGTGAAGTCACACAACTTGGTGTTCTCGGTGGAACCCATAGTAGCATCAAGCAAGATAACTATTTTTGCGATTTTTGGTAAGGGACACTAAAGCAAAAACTGAAAGGTAAACTAACAAGACTAAAAAGCAAAGATAAAAGATAGCGTGCAACTCCCCTATCTTGAAGAGTGGAGTCCCCGTCAACGGCGCCAGAAACTTGCTTGATGGCTTCTCGCCCCTCGTTGGTTACCCCAAGTGGAAGGTTGAGATGTAGCGTAGCGGCAAATTTCTCTTGGCAAAGATACCAAGGATCGAATCTCGTGAGACTCCAAGGGTCGACAAGTAGGTGTCAACGGCGCCAGAAACTTAGCAGTTGACGGGACCTGCACACAGATACAGATAACTTTGCTCCCAACGAGTACAGAGAGGTTGTCAATCCCTCCGGCCTTGGTGTTTACAAAGGATCAAACACAAGAGATAATAATGATAGCTATGAATGCAACTAGGAAATAAAAACAGGAAGTAAATAGAAGGTGTGATCAGCGGTGGTAATACGGACCGGGGTCCCATGATGTTCACTAGTGACGTCTCTCTCCCAAAAGACGATAAAACAGGAAAGCGAGGTAAACAAATTACAGCTGGGCAATTGACAGGATTATGTGCGCAAACCAATGGTAACTATGCTGCAAAGAAAGGTAGAGGCTCAAAAGCATGGGCGGTACGCCAAGGCAAGTAGACCAAAATCCATCTGCATCTACTACTAATCATCCACCTTGAGATATCTATCCAGAACATCTCGCTGGTATTAAGTTGCGAATCCCACCCAAAGTGTAAACTCAAAGCAACATACAACTGCATTAAAAGAACTTTGCGTAAAGTAAACAATCCTTGCACCCGCAAGTACAAGCACCGTTGTTTTCTCCCTTGTGGCAACAGCACATCCCCTAGACTCATGTTTGTGTCACTCAAGCTAGTCATCAGGGGGCATGAACCCACAATCAAGCATAACGCTCCCTCTTGGAGTTACTACCTACTACTTGGCCAAAGCAATAAACAACAACGGAGAACATGCAAGAATTACTCAAGAACAAAGATATAAAAGAGTTGAATCAAATATATTACTCAAACACAATCGGAACATAGTCTCATAATCCATCAGATCCCAGCAAACTCAGCAAAGCAACAGCAGAAAGATTACATATGTGCCTCGATCATGTAGGGCAGCTCACGAGGTCTAAACCATGAAGAGCAAAGAGGGGAGGAGAACATCACATAGCTACTGATCATGGACCCATGGTCCAAGGTGGACTACTCACGACTCATCCGGGAAGCGTCCATGGTGGTGGAGAAGCTCCCGGTGGTGGTTCTCCCCTCCGGCAGGGTGCCGGGAAGAGTTCTCCTGATGCTCCCGATCTTGGAAGCGCTACAGCGGCGGAACAGAGGCGAGATCGCGAAAAAGGGTTCTGTCCTCGAGGGTTTCGGGACGAGAGGGATATATATGTGAAGGGGGCAGCCAGAGGCGGAGCAGGGGCCCCAGGCGCCCCCCTGGCGCGACCAGGGGTGGGGCCGCGCCAGGTGGCCGCCTGGGCCTCCCCTGGCTCCCCTTTGGCCCATCTTTGGTTCTTCGCGAAGCTTCCTGTACGCTAATTTTTCCTGGAATTTTTGGAGCACTTTTAATATGGGGGAAACCTGAAATAGAAAAACAGCAGAAAACAGGAACTGGCACTGTGGTGCACTGAGTTAATAGGTTAGTCCAAATATGATCAAAAGTGCATGGAAGTGCATCAATATCATAGCAATATCACACAAAAGAAGCATGGAGCAAGCAGAAATTATAGATACGTTTTGGACGTATCAACGTGTCAAGCAAACAGGAACGCAGCTGGCAAGACGAGCCCGACAAGGGTTGTCCGACGAGCTGTGATGTGACACTAGGCGGTGCATTTAATGCACTCTATCAGTTGCAGAGTTAGGTATGATAGCACTGTTTTCTATCTAATCAGCTTGGAAAGACTAATTTGCCACTATGGTGACCCCTTAACCTATAAAATGAGGCCCATGGAAACCATAAAAAGGATTCGGCCATTCGAACCCGTACACACTCGTACGCGCGACCACTCTCACCCAAGGCGACCTTGCCGGGCAAGAGTGGCGCGTACATTTTCCACGTTTCCACTATCAATCTACCAAATCAGGAGTAGGGTTTTACGCCTCGCGGCGGCCTGAACCTGGGTAAGAACTGCCCGTGTGATCCCCGACGCGCTGATCCATGCTTCTCCGCTCTTTGTGCAACATTCCCATCCCCTTGCCGAACCAAAAGGGACCTCCGTCCCATAGGTGACCGTGGTTATCCCGCGACATCTTTGGCGCACAAGGTAGGGGAAGGCGCTTGCGCGAACCCTAGAGTGCGAGCGGTGCGTCACACTCACCCGAGGCATCGCGCCCCGCGACACCCAGGAGGATGGCTGAAGCAGGACGGAAGAGCAACCCCGCTCTCACACCGACCCCGCTCATTCTCCTCCACCTTCAAGCGCCGTGGTCGTAATGACGACGGAAGCTGTCAACAAGAACTACAATTCCATCCTGAGTGGGCCGGGCAGCCAAGGCGCCCTGCTGATCCCACTCGGAAGGAAGGAGCAATATATTACAGTACATGGCTTTCCTCTCCCTTTCATTCTCACTATTCGACAATCCTGCTACTCTGGGTTTCCGCGCCATTGAAAGTGCGACTATCCCTGGGTGGTTTTGGTAATTCCTAACAACATATAGCTCATTGAACTAATGCTCTTTCAAGATGATCATGCCAGAAAGTTCAATGATTGGCATGGCATGGATTAGGAATGTGGACCCGTCAAAATGCTAAGGACACATGTTGGCTCAAGCTCAAGACTCTACGTTTTATATTTTAGTGATCCAAGATCACATTGAGTCCATAGGAAAGCCAATACTATCAAAAGGGGATGAGGTGTTGCTTAATGGGTTTCTTGATCAAAGCGCTTAGTGATATGCTCCAAAACAATCAACCACTTTCTCACATCCACATATGTCCCAAATCAAAAGTCAAACTCGGCCCCACCGAAAATTTCTATCCGGCGCCACTGAGTTCATTTGACATAGCCACTGCCAAAACCATAATCACTTCGGTCTCATCGAGATGGAATTGCAAACTCTCTGTTTCCCTTCGTAATGTTTCGGTCTAACCGAGATGAGCGATCGGTCCCACCAATTTCGCAATGCAAACTCTCTGTTTCCCCTTCGTAACATTTCGGTCTCACCAAAATGAGCGAATCGGTCCCACCGAGTTTGCCTGACCAACTCTCTGGTTAGTCTATTACCAAAATAGGTCCTACCGAGTTTGTGTAATCGATCTCACCGAGATTACGTTATGCCCTAACCCTAATGAAATCGGTCCTACCGAGTTGATCACATCGGTCCCACCGAAATGCCTAACAGTCACATTATGAACTAAATCGGTCTGACCGAGTTTCATGATTCGGTCCCACCGAGTTTGGTAAATTGTGTGTAACGGTTAGATTTTGTGTGGAGGCTATATATACCCCTCCACCCACTCTTCATTCGTGGAGAGAGCCATCAGAACATACCTACACTTCCATTACTCATTGTTCTGAGAGAGAACCACCTACTCATGTGTTGAGACCAAGATATTCCATTCCTACCATATGAATTTTGATCTCTAGCCTTCCCCCAAGTTGCTTTCCACTGAAATCATCTTTCCACCAAATCCAAATCTGTGAGAGAGAGTTGAGTGTTGGGGAGACTATCATTTGAAGCACAAGAGCAAGGAGTTCATCATCGACACACCGTCCATTACCTTTTGGAGAGTGGTGTCTCCTAGATTGGTTAGGTGTCACTTGGGAGCTTCCGACAAGATTGTGAAGTTGAACCAAGGAGTTTGTACTAGCGAGGAGATCACCTACTTCATGAAGATCTACCCTAGTGAGGCAAGTCCTTCATGGGCGATGACCATGGTGGGATAGACAAGGTTGCTTCTTCATGGACCCTTCGTGGGTGGAGCCCTCCGTGGACTTGCGCAGCCGTTATCCTTCATGGGTTGAAGTCTCCATCAATGTGGATGTACGATAGCACCACCTATCGGAACCACGCGTAAAAATTCTCCGTGTCTACACTTGCGTTTGCTCCCTCAAACTCCTCCCTTTACCTTCATATGCAATTGTTTTACATTCCGCAGCTATACTCTTAGAATTGCATGTGTAGCTTGATTGCTTAACTTGTGCTAAGTTGCTAAATTCTACCAAGAATTAAAATTGGGAAAAGGATAGCTTTTTATTTGGTCAAGTAGTCTAATCACCCCCCTCTAGACATACTTTAGATCCTACAAGTGGTATCAGAGCTTTGGTCTCAATTTACCTTGATTTCCATAGCTTTGGTGATCATAGCCTTGGTTTCACAACCTAGGAGAGTATGGTGTCTAGCGAGGGAAATTACCACCGTAGAGGTCCTTACTTTGATGGTACTAATTTTGCTAGTTGGAAGCATAAGATGAAAATGCATATTCTTGGACATAACCCCGCCGTTTGGGCTATTGTGTGTATTGGTTTGCAAGGTGAATTCTTCGATGGGAAGGAACCGAATTGTGAAGCAACTAATGAGAATTGAAGATGCTGCAATACAATGCTCAAGCTTGCGATATCCTGTTCTATGGATTGTGCCCCGAAGAATTCAACAAAATCAGCCGTCTTAAGAATGCAAAGGAAATTTGGGATACTTTGATTGATATGCACGAAGGTACCGACTCCGTCAAGGAATCCAAGTTGGATGTGCTTCAAAGTCAACTTGACAAGTTCAAAATGAAGGATGGTGAAGGTGTCGCTGAAATGTACTCTAGGCTTGCTCTCATCACAAATGGGATTGGCGACTTAGAAAGCGAAGAGATGACCAACAGATTCATCATCAAGAAGATCCTAAGACCTTGGATGAAAAAATGACACCGTGTGCACATTGATCCAAATGATGCCCAATTACAAAGATCTCAATGCCCAATTACAAAGTCATTGGAAGAATTGTTGCTCATGAGATGTCACTCAAAGATAAAGAAGAGCTTCACAACAAGTCTAGTGGTGCTTACAAAGCCTCATGTGATGCTCCTACATCATCAAGTGAGAAACAAGTCTTCAATGAAGAATTGAGCTTAATGGTGAAGAACTTCAACACGTTCTACAATAATAGAAGCAAAGAGAGAATTTCCAAGTCAAGGTCCTACAATGACAAAAGATCTTCTAGTCGTGATCGGAATTGCTACAATTGTGGAAGACCCGGACACTACTCCAATGAGTGTACGGCTCCCCACAAAAGAAGAGAAGACTCACCTAGAAGGAGAAGTAGAAGAGAAGAATCACCACCAAGAGAGAGCAGGAGTAGAGATGATCGTTATGAACGAAGACCTTCTCGGAGAAGCAAGGTCTCGGAAAGGAAGGACAAATCATCAAGGAGCTATACAAGACGAAGACATCAAGCTCATGTTGGTGAATGGGTATCCGGTTCCGACTCCGATGACCACTCCGAGAGAAGCTATTACTCCAACTCCGAAGATTCTCAAGATGAAGGTGTTGCCGGAATTGCTCTTGTGTCAACCAACTCCTACGACATATTTGTCTCACCAAATGAAGGAATTGGAAGATGCTTCATGGCTAAAGGTCCTAAGGTATCACACCCGAGTATCTTGATTTCAATAGCAATGAAGATGATTTGCTAGGAGATGATGATTTACTTGTTGGTAGCAATAGTGATTAAACCTATGATGAAATTGCTATTAATCATGCTAATCAAGATAAAACGAATGACAATGATAAGGAGAAGATTGAGCGTCTAACTAAAGAACTAAACACTCTTAAGTTAGCTCATGAAACTACCTTGGATGATCATTGGGAACTTTTAAAGACTCATGAGAAGTTATGCTTTGAAAAGCTCAACCTTGAGCAAGAGCATGAGTTCTTAAAGGCAATCAATGATGATCTACGCAAGAAAAGTTCTTCTTACATTGCCAAGCGTTTACTCTTGTCTACTTACATGACACAAGTAAAATCTAGCAACAAGAACAAGAAAGATTCTTCCTCTAGTAGTAACAACAATCATGATAAATCCAATATTGTTGCTTCTAGTAGTTCTCTTGATTCCATTAATGATTTTCTTAGCCAAGTTACACTTGAGCAAGAAAATAGTTTATTGAAGGGAATTATAGATAAAGGTGTTTACAAAAGCCTTGCCGGGAGTAAGCAATTTGAGGAAATTGTACGCAAGCAAGGAAGACACCGGAAGAATCAAGGTGTTGGTTTTGAAAGAAAGTTCAATGCCAATGGAGTTGAGTGGGAAGACCATCAATACCCCAAGACGAAGTTTGTTCCTCAACAAGAGAAGTATGATCCCACTTCTTTTCAAGGGACACAAGCACAAGATGATCTTCCACCACAAGACCACAAGCTAAAGGGCAAGGACAAGCTTCAAGAAGAGATTGATGCATTTGAAGAAGCTCCCAAGGCCTTGGTCAAGTGGGTTCCGAAGACTACATCAAGTTCTACTTCATCAAGTACGACTACAACTCCAAGGATTCCCATCAAGATGGTGCGGATCCCGAAGAAGAAGAACTAGAGAGTTCTTGAGGGTGACTCCGCCAACATTCTTCACTCATATCATTCTGGCAAGGACAAGTGCAAATAACTTTCACATTTTGCACTAGTTCAAGGAGTCACAAACCCTCTTGTTGGTAAGATAAGGGACAAGGCAACCTAATGCTTTCATGGAGACCATCTTGTGTGCAATTCACTCTATGTCCATGGACATGTTTGTTTGTTCCTTGTGGGGCTAACCCGTGTAGGTATTGAAAGTGCAACTCACTCCAATGGATAGCTCCAAATGATCTACATCAACATTGAGCATCTACATCTTCAACACCTACATGAAGTCATCATCGACAAAATCCAAGGTTAGTTCATCCCTCTTAGGGGGGATATCACATCTAGGGGGAGCTTTGCTCTAATCAATTGAGCTAAAGCAACTCGAATGATGTGAACACAACAATGTTTTATGAAAAAGTGGTAACCCCACTGGTGCTTAAACGATGAGTATGACCTATGATCAAATGTTCTCATTTGACTCCTAAGTCAATATACTCACATATAGATGACCTAGTCATCGCCAATTTCTTGATAGATGCTAGAATGGTTGTGCATGCTTTGCCACATGTTTCATTTGCTATCTTATTGTGTGAGCATGTTGAATGCATATTTTTCTCATTCGAAGACATCCATTTGTTGCTTTGATTGTTTGGCTCTTTTTCTTTTGCCAAATGGATGAACACGAATGCCTAAGAACCTCCTCTAGCTATCTATGCTTTTCTCGTCTCAAACTCTATTCATGCTACATCATAAAGTTTGATCAAGTCAGATTCGAACCACTCTGTGTGAGGTGCACTCGGAGTCCCCGATTCGTCATAGACTTAAACTTCCAAAACCTCTTTGTGCATTTCGGTATCACCGAGTCATCCATTTCGGTCACACCGATTTCACTAAGTTCATCTAGGTTTTCAATCTCGGTGCAACCGATTTGAACTTTTTGGTCACACCGAGTTGTTCCACTCGGTCACACCGACAGGGTCAGGTTATATATACTGACGGGTTGAATTTTGGAAAACTTTCCAAAACCTTCTCGCCCGTGCATGACCTGCTCTGCCGTCTCGGGTGTCCGGATCAACTCCTCGCCGCCAGCGACATCCCGCCGCTGGTCTCCGCCGCCGTCAACGGCAATCAGCCCCGCCGTTGCCGCCGTAGCAAGTTCACCGCCGAGTTAGGGTATGAACTTGATATTTGTGCTATTCATTAGCTCTGATTCATAGCACATTGCTTTGCCATGATTCTTGCCACAATTGAAATCATCCTGTCCAGCAGAAACATCCTTAGATTAGTTTTGATTCGAAAAATTTAGGGTTAGGTGTCCGCCGAACTCATCTCGGACCGACCGAGTTGTAGAAATCGATCTCACCGATTTGGCATAGGCCATTGCAGATGTGATTTTCGGTCTGACCGAAAATTGCAAATCGGCGCGACTAAGTTCAACTCTCCGTGAAACCCTAGCAATCTCGGTGCCACCGAACTGTGACTCGTCTGACCGAGTTCACTAGTTTAGGTTCCAGAATTGCTTCGTATCACCGAGTTTAACAAATCGGTAGCTCCGAAATGCTTTCTGTAGAGAACTAAAACTAAGTTTTTTGAGTCATCTGTTTTGCAAAAACTCTACACTTTGTGATGCTTATCCACTCTACCTCATATACATCTATTCACAGGGTCTGCTGTTAGTGTGTTTGCCCAGATGTCTGATCAGAGTGACAGCCAAAACTTGTCTGAGGAGCAAGTCAACATGAGTGAGGGCACTAGTCCCTCTAGCAAATCTGATGAGGGTAGCAGGAGCACACCTAGCAACTTGCCTAAGGCAGCTACCAAGACAAGAAAGAAGAAGACTTCTAACACTTATGATGAGGACTTTGTGGCTGATGAGGCCACTTCAAAGAAGAAGGTGCTCATGAAAGAGTATGGCACAACTGCTGCAACTAAGCCAGGTTTGAACAAGAAGGCACCTGCCAACAGAGCTCCAATGCCTAAGGCCAGAGCCTCTACTCAAGAGACAATGATTTTCACTCTTGAAACCAGAGATGATGAGCTAGGAGGAGCAAATAAGTGAGCAAGAAAAACCACAGCCAGAGTGATTGGCAAGCCATCCATGAGAGAGGACGATTATGATGAAGCAGAAGAAGAGGAAGAGGATGCTGCACCAGCATCGAAAGCTCAGAAGCTTATGGGAGATGCAATCAAGTCTGGGGCTGCTCCCAAAGCTGCTGCTCAAGCCACCAAGTCTGCACCTAAGAGAAGCACTAGGAATATTCCAGCTTCAGAAAAGAACAAGGCCCCAGTGCCTGAGATTGATGAAGATGCTGAGGTCCAAGTGCTCAGAAAGTTGAAGCCCAAGATTCCTGATCATGATAACACTCATATGGTTGCTGAGGACATGAAGTCTCAGAAGGATGGAAGTCTCAGAAGATGGAGACAAAGTGACCCATATGCTGTGAGGAGAAGGACTATTGTGGATTATAGGTTCCATACCAAAGAACAACACGACTTATATGAGACAGTTCTGCTTGACAAGAAGCCCATAGTGTGTGACGTGAGATGGGTTGATTGGGACTACATCAAGAACAATGAAGATCATTTTCCAAGTGTGCTTGAAAGTTTCAAAGCATGTGGTGTTGACAAGTTTGTGGGTCTGAAGCTGACCAAATGGAATGATGAACTCATCATGCAATTCTACTCCACAACTCACTTTTATCCTGATGGTAGAATTGTATGGATGTCTGAAGGTACAAGGTACCAGTCAACTGTTAATGAGTGGGCCAAGCTGATAAAGGCCCCTAAAGAGCATGATGATACTTGGATGTCTATGCCAAGAAGAAGCAAGACCACAACTCCATGGCAAACATGTACAAAGAGATCCAAGATAAAGCTTTGGAAACACACCAGCTTGGATCTGTACATTTCTTGTTGTCTGGTCTAGCCACAATCAACACAATCTCGAGGCATACATTGTTTCCCAAATCAGGAGATCAGAAGATGATCATAGGCCATTCAATCAACTTGCTACATATTTTTGATGTGCCTCAGAAATTCAAAGTTATGAGCCTGATTGTAGAGACAATCAAGAGGACTGCTGCAGATCAGAAGAGATCATGTGGGTATGCTCCACACATTCAGGAGCTCATCAACTCCAAGATGGGCACAGGCATATACTTGTTGGACAAGGAACATCTACCCCTATATCCTGACTTTGAGGATAACACAGTTGTGATGGATGAGAGTGAACCTTCATCAGTGCAAGCACAGGAGAAGAGAGCCAAAGTGTCGGGACCCCGATCCTAAGTCACACCGATCTAGCATGTAACACACCATATCACCTTGCGGCCTCACGCACGGTATTCCACGGGTGCCACCTTACCTGGCCCGGGACCGTTTGCGCATTTTGGCTCATGTATATGATAGTGTCGCTAGCATCCATATGACAGAGAACCCGGGCTGACATGACCAGTTATAAACCAAAAGTGGCACTAAATTACAGAGACATGCATTCATGACCCAGCAACGAACGTGTCGGTCATCAACGTATGAACCCAAGTCGTAGCAAGCTACAGGGACTTAAAGGAACAACGCGTGACATTTCCCCTAAGGGACATACACATGAACGAAGAAGGACACATGCCGGTCAGCCTAAGTGTTCCGGAGCAGTAGCAAGCTACCAAGGCTTAGTGGAAGCACTAGGAGACATTTCGCTGTAAGATAGGCTACCAAGGGTAAACAACTAGGTGTCGGATCCCACACATACCAATCATTTCAATAACATACACACAATATGCTCAATATGTGCAAATACAACATGGCATCATAACAAGACTCTAATAAACAAAGTATTTATTCATTAGGCTCCGAGGAGCCAAATATTACAAACATGGGTCTCATGACCCAACATTCAGAGCATACAAGCAACAAGCGGAAGCACAACATGTCTGAGTACAGACATCTGCAAATGAAAAAGGCTGAAGAGCCTGACTATCTACGACACTCGTCCAAGAACGTAGCTGAGGTACAAGCTACTTGGCGAAGTCCAAGCGGAACTACTAGTGAGACATCAATCTCATCTGCAAAACATAAATTAAACAAACATGAATACAAAGGTACTCAGCAAGACTTACATCAGATCCTATCATACATGCACTTGTATCAAGAAGGCAAGTGGGGTTTAGTTGCAGCAAGCCAACTTTGACTCAGTGGCTAATCTGTTCTACGACTGCTGGTAACTCTTTTGAGGTGGCGCACACGAGTCCACTAAGCACCACACAATACACCACTATGGATTCATCCCCGTCTCCCTATGAGAAGGCCATCCATAGCACTCACACTTGTCTTGAGTATTTTAGAGTATCCACTTCAAGTTGTCTATGTACCACGTAAGCATCCAAGAAGTCCATAACCGTGGACCCGGCTATTCGAATAGATCATGTTAACCCTGCAGGGATGTACTTCTTCACACACGCTCTCGCCACTTACCGCCATGTACATCTCGTGTATCTCGGCAACCTTCAAGCGGAAGCCTGGCGAGGTGTCGGCCATGACCTGACTAACCACACAAGACTCTAGTCCAGGTTTATCGCCTATTCGGGTTCCATCCGTAAGGAGATCCGGCCGGGGTGTCGCTCACGGCCCCAAATGATGTGCGCAGGGTTCCCAAGCCCACCTCGCCGAGTGGATCTACGCTTGGTACACCGTGCCACGGTGCCTAGTCTGTCCCAAGCCCACTGGCCGAGTGCCACTTGGTAGACTACTAACACTACCTACAAACACCAGAAACTAATTGCAACTCCTGGACAGAGACCAAGTCGGTTAATAAGTCGAGAGGGGCACTTAAGCGTTCCAATGCGTGGTAGTAGCTAGTCATTGGACAACATACACAGAACTCAGTTCTTAGGGACGGTTCCAGTGAGACAACCCACCATGTACTCCTACATGGCCTCTCACCGCTACCTTTACCAAAACGCGTTCACACACTTAACTCTCAGCATCAGAACATATCATTGCACTCCAATTCATTCCCGATGAATCAGACCTGACACACTCTAAGCAATAGCAAGCAAGGCATGGTAAGATCACAACATGGCTTCAATAAACTCCTACACATGCTAGTGGGTTTCAATTATTTACTGTGGAATGACAGGTCATGCAGAGGAATGGGTTCAACTACCGCAGCATAAAGTAGCAGTTGAAGTCGTTGTTGTCCTAATGCAATAACAGGGAGCAGGAGCGAGAGAGGGGTTGTATCAGAATGAACAAGGGGGTTTGCTTGCCTGGTAAACAACGTGCAGAGCACTGCTCCTCTAACAGGTACTCTGGATCGGTCTCCGGAGCTGGACCTATCGAGAAGAACGGCGCCGACAATCAAACACAAGCATATGCAACAATATGATGCATGAATATGGCATGAAGATATGATGTTGTTGAGCTAATGCAACTAGCATTTTAATTGGTTGAACTCCATTTGAACCAAGGGTTCAAATGCAACTCTAAAATAAGTATTTTTAAATGCCAATTATGTGTTTTCATATAAACAGTAGGTTTAACTTCATTTGTCATGCATGAAAATGTACAGATGGATAGATTGAATTTTTCTGATAATTTTTCATATATAAATTATTTCATTCTGAGCTACGGTTGAATTTCTGTGATTTTTTGAAGTTTAAACAATTTTCTGGATTTTCTTAAGCAAAAACAATTCCAGAAAACGTTTATTGCATCAGCACTGCGTCATGCTTGCATCAGCAAGTCAACAGCGCTGGCTCAGGTCAAACTTGACGTGTGGGGTCCACACGTCAGTGGCTCAGCAAACTAACTGAGTTAGTTAGCCCTAATTAACTGGCCAGGGCCCACTAGTCAATGACTGTAGGACTAACCTAATTAGTTAATTAACACTAACTGGAATAATTAGCCGGGCGGGGCCCGCAGGTCAGTGAGAGAGGGGGGGGGGGTCAACTGGGCAGTGGGGGAGTCAAACCACGCCGGTCAGCGGTCAAACCCACCGGCGGCTCGACGCCGGCGTCCACAGACGCGGCGGAGGGGCACGGAATCGCCGTTCCGGCGGTTATTTGGGCAGCGGAGACCACGGGCGAGGAGCTGGGACTCGTCCGCGTCCATTCCAACGAGCAGCAACAGCTAGGGCGGCCGGAGCTCACCGGAAACGAGCTCGCGGCGGCGCCGGAGTTCGGGCCTCGTCGGAATTGGAGCTACATGGCACGGGGAGGCCAGGGGAAAGGTGCTACGAACTCCTGGTGAAACGGCGAGTGCGGTGGTGTGCTCGGTTTTGAGCTTGCGTGGCTGTGGCCACGGCGGCGGCATCGCCGGCGGCGGTGAGGTCGGGCATCAGCGGGGATAAGGCCTAGAGGTCGCAAACGACGGCAAGGACATGGGGGAAAGAAGGAGAAGCTCACAGTGAGGCGGCGGAGTAGCTTAGTGGGCTCGGGGACGCGTCGGAGACGGCGAATTCGTCGATGGCGTCCGGTGGCCGTGCGAAGAAGAAGAGCTCGGGGACGCGGTCTCAGGGCGTCCGGGGTCCTGCGGCTCGGCGTAGAGGTTCACGGCGGCGGGGCGGAGCTCTGAGGCTCGTCGGAGAGGCGAGGGAAAGGCAGTGGCTACGGTGGTTGCGATCGGCGGCGACGACGGCGCTCGGGACCGAGCGGGAGAGAGAGCAGAGGAGAGGGGAGGGGCCCAGGGAGAGTGCGA
>LR738714.1:263560811-263613609 GCA_902687465.1 Secale cereale | reverse complement strand
GGGGCGTGGCTCGTCCAGAAGCCACCAGGCGGCGAGGGGGATGAAGCAGGGAGGCAGGAGGTGGCGCGGCGCGGCGGAGCACGCGTTGGGCACGCGCCCCGGCCTCCTGGCGCGAGGTTGAGGGTGACTGGCGCTGCCAGTCACCTGGGCCGGCTGCTGGGCCAGGCAGTTGGGCCACCAGGGTGGCATAGGTAAGTCCTTCCTTTTCATTTTCTTTTCTATTTTTCTGGCATTTGTTTTGATTTAGTTTCTAAATTAAATCAATTATTTTCTTCTGACATTTTTATTTTGCAGGGACCTAGGAATTAATCCAAGCCCCTCAAAATAAAGAATCAGAATTTTGGACATATATAACATATACAATAAATATATATCCAAGCAAATAACTATTGCATTAATTCCAAATGCCCAAAATAAATACTTATGAGCTCCTAATAATATTGGTTTGATTTTTATCTCTAACCAATATTTTCAGAGGGCCACATGAACATTTTCTTGGACCTTTTTGGAGCAATTTTTATTTGGGTCATTTTCAAAAAGGGTTTCTGAGGGTTTCACAAGTCCTCAATTCAATTTCATTTGAAATTTAAACATGATGCAAACAACAAGACTAACCTAGTGCATACCAGAACTAGGGTTGTGACACAAAGCTAGAGCTGAGAAAACTGCCAAGATGCCAACTGTTGAAGAGGCATCTCAAGTGTCCCTCAAGTCAAAGCAAGATCAAATGGCATATCTGCTTCAAGCAACTTTGAGGATTGAGAAGGGCTTGACCACCCTGACTCAAAATCAGGAGAGCTTGGAGAGGATCATTGAAGCAAAGTTCTATGGTCTTGATCTGAAAGTGACTGAGATACAGACTGAAGTTGAGCAGCTCTAGGAGGAAGCAGAGGAGAGGAGAGGGCAGGCTACCACAGATGCCTTGCAGCGAGTGCCTAGAGGTCAGAGGTCTGCTGCAGTGCCTCTACTAGATACAAGAGCTACTACATTAGCACCAACAACTACAGCTTCAGTGCCGCCTCCAGTTGCCACTCCACCAGCTCCAACTACATCATCTGAAGCCTTCGTCATTGGAGTTCTCTCTACACCGCCTCCCGAAGACCAAGCCTGAGAGACGCATATCACTATGCATTTTCGAACTTTTTGGTAACTTGTTGACAAAGGGGGGAGAATATGTATAGATCATAGGCTTCGAGAGAGAGTGTTTTTACTTCTTGGTCTCTTGCTTTTGGTTGAACTTTATTGTGTGTTTGCTTGATACTCTACGTTATGTGTGTGAGATACTTGTTTGATCATGTGATTGATCATATGCTACCTTAATGCTTGCTTGAATGATATTACCTCTTATATCCCTATATGATCATTCACTTTGCTCGGTGATGAGTGCATGCTTTTAGTTTATATCATTTTGAGCGCTCCACCAAGATGTATGTGACATGGAAGAGTAACCCATGATCCTAATCAATTGTGCATTTGCATTCAAACACAAATCTTAGTTAATACACAAATTTAGGGGGAGCTCTTGCTTATCACATACTTCTCAAAGCGACGATGTATTTAAATCTTATTATCATTTGTCGAAGCTTTGATCTATATGTTGTCATCAATTACCAAAAAGGGGGAGATTGAAAGTGCAACTATCCCTGGGTGGTTTTGGTAATTCCTAACAACATATAGCTCATTGAACTAATGCTCTTTCAAGATGATCATTTCAGAAAGTTCAATGATTGGCAAGGCATGGATTAAGAATGTGGACCCCACAAAATGCTAAGGACACATGTTGGCTCAATCTCAAGACTCTACATTTTATATTTTAGTGATCCAAGATCACATTGAGTCCATAGGAAAGCCAATACTATTAAAAGGGGATGTGGTGTTGCTTAATGGGTTTCTTGCACAAAGTGCTTAGTGATATGCTCCAAAACCCTCAACCACTTTCTCACTTCCACATATGTCCCAAACCAAAAGTCAAACTCGGCCCCACCGAAAAGTTCTATCCGACGCCATCGAGTTCATTTGACATAGCCACTGCCAAAACCCTAATCACTATGGTCTCACCGAAAAGGATCTCAGTCTCACCGAGATGGGATTGCAAACTCTCTGTTTCCCTTCATAACGTTTTGGTCTAACCGAGATGAGCGATCGGTCCCACCGAGTTCGCAATGCAAACTCTCTGTTTCCCCTTCGTAACATTTTGGTCTCACCGAAATGAGCGAATCGTTCCCATCGAGTTTGCCTGACCAACTCTCTGGTTAGTCTATTACCAAAATAGGTCCTACCGAGTTTGTGTAATCGGTCTCACCGAGATTACGTTATGCCCTAACCCTAATGAAATCGGTCCTACCGAGTTGATCACACCGGTCCCACCGAAATGCCTAACAGTCACATTATGAACTAAATCGGTCTGACCGAGTTTGATGATTCGGTCCCACCGAGTTTGGTAAATTGTGTGTAGCGGTTAGGTTTTGTGTGGAGGCTATATATACCCCTCCACCCACTCTTCATTCATGGAGAGAGCCATTAGAACATACCTACACTTCCATTACTCATTATATTGAGAGAGAACCACCTACTCATGTGTCGAGACCAAGATATTCCATCCCTACCATATGAATTTTGATCTCTAGCCTTCCCCCAAGTTGCTTTCCACTCAAATCATCTTTCCACCAAATCCAAATCTGTGAGAGAGAGTTGAGTGTTGGGGAGACTATCATTTGAAGCACAAGAGCAAGCAGTTCATCATCGACACGCCGTCTATTACCTTTTGGAGAGTGGTGTCTCCTAGATTGGTTAGGTGTCACTTGGGTGCCTCCGACAAGATTTTGGAGTTGAACCAAGGAGTTTGTACGGGCAAGGAGATCGCCTACTTTGTGAAGATCTACCCTAGTGAGGCAAGTTCTTCGTGGGCGATGGCCATGGTGGGTTAGACAAGGTTGCTTCTTCGTGGACCCTTCATGGGTGGAGCCCTTCGTGGACTCGCGCAGTCGTTACCCTTCGTGGGTTGAAGTCTCCATCAACATGGATGTACGATAGCACCACCTATCGGAATCACGCGTAAAAAATATCCTTTCCTACACTCGCGTTTCCTCCCTCAAACTCCTCCCTTTACCTTCATATGCAATTGTTTTACATTCCGCTACTATACTCTTAGAATTGCATGTGTAGGTTGATTGCTTGACTTGTGCTAAGTTGCTAAAATGTGCCAAGAATTAAAATTGGGAAAAGGCTAGATTTTTATTTGGTCAAGTAGTCTAATCGCCCCCCTCTAGACATACTTTCGATCCTACAGTCATCAACGTCGACGAGCATGCGCGATGCTCGGTTCAGCATCTACCCTGCTTAGGGAAATCCCGAGTAAACTGCGAGCGCAAGTCCGTTGATTGACCACCCGGCAAGTATGCACCAGCAAGGCCGCCCATGCTGCATGGTGTTTCGTGCCCTCTACCATTGGATCGGTCAAGACGTGTAGAAAGGAAGAGAGGAACACAAATGTTACCTAACCTAGCTTCTTATCATCCCAAGATGTACCTATGCTTTGAGCTGACCCGTGCTGGGGGCTAGAGATCGATATGTATCGGCCGCGCTGTCCTTTCGGAAGCATGAGATCCACGCGGGCAATCGCCTCCAGGGGAAGAATAGATGAAGATACAGATAAAAGCTAAGTTCATGCCACCCTTACATCACTATGAACCTTCTGAGTTTACATATTTGTTTATCCCTCGAGTATCTCAGTGTTCATTTGAAGAAATCTTGTGCATAATGGTACCTCTGCTAGATTCTTATCTGCACCCTCGTTCCGGTCAGAGCCTGGTCGCGGAACGGGCGGCTGCGTTAGAAACTACTGAGGGAAAACTTGCCAGGACACATCCACGCCAAAATAACTGTTAAGGGCCAGCCCCTTACGACCATTGCAGCAATATGGTACCGGCAGGCAACCTGAATACACATAGAGACCGATCATACGAACACTGCATAGATAAAACTCAGAGGGATAAACATGTATCTTAGATCAGATTAAAGTTTTTATGCTTCGTTCGGAGCGCAGATAGTATGATGCCTAAACAAAAAAGCACACATAACCATTTGGATTACAGGCCTGTACAGTGGCTACATTGGTTCAACACCGAGCTTGGCGGCTTCGCGAGGTAGCTGGGACCTCGAGGACCTTGGCGGCAAGAGGAGTGGCCTTCTTCTTAGTAGCAGCGACATCCGCACCCGGCGACGGCTTCCTGAAGCCGTCGTTAAGATCGAGATATGGGTGGAGGTAGGACAGGTTGCTTAACACCATGAGAAGGGCGATGTGGGCAAGTTTCCAGGATTCAACTACGAAGCGGCTAGCCCTCTCTTGTTCGTGCGTCTTCAGCCTGTCAACCAGCTCATCGAAGTAGATTTTTAACCTGACACTGGGAGCCTCCCGCTTGCTGGACAACAAAACCGGCCCCTCCGTGCCCATGGCCGCGGCCTGGGCACTGAGACGCTCAGCAACGTCAATCAAGCTCTTGGTCCATAGGTCGACCAATTTAGATTGATTCGCCAGTGTGTCTTCAGCATCCTTTTGAAGGTGCCTTGCGGCATCCAAATCCTTCCTCAACTGCTGCGTGCAAGCTTCGTGGGATTCCGTAGCACTCTCCAAGGTGCCGATCTTGTCCTTCAGGCTTTCAAGGGCACCATTGGCGTCTTCAAGCTCCTGGCCCTTGGAGGAGAGCTGCGATCGCATATCTTCTAGGAGGGTCTCCGCTTTCCGCGCTTCCTCCTTGAGGGTATCTACCTCCTTAATGCTGTGGGCAAGCTCTTAAATCAGTTTAGCCACCTGCTAATCAAGAACAAGTTTGGCGGAGGACGCTGCGATGAGATCATCGCCAAGTTTCTTCAGCTGGGCAAAAGACTCAGCAGTAAGGGCATCCAAGGCGAACTTGTGTGTGTCCCCCTGTTCCTTGGTGCGTTGCTGCACAAGGGCCTCTAGCTCATCATCTTTGGCATAGAGGGCGACCTCAAGTCTCTCCTTCCGGAGGGAAATTTCCCGCTTCCTGGTGTCCAAGAGCACCTTGCGGTCTTCCAAGCGCACTTCCCGAGCAATGGCGTCCTCCTTCGCCATCAAGACCGTCTCCTGCTGCCTCATGAGGGCCCGGAACTGCTTGCCATGCCAGTCACGCAGCTCCGCTCCCTTATCTTTCAGCTTCTGGTCTACCTTGTTGGTGGACCGGCGCTGCTCCTTAAGCTCCTGCCATTTTCGGCTGTGTCGCTTCCGCATCTCCTTGATGCTCGCTGCCATGGATTCCATAAGGTACAAGTCCACGGTGACGTCAACAGAGTCATACACCTCCTCGACTCCTTGGTGCAGCGATGCAAGTATCTGCCGAAGTTCTTCGTCGAACTCTGCGCTCGTCGTCATCAACGAGTCGGGAGCTGCGGAGCCGGACTACGCCAGCACCAAAGGCAAGCTGTGTGAAGATGATGGCGGGGCTGCCACCGGCGTGTCGAGTGGGGGAAGAGGACCCATGGTTTGGAGGGGGATCTTTTCCTCGATCATGACCCCTGATCCAAATCCGCTACCGTGGGTCTCAATGGGCTCCTTGAAGGGACCAAGAGGTCCCTCGGCATCCAGTCCCCGCCCCACCGTGGCGGCAATCTTGGTCACCTCCTCGGCGGCGTCCTTCCCTATGATGGACACAACCTCCAGCAAGTCCGACTCTTCACTCGGGGGAGCTGTACACAGAATCAACAAACAGTAGCAAGAGTACAAAGTCAGGGATATCAGAGAAACTAATCGGAATAAGTTTGAAGATAGAGATTGATGGATTACCCGAAGAGGTTTGCCGGGCCGGAAGTTCAGTTTCCCCGGCAACATCAGCTGTCGGGACAGAGTTGCCGCCCTCTTCCTTGGAAGTTTCAATGTCACCCCGGGAAGGTCCTTCCGCAGAGGCCCTTGGTGGTGATCCATCAGCTCCGGCAGGCGGCGAGATGGGCTGCCCTTGGGAAAGCCCGCCCTGTCGGATTACGGGCTCCGCAAAACCCAAGAAGTTCGAACACAGGGGCGTGAACAAAGATCTCTCCCACTCACGCCTACCTAGCGTTTCTCCCTCGCTTGGTGAAGAGATTCGAGCAAACAACAAGTGAAGCACGCAAGAGTTTACCCAGGTTCAGGCCACCTTGTGGTGTAAAACCCTATTTCATGCTTTGGTGGATTGGCCTCAGGAGGGCTAGAATATGAACTAGTACAACGATTCCCGAGCTCAGGAGGTGAGCTCAGGTGGGTTGGGAGGCAAGTGTTCTTGCTCCTTTGCGTGGCGGCAGAGTTTATGGATCTACTCCACTTGACTGGACTTGGCTCCCCCTTCATAGTGAGGATCCTAGCTACTTATATAGGCGGCCAGGGTCCTCTTCCCCTGAAATGTTTAGGCGGGAAGGGATCCCGCAACGGCCATTTTTGAGCGGGAACACAAGGACGTTCCTACCCTGACGAAAGCAGTCTTCGCCTGCAAAAGGATCAAGCGGTGACGCGGTGGTGGGCTCGGCGGTGACATCCTCCCTATCGTCCTTGCGGTCTTCGATCTTGTTGCACCAAAGGGGAAACCTTTGTCCCGCTCCTCGGGAACCTGCGTCTGCGCTGCCTCCTTTGCACCGAAACGGCAACTGCGCCGCTGGCGGGCGCTGGCACCCGCTGGCGCGGTGCGTCACTGCTTACATCACTGCCTCCTCCCGAGGCAGGTTTGGCCTTGGATTCTCTGCCCCTCCGGAGCACCTTGCCAAAGCCGCTCTTGAGGGGGTCTTGACGTTGTTCTCTTCGCGAGGCCTAGCCCCCTCGCGAGGGTCTTCGGCAGCTGGTCGATCAGCTCGGCCATACCAGGCCGTGGTAGGAGCGCGTTGCGGCCCGCAGACAGGCAAGTCTAGGTACCCTGGTTCCCAGGACGTCGACAGTAGCCCCCGGGCCCAAGGCGTGCGTGGAGTTGGCTTCGGGGTGAAGCCTTAGCCGAGGACGAAGCGCTGCGGGCCCCAAAAAGGCTGCGGGCCAGGCTAGCGCGTGACGGTTGGATGGGACGTGGGCGACCCCGCTCCCCACACCGTCTCGGCAACCGTGCGTCTTGACAAAAAGGGGCCGTCTCCGCTACGGGGAAGTTATCGCTTCCCTTCCTTCCTGCTCAGATCTCTTCCCCCTACGCCTCTCGCCTTCCTAAATTGCCTGCATCCTCCGACACCTTCAACAATGGCGAAGAGGAACAAGGGTACCGTGCCGGCATCTGGATCTGCCTCTTCCCTTGAGGTGACACTCGAGGAGTCCTCCATTACCAAGGAGGAGGACTACTTAGAGGTCCAACCTTCCTTGTCGAGCGTCCACAACGAGCATGGCCCGACCGGGATCTGGGCCGGATCCACCACGACGCGGATCTTGCCAAAGTCCTGCTACCCCTTCTTTCTCTACATCATCTCCGTGGGGCTCGTGCCGCCCTTCTCAGAGTTCTTCTACGCCATGTTGGAACATTACTCGGTGCATGCTCTCCATATCCAACCTCGCTCCATCTTTGTCCTGTCGCTCCTCTTTGCCTTTTACTACGAGGCGCTCGTGGGGGTGAGGCCGACTGTCACCCTCTTCCGCCACTTCTTCGCCATGCGCCGGTATGACGAGGGTCCGTGGTCGGGCTGTGTCTCCTTCGTCTTCCAGCGCCAGGGCTGTCGGCTGATGACAGCCGGGAAGAAGATAGACTCCCACCGGAAGAGGTGGGTCTATCTGGATGCCCAACGCGTCCATCCTCTGCTGGCGCTGCCTACAGCCTGTCCGGCGAAACGCGCCGGCTGGCTACGCGAAGCTCACCGACCCCCTTGCCGGGCCTATCCTGGCAAGGATTGAAGCCGACCTGGGCTCGAGGCTTGAAGGGGGGCAAATCGTGAAGGAGTTCTTGAGGCAGCGTCTGGCGCCGCTGCAGGCACACTCACGCCCCATGTGGGAGCTGATGGGCGATGACGTCAGGCTCCGGCTGCGCTCGGGGGCGCTGGCCGAGGTCGATTTGGACTTCACCTCAGTCACTCTCCTAGGGATGGTTCCTGAGGACCTCTCCGGGACCCTCCTGCCATTTTACAGCCACCCTGACAAGGTCGAGCTGTTGAAGGCCGTGTCAGGTTTTGGTGCGCCCGTGGACGCTCCGCCCACGGTTGACGTGTCTTGTGGCATCGACGACGAGAGCGACGAGGGGGGCTCAGAGGAGACCCTAGACGAAGAGGGGGACTCCTCCGAGGCATCCGCTAGAGAAATGGCGTCAGGCGCAGGTGCCGTCGGACGGCCCCATGCGACCACCTCCACGTTGATCCGCACGCGCTGCATCTAGGGGAAGCAATGTGGCGACCCCGCTGAGGAGTGCCGTGCCAGCGAAACTGGCGACCACGGCTGCGCCCAGGACTGTAGCCTCGCGCCTTGCCAAGATCCGGACTACCGGCATGGCCATAGCGCCAGCGGCTGCAGCCAACCTGTTGGTGAAGAGAAGGGCGTGCCTCGCCTCCGACGAGTAAGTGTGCAGTTTCCTGCTATCCTTAGTTGCTGTGTCCCTGACGTGCTTCTCCTGATGCAGCATCCTGGGTGGCGTGATGAAGAAGGCGAAGGGGGAGGTCACATTGCGGTGCCCTGCCCCTCCTGCTGCTGACGTGGCCGCAGAGAAGGGTGCCATGACGCTGGGCGTCTCGGCCAACCGGGCCACCGATCATGCGGCGGCTGCGTCGCTTGAGAACGTCCTTGCTGCCTGCGAGGCCGCGGCGGCTCCTGCTCCGTCTGCCTTAAGCGAGGGGGGCCGGAGCCCCCGAGCCCCTGGTCGAGCAGCCGGTCTTGTCGGTGCTCGTGCGCTAGCCGGTGCAGCCTGGCCCTAAGACCTTGGAGGCTGCCTCCGCCACGCTGGGTCGGCTTCGTGCCGAACTTCAAGGTGGTGATGGCCACATGATGGAAGGACGCCCGGGGCTGATCCACGGGTGGCTCCTGGCAGACGAGTCTGTGCGGGCCTCCTGAAACCAGGCCTCAGCGATCGCTGCCAAGAGTCAAGAGGAAGCTGTGGCAGCCACGCGGGCACGTCACACCGCGCGAGCCAACGCCGCATCGTTCCAGAAGCGCTGCCTCGAGGCGGAGAGCGAGCGGGAGGCCCTTCGCAAGGAAGGCACTGGGCGTGCCCTGGAGCTCGTGAGGTTGGGGAAGGAGCTCGAGGCGCAGAAGGCTGAGACGTCCCGGCTGCAACAGGAGCAGCTTGCTGACCGCGCAATCCTGGAGAAGCTGAAGGTTGACGTTGAGCAGGCCAGGGCGACCCAAGCTGCGCGCGACAAGGAAGACGCCCTTGCAGCCTCGGCAGTAGTGAGTCGCGAGGCCCTCGCCGCCTTTGATCTTGAGGCCCGTACGGCACTGCGGACCCCCTACGGGGAAGGGTTCAAGAAGCCGCTGGCCGCCCCGGAGGAAGGCTCCGCCGGGCTCCTCGCCGTGCTTGTGAAGTCCCTGCGCGAGGTTGCGGCCGCAATTGGCCAGTTAGCCGACGTCGAGAGTCGCACGCTCCTTACCTTGGTCCTGACGCGGGTGTGCAGCCACCCGAGTCTTCGTGACCCCGCTCTTGAGCTGGCCTCACTGTCCGAGCCCGTGGCCACAGGCATGGAGGGCACGGCTGCTGAAGCCCTGGGGGCGAAGGTCATGGAGCTGGTGGAGGCATCCCTCCAGGCCACTGCTACCGCAGTCGAAGAGGAGGAGACTGGTGATGACGCGCTTGGTGATGCCTGATCTGTTCCTGTCCAGAGAGAGAAGTGCGAGTGCCTCGGGGAGGCATACGAACTTTGTTTGAGTTTGAAAAACTTGGTATTATTGTAATAACTAGATGATTTCCGCACTTGTTTCCTTTCATGTTTGCTTAGGTGCTCTGCGTCGGCAGGGCCCAACCCCACACATACCTCGATGGCCATTGAGTCCTCCGGGTGAACGGGGTTATCTAATAACTAGACTCTAGGGATGAGGGGCTACGTGGCTAGTGAGGCCCCTGGGTCGCGATGCCCAGGGGTCCCACTTGACGTTCAAGTGATCCTGTTTGCGTTCTGCGTCGGCAAGGCCCAACCCCGCGCATACCTTGATCGCCATTGAGCCCTTCGGGTGACCGGGGTTATCCTCATAACTAGACTCAAGGGATGAGGGGCTACGTGGCTAGTGAGGCCCCTGGGTCGCGATGCCCAGGGGTCCCCTTTGAAGTACGAACGGCTCTCATGAGGGAGAACAAGCACCAAACCTTGCTCGCGAGCCTTCGCCTGAGATGGGGGTGCGAGAAGGCTAGGTGTCTGGGCACCTGGTAGGGTGGCATCTGCCAGGCGTGACCTGAGCATAGCCCCCCTCGCGACACCCACCCAAGGAGAAGCTTTGGGCATCGTGAGTTGAAAAGCTCCCTGAGGTTGGTGCGACCACTCGGGCCGCCCTTAGTTGTTTATAACTAGCGCGGAGCATAGAGCTACCACACTTGCGCGGAGTGTCGGCATAACCGCGCCTCGGTCGTAGCGGCCAGTGCGGAGGTTGGTGCTTCCACTAGTTCGTGGGCATAACCGCTCCTCGGTTGGTTTTGCCATCATGGAGCATGGTACTTCCACTGGACCGTGGGAGGGAGCCTCCCACAGGGAGATATTCCGGGGCGTGTACAACCCCGTCCTGACACGTGGCTTGCACGGTAGGACAGCCAAGGTGTATATGGGCCCTCCTCAGGACGAGCTGAACGACTCTGAGGAAGTTCTCGTGAGCTTATGCATCACTCACGAGACCCTACCCTGAGGCGGGTTGCGCCTGAGTCTTCTTCTGCAAAATGTGAAAAGAGAGGTGTTGTGTCGACCTATGCGGAGTGCATCTCTAGAGGGTATCGCATGAGAAGGACGCATCACCAGTGACCCCAGGAGGTGACGTCACGGGAATGGCTTGGGAGACAGAGCTCAGCCGCTGGATTTGTTGACGCTGCAGGGACGGACCCGAGCACAAACACCGTGCCCAGTCTTCTCATGCAACGATCCAAAGAAAAACAACCGACGCGCGGTTCCCGCGTGAGCGAGGCACCTGCCACGGGCCCCTACTTACCCATCCACGATTAGCCCATGCGAGAACAAGGCACCAAGGACCACGGGAGGTGACGTCACGGGAATGGCTCGCGAGACAGAGCTCAGTCCTTGGGTTTAGCTACGGTGCAGGGACGGACCCGAGCACAGACGCTTGATGGCTTCTCGCCCCTCGTTGGTTACCTCAAGTGGAAGGTTTGAGATGCAGTGTAGCGGTAGTTTTCCCTTGGCAAAGATACCAAGGATCGAATTCCCCTGAGACTCCAAGGTTCAACAAGAAGGTGTCAACTGCTAACGGCGCCAGATACTTAGCAATTAACTGGACCTGCACACATATACAAATAACTTTGCTCCCAACGAGTACAGCGAGGTTGTCAATCCCTCCGGCCTTGTCGTTTACAAAGGATCAAACGCAAGAGATAATAGTGATAGGTATTACTGCAACTAGTAGGTAAAAGCAGAAAGTAAATAGCGGATGTGATCAGTGATGGTAATATGGACCGGGGTCCCATGATGTTCACTAGTGATGTCTCTATCCCAAAAGACAATAAAACAGCTATGTGAGGTAAATGAATTACAGCCGGGCAATTGACAGGATTATGTGCGCAAACCAATGCTAACTATGCTGCAAGAAAGGTTGAGGCTCAAAAGCATGGGCGGTACGCCAAGGTAAGTAGACCGAAATCCATCTGCATCTACTACTAATCATCCACCTTGAGATATCTATCCAGAACATCTCGCTGGTATTAAGTTGTGAGTCCCACCCATAGTGTAAACTCAAAGCAACAGACAACTGCATTAAAAGAACTTTGCGTAAAGTAAACAATTCTTGCACCCGCGAGTACAAGCACCGTTGTTTTCCCCCTTGTGGCAACAACACATCCCCTAGACTCATGTTTCTGTCACTCAAGCTAGTCATCGAGGGGCATGAACCCACAATCAAGCATAACGTTCCCTCTTGGAGTTACTACCTACTACTCGGCCAAAGCAATAAATAGCAACGGAGAACATGCAAGAATTACTCAAGAACATAAATATAAAAGAGGTAAATCAAATATATTACTCACACACAATCTGAACATAATCTCATAATCCATCGGATCCGAGCAAACTCATCATAGCAACAGCATAAGGATTACATATGTGCCTCGATCATGTAGGGCAGCTCACGAGGTCTAATTAGTGAAGCACAAAGAGGGGAGGAGAACATCACATAGCTACTGGTCTTGGACCCATGGTCCAAGGGACAATACTCACAACTCATCCGGGAGGCGTCCATGGTGGTGGAGAGGCTCCCGGTGGTGGTTCTCCCCTCCGGCAGGGTGCCGGGAAGAGTTCTCCTGGTGCTCCCGATCTTGGAAGCGCGGCGGCGGCAAAACAGAGATGAGATCGTGAAAAAGGGTTCCGTCCTCGAGGGTTTCGGGACGCGGTGTAAATATATGCCAAAGGGGGGCATCAGCGGAGACCCGGGGGGCCCAGGCGCCCCCCCGGTGCGGCCAGGAGGGGGGCCGCGCCCCCAGGGCGCCTGGAGCCCTGGTGGCCCCCCTCCGGCCCTACTTTGGCCGCAAGGAAGCTTCCGGAACGCTGATTTTTTATATAATTTTTCCGGGATTTTTCTGGCAGTTTACGTAATGGGAAAACCTGAAATACAAAAACAACAGAAAACAGAAACTGGCACTGGGGTGCACTGAGTTAATAGGTTAGTCCAAATATGATCAAAAGTGTATGGAAGTGTATAAATATCATAGCAATATCACACAAAAGAGGCATGGAGCAAGCAGAAATTATAGATACGTTTTGGACGTATCAACATCCCCAAGCTTAATTCCTGCTCGTCCTCGAGTAGGTAAATGATAACAAGAATAATTTCTGTGGTGACATGCTATTAACCATATAAGAACTTTTCACAGTCACATGACAAGTGCTTACTGAGATAATGAATCTGTAGTAATTAAGTTGCCTCATGAGAAGATCACAAAGAACTGAAAGTTTTACAATATGATACTGAAACACTCAATAGAGTTGTAATGAGCATGGTGTGCAAATATGATAAAGTGGTATCTCGCTTGCCCCCTTTAGTGAAGCAAAACATAAATGCAGGGGCACCTCCAAGGTTTATGTGACGACTAGATACAATGATTTCAGAATAAACGCTATCATAATCATGCAAAAGACAATGCTACTTTGGGACAATGCACATTACACTCAGAACTACAATCATGCTCTCAATAGTTGGTGCTTTAAAGAAGGTGGAGAATCTCGAACCGTGGCTTTTGATGGCAAGGTTAAAAACCCATGGTCGGAAACAAAAACTAAACATGTACCAGAGCTCTTGGTTTTAAAAACAGAGGTAATAATTATTTTTTTGAATATGCATGTTTCGTCAACGAATGCTAGCAGATAACTCAATTACTTCTTGAGCTGGACAAGTTTCGAGGAACGGCTGCCGAATGAGGACGATCACATCCTCTTAGTCTCCTTTGTTTATCACTGCCAAAGTTTTCTGATTTCTCATGAACAAAGCGTGAAGGAGGGTTTGTTTGTTGTATAATTTTTTAATGAGCCGGGCGCACTCTATGCCAGTTCCTTCTCGTATTATGGGTTTGCACATTAGACATGCAATCCCGGGGTGAAGCTTGTCCAACTTAAAAAGATCATGAATTAACTACTACTTCCTCATGAACTAAAACAGAGGCACAAAAGAGAAATGTTTTTTTGAATAATTTCGAGATGGTACAAGAAAGTCTTCGTTAGGAATGGCAGGTAAATACCATGTATAGGAAGGTATGGTGGACTCATATGGCATAACTGGTGTAAAGGATTTTGGATGCACAAGCAGTCAGTCCGCTTAGTATAGGCGAAGGTTAGCAAAAGACTGGGAGCGACCAACTAAAAGAGCAATGACGGTCATAATCATAAAGAGCGACAAAGCAACATTGAATCGGGCATGGAAGTTATATCGCTACTCAGAAATTAAAGATCATCAAGGCTTGATAGACTTTCTTTACAGTCTTAAATATGCGTGAGCATACGCCAAGTCAATCAAAATAAATTCTTGAAGGAAGATATTACTAAACCATACCACATCATAGGCAAACAAATCATGTTGGTACCTCAATAACACATTGAGAACCCCCCAGCTATTTGAAACTAACCATAAGAAAACATGAACTACTAAGCACCATTATGCACATAGCATTTTTATCATAGACATATCGAACAGTGCAACAGAAGCCAACTCTCTTAACAAAATAAGCATGATAAATAAAGAGAGTTCCAGCGACCAACTAAACAAAAGCTCTTTAAAAAGAAAAGCATGAAAACTAAGAGCTGAACATGATAGTAGCTATTGAAAGACAAAGAACACACACAGCAAAGATAGACATGAAAATTCTATGTTATGTTCTAGGTTGAAGTGGAGCGTGTTTCTCTCCCACACAAAGAAAGCTGAGTTCCAACTCGTTATGAACAGCAAGCAAAGCTAAAGAAAACTAAAAAGGAAACTAAAAGCAAGACGCTCCAAGCATAGCACATAACACATGAAGTGATAAAAATATAGTGGAACGAAAGACGAACTGATAATTGTTGATGGAGAAGGGGATGCACGGGGGCATCCCCAAGCTTAGACGCTTGAGTCTTCTTTAATATTTCTTGGGGGTGCATGGGGGCATCCCCAAGCTTGAGCGTTTGACACACCTGAATCTTTTTATCATCTTCCCTCGCACACTTGAAAACTCCCTTCATACATAACTCATCATAATCTGATTAGCGAGGTTAGTACCCATAATAAAATAATTGTTCCTTGCTGGAAATAAGGATATTGTTGAAGGTCTACTGTTTCTCAAGATTGCCAAAAGGTTTTTGCAAAGAAAAAGCAAGCTCAAGGTTTGCAAAATGAAGGAAAGGCAAAACAGGACAGAATCTGTGAAAAACAGACCAGCAGGTAGTAAATGATTTTTTCGGGGCACTTCTGCAACTCAAATAAAAAAACTCAGAACAGACGCCCGAAAGACAATTGTATAGAGCACGCTGTCGAAAAAATTCAGACCAAAAAGATGATCTGGTGATTTTATACGAATTTGTCTGTCCAAGGACAGAATCTGTTTCCTGGACAGCACGTCACAACTTTTGAACTTTCTTGCAATCAGAGGCTACACTTGGCACAAAGCTGAAAAGTAAAGATACAATGATGATGCTACTGTAGTAACAACATCAAGACACAACAAAAGCAAAATAAAATTTTATTCATTGTGGGCCGCCTCCCAAAAGTGCTTTCTTTTATGCCTTTAAGCTAGGCATAATGCAAAGAGATCAAGTCTTATCAAGAGTAAAAGAATAGCTAGCCCGTATAACGGACTCAAAAGGTAACTTAATCTTCTTTCTAGGGAAGTGTTCCATCCCTTTCTTGAGAGGAAATTGGAATCTTATATTCCCATCTTTCATGTCAATGATGGCACCAACGGTGCGAAGAAAAGGACGTCCCAAAATAATTGGACAAGAAGGTTCACATTCAATATCCATAATAGTAAAATCAACGGGAACGTAATTGTCATTGACAATGATAAGAACATCGTCGATCCTCCCTAAGGGTTTCTTTATGGAAGAATCAACAAGACGAACACCAAAAGAACTAGAATCAAAAGGTTTCAATTTAAGCATATCATATATTCTTTTGGGCATAACGGAGGTACTAGCTCCAACATCACATAAAGCATAGCAAGAGAAGTTATTCAACTTAATTTTAATCATAGGATCCCAACCATCTTCTAGCTTTCTAGGTATGGAGGCTTCTACTCTAAGTTTCTCCTCCGTAGCTTTGATGAGAGCATTAGTGATATGCTCTATGAAGGCAAGATTAAGCGTGCTAGTGCGGGGGTCTCTAGACATCTTGTGAAGGAAATCAATAACTTCGGTAAGGGTGCAATTATCAAAATCAAGGTCACTACTATCAAGTAGAGTGGTAGTGGTGTCCTTTAGGCTCACTTGTTTGGTAGTTTCTATGGTCATAGCATCACCATTAATAGGTCCAATGGGACCAGGAGTGCATTGGGTGCTAAGAGTTTGGATATCCTCAACAACTTGGATAGTAGCAACAGTGTGGTGGGTAGGAAGGTTCTTAATTCTATCTTCTTCCTCCTTTTCTCTAGCCCATCTCTCTTTAAGTTTGGCCAACATCCTAATGTTTTCATTGATTTGCACTTGAATAGCATTCATAGGAGTGACCTTCCTCTCCTCAAGAGGAGAAGTTCTAATTTTAAGCAATTCTACCTCATGGGCTAGATTGTCTACCTTCGAAGAGAGATTATCTAGTTGTTTAGTTTTTCTTCTACACTCTTATTAAAGGCTTTTTGGGTAGTGATGAAATCTTTAAGCATACTCTCTAGTTCAGAAGTGGAGTTCTTGGTGCTAGGATAAGCATTGTTGTTCCCATAGGAATTAGAGGGGAACGGTCTAGGATTGCTACCAAAATTACTCCAATAAGCATTGTTATTAAAATTGTTTCTAGAGATAAAGTTCACATCTACTTGTTCTTGAGCAATCAAAGAATTTAAAGGAACATCACGAGGATCAATAGAAGATTGCTTGGAAAGTAGAGACATGATCAAGTCAACTTTTTCATTTAGGGAGGAAATCTCCTCGACAGAGTTTACCTTCCTACCTGTTGGAGCGCGTTCGGTGTGCCATTGGGAATAATTGGTCATCATCTCATCGAGAAGCTTCGTGGCAGCACCAAGTGTAGTTGACATAAAGGTTCCTCCCGTGGTCGAATCTAACAAGTTCCGCGAGGTAAAGTTCAAGCCTGCATAAAAAGTTTGGATAACCATCCAAGTAGTCAAACCATGAGTAGGGCAGTTCTTGACAAGAGACTTCATGCGTTCCCAAGCTTGGGCAACGTGTTCATTATCCAATTGTTTAAAATTCATTATGTTATTTCTTAGTTGGATAATTTTAGCAGGTGGATATTATTTCCCAATAAAGGCATCCTTGCACTTGTCCCAAGAATCTATGCTATTTCTAGGCAAGGATTGAAACCAAATTTTAGCTCCTCCTCTCAAGGAGAAAGGAAAAAGCTTAAGCTTAACAATATTACCATCTATTTCTTGGTACTTTTGCATATCACAGAGTTCAACAAAATTGTTTAAGTGTAAAGCAGCATCATCTCCAGCACCGGAGAATTGATCTTTCATAACTAGGTTCAGTAAAGCAGGTTTAATTTCATAAGAAGGTGCTGAAGTGACAGGTGTAGTGATGGGCGTGCAGCTAAAGTCATCGTTGTTATGACTAGTGAAGTCACACAACTTGGTGTTCTCGGTGGAACCCATAGCAGCAAGCAAGCAAGATAACTATTTTTGTGATTTTCGATAAAGGATACTAAAGCAAAACTGAAAGGTAAAATAACAAGACTAAAAAGCAAAGGTAAAAGATAGCGTGCAACTCCCCTATCTTGAAGAGTGGAGTCCCCGGCAACGGCGCCAGAAAACTTTGCTTGATGGCTTCTCGCCCCTCGTTGGTTATCCCAAGTGGAAGGTTTGAGATGAAGTGTAGCGGTAGTTTTCCCTTGGCAAAGATACCAAGGATCGAATTCCCTTGAGACTCCAAGGTTCAACAAGAACGTGCCAACTGCTAACGGCGCCAGATACTTAGCAATTGACTATACCTGCACACAGATACAAATAACTTTGCTCCCAACGAGTACAGAGAGGTTGTCAATCCCTCCGGCCTTGTCGTTTACAAAGGATCAAACGCAAGAGATAATAGTGATAGGTATTACTGCAACTAGTAGGTAAAAGCAGAAAGTAAATAGCGGATGTGATCAGTGATGGTAATATGGACCGGGGTCCCATGATGTTCACTAGTGATGTCTCTCTCCCAAAAGACGATAAAACAACTATGTGAGGTAAACGAATTACAGCTGGGCAATTGACAGGATTATGTGCGCAAACCAATGCTAACTATGCTGCAAGAAAGGTTGAGGCTCAAAAGCATGGGCGGTACGCCAAGGTAAGTAGACCGAAATCCATCTGCATCTACTACTAATCATCCACCTTGAGATATCTATCCAGAATATCTCGCTGGTATTAAGTTGCGAGTCCCACCCATAGTGTAAACTCAAAGCAACAGACAACTGCATTAAAAGAACTTTGCGTAAAGTAAACAATCCTTGCACCCGCGAGTACAAGCACCGTTGTTTTCCCCCTTGTGGCGACAGCACATCCCCTAGACTCATGTTTCTGTCACTCAAGCTAGTCATCGAGGGGCATGAACCCACAATCAAGCATAACGTTCCCTCTTGGAGTTACTACCTACTACTCGGCCAAAGCAATAAATAGCAACGGAGAACATGCAATAATTACTCAAGAACATAAATATAAAAGAGGTAAATCAAATATATTACTCACACACAATCTGAACATAATCTCATAATCCATCGGATCCCAGCAAACTCATCATAGCAACAGCATAAGGATTACATATGTGCCTCGATCATGTAGGGCAGCTCACGAGGTCTAATTAGTGAAGCACAAAGAGGGGAGGAGAACATCACATAGCTACTGGTCATGGACCCATGGTCCAAGGGAGACTACTCACAACTCATCCGGGAGGCGTCCATGGTGGTGGAGAGGCTCCCGGTGGTGGTTCTCCCCTCCGGCAGGGTGCCGGGAAGATTTCTCCTGGTGCTCCCGATCTTGGAAGCGCGACGGCGGCGGAACAGAGATGAGATCGCGAAAAAGGGTTCCGTCCTCGAGGGTTTCGGGACGCGGTGTAAATATATGCCAAAGGGGGGCATCAGCGGAGACCTGGGGGGCCCAGGCGCCCCCCCCGGTGCGGCCAGGAGGGGGGCCGCGCCCCCAGGGCGCCTGGAGCCCTGGTGGCCCCCCTCCGGCCCTACTTTGGCCGCAAGGAAGCTTCCGGAACACTGATTTTTTATATAATTTTTCCGGGATTTTTCTGACAGTTTACGTAATGGGAAAACCTGAAATACAAAAACAGCAGAAAACAGAAACTGGCACTGGGGTGCACTGAGTTAATAGGTTAGTCCAAATATGATCAAAAGTGTATGGAAGTGTATAAATATCATAGCAATAGCACACAAAAGAGGCATGGAGCAAGCAGAAATTATAGATACGTTTTGGACGTATCAACGCCATGCCAGTCCTTAATCATGGGGCGGTCGCGAGTGGGCTCACAAGGGCTCATGACCTTAGTGGCGGTGAGAAAGTAACTAGCCTTGATCATGCATAAAAAGGGAGACAACTGCGGGGGAATAGCCCCCACCAGTCCGAGGATGACGCAGCCCGGGTGGCGCCCTCGATTGGATACCTGAAGCATCACCTGATTGTCACATCCCTAGCTAGCACTTGCATTAGGACCTGACTAGAGTGTGCATCATGTCTACTTTCAAAGAAACTTGAAATGGGATTAACAGAAACCCCAGCACCCCTCCCCTAACAACTAGGGTTTGCTAAAATATTTTCCAATGTACCCAAAATGCCCTTCAAAATGTTCATCATTTCTGTCTTGGTCTTAAACCTCTGCCAAAAATGGTGCACAATTTTCTAGGACAATCTATGGTTTTGGATTAAATCATATGGTATTTGAATTTGGGCATTTAAATACTTTTAAATATTTTAAATGCTCAAATAATCATGAACTATAATGTTTCCTACTGTTCATATTATATACAGCAGGTATGACAAGTGTCATGAGTTATAAAAATGTTTAGGCATTTTTATTAAATGAACAAAGTTGCAAAAGAAATAAAACAGAAAGAAAATAGGAAAAGAAAAATAGGAAGAATCTTACCTGAGCCCACTTACCTGCTGGCCCAGCCGGCCCAGCCCACCAGGGGCACCACCGTCTTCTTCGCCGCGCCAGCGCACGAAGCAGCTCGGTGGCGAGCGCCGCCGATGCGCCGACCACCTCCTGCCTGCCTGGCTGGCCCCTCGGCCTTCTGGACGGGCTAGAACGACGCCACGGAGCCACCCCGACCGTTTCCCCCTCTCTCCCGTGTCTCTCCCCTCCTCTCTTCCCTCCGCCGAGCTCCCCCGAGCGAGCTCGTTGCCGACGACCGCTGAAACCGCGCCCTACGCCACCTCCTCGCCTCCCAGAAGCACCACTAGCTCCGCCTCGTCGCCCCGAAGCTCCCCACCGACGCACACGACGCCAGGAGCTCCGCAACGTCCCCCTCGCCGTCGTCTTCAACCTCCGGCACCGGAGATCGCCGCCGCCCGTACGCCGTCGTCCGACCGTCCCCGAGCTCACTTCGACGCCCTCTGCGACCGCTGTGAGCTCACGCTTCGAACCCCCCCTCTCCACGGACTCGTTTAGGCCTTGTAGCCGCCGCCCCCTTTGCTCACCGACGATCACCGCTGCCGGCCAACTCCCCGCCGTGGCTATAGGCACCGTACCTCGCGGCCGAGCACGCCGTTAGCTTCAGTAGGTCACCAGCAAGCTAGAGCGAGCTTCAGCTCCTCCTCCCGTGCACTACAACACCATCCCGACCAACCCCGTGCGAGCACCGCCGCGGACGAGCTCGTCGCCGTCGATTCCAGCGACCCCTCGTCCAACCAGTGGCACCGCTGGATGCGGTACATCACCAGGAGCACACCGAGCCCATCCGCGCGGCAAATGGATGCCGGAATAGGGATTCCGACGAGTCACCGCCGTGCGCAATGGTCGCCGCCGGCCAACTCCGGCAGACTGACGTGGCTCGATGATTAGGAGTTAACAGTAATTAGTTTAGTCACCCCAGTCACTGACAGTGGGGCCCCGCTGTTAGTCAAACCCAGTCAACCCTGGTTATGACCGGGTTTAGCTCCTAAGACACTGACATGAGGGACCCACCAGTCAGGTTTGACCTGGACTGGCCCTGTTGACTGGCTGACGTCAGCATGATGTCATGCTGACGCAGTAAAGGTTTTTCTGGGATTTTTAGATTTAATTTAATTCAGGAAATTCCAGAAAATACCCAAAACTTCTAAAAATCATATAAAATCAACCATAACTCAGATGGAAAAGATTTATATATGAAAAATGATCAGAAAAATCCAATCTATCTAATGACACTGGTTTCATGCATGTTTGAACAAGTTAACTTGCTGTTTATGTCAAAAACATGATAATGCACTTATTTAAATAATAGTTTGAACTTCAATTTGAATCCTTGATTCAAATAGGTTCAAACCCTTCTGGTTTTAGTTGCATTAGCCAACACACATGCATCTTGCCATGTCATAAACATGCATCATATTGTTGCATTTGTTTGTTAATGATTGTATCATCGGTATTCCCTGTGTTAGGTCCTGCTCCCGAGGATACTGCTGCGTATCCAGTTGAAGAGCAGTACCCGACAACTACCTTGTCAGGCAAGCAATCATTGATCAATCCGATACAACCCAATCTTCTCGCTCCTGCTCTCTTTTACTGCATTAAGGCAACAGCGCGTGAACTGCTACTTGCTGCGGTAGTTGAACCCTATTCCCTTGCATGACCTGTCATTGCCACAGTAAATAGTTGAAACCCACTAGCATGTGTAGGAGTTGATTGAGCCATGTGATGTGTGATCCACCATGCTATTTTGTTATGTTGCCTGCTATGCTTAGAGTTGTGTCTGGTCTGATTCATCTGGGTGATGAATCAGAGTGAAACAATCTTTCGATAAAGAGAAGGAAGTGTGGAATACTTTTGGTAAAGGTATCGACGAAAGGCCATGTAGGAGTACGTGGTGGGTTGTTTCATTGGAATTGTCCATAGGACCCGAGATCTGTATGTGTGGTTCAAGTTACAGCTACTACCATGCATTGGGATCCTTAATTGACCCTCTCGGCTTATTAATTACCCTTGATCTCTGTCCAGGAGTTGCAACTAGTTTCTGGTGTTTATAGCTTACTGGAGGTCGTGCACAACGCTGACCCTCGGGGTGGGTTGTGATGCGACAGGTACGTGGCACGGTGTACCGGTTGCCCGTTTGGTGACTCGGGAACCCTGTACACATCGTTTGGGGCTGTGAGCGACACCCCGGCCGGATCTCCCCACGGATGGAACCCAAATAGGCGATAAACCTGGACGAGAGACTTGAGTAGTTAGTCAGGTCGTGGCCGACACCCTCGCTGGGCTTCCGGTTGAAGGTTGCCGAGTACACGCCGAGTAAACGGCGATAAGCGGTGGAAGCGTGTGTGAAGAAGTACACCCCTGCAGGGTTATCAAACTATTCGAATAGCCGTTGTTCGCGGTACGAACTACTTGGTTACTCTTACAGTTCATAGACAAGTTGATGGATACTACTAAAAGCCTCAAGATAAGCGTGAGTGCCGTGGATGGCCCTTCCAAAGGATGACGGAAGAGGATCCTCGGTAGTGTATTGATGTGGTGATTAGTGGACTCGTGTTCGTAATAACTTCTTACAATCTGTTGAGAGTTGTAGTATAGGTTAGCCAAGGTCAAAGCTGGCATTCTGCTATAAACTCCACTACCCCCTTTGATAATGTTGCATGTATGATAGGTTCTGTGGTAAGACTTGCTGAGTACCTTTGTACTCATGTTTGCTTAATAACTGTTGCAGAGGAGAACCATGCCCCTGCTGATGGGTTTTACATAGACGTTGACGTCGACGAGTAGCTTGACACCCAGACGGTGATCTGGAGCTTGTGAAGGGCCTTGTAGATAGTCAGGCTACACCAAGCCTGTTTATTTTCTAAGTTGTCTGTACTCAGACATGTAGCTTCCGCTTGTGCTTGTATGACTGTATGACTTGAGTGTTGGGTCATGTGACCCCTACCTGTATGACTATGATATGTATGGCTCTTGGAGCCTTTTAAATAAAGTACTTTGAGTCATAGAGTTCTGTTGTGATGCAATGTTGTATTTGCACATATTGAGCATATTGCGTGTATGATTGAAATGCTTGGTATGTGTGGGATCCGACACCTAGTTGTTTTCCTTTGGTAGCTTATCTTACAGGGAAATGCCTCCTAGTGATTCCAATGAGCCTTGGTAGCTTGCTACTGCTCGGAACACGTAGGCTGGCCGGCATGTGTCCTTCTTCGTTCCTGTGTCTGTCCCTTAGGGGAAATGTCACGCGTTGTTCCTTTAAGTCCATGTAGTTTGCTACGACTTGGGTTCATACGTTGATGACCGACACGTTCGTTGCTGGGTCATGGATGCCTGTCTCTGTAATTTAGTGCCACTTTTGGATTATAACTAGCCATGTCGGCCCGGGTTCTCTGTCATATGGAAGCTAGCGACACTGTCATATACGTGTGCCAAAATGCGCAAACGGTCCCGGGCCAGGTAAGGTGGCACCCGTGGGGTTACCGTGTGTGAGGCCGCAAAGTGATATGACGTGTTACAGCTAGATCGGTGTGACTTAGGATCGGGGTCCTGACAGCGTTGGCATCAGAGCTGGACTGCCTGTAGGTTTCTCAAGCCAAACTGGTCGATGTTGAGTCTAGAAAAATTCTTAGTTATATGTAGGGGAATTGATTGTGGAAGGGAACGTAAGGCTCTTTTACTCCTTTACCTTATGCCCTTCTGATCTGAGTCTGTCTATTCTTTCTACGGGGATTTAGGACTAGGCCTCTTATCCTTACTAGGTTCACGTGTTACTAATTCGTAGACTCTTAGGATTGTTGGTTTCAAGCCTCAGTACAGTTTCTATCCTTTTGTTTATGATGATTATTGAACCGGAACCTTGATATGGAATTGTTGAGTGGCTATGCTATCATTTGTATGATGTCTCAAATCCTTGTTTGAGCATTTATAGTTGTTATGCTGCCCGATTTCTTCCAGAAACACTAATGCCTTTGCATTATTTGGTGTTTCAGATGTCTGGCCGCATTCCTCACCAAGTGGTTCGTTTGACTCGGTGCATTAATGTGCCCGGTCACACGGCCATGCTAGTCCGTGTGATGACTGAGACCGGTTATAGCTGGTATCCTGAATACACTGTGGAGGAACAGTATCGGGATTTCAATCAAAGTCAGTATTTCTGCACAGTCCGGATATACCCCTCATATCCCGGAGCAAATGATCCCATCCATTGGTCTTATGGACTCGGGATTACCATCGAGATGGCAGTGCAGGATGCCGCTTATTCGATGATGACCATTCTCCGTGCTAGGCATGCCCTGTTGCTGAACACTGAGTTCTGTTACATGCCAGCTTCACTCCCCGGAGAAGAAGGCTACTACACTGGTCTGTATACTGATGCTGCTCATGAAGAGCCACTGCTTCAGACTACTGTTCAGATGTTGGAGGATAGGGACCGTGAGGTCCGTGCCCTCCGAATGGAGCTGTATAACACCCGAGCCGCTCACTGGACTACTTTGACACGGCTTGCACCTGCTGTGCACGCCGGATATCTGGACATGCGGGATTTGTATCCTGTGCGGACTCGTCTACCTGATCGCATGGATTGGCGTGATGTTGGGGGTATTACACCTCCACGTGGGCGTCGGTTACCACCAGCATCGGGACCGAGACCACACCCATGCCCTTTTGGTCCACAACCTTCGAGTGCTCGCGAGTTCCAAGATCCGTCTGTACCACTTCCAGGCTACGGTGGTAATCTTTACGAGGATTCTACGCGAATGTCTGAGCTAGTCCGTGGTAGTAGTAGTATTGTAGTAGTTGTATTTCCACAGTCCTGCGCGTCTTGTGGAATATGACTTAGTGTGTACTGAATTCCGGAGGTGTAGTTAAATAATGTATAGGAGCTTGGAATGCCTCTGATGGGATGTATCGTCTTTCACCGCAGTTGTACTTTAGCCTTGGCTTGTACTAAACTTTGTATGGTGTGTATGACCACTGGTGTATATATAGCAGTTTCTATATTACCATGTCGTACGGATGAACATCTCTGCATTCTGTGTCATCCATTACATTCTGCACTTCTATGTCAAATTTTGCCATCCATGTCTAAACCGTTGTTTTGTTTTCCTAGGATGGTCAACACTCGCAACACTCCTGCTGCTCAGGAGCAGGGTGAGGCTAGTGGGGCTAGAGATGGAAATCTGCCCCAGCCACCCTCCTTGGTGGAAGTTATGCTTGAAGCAGAACGGAACAAGAGAGAGACCAACCGTCTGCTGGAACGCATAGAGCAAAACACTGGGTTCCGTCAGAGGAATGACGTGGTGTCAATCCACGATTTTATCAAGATGTGTCCACCGAAGTTCCATCACTCCACTGAACCTCTGGATGCTGATGACTGGCTACGTAGTATCACCCACAAGCTACACTCTGCCCGTGTGGCGAAGCTGACAAGGTTATCTACGCCGCCTACCATCTTGAGGGCCCTGCCAGTCTTTGGTGGGAAAACTTTGAAGCTATGCGTCCTGCTGGCCAAGTCACTACCTGGGTTGAGTTCAGTGAGGCATTCCGTGAACATCACATTCCGGAAGGTCTCATGGATCGCAAGCGGGAGGAATTCTGCAATTTCACCCAGGGCCGTCTGACTGTGGATGGCTACAGTCGTGAGTTTGGTAATCTGGCACGCTATGCACCTGAGGAAGTATCCACCGATGCCAAGAAACAGGCGAGGTTCCGCAAGGGACTCATCCCTGAACTTCGTCGTGATCTACGTCTGCACGAGTGCACCTCTTTCCAGAAGTTGGTTAACAAGGCTATCAGTGCTGAGACAGGCCAGACCGACTTCGAGGCCACCCGCAAGCATACTCGAGACCTTGGTTCCTCATCCGGCTCTGGTTCTCACAAGCGCCGTGTATGGGTTCCTAACACTGCTCTGCCACCCAAGTATACACCGAGGCCATCCTATGAGGCGCCCCGTCCAACTCAACAGTTTGCACCTGCTAAGACCTATGGAGGTCCACCCTCCAACTTTGCTCCACGCACCACCACTGTGACATGTTTCAAGTGTGGAGAACCGGGACACTACATGCGTGATTGTCCCCAGAACCAGCCAGGAAAACCCGTTGGCCGTGGTAAGCCAACCGGCAAGGTGAACTATGTCAAGCCAATCCCCACTGCACGTGGTCATGTCAACTATGTTTCTGCCGAAGAAGCCTATGAGGATCCTAACGTCGTCCTTGGTACGCTTCTCGTAAACTGCCATCCGGCATCTGTTCTTTTCGATACTGGAGCATCCCATTCGTTCATATCTGAGAGCTATGCTCGATTGCACAACATGACTTTTTGTGACATGCCTACTTCCATGGTTATTCAAACTCCTGGTTCGAAGTGGCAAACCTCTAGGGTAAGCCATGGAAATGAAATCCTTGTCGATAGACTTGTTTTCCTTGCTTCTTTAATCGCTCTCAAGTCCTCGGACATAAATATCATTTTGGGTATGGATTGGATGACAACCCATTACGCCAAAATTGATTGCTTTACTAGGACCGTTCAACTTACACATCCATCCGGCAAGATAGTCAATGTCTTGGCCCGAATGGCTGAACGTCAGCTCTATTCTCTTAATGCCAGCCCTCTACCAGAACTCGAAGATATCCCGGTAGTCCGTGACTTCCCGGATGTTTTTCCAGAAGAACTGCCAGGAGTTCCACCTGACAGAGATGTCGAGTTCGTGATAGATCTTATCCCTGGAACTGTCCCAATCTCTAGGAGACCCTATAAGATGGCACCACTAGAATTAGCTGAGCTAAAGAAACAACTCGATGAGTCCTTGCAGAAAGGTTTCATCCGTCCTAGTTCTTCCCCTTGGGCTTGCCCCGTCCTCTTCGTCAAGAAGAAGGATGGAACGGAGCGGATGGTTGTAGATTACCGACCTGTCAATCTGGTCACCATAAAGAATAAGTATCCGCTCCCCAGGATCAACGACCTGTATGATCAGCTCGCTGGATCCTCAGTCTTCTCTAAGATGGATTTGAGGTTGGGCTACCATCAAATCAAAATCAAGAACGGGGACATTCCTAAAATGGCTTTCGTTACTCGTTATGGCCAATATGAGTACACCGTCATGTCCTTCGGATTAACCAATGCCCCAGCTACCTTTTCTCGGTTAATGAATTCTATATTCATGGAGTATTTGGATAAATTCGTCGTGGTATACCTCGATGATATACTCATTTTCTCCAAGAACAAGGAAGATCATGCCGAGCATTTAAGGCTGGTATTGACAAAACTTCGAGAGCACCGCCTTTATGCCAAATTCTCTAAATGTGAATTTTGGTTGCCAGAAGTAACCTATCTAGGTCATGTGATCTCTGGCAAGGGTATTGCTGTCAAACCCGAGCGAGTTCAAGCCGTCCTTGATTGGACTTCCCCTGAATCGGTCAAGCAAGTTAGGAGTTTTCTTGGCTTAGCGAGCTATTGCCGACGTTTCGTCGAGAACTTCTCCAAGGTTGCTAAACCTCTAACCGAACTCCTCAAGAAAGATAAAAAGTTTGAGTGGACCCCACAGTGCGAGTCCAGTTTTCAGGAACTGAAAAGACGCCTGACATCTGCACGTGTACTGGTACCACCAGATTTTTCCAAGGATTTTATAATCTATTGCGACGCCTCGCGACAAGGACTAGGTTGCATTCTTATGCAAGATCGTCAAGTGATTGCATACGCATCCCGACAGTTGCGTCCACATGAGGATAACTATCCTACTCATGATTTAGAGCTTGCAGCTGTAGTCCATGCACTCAAAACATGGCAGCATTACCTCCTTGGTAATCGCTGTGAAATCTTCACCGATCACCAAAGTTTGAAGTATATCTTCACCCAACCGGATCTAAATCTCAGACAAAGACGTTGGGTTGAGTTACTCACCGACTACGACTTAGGAATCACTTACACTCCTGGAAAGGCCAATGTCATGGCTGATGCACTAAGTCGTAAGTCTTATTGCAACAATTTAATGTTACAACAAAGTCAACCACTTCTCCACGAGGAATTTCGTAAGCTTAACCTTCACATTGTTCCTCGAGGATTCCTTTCCACCTTGGTGGCGAAACCTACCCTTTTGGATCAAATCATAGTTGCCCAGCGGTATGATAAAGGCATATCTCGGATCAAGGAGAACATCGCTAGCGGACTCGCTAGAAGTTTCTCTATGGATGATCGAGGTGTAGTGTACTTTGAGAACCGCTTGGTGGTGCCCAAGAAACCACAACTACGACAACTGATTCTCAAGGAGGCTCATGAATCTCCTCTCACGATTCATCCCGGTAGTACCAAAATGTATCGAGACCTACGTCAAAGATTCTGGTGGACTAGGATGAAGAGAGAAATCGCTCAGTTCATTGCTAACTGCGACGTTTGTCGTCGAGTTAAAGCAGAGCATCAACGGCCTGCTGGCACCCTTCAACCTCTAGCTATTCCTGAATGGAAATGGGATAAAGTCGGTATGGACTTCATTACCGGGTTTCCCAGGTCCAGGAAAGGGAATAATGCTATCTTCGTCGTTATCGACCGCCTCTCTAAAGTAGCTCACTTCCTGCCTGTTCGGGAGAGTATTACCGCTAGCCAGCTAGCAGACTTATATATCTCTCGAATAGTATCACTACATGGTGTACCGTTGGAGATTAGCTCAGACCGTGGAAGTCTCTTCACTTCCCGATTTTGGGAAAGTTTCCAGAACGCTATGGGAACTCATCTCTCTTTCAGTACTGCCTTCCATCCGCAGTCAAGTGGTCAAGTGGAACGAGTCAATCAAATTCTGGAAGACATGCTTCGAGCCTCTGTCATTTCTTTCGGTATGGAATGGGAAAAGTGTCTTCCATTTGCCGAATTCGCTTATAACAATAGTTATCAAGCCAGCTTGGGTAAAGCTCCCTTCGAAGTTCTATATGGACGAAGGTGTCGAACACCTCTTAACTGGTCAGAAACCGGCGAAAGACAATTCTTTGGCCCGGATATGATTCAGGAAGCAGAGGAACAAGTTCGCATCGTTCGTGAGAGATTGAAAACAGCCCAGTCTCGCCAAAAGAGCCAATATGATAGTCATCATAAGGCTGTGACTTTTGAAGTCGGCGATAAGGCTTACCTTCGGGTTACTCCTCTTAAGGGAACCCATCGCTTCGATATCAAAGGCAAATTGGCCCCTCGTTTCATCGGTCCTTTTCACATTCTTGCCAAACGAGGAGAAGTTGCCTACCAATTGGAACTACCTCCGCACCTCTCCAGAGTTCATGATGTTTTCCACGTTTCCCAACTCAGGCGTTGCTTCTCAGATCCTATCCGCGGAGTGGACCACGAAACGCTTGATCTCCAAGACAATCTCACATATCGAGAATACCCCATTCGTATTCTTGATCAAACTGAGCGCACCACTCGACGCCACAATATCAAGTTTCTCAAGGTTCAATGGTCACATCATTCCGAGAGTGAAGCCACTTGGGAAAGGGAGGATCGTCTTCGACTTGAGTACCCCACCCTCTTTCCGGAGGAACCCGAATCTCGGGACGCGATTCTTTTAAGTGGGGGTGAGTTGTCACATCCCTAGCTAGCACTTGCATTAGGACCTGACTAGAGTGTGCATCATGTTTACTTTCAAAGAAACTTGAAATGGGATTAACAGAAACCCCAGCACCCCTCCCCTAACAACTAGGGTTTGCTAAAATATTTTCCAATGTACCCAAAATGCCCTTCAAAATGTTCATCATTTCTGCCTTGGTCTTAAACCTCTGCCAAAAATGGTGCACAATTTTCTAGGACAATCTATGGTTTTGGATTAAATCATATGGTATTTGAATTTGGGCATTTAAATACTTTTAAATATTTTAAATGCTCAAATAATCATGAACTATAATGTTTCCTACTGTTCATATTATATACATCAGGTATGACAAGTGTCATGAGTTATAAAAATGTTTAGGCATTTTTATTAAATGAACAAAGTTGCAAAAGAAATAAAACAGAAAGAAAATAGGAAAAGAAAAATAGGAAGAATCTTACCTGAGCCCACTTACCTGCTGGCCCAGCCGGCCCAGCCCACCAGGGGCACCACCGTCTTCTTCGCCGCGCCAGCGCACGAAGCAGCTCGGTGGCGAGCGCCGCCGATGCGCCGGCCACCTCCTGCCTGCCTGGCTGGCCCCTCGGCCTTCTGGACGGGCTAGAACGACGCCACGGAGCCACCCCGACCGTTTCCCCCTCTCTCCCGTGTCTCTCCCCTCCTCTCTTCCCTCCGCCGAGCTCCCCCGAGCGAGCTCGTCGCCGACGACCGCTGAAACCGCGCCCTACGCCACCTCCTCGCCTCCCAGAAGCACCACTAGCTCCGCCTCGTCGCCCCGAAGCTCCCCACCGACGCACACGACGCCAGGAGCTCCGCAACGTCCCCCTCGCCGTCGTCTTCAACCTCCGGCACCGGAGATCGCCGCCGCCCGTACGCCGTCGTCCCACCGTCCCCGAGCTCACTTTGACGCCCTCTGCGACCGCTGTGAGCTCACGCTTCGAACCCCCCTCTCCACGGACTCGTTTAGGCCTTGTAGCCGCCGCCCCCTTTGCTCACCGACGATCACCGCCGCCGGCCAACTCCCCGCCGTGGCTATAGGCACCGTACCTCGCGACCGAGCACGCCGTTAGCTTCAGTAGGTCACCAGCAAGCTAGAGCGAGCTTCAGCTCCTCCTCCCGTGCACTACAACACCATCCCGACCAACCCCGTGCGAGCACCGCCGCGGACGAGCTCGTCGCCGTCGACTCCGGCGACCCCTCGTCCAACCAGTGGCACCGCTGGATGCGGTACATCACCAGGAGCACACCGAGCCCATCCGTGCGGCAAATGGATGCCGGAATAGGGATTCCGACGAGTCACCGCCGTGCGCAATGGTCGCCGCCGGCCAACTCCGGCAGACTGACGTGGCTCGATGATTAGGAGTTAACAGTAATTAGTTTAGTCACCCCAGTCACTGACAGTGGGGCCCCGCTGTTAGTCAAACCCAGTCAACCCTGGTTATGACCGGGTTTAGCTCCTAAGACACTGACATGAGGGACCCACCAGTCAGGTTTGACCTGGACTGGCCCTGTTGACTGGCTGACGTCAGCATGATGTCATGCTGACCCAGTAAAGGTTTTTCTAGGATTTTTAGATTTAATTTAATTCAGGAAATTCCAGAAAATACCCAAAACTTCTAAAAATCATATAAAATCAACCATAACTCAGATGGAAAAGATTTATATATGAAAAATGATCAGAAAAATCCAATCTATCTAATGACACTGGTTTCATGCATGTTTGAACAAGTTAACTTGCTGTTTATGTCAAAAACATGATAATGCACTTATTTAAATAATAGTTTGAACTTCAATTTGAATCCTTGATTCAAATAGGTTCAAACCCTTCTGGTTTTAGTTGCATTAGCCAACACACATGCATCTTGCCATGTCATAAACATGCATCATATTGTTGCATTTGTTTGTTAATGATTGTATCATCGGTATTCCCTGTGTTAGGTCCTGCTCCCGAGGATACTGCTGCGTATCCAGTTGAAGAGCAGTACCCGACAACTACCTTGTCAGGCAAGCAATCATTGATCATTCCGATACAACCCAATCTTCTCGCTCCTGCTCTCTTTTACTGCATTAAGGCAACAACGCGTGAACTGCTACTTGCTGCGGTAGTTGAACCCTATTCCCTTGCATGACCTGTCATTGCCACAGTAAATAGTTGAAACCCACTAGCATGTGTAGGAGTTGATTGAGCCATGTGATGTGTGATCCACCATGCTATTTTGTTATGTTGCCTGCTATGCTTAGAGTTGTGTCTGGTCTGATTCATCTGGGTGATGAATCAGAGTGAAACAATCTTTCGATAAAGAGAAGGAAGTGTGGAATACTTTTGGTAAAGGTATCGATGAAAGGCCATGTAGGAGTACGTGGTGGGTTGTTTCATTGGAATCGTCCATAGGACCCGAGATCTGTATGTGTGGTTCAAGTTACAGCTACTACCATGCATTGGGATCCTTAATTGACCCTCTCGGCTTATTAATTACCCTTGATCTCTGTCCAGGAGTTGCAACTAGTTTCTGGTGTTTATAGCTTACTGGAGGTCGTGCACAACGCTGACCCTCGGGGTGGGTTGTGATGCGACAGGTACGTGGCACGGTGTACCGGTTGCCCGTTTGGTGACTCGGGAACCCTGTACACATCGTTTGGGGCTGTGAGCGACACCCCGGCCGGATCTCCCCACGGATGGAACCCAAATAGGCGATAAACCTGGACGAGAGACTTGAGTAGTTAGTCAGGTCGTGGCCGACACCCTCGCTGGGCTTCCGGTTGAAGGTTGCCGAGTACACGCCGAGTAAACGGCGATAAGCGGTGGAAGCGTGTGTGAAGAAGTACACCCCTGCAGGGTTATCAAACTATTCGAATAGCCGTTGTTCGCGGTACGAACTACTTGGTTACTCTTACAGTTCATAGAAAAGTTGATGGATACTACTAAAAGCCTCAAGATAAGCGTGAGTGCCGTGGATGGCCCTTCCAAAGGATGACGGAAGAGGATCCTTGGTAGTGTATTGATGTGGTGATTAGTGGACTCGTGTTCGTAATAACTTCTTACAATCTGTTGAGAGTTGTAGTATAGGTTAGCCAAGGTCAAAGCTGGCATTCTGCTATAAACTCCACTACCCCCTTTGATAATGTTGCATGTATGATAGGTTCTGTGGTAAGACTTGCTGAGTACCTTTGTACTCATGTTTGCTTAATAACTGTTGCAGAGGAGAACCATGCCCCTGCTGATGGGTTTTACATAGACGTTGACGTCGACGAGTAGCTTGACACCCAGACGGTGATCTGGAGCTTGTGAAGGGCCTTGTAGATAGTCAGGCTACACCAAGCCTGTTTATTTTCTAAGTTGTCTGTACTCAGACATGTAGCTTCCGCTTGTGCTTGTATGACTGTATGACTTGAGTGTTGGGTCATGTGACCCCTACCTGTATGACTATGATATGTATGGCTCTTGGAGCCTTTTAAATAAAGTACTTTGAGTCATAGAGTTCTGTTGTGATGCAATGTTGTATTTGCACATATTGAGCATATTGCGTGTATGATTGAAATGCTTGGTATGTGTGGGATCCGACACCTAGTTGTTTTCCTTTGGTAGCTTATCTTACAGGGAAATGCCTCCTAGTGATTCCAATGAGCCTTGGTAGCTTGCTACTGCTCGAAACACGTAGGCTGGCCGGCATGTGTCCTTCTTCGTTCCTGTGTCTGTCCCTTAGGGGAAATGTCACGCGTTGTTCCTTTAAGTCCATGTAGCTTGCTACGACTTGGGTTCATACGTTGATGACCGACACGTTCGTTGCTGGGTCATGGATGCATGTCTCTGTAATTTAGTGCCACTTTTGGATTATAACTAGCCATGTCGGCCCGGGTTCTCTGTCATATGGAAGCTAGCGACACTGTCATATACGTGTGCCAAAATGCGCAAACGGTCCCGGGCCAGGTAAGGTGGCACCCGTGGGGTTACCGTGCGTGAGGCCGCAAAGTGATATGACGTGTTACAGCTAGATCGGTGTGACTTAGGATCGGGGTCCTGACACTGATACTTGACAAAGAAGAGTTAGGGTAGCGAAAGACGCGAGCCATGCGGGTTGCTCCTGAAGATTGTCGGGCTCCTGAGGCCCAAGGGCTTCAAAGGCTCTCAGTGGTCGCGCGGGTCCGGTTCTTGCTCCGTCCGGACCGCTTGCCACTGAGCCTCCTGAGCCCCCAAGGCCTGCTGCACGAGATGATGGACCGTGGCAGCTGCGTTGCGGAAGCCGAAGAGTGTGCGGACGTAGCTGCAGGGGAGGGCCCTCCTCCGGCCGACCGCCGTCGGCCAGAAGGGCTCCTGAGAGGCGGCTCGGTTGAGACCCGCGATGTCAACGCAGACGCGTAAGCGGTCACTCAGGCCGCGGGTAGGTCAGCTTGGGGTTGTGCGGTTACGCCCACCGCGGATGAGCCTTGGGTACTGAAGTTCCTCGGTAACTTGGTCGATGAAGTCCTGAGCCCCCAGCGCTGAGCGGTCCATGCTGGGCTCACAAAAACACGCGTCAAGACACGCGTGCAGGTGGTGCCCGAACACCTCCCTCGAGACGCTGGTCAGTCCGGAGACACTCCATAGGAGAGCCCCCGAGCCCGTCACGAGAGGGGCGTCGGGCGCACCTCCCTATGCGAGGGTGGAGGGCGCCTCGTCGGCAGGCGCGAGTCCTGATGCGGGGCCGTCAGGAGCCCTTGCGTCCTGAGGTCCGTTGACGGGCAGGTTCTCCTTCTTCTTGGGGCGGTCTGCAGGGTGAGGACGGCTCCATCCTCATCGGAGCATTCGGCCGCCGCAGTCTGGTAGGCGCGCTCCAGGGAACGCACCACTTCCTTCTCGTCAGAGGCGATCATGATGACTCCGCCGCTCCCGGGCATCTTGAGGACGTTGTAGCCGTGATGGGTCGCCGCCATGAACTTGGAGAGGGCAGGATACCCAAGGATGGCGTTGTACGGGAGGTGGATGTTGACGACGTCGAAGTCGATGAGCTCGGTGTGGTAGTTGTCGCGGTCACCAAAGGTAACGGGAAGGCGGACTTGCCCCATCGGGAGCGTGGAGCCATCCGTGACTCCGTAGAATGGCTTGGTCGGGTGGAGCTGATCGTATGGGACCTGGAGTGTCTCGAAGGTCTGGATGGAGAGGATGTTGAGTCCTGGTCCGCCATCGATGAGCGTTTTGGTCACGAGGACGTTGCTGATGGTCGGGGTACAGAGCATCGGGAGGGCGCCTGGGGCTGCGGTGCACTTGAGCTAGTCCTTGGGGTCAAAGGCGATGACTTGCTTGGTCCACCTGAGGTTGCGCGTGGCGTGAGGCCTGGGAAGCACCGCGTTCACCTCACGGGCGAACTGCTTGAAGATGCGATGGGAAGCCAGAGCATGGGCCCTCCCAAGATGCATGCAACTGCACGCGGCTCCTAGAAGCCCCCTGCTCCATCTTCCTGGTGGTCGTCGTCATTCCTTCTTGGCGGTGGTGGCAGCGGAGGCAAGCCTCCATTGCCCTGAGGGCGACCCTCACGAGGCTGGTCGTGCCAGGGGGCATCACGAGGCTGCTCCTGTGAGTGGTCTTCACGAGGCTGTTCGCGCCACCCTTGGCGTGAGTTCCTGCCGTCCCAACGTCCTCCATCTCGGTCTCCTCTATGGCCGTAGCCGCGATTGTCACACTCAGGGCGCTGCCCCACACGCCCGCCGCGCATCACCCTGAGCTCCTGGCAGTCGTTAGTGTTGTGGCTGTGGACGTTGTGGAAGACACAGTACGGTCGGTTGTCTCTGGGGAGGTCGTCGTAGCCGCAGCCACGCTTCACTTCTGGCTCCCAGCCAGCACGACGGTCCCTTGCGCTTTGCTTCCTTGGCCTTCTTATCGTCCGCCTCCGCCTCGGGCAGCTCCTGGAGGGAGAGGCGTCCTTCCTCCGCCCTGGCGCACTTTGCCGCGAGCTTGAACATCTCGAGGGCTGTGCACAGGTCCTCGTGGATAGCGAGCTCCTCCCTCATCCTGACGTCGCGGACGCTGTCGGAGAACGTCGAGATGATGGCCTCGTCCGAGACCCTAGGGATCCGTAGGCGCATGGTGTTGAAGCGTTGGATGTACTTTTGCAGGGTCTCTCCCGGCTGCCGCCTCACGTGGCGCAGATCCGCAGCTGTCGAGGCTCGATCGCGGGTGCCTTGGAAGTTGGCGACGAAACGCTCACGGAGCTCTTCCCAAGAGGAGATGGATCCCACGGGGAGGTTCAGGAGCCAGGAGAGTGCGCCATCCTTGAGAGCCATGGGGAACCAGTTCGCCATGACCTGCTCAATGCTGTTGGATGCCTCGATGCTCAGCTCGTAGAGTTGGAGGAACTCCGTGGGGTAGGTGGTACCGTCGTAGAGCGGAGGCAGGTCCGGCTTTAACTTGCTGGGCCAGACAAGGCGCCGTAGCTCAGGAGCTAAGGCACGACATCCATCCACGCTCATGATCGCATGTGCCCCCTGCGCCAGTGGTGCTGGTTCTTGGGGCGCTGGCGCCACCACCTCCTGTGGCGCGCGGTCCTGGCGCTGCAGGCCAGGGGGCCCACGAGCCCCTGTCTGGGGATGCGGAATCACCTGGAAGCTCTCCTCGTCGTGCGTGTGGGCTCTGCGGGGTGGCTCACATTGCGGAGCCTCGCGCCGGACCTCCTGGCCGGCGCCATAGAGTGGAGGCAGAGCCGGGACTCCGTGGACTTCGTTCCCCGCCGGGGGCGACGGGGGATGGGAGGAGTGCGTTGGTGCAGGTGCTCGGTGATGCGATGGAGCCACTCGTCGTAGAGGTCATCTGCCGGGCGGTAGCGCAGGAGCTCCCGCGCCATCAGCAGCGCAGGCTGCTGATAGACCGGCCCGCGGCGGACCAGCGAGGACGACGCCGCGGCTGGTAAGGGTGAAGGCATTGCCCTGCGGCCATCACGCCGCATGGACGGCGGCAGTGACGAGTCCTGCTGCTCGTGGATGGCCGGGTTGGTGGCGGCATTGGCGACCAGCGAGTTGGGGCGAAGCGGCGCACCATTGCCCGCGGGCGCCGTCTGAGCAACGTTCGCAGCGCGGCGGGCGGCGCGAGCTTGGCGTGTGTCCACCATGGCTGTGGAGCGAGGTCGACGACGAGAGCGGGACGAGGTCGTCGGAGAGGCGAGATCTCGACACGCCCCCTACCTAGCGCGCCAAATGTCAGATTACGGGCTCCGCAAAACCTAAGAAGTTCGAACACAGGGGCGTGAACGAAGATCTATCCCACTCACGCCTACCTAGCGTTTCACCCTCGCCTGGTGAAGAGATTCGAGCAAACAACAAGTGAAGCACGCAAGAGTTTACCCAGGTTCAGGCCACCTTGTGGTGTAAAACCTTACTTCCTGCTTTGGTGGATTGGCCTTAGGAGGGCTAGAATATGAACTAGTACAGCGATTCCTGAGCTCAGGAGGGTCGGGAGGCAAGTGTTCTTGCTCCTTTGTGTGGCGGCAGAGTTTATGGATCTGCTCCACTTGACTGGACTTGGCTCCCCCTTCATAGTGAGGATCCTAGATACTTATATAGGCGGCCAGGGTCCTCTTCCCCCAAAATGTTTAGGCGGGAAGGGATCCCACAACGGCCATTTTTGAGCGGGAACACAAGGACGTTCCTACCCTGACAAAAGCAGTCTTCGCCTGCAAAAGGATCAGGCGGTGACGCGGTGGTGGGCTCGGCGGTGACATCCTCCCTGTCGTCCTTGTGGTCTTCGGTCTTGTTGCACCAAAGGGGAAACCTTTGTCGCGCTCCTCGGGAACCTGCGTCTGCGCTGCCTCCTTTGCACCGAAACAACAACTGCACCGCTGGCGAGTGCTGGCACCCGCTGGCGCGGGGCATCACTACTTACGTCACTGCCTCCTCTTGAGGCAGGCTTGGCCTTGGATTCTCTGCCCCTCCGGAGCACCTTGCTGAGGCCGCTCCTGAGGGGGTCTTGACATTGTTCTCCTCGCAAGGCCTAACCCCCTCGCGAGGGTCTTAGGCAGCTGGTCGATCAGCTGGGCCGTACTAGGCCGTAGTAGGAGCGCGTCGCGGCCCGCAGACAGGCAAGTCTGGGTACCCTGGTTCTCAGGACGCTGACATGCCCCAGGCCATTTCCTCTCCCCCGTGACCTCCGTAAGGAGGAGCTCTCCGCCACCATCACCAGTAGGTGCTGTCTTCTCTGTGCTTCCGTGCCGGGGGCTGAGCTAGGGGGTTAGCATCGGAGCACTTGTATCACTCCCTGCCAGGCATGTCTCCGCCCCTGTTGCCGGCGAATCATCGCAACTGAGCCACTTGTACCGGTGGATGAGGGTCTCAGTATCCTCCTCCTCCTCCCTGGTGGCAATCAACGAGCAAGATTAGTTAAAAGATGGGAGCATGGGGGCCAAAGAAGATGCAAGGGAAAGAAAGTACAAGAGGGAGGGGTGATCTCTCTTACTCTTCGTCGATGAGCATGGAGTTTAGCTAGAACTCCATGGGTGGCGTAGCGGCCCTGCTCCTCTTCTGGGAAAAAGGATCGGAGCTCCTCGGTGGCTTCAGGCCCTACCGGGGGACAAGGAGCTCCGATGAAGATGAACTCTGTGAAGAGCTGGATTGATTTCCTGAATCATCATCCGGGGATGGAAGACGATTGGCGGGCTGTGCCATGGCTCCAGAGAGGCGAGGAGAATGGCGTCAGATGGCTTCAGAGGCACTAGCATTAGCGGCAGCCTATTTCATCCCTTGAGCCACTAGCACAGGGTTGGGGGCTGCTATTCCTCGACTGGCTGGCCGCTTGCGGACACGCGGGCCCAAATGCGTCTCGGGGGCTTGAGTGCCCTCTGCGAGCCACCCCTCTCCACGTATCTCCACATCTTCATCCCCCTCTTCCGCAAGAGACTCTGTTTCCACAGTGTACAGAGCCTCGATCTGGGAAAGGCCATCCCCGACAAGCTCTTCCTTGGCAACCTCTTCCGAGGCTGGGCCTCGCCCTTGCCACGGGAAGAGGTCCCTCCTCTAGCTTTCCCCTTGCCCCTCGCCGCCTTCGCGGCCTTTTCTGCTGCCGCAGCCCTGACCGCTCTATCCTCCTCCAATCGCTTTTTGATGTACGCCACCTCCACCGAGGACATGCGCTTGTACATTCTAGTCTCCACCCTGGTAACCCTTTCTACCAGAGTGGAGGACCATTCCAGCTCATCATCAAGGGTGGGAAACCGCCAGTCACTCGAGATGCCGACGGCATTGCATTGGGGCATCCATTGTAGGATTCGGCTCTTGGCAGAGTTGACGTTCAACGGAATAACACCCGCCGACAACGAGAACAGCTTGAAGCACCCAAATAGCTGGTCGCACAGCCAGTTATGGCCATAAACCGTCAGGTTGTTGGCCAAGCCGGGAAGCAACCTCATCCTATCGGCCGCATCCCCATACTCTCAGGCAAACATGTCCCTTTGCTGCAGAGGAGCGATTCGACAGAGAAGAAAATCCGCTCCCACATGCCCCACAATTAGCCCGGCAGCTTTCAGGCAAGTAATCCCATTGATTGCCGGGCGGAGCCTGTCTTTAGTGAGGCCAAACTCCTTTCAGTAACTATTTTTCTCGATGCATTCCGTCCTTTCCCGGCAGAACTCGGGGGCTTCTTCATCCTGGATCCAGCACCAATTGCCTCTCCATTCCTCCCAACGACTGTGTTGGTTGCCGGAGATATAATCCCCATCCTTCCGCGGTATCACTCGCGGCATCCAACTTTTGTTGCCCGAGAGGTGGTTTTTATTCTCCACCCGCGGGACAAAATAATGCCGGAACAGATCAACATTGGGGGCCACCCCAACAAATTTCTCGCATAGATGAGTAAATATCGCCATGCACACCATTGCATTCGGCATGAAATCCAGAAGATGAAATCCGTAAACCACCATCATCACCTCAAAGAAATCTGAGTAAGGAGGACAGAGACCACACATGAAATACGCACAGAATAAATGATATGAATCTAGCAGGTCCTCCTTCCCCTCCACCAAAACGTTGGGAGCGCCGTGCCCCTCCGGGACGACCCGCCCCCACAGATAACCATACCTCGCCTATAGTATGGCGGCATCGAGGTTCAATGGGAAGAAGACGACATCCTCCCTCCGCTTCTTATCCAGCTCCATTCCCCTCTTGTTCCCCTCGGCCGCCACTTCTTGTACAGCGGCTGCCGGTTTCTTCTTGGATGTGGTTTTCTTCCCCATCTCCCTAGATCGCAGTGGAGGGATGCGGGAAGAGGATCAAGGAAGAAGCGGCAGCGAATGCGGCAAGAAGAGAAGAGGGCAGTTGCTTGGCTTGCGGAGGAAGATGAAGTAGAGGCAAGACGGGTAATGGATGAGCAGTACCATGCCGCGTCTCTCCCTTTTTATGGGATAAGACGTGGGGGCGGCGCGTCTCTTCAGAAAAGTTACCGTTTTTACATTAATTCCTACAGTCCCACGCCCCCACGATATGCGATAGTTGCGCGAAGCGGACGTCGAACAAACGGGTCATCATAATGAGCCGTTGTATGGCTCCTCCTTGCCACGTGGTCGTGCACTATTTGGGGCCTAACCCAACGTGCCCAGCGACACGTTTGGCTCAGGCCCGAGGGCATATGTCGGGGAACACAGACATGTGTATGTGTTTTCCCCTGACTAGTGCCCGGACAACAAGTGCGCAAGCTCAAGGGCAAGTTTGCAGCAAGAAGCACCAGGTCAAGACACAAAGAGACTAGCTCCTTGAGGAATGAGGGGGCTGGTCAGGGAGATCAAGACAACCAAGATGCAAGACGCGAACAGAAGGGGAACCATCCTTGCCGGGCATGCAAGCCTGGCGAAGAGCCGGATTCCCCCGGCAGCAAGCCACCAAGATCACCCCGGCAGGCTTGCCGGGGCACACGATGGTAAAACTCCACCTCACAACGACTCCCATCGCCAATCAGTGCGGTGTCAAGCTCCAAGGTGGCTTAGTGGCCACCTCTTGCTACGTGGTAGCCATTTCCTACCACAAGAACCACCAGATGACACCCGTCCAAAGACGTGTCAAGCAAACAGGAACGCAGCTGGCAAGACGAGCCCGTCATGTCTTGCCGGACGAGCTGTGATGTGACACTAAGCGGTGCATTTAATGCACTCTATCAGCTGCAGAGTTAGGTATGATAGCACTGTTTGCTATCTAATCAGCTTGGAAAGACTAATTTGCCACTGTGGTGACCCCTTAACCTATAAAAGGAGGCCCATGGCAATCGTAGAAAGGATTCGGCCATTCAAACCCGTACACACTCGTACGTGCGACCACTCTCACCCCAAGGCGACCTTGCCGGTCAAGAGTGGCGCGTCCATTTTCACTTTTCCACTATCAATCCACCAAAGCAGGAGTAGGGTTTTATGCCTCGCGGTGGCCTGAACCTGGGTAAAAACTACCCGTGTGATCCTCGACGCGCTGATCCGCGCTTCTCCGCTCTTTGTGCATCATGCCCATCCCCTTGACGAACCAAAAGGGACCTCCGTCCCATACGTGGCCGTGGTTACCCTGCGACAAAACCATAAACCACCTTGAAGGGAGACTTGTTGGTCGATGAGTGTCATGCGTCATTGTTAGGTAAACTCGGCGACGAGTAATCACTCCTCCCACTCCTTGATGTATTTTCTTGATAAGCACTCGAAGGAGCATGGATAGCGTCGAGTTGACCACCTCGGTTTGGCCATCGTCTTAATGGTGATTGACCAAAGAGAACATGAGATTGTCGCATAAGGTCTTCCAAAAGCAGCTCAAGAACTTGACATTGCATTTGGAGACAATTTTCTTTGGCACTCCGTGAAGGCATAATATTTCCCTACAAAAGAGATTGGCAACATGTGAAGCATTGTCTACTTTGTTGCATGGAATGAAATGTGCCATCTTTGGAAAGTGATCCACAACAACAAATATTGAGTCCTTGCCATTTGTAGTCCTAGGGAAACCAACTACGAAATCCATTCTTATATCCTCCCAAGGTGCACATGGTACAGGTAAAGGCATGTATAATCCATGCACTGGTACTGTGACGTGCTATACAAACGTGTTTTAATCCATTCCAGCGATGGAGTTTTAAACCATCGCCTTGCCCGTGTGTGCGATAGAGTGTGCTTCCCACACGTCACAGAAACCGTCGGGGATAGACGAGCATCTACTGATGATTTCCATAGAATAAATGCATGAGAAGTCGCGGCCTATCCCACATGTTAGGCCTCGATGCCACGTCTCTAATCCTAGAGACATCCGAAATGATTATGTAGCTATACTCGTGTGGAAATGATGGATATCACAAATATTCAATCTACCAATTTGTTTGTGATAGGTACGTTATCGCACACAGTTAAAAAAATGTAAAATGTGTGCGGTGCCTCTACTATCGCCAATGTGTCCATTTCATATATTCCTATCACACACGACCTCCATATATGCACCCTTTTCTTTTTGTCGAATATTACACACACATACATGTTTGAAATGTTTGCCGTATTACAACGGTTCACACACGCATATAAACAGAACCGTGCGTGGTACTGCTGGAAATCCCACATGCATATGAGACGAAACCGCGTGTTCGTCCGTTGAGCATCACAACGTTTCCCTTCAAAGAACCATCTATTCTATATTTTTCCACCGCACACACAATTTTCTTTCTAACCGTGTGTACATTATTTTATTCCCTCCTATTTAATTTTATTTTCCATGTAATTCATTATTCATATTGGAAATCTTAAATTTTGAATTATGAAACGTGGAATTCAAATTCTCAGCACAATGGTCAACAACCAGACCATAAATAAAATTCTCAGTACAATATGTTTAGTAATTACAGGATTAGACAACAATTAACTATGACGAATCACAATATTTAGAGGCGGTAAAGGTGAAGAGAGAAGTGTAAATCATTTTGGCTGCCGATAGTGTTGAAGAAGCGGAATGCCCATAATGTGTCCTCCTGCATGCCAAAGGCATGCACAACTTTTGTCCAACACCTTGTGACGATCACCCGCCCATTCTTCACCACCTCTAGGAAGACTTCTAGACCATTACCATGGGAGTATGAATTATATACTTTAACCTTAGTTTCCTCCACTCCGGTCATGTAGTTTGCTACGTAATCATCAGTAAATTTCTTCAGAAACCACTAAAAAGAGAAAACTTTCAGATATTCATGTCTAATAGACTAACTCCTTGTGGGCAGGGGAAAAGGCAACATATTACTTATCATCCCAAAGTTCACTATTGTCTTGGACAAAGTGTAAATAAAGAGTTTAATTCCCATCACCCATCTCTTTCGCCTAACAATCTTTCTTAGTTTCCTCACTTGACGCTTGTTCATGAATATCGCATTGCCCCATACACAAAAGGGGTCGAAGCGTGGATCAATACCGCTGATACATGTACCTACAAGCAACTAGTAAATGACATAAGCTAAACAACAGTTTCACAAATGATGTAAAACACTACTCCCTCCTTTCCTAAATACAAGTATTTTTAGAGATTTCAATATGAATTACATGTGGATGTATATAGACATAGTTTAGATTAGAATGTATATTTACTCATTTTGCTCTGTATGTAGTCTATATTAGAATCTTTAAAAATACAGATATTTACCAATGGAGGGAGTATAAGACATGAGATGCATCTAACCTCGCCGACAAACAACAACATCGCCCATTATGGCCCTGCATAAGTACATGGAAAGGCAATGTTAACTACAACATGGTTAACATCCATGAAAATCAGCAAATGGTAATAAAACGACAACATCTGTAGTGACATCTTCATTGCGAAGAGTAGCACGGTAGCAAAGGGACATATTAAAACATGGATAGAGTTGTTTACGACAACAAGCTTAACAACAACCTAAGTCAAGTATTGTAAGTTTTGTAGCTGGTATTGGAGAAATTGAGCTGGACAGTTTATACTTGAACATCACATATTATGCAACATTGACATAGACAAGGCAAATTTAACTACAGACAACCTAGTATAGCCACTGAAACTGGTACTGATAAAAATGAAGTTGACAGAGTTAAACATCGCAAGGCAAGTGGTGCTAGAGCAGAAATGTCCCAGTTGTCTATAAAAGGTAGGAAAAAAATAATAAGATATGTTATGCGTGTTTACCACACCATGCTTAATACATCAACCGTACAAAACATAGCCAACTGGTATTGGTAAGATTGAACTAGTCAGTTCATACTTGGTAAATCCTAAGGAGCAGTTGCTGGGGCACTTCATCTGGGCCAGAGCCTGCCCCAAGTTGTCAGCGGCGGTGGAGGTGAGGTGTTCCTCTAGGTCGACATGCACAATGGCCATCGCGCCATCGACCGCCATCAGCTCCTTGACCTCCATGTGATATGTGGTTGGGCTTACGCGGTGATGCTCTAGAGTAGATCGATGGGGATTTGGAGGCATGAGGATGTTTTGCAGGCCATTTAAGCAATCAGGCCGCGACCGTGATGGAGATCAGTGGCTTACCTGACTGGATCAACGAGGCTTAGGCAGAACTTGGACGTGGTTGAAGTTGTGGTTGCTGCGACGACAATTTGAGCTGCTGGGAGGGGGGAGGGTGGGGACATACTACACAAATGTGATCGGTGGGGATGTGGTGCGAGGAATAAATTCTGAGATCGCCACCTAATGAAAAGTTCGCTGCGAAACTCAAAACTTGGGCGAGGGAAACACAGAAAACAGACGAAGTGCGTAAATACTCGTGTGCAAAAAAGAGATAATTGGCGAATCCCGCCTCCAAAAACTTCTAGACGTGTAGTTGATTAAATTGGTCAATGGCGGTCATGATGGTATGCTTGTTTTATTAGAAAACATCCCACAAGGAACTTGCTTATGGATCATTAACGCAAAAAAGCACATGGTGCGCCATAGAAACCATGTGTTTTGTGATCTTCTAATTATTCTTATATCTATCAGCATATACAGACGCACCTGCAAATTTAGAAATCTCTTTCATTGTAGTAGGGTTATTCGACATACATGCATGAGGCAAAGGTGACACTCGATGAACAATCATCGGTTTATGAAATGCAATCAAGTGTCAACCTACCTCGCTCACACAGCCAGAATTGATCCTATGCAACAAAAGAGAAGCTTGCCGCCATCCGCCGGCGTGGCTATTTGAGCCGGTGTGCGGCCAACTTGCGCAGCATGGTGGGACTAAATAATATTTTTGGCCAACACTTCTACGGCGTGCGCGCCGGAGCATAAGCAAACTATGCAGAGATGGGAGACGAAGGAGCTTCGGGTGGCTGCGGGTGGACATTTCGACATGATTTAGGGCCGGGGTACAGGTAAAAAACTTCACTGATAACATGCTAAGCAACGCTCAAAGCCCTAAAAGGATGTCAATCATTGGCATTGAACATTAATAATAGATACAAACTTAACTTCCTAGTGTCGATGCAACAAACCCTGGGTCTGTTGCCCTGACTGTGCACAGGCACGGGAGCAAGATTGAGGCACCAACCCAAGTCAGAGTACAAGAAACCAAGAGGTTCGAGGAACCAACAAGCAGATCCGAGGGACCAAGGCCAAGCCAGAGAAGCAAGATATCGCCAAGAGAAAGGCCTCCCTTGCCGGGCAGGCGAGCCCGACAAGGGGCGAGGCCACCCCCAGAAGAAGACAACCAATGCATTCCGACAGAGCCCGCGGGGACTTGCAGAGGCTAAACCACATCACCAACCACTCCTCCACGACTCACGTCGTCGATCAGTGCGGTGGCAAGCCGCAAAGTGACTAAGTGGAAGCCATTAGCCACATGGCAGCTTCTCCCTACAGGAAGAACCCACATATGACACCCATCCTGCGACGTGTCAAGCAAGCAAGCACGGAGCTGGCAAGATAGCCTGGCAAGCCTTGCTGGGTAACCAGTGATGTGACATTAAGCGGTGCATTTAATGCACCCTATTAGCCCGTAGAGTTAGGTATGATAGCACTACTTCTATCATATCAATGCATAATGGCTACTTTGCAACTGTGGTGACCCCTTAATCTATAAAAGGAGGCCCATGGCAACCATAGACAAGGTTAGAAGATTGGAGAATTCACACCCCCATACACGCGTCGTCGCTGCTGCCCAGAGGCAACCCTTGCTTGGCAAGTGTACTGTGCTCCACCACCTCATTTCCACCATCAATCCACCAAAGCAGGTGTAGGGTCTTACGCCACAATGGCGGCCCAAACCTGGGTAAAACTGCCTGCGTGATCTCTGCCGTGCTGTCCCATGCTCGTGTGCTCTTTGTGCAATGCAACGTCCCCCTGCCAAACTAGCAAGGGACCTCCTGGTCCCATTGGTGGCCGGGGTTTCCCCCGACATCTTTGGCGCGCCAGGCAGAGGGATCGCTTGCGCGAACCTAAAGGGGTGTGCAATGCGTCATCTTCATCGCTGTCTTCATCTTCAATGGCGCCATCGACCATGGCACCCAAGAAGAAACCTGCTTCTTTGGCGAGTCCATCCACCTCAAAGGCTGCGCAGCCCGCAGACTCTAATGCTACGGGAGGTGCGGAGGCACGTGAGGACGCAGACACTTCTGGGGATGTGGTCGGAGCAGGCGGCACCTTCACCACTTCCCCCGCGGCCGACGCCGGAGTAGGAGGCACCGGAGGAGAGCAGCATCAGCAACACCCCGACGACCATGCTCCCCGAGGCTCGGGTGAAGGGGTTACTCCATCTGCGCCCCTTTTGCTCACTAACGAGCACAACCGCAACAACGACACTCGGACCGGGGCGAATCTCCGTCCTCCGACCATTCCCACCACATGTGCAGTCGTAGCACGTGCGCCTCCCCCGGGACGAGTCGAAGCCGTTGCGCTCGACGGATCCGCTGGCCCTCGTGCGCCTTCGCCGCACCACCCTGCCATCCATGTGGTCCCCCGCATCAGCGGGGGCGTAGTGCTACCGTCGCTGGCATCATAAGGAGCTTGGCGACGGTACAATCGACTTCTTCAGCACCCATGCCAAGTGAGGGAGTCCTGGATTAAGGGGTCCTCAGGTGGCCGCATTACTCGTTATGAGCCGGACTGGTGGGCCCTGAAGATTGTTGCTGAAGACTATCCCCCGTGTCCGGATAGGACTCCTATATGTTTAGAATGGCAAGTTTAGAGTCCGGGTGTAATGTTTCCTTCCTCTTCAAGAAGATCATGTACAACCCTAGGTCCCTCCGGTGCATATATAAACCGTAGGGTTTAGTCCATAGAGACAAAATCATAATTACGCAGGCTAGACTTCTAGGGTTTAGCCATTACGATCTCGAGATAGATCAACTCTTGTAACCCTATATTCATCAAGATCAATCAAGCAGGAAGTAGGGTATTACCTTGATAGAGAGGGCCTGAACCTGGGTAAACATCGTGTCCCCAGTATCCTATTACCATCGATCCTCCGGCGCACAGTTCGGGACCCCCTACCGGAGTTCCGCCGGTTTTGACACCAACATTGGTGCTTTCATTGAGAGTTCCACTGTGTCGTCAACAGAAGGATTAATGGCTCGCTTCATCATCAACGACGGCGCCACCTCCGGGGAGATTTACCTCCCCGGACAACCTTTCATGTTCGGTGGCTTCGTGTAACGTGCCAACTCAGATGGCCACCTCGAGCAGGTTGACAGCTATGCCCCTTGTCATCAGATCAGGTTTGGAAGCTTGAACTATGTTGCTGACATCCGAGGAGACTTGATCTTCAACGGATTCACACCCATGGCTGCTGCTCCCTGCCTACACGATGAAGACATCTTAGGTCTATCATCGGATCCCTTCCAGGGGTCAACACCCGCGACGGCTCTGGCCCTAGATCCAGAGCGGACTTCTTCGTACGAAGACGGGAGGGTCAACCCCACCATGAAAACCACAGACTTAGCGGCGGTTGAGCCGCTCACAGATCCATAATTGAGCGGGATCCTCCCTGCCGCTTGAACGCCGGACTTGTCTCAGATTACGAGCTCCAGACTTATGGGATCCGCACTCTCCAGGCTCAATGGAGTTGTTGTCGCCGAGCCCGACCCCGCAGACCCCAAACGCCTATCCAGCTCTCACTCTTAAACCAGGCGCTGGACTTGCTGCAATCTCTCACCTTAACAGAGGATTCCTAGCCGAACTATTCCCAGTTTAAACTGGGGGCTGAGGACAGGGAATTTTTCTTCCCACGCACCACCCACTTGGTAGCCACGGTCGAGGACTTAACCGACATGCTAGACTATGCTTCCGAAGACATCGAAGGGATGGACCACGATGTCAAAGCCGATCTAGGTACAAACCCGCCTGTGACTGGGCGATGGACGACCACTTCTACCTACGATGTGTAGATGGTGGATACACCCAGTGAGAAAGAAGACGACGATAATAAAGATCCAGAGCAGGATAAGCCCGTCGATGAACCTTCTACACGCCGGTGTCAGAAATGCCGCTCACGATCGTGTCGAGGAAAGGAAAGTAACACTAGGACCGGAGACAATGAAGATCCAGAAGAAGCCGAGGACCCCGTCGAGCCAGCGGTGGAGCAAGACGAGCGGGAGGATGGACAATGTAGTCCCGAACAACTCGCCAATCGCAATGATTCCAAAGACAGTATTTATCTACCTGTCTCAAAAGAGGATGTCAGCCTGGGAGACGAGGAATTCATAGTACCAGAGGAACCCCTCGAACAAAAACGCTTTCAGCAACATGATATTGCTACAACAAGGAGCTCGAAAAAATAGCAGCAGTGGCTTAAGGCCGAGCAGGATACGCTCAATGACAGATGGAACAAAGTGCTAGACGCTGAAGAAAGATACATCCGTGAGCGCCAAACAAAGATCTATCCCAAATGCAAATTGATGGCCCAATTCGACGACGAGGCCCTTGCGCCAACTCCGCCGAAGTACGATCAGGCTGATCAACCAAACCGACCACCTCGTGGATGGGACAAAGCGGCCAGCAATGCCGTAAACCAGCCCGTACCTCCCCATCGTAAATGAAAGGATACAATGGTTCAGGGCCATAAGTACGATTTACGTCAGGACCTGAATAAAAAAGTTGGCCAGGCAAGATCAGTTTACGGATCAAGAGAACATGCTCCCGTGCGGGATGGTGGCTATCAAGCCATGCACGCCATATACAATCAAGTTCGAGGTCAGCACCGAACACAAATACCATCCGAACTACGCCACGATGTCGGATGATATAGGGGCGCCGCGCACCCTCTGTGCTTTACCGATGAGGTGATGGATCACCAATTTCCGGAAGGGTTTAAACCTGTCAACATCGAGGCAAACGATGGAACGATGGACCCTGCGGTATGGATCGAAGACTTTATTCTTCACATCCACATGGCTCGTGGAGATGACCTCCACGCCATTAAATACTTATCTCTCAAGCTGAAAGGGCCAGCTCGGCACTGGTTGAGCAGCCTCCCACGGAACTCCATCGAAAGCTGGGAAGATCTAGGGGATGCTTTCCGGGCTAACTTTCAGGACACTTATGTCCGGCCCTCGGATGCTGACGATCTAAGTCACATAATCCAGCAACCCGAGGATTCATCCCGCAAGCTTTAAAACTAGTTCTTAACTTGAAAGAACCAAATTGTTGACTATCCGGATGCCGAGGCCTTAGCGGCATTCAAACACGGTGTCCAGGACGAGTGGTTGGCAAGACACATCGGCCAAGAGAAGCCAACGATGTTGGCAACCCTTACTACACTCATGACCCGCTTTTGCGCGGGCGAAGATAGCTGGCTAGCTCGTAGAAGCAATAGTACCGGCGATTCTGGCACTTTCGAGGTCAGGGACGGCAATGGAAAGCCGCAGTGCAACAAGAACAAGCGTCAGAACAATGCCATAGAAACAGATGATACGTCAGAAAATGCCAGATTCAGCGGCTCCAAGCCCGGTCAACGCAAGAAGCCGTTCAAAGGCAACAAAGATAGTCCATCCAGCCTGGACAAAATATTAGAGAGACCTTGCCAGATTCATGGCACCCCTGACAAACCTGCAAACCACACCAACAGAAACTATTGGGTTTTCAAGCATGCCGACAAGTTAAATGCCGAACACAAGGGGAAAGGACCTCAAAGCGAGGACGAAGACAAGCCTCGCCAACCTAACATAGGGGGGCGGGGGCAGAAGAAATTTCTCCCTGAGGTGAAAACAGTGAATATGATCTATGCCACCCATATCCCCAAGAGGGAGCGCAAGCGCGCACTCAGGGATGTTTATGCTGTAGAGCCCGTCGCCCCCAATTTCAACCCATGGTCGGCTTGCCCGATCAAGTTCGATCGCAGGGATCACCCAACCAGTATCCATCACGGAGGTTCGGTGGCCCTAGTACTCGACCCTACAATTGATGGATATCATCTTACTCGAGTCCTTATGGACGGCGACAACAGTCTAAATTTGATTACACCAAGACACAGTCTGCAAGATGGGGATAGACCCATCAAGGATTAAGCCCATCAGCACTACCTTTAAAGGAGTGATACCTGGCATAGAGGCCCGCTGCACGGGCTCATTAACACTAGAAGTAGTATTCGGCTCTCCAGACAATTTTCGAAGTGAGGAGTTAATCTTCGACATCGCTCCTTTCCGAAGTGGCTACCATGCAATACTCGGAAGAACGGCCTTCGCCCGCTTTAACGCAATCCCGCACTATGCTTACTTCAAGCTCAAAATGCCTGGATCACGTGGCGTAATCAAGGTCAATGGAAACATGGAGCGCTCCCGCCGTACAGAGGAGGACACTACGGCCCTAGCAGCCGAGGTTCAAAGCGGCTTATTCAAGCCAAACAGTTCATCGCTCGTCAAGACCACATACACTGCTAAACGTGTCTGGCCAGCACTACAATGCGGCAGCTCACAAGAAACCGAGCTTGATTAGCAGTTATGCCCCCATCGACTGCCTTACAAGGTGGCAGCATACATACCTCGCGTACACAATTATGCCCTTAGAATACCTTGGGCGGTGCCGGGGGCACACTTCATAAAAACAGTCCATAGTTCGGCTTGACCCTATTCGGACTCTAAAAAATATTTCCTTTAAAAGAGGTTCATTTTAAAGAACCCACCTTACCCATGGCTGTGCATGGCATTCTTTTATAGAATCCCCCTTCCTTTTTTCGCAGGCGGCCATCATAACTCCTCTCTTCAAGGACATATTACAAAGGAGAAAACGGCGCGGAGGTGCAACATGCCCCCCCGTCGAAATTTCTTTTCTCGTTAGATTCAGGCTATGTGTAAACCATTTCCCCTTTTTAGTTTCTTTTCTTTTTTTGGCATGTAAAATGCCCAGGATGTTATTGGCATTATCTATAACCACGCGGTTCACCGTATTGAACGAGATATAAAAGAAGCAGTTTGGTTCCAATTTGCTTGGAGTTCGTTTTATCACCACCTGTGTTCTCTCCCTACGTCAGATTGCCACATGTGCCTTTAATCTGGACTTAATACCAAGGGCTGTATTCGCCTTGCACACCTCGAGGTCCGAACACCTATAGGGAATTGTTCAGCATCCCTGATATTGCATTATATGCATCGACTCCGAATCATGTCTTGGGTCTATAGTTGGGTTGCCCGGCTGCTGTGCTTACCACCTTACATTTCGCATTGTTCGGCTAAGGTAGTAAAGGGAGAACTACTACGATTGTATTTTTGGTTCATCCGGTAAAGTACCTCAGTACAAAAAGCCGAAAACTGACTGTCATGGTAAGCGAGAACTGGTCTGCGCTTCGGCGACTTAGTGTTATACTATGGTCGATAGCGATCCACTCCGTGTTATACGAGGGGATGGTCTTCTCCCAGCCGCGTAAAGTGGGCACCATCATTCAGATAGCCACACACGCACTAGGGGCTAGTACTTAGCCCCACAAGTCAAGCTCCTATGGCTAAGTGAAAGCACTAAAGCCGCATAGTCTGGTTGCCTGGTTCTCTCCGTGGACACCTCCTTTATGGACCAAGACATTGGATAAAGAGTGTTCCCGCGCAATAACAAACACCCCTGTAGTATCTACATGGGGGCTGAAGCCGATGATTGGAAACTTTCACACATAACAAACGGCCGCATAGGAGAAAAAATCGCTTGCAATATAAAAGCGCAAAATCATATAGACATCAGTTCATAAGCCTAGTCTTTACAATCCGAATACAATTACTCAAAGACTACATCCTTTGAGCACTGGCCCTCTACAATGCGGTCTCCTTCTATGACATCATCGAAGTACCTTTCCGGCCTCCGATGATCCTTTCCCTCCGGCGGGCCAGTACTAGCAATCTCGGCGGCCTTCATCTTCGCCCAATACATCTCCACGTGGGCAAATGCCATCCGTGTGCCTTCTATACAGGCCGAATGCTTCACAGCATTGACCCGCGGCCTTGCATTGACGAGCCGCCTCACAAATCCAAAGTAGCTACTCGGGATTGGCTCAATGGGCCATAGCCGGACTATCAATTCCTTCATGGATGTACCCGCCATGTTGTGGAGCTCGACCAGCTGCTTCAACTGGTCGTTCACATGTAATGGATGTTCTGGCACAAGGAATTGCGACCAGAACAACTTCTCCGTGTTGTTCCTCTCCTGGGCTCGAAAGAATTGGGTGGTCTCGGAGATGCTCTCGGGAGATCCGCAAACGCGCCTGGAGAACTCCACAATTGCGTCAGCACAAGATACCTCTGAGCTCCAAAGATACTGAGCAAAAAAAGGCCTTACCAGCCGCTATATGCCTCCTTGGCAGTATTGACAACCTTGTTGAGTTCGGATGCTTGATCTGAAGTCTTCTGCTCCAGCTCCTCGCACTTGCGAATAGCGTCTCACAGTTCTTGTTCGACTTTGGACACCCGAGACTCAAGTCTCCGGTGGGAGGCATGTTCGGCCTCCAGACCGTCAGCCGGTTTGTCAGCGGCCACCTTATTTATCTCGACCTCTTTCTTGGCCTCTGCAAGTGCGCCCTTGAGGGTCTCGACCTCGACATCGCCAACTGTGATATAGTCACATAGCATAAAGATTTCATACTCTTACAATCAAAGCATATTAACTGTTGATATACATAATCATTTGAAAATCTGTATACCTTGCGTTTCATCAAACCGCTTGTTGACGAGGTCGAGCTCCGCATTAGCCAATTCAAGCTTCCGATTGAGCTCGGAAACCTCTGCAGCATGGGCGGATGCCACCACCAGGGAAGCCCGTTACAAAATAAAACACATTATTAGCTAACACTGTATGGATCCTCTGTCTGATTCTTTTCCGAATCAAACAATGTATTAGGGGCTACTGTCCGTATACAGGCTTGTTTCCTTATACAAATAAAACATGAAGTTCTTTTAAGAATATTACATCGCATACCTCAAAGCCTGTCTGTAGGTTCGAAAGTATGTC
>LR738714.1:263362461-263560754 GCA_902687465.1 Secale cereale | reverse complement strand
GATTAGACTACTTGACCAAATAAAAAATCTAGCCTTTTCCAAATTTTAGTTCTCGGCAGATTTTAGCAACTTAGCGCAAGTCAAGCAATGAACCTACACATGCAATTCTAAGAGTATAGCAGCGGAATGTAAATCAATTGTATATGAAGGTAAAGGGAGGAGTTTGAGGGAGCAAACACAATGTAGATACAGAGATTTTTTACGCGTGGTTCCGATAGGTGGTGCTATCGTACATCCACGTTGACGGGGACTTCAACCCACAAAGGGTGACGGCTGCGCGAGTCCACGGAGGGCTCCACCCACGAAGAAGCAACCTTGTCTATCCCACCATGGCCATCACCCACGAAGGACTTGCCTCAGTAGGGTAGATCTTCACGAAGTAGGCGATCTCCTAGCCCGTACAAACTCCTTGGTTCGACTCCCAATCTTGTCGGAGGCTCCCAAGTGACACCTAACCAATCTAGGAGACACCACTCTCCAAAACGTAATATACGGTGTGTTGATGATGAACTGCTTCCTCTTGTGCTTCAAATGATAGTCTCCCCAACACTCAACTCTCTCTCACAGATTTGGATTTGGTGGAAAGATGATTTGAGTGGAAAGCAACTTCGGCAAGGCTAGAGATCAAGATTCATATGGTAGGAATCGAATATCTTGGTCTCAACACATCAGTAGGTGGTTCTCTCTCAGAACAATGGATAGTGGAAGTGTAGATATGTTCTGATGTCTCTCTTCACGAATGAAGAGTGGGTGGAGGGGTATATATAGCCTTCACACAAAATGTAACCGTTACACACAATTTACCAAACTCGGTGGGACCAAATCAGACAACTCGGTCAGACCGATTTAGTTCATAATGTGACCGTTAGGCATTTCGGTGGGACCGATATGATCAACTCGGTAGGTCCGATTTCATTAGGGTTAGGGCATAACATAATATCGGTGAGACCGATTACACAAACTCGGTGGGATCGATTTTGGTAATAAACTAACCAGAGAGTTGGTCAGGCAAACTCGGTGGGACCGATTCGCTCATTTCGGTGAGACCGAAATGTTATGAATGGGAAATAGAGAGTTTGCATTGCGAACTCGGTGGGACCGATCGCTCATCTCGGTTGGACCGAAATGTTACGAAGGGAAATAGAGAGTTTGCAATCCCATCTCGGTGAGACCGAGATCCCTTTCGACGAGACTGAAATGATTAGGGTTTCTGGCAGTGGCTATGTCAAATGAACTCGGTGGCGCCAGATAGAACTTTTCGGTGGGGCCGAGCTTGAATTTTCGGTTTAGGACATATGTGTATGTGGAAAAGTGTTTGAGGGTTTTGGAGCATGTCACTAAGCACTTTCAGCAAGAAACCCATTAAGCAACACCTCATCCCCTTTTAATAGTATTGGCTTTCCTATGGACTCAATGTGATCTTGGATCACAAAAATATAAATGCAGAGTCTTGAGCTTGAGCCAATATGTGTCCTTAGCATTTTGAGGGGTCCACATTCCTAATCCATACCATGCCAATCATTGAAATTTCATGAAATATTTATCTTGAAATGGCATTAGTTCAATGAGCTATATGTTGTTAGTAATTACCAAAACCACCCAGGGATAGTTGCACTTTCAATCTCCCGCTTTTCGGTAATTGATGACAACATATAGATCAAAGCTTCGACAAATGATAATAAGATTTAAATACATCGCTGCTTTGAGAAGTATGTGATAAGCAAGAGGTCCCCCTAAATTTGTGCATTATTTAAAATTTGCGTTTGAATGCAAATTCACAATCGATTATGATCATCGGTTACTCTTCCATGTCACATACATCTTCGTGGACCGCTCAAAATGATATAAACTAAAAACATGCACTCATCACCAAGCAAAGTGAATGATCATGTGGGGATTCAAAAGATAATATCATTCAAGCAAGCATTAAGGTAGCATATGATCAATCACATGATCAAACAAGTATCTCACACACATAACGTAGAGTATCAAGCAAACACACAAATGAAGTTCAACCAAAAGCAAGAGAGACCAAGAAGCAAAACACTCTCTCTCGAAGCCTATGATCTATACATATTTCTCCCCCTTTGCCAACAAGTTACCAAAAGGTTTGAAAATGCATAGTGCTTTGCGTCTCTCAGGCTTGATATTCGGGAGGCGGTGTAGAGAGAACTCCAAGGACGAAGGCTTCAGATGATGTAGTTGGAGCTGGTGGAGTGGCTACTGGAGGTGGCACTGAAGGTATGGCTGCTGGTGCTGATGCTGTAGCTTCTATGTGACGCCCCGAGATCGATGTGCCAGGTGTCAGCCAGTTATTTGTTACCGTTGCCATGTCATCTGCTTGCGTGTTGCATTTTGCCATCTCATCATGTGCATGTCATCATCATGTTTTCAGAACTTGCATCCATCCGAGTCTGCCGTCCTTTCCGTTGTCCGTTCTGAGCCCACACACACTCACACGCGCCTGCGGTACCTCCGAAACCTCTTTTTGTAAGTGGCCGAAAAATGTTCTCGGAATGAGATGAATCTTGGCGTGTGGTCTTGTTATAGTGTAGACAGACCGCCTGTGAAATTTCGTCGCATTCGGAGCTCGTTTGATAGCCCAACCGTCATCCATAGCGGCACTATTACCGGTATATTCGTCGGACGTTTTAGGTCTCCGAAAACCTTCGCGGGCCACTCTTCTTCCCCCATCTTCTCAGCCCGAGGCCTCTCCACACAGCCCACCTAGTTACCCTCTCCGCTTTGGACCGTCCGATGGCGATCGAACGGCTCCAAAACGGAGCAAAAAACCTCTCTAACCTAGCCCCCTGCCTATTTAAACCCCCTACCCTTGTCAATTTTGGCCTAAAACCTAGCCATCCCTAACCTCTAGCTTACCCTCCTCATTTTCCGCGCACAGCCAAACCCCTCCCTCCTCCAGATCCGGTGGCCGCCATCTCACCCGCGCCATGTGGCAGCCAGCTACTGGCCGAGCCGCTAGGAGCCGCCGCCCCAGCCAATCCCGCGGCGCCAACGTGGCCTCCCTGCCGCTTGCCAGCGCCAGCCATCGTGCGGGCCCACCGTGGCCCATCCGCGGCCCGCCTGGCCCGTCCGCCCCGCTGCTGCAGGCTCGCGTGCTCCGCTCGCCTGAGCCCCGCTCTGCCTCCTGCGCCGCTCCTCGACCCCGCCGCCGGCGAGGTACTCACCAGAGCCGCCCGCCGCCACCTCCAGACTGACCTGCTGCAGCTTCCTCGCCGCCATGCGCACCGCCACCTCGCCACCGGAGCCATCCCCGCACCTCCCTCCGCCGCGCAGCCCGAGCCACCGTCAGCCTCCTCCCAAGCTCTCCACTGCGCTCCGGCTTCGGCAAGCCAGCGCCGCTCCGCTCCGCCTCCTCCTCGCCGTCCGGCTTCGCCTCCGGCCGGATCCGGGAAGGGGCCGGTCGGATCCACCTCGCCCCGGCCTCTCCGGCGACCCCGCGCCCCTCCGCCACCGTGCCCGCTACCCGCCGGCCGGATCGGGCCAGATCCGGTCCGGGCCTCCCCGAGCCGGACATTGTCCGTCCGGGCACGGACATGTCCGCCCTCCCCCTCGCCCATGTCATTGCCAGGTGGGCTCGAGAGCCCGCACCGACGGACATGTCCGCCCGAGTCCGGACAGTGTCCACTGTCCACGAGGTTGTTTGTCCACTAAGTCCCTAAGAAATCATGTTATGTTGCATGTTTGTGAGTGATGTAACTTTTTGTGTGTTGATCCAAATGGAGCATATGATATATCAAAATGTTCGTCGTGTGATGCTCTACATATTAGTTGCATTTGCATGCATGTTATTGTTCATCTTGATGTCTTAATCTTCGTTGCAAAACTGCTATGTGATGTTAGTGTCAAGTCCTTTTTATCTGTCAACAATATGTATGCATGTTTAACATGGTGTAACTTTGTGCATGTTGGTCCAAATGGAGTGTATGATATGTCAAAATGTTCATTGTGAAGTGCTCTACATGATGGTGGCTGTTACATTCATGTTAGGTGCCATATTGCCATGTTCATCTCTTTTGCAAAAGTGCATGTGGCTGTTAGGTGCTGAAACTTGTTATAAGATGCTGATTTGTCTTTTTCTTATCTTTATGTGTGATTTTTGTTTGAGCTACATGTCAATATGTTTTAGAAGCACAATCATGCCATATTTGCTGTGGTATAATTAGTTTTCCATGTTATGCCTTGTGGTGAGTGCAACAAGCTTGCAAAGTGGTCTACTCGCTGTTGCTGATTTCTATGACTTGTTAAAAACTGCTAGTCTGAAACTGTTATAACCTGATGCCATGTTTGCTTGATGCCCCACTCAAATCCATGAATGTTTTGGGATGTCCTATGACCATGTCTTGATTTACACGTTATGCTCTATCCATCCATGCCCTTGTTTGCATTTATGACCTGCTGTAGCTTGTTGTTTTCATGCTCCCAAATTGCTATAAAATGTTTCTGTCAGCCTGTTATCAGTAAGTTCAGTTTTGCCATGTGAATAGCTAGTGTTCTATGTATCCTATGGACATGTTCTTGCTATGAGTAGCTTCATAAACATGTGCTCTTGCTGTTGGTTATATTCACAAGCCATGATATGCTTTGAGATGAGTTGCACAAGCTTGCAAACATGCCTACTTGTCGTTGTTGCTGCCATGTTTAGTTTATTTCACGAAGTCTGTGAAACAGTTATCTTTTGCAATCTTGCCATGATGTTTGAGCATGTTCTAGTGGTGTTTGGTAGTAGCTCAGTGATCATGCTTGTAGTGCTTGACATGTACATGCTTGCCATGCCCTTTGTTGCCATTAAGTGTTATTGTATCATGTTGTTTTGATGTCAACTATATGCCTACTTGCTGCTTTGGACAGAATGTGTTTCAAACTTGTTTCGTGTGTATGTGTTGAACCGTTGCTCCGTTTTGAGCGTGCTCTATATGAAACTTGTGTGTTTTTGCATGTAGATGCATAATAACATGTTGAATACCTTATTGGAGTGTGTTTGCTTGATGTGTGATGCATCTTGCATCTTTGCCATGTTCATCTTGTTTTGCTCATATCTTCTAGGCCGTCGCTCCGAATTAAATGAACTTTATATGAAACTTGACTAGAATTTCGAGTAGATCATCATGGTGCATGTTAACTTGCTGTTTAACAACTTTAACATATGGTTTGTTCAGATCTGGACCAATTTCGAAAATTGCATATGAGGACTTACCAGAATTGTTGTATGTTGTTTCCGGCCTCATTTAAACTTGCTTGGTGTGATGTTCTTGCATGCTTCATCCCTTGCCATGTTTTGCATCATATAGACTTGTCTTGCATCATACTTGGTTGAGGATTATGTCATGTTCTTGTGTGGTGTGTTTACCATGTTGCTTGCTTCTTCTCGTTAGTGCTTGTTTCATTGCGATCATGAGGATTCGTTCGACTACACTTGGTTCGTCTTCGTGGCTTCGTCTTCGTCTTCTTCATGGACTCATTCTTCTTCCTTGCGGGATCTCAGGCAAGATGACCGTCACCTTGGATACCTTTACTATCATTGCCATGCTACTTGTCTCGATGCTATCGCTATATGTCACGCTACCTATCTATTTGTTGTCAGTCTCTCCTTGTTGCCATGAAACCTCTAACCTTTGACACCATCCCAGCAAACCGTTGTTTGGCTATGTTACCGCTTGCTCAGCCCCTCTTATAGCGTTGTTAGTTGCAGGTGAAGATTGCTCCATGTTGGAGTTGGACGATGTTGAAATATCATAATATCTATTAATTTAATTAATGCACATATATAATTGGCAATGGGTGGAAGGCTTGGCCTTTTGCTTGGTGTTTTGTTCCACTCATTCCGCCTTAAGAACCGATAAACCGACGTTATGTTCCTTGATTTTGCGTTCCTAACACGGTTGGGGTTTATGGCCCCCCCCTCGATAATTCGCATTGCTTAAAGCTTTTCCAGTAAGACCCAACTTTGGTACTACATTTTCCTAATATCTAAAACTTGCATAGGGACCAGCTAGCACCCGAGGACTCTTAATCAACCCCCGAGCCAGTGCTCCTCATGCGTATTGGTCCAAACTGGGCAGACTGCGGGGCCACCTTGGGGAAACCCGAGGGCTGGTATATACCTGTCGGATGACCCATCCGGTCGTGTCCTGAGACGAGTTACGCGCAACTACTATCAGGGTGTCGACGCACTGGGAGGTCTTCCTGGATTAGTTTTACCTTTGTCGAAATATCTTGAGCACGAGATTCCGAGAATACTCGGGTCTTCCCAACATGGAGTTGCGACTCCGCGGATCGTGAGCTTCTGATGGGCTAAGTTGGGACACCCCTGCAGGGTTATGATCTTTCGAAAGCCATGCCCGCGGTTATGTGGCAGATGGGAATTTGTTAATGTCCGGTTGTAGAAAACTTGACAGAGGACCCGAAATAAAATACACAACTGTGTGAGTAATCGTGACCGTCTCTTTTCACTTTGAGAAGAGAACACGGTGGGGTTATGTTTTCCTCGTAGGTAGTTCAGGATCTCTAGTGATCATTACTAGTTTGCAACCGTTAGCGTAGAGGCTCATCTTCTTCTTATACTCGTAAGTTAGCCACCATACTTTTGCTTAGCCGCTGCTGCAACGTCACCACTTAACCTCTCCTTACCCAATAAAGCTTTGCTAGTCTTGATACCCATGGTTATGGGATTGCTGAGTCCTCGTGGCTCTTAGATACTACAACCACAGTTGCAGGTGCAGGTTTCCGATGACTTGACGCGAGAGCGATGTTAAGTTGTGTTGTAGTTCTTCTTCCTCGTCAGTCTTGGGTTAGGTTCCTGGTTGGCAGCCTGGGATAGCAGGATGGATGTCGTTGTGCTTTTCATGTTTGCATCCGTAGTCGGATGTCTTATATTGATGTTGTTTTATTCATGTGACTTGTATGACTTGTATGTACCCCCCATGTATGTATGTAATGGTACGATGTAATGATATCCATCTTGCTAAGCGCTCGAAATGCGGTTGTGTCCCAATCACGAGTTCGTCACGTGATCGGGATAGAATCGCATCTTGGGCGTTTATACTCTAGTATCAGGTACTGGCACTTCAGCCGACCTCTGTTCTCTAGGCACTATCTGAAAGGCATCTGTGGTAGCCTGCCCTTTCCTCTCCCGTGCTTCCTCCTGGAGTTGCTCAACTGCAGACTGTATCTCAGTCACTTTCAGATCAAGGCCATAGAACTTGGTTTCAATGATCCTCACCAAGCTCTCCTGATTCTGAGTAAGTGTGGCCAAGCCCTTCTCAATCCTCATAGTTTCTTTAATCAGGTATGCCATTTGATCTTGTTTGGACTTGAGGGACACTTGAGATGCCTCTGCAACACTTGGCATCTTGGTAGCTTTCTCAGCTCTATCTTTCTCTCTCTTCTCATGTGCTTGCACTGATGAAGGTTCATTCTTATCCATCACAACAGTGTTGTCCTCAAAGTCTGGATATAGAGGTAAATGCTCCTTTTCCAACAAGTATATGCTTGTGCCCATCTTGGAGTTGATGACCTCCTGAATGTGTGGAGCATACCCACATGATCTCTTCTGATCTGCAGCAGTCCTCTTGATTGTCTCTACAATCAAACTCATGGTTTTGAATTTCTGAGGCACATCAAAATATGCAGCAAGTTGATTGAATGTCCTACTATCATCTTGTGATCTCCAGATTTGGGCAACAATGTATGCCTCAAGATAGTGTTAATTGTGGCTAGACCAGACAACAAGAAATGCATAGATCCAAACTGATGTGTTTCCAATGCTTTGTCAGGGATCTCTTTGTACATATTTGCCATAGAGTTGTGGTCTTGCTTCTTTTTGGCATACACATCTAAGTCATCCTCATGTTCTTGAGGGGCTTTAATCAGCTTGGCCCACTCATCAATAGTAGACTGGTACCTTGTACCTTCAGACATCCATACAATTCTACCATCAGGATAAAAGTGAGCTGTGGAGTAGAATTGCATGATGAGTTCATCATTCCATTTGGTCAGCTGCTGACCCACAAACTTGTCAACACCACATGCTTTGAAACTTTCAATCACATTTGGAAAGTGATCTTCATTGTCCTTGATATAGTCCCAATCAACCCATCTCATGTCACACACTATGGGCTTCTTATCAAGCAGAACTGTCTCACATAAGTCTTGCTATTATTTGGTATGAAATATGTAGTCCACAACAGTCCTTCTACTAACAGCATATGGTCCAGTCTATCTCCATCTTCTGAGACCTGCATCCTTTCTCAACTTCATGTCCTCAGCAACAATATGAGTATTATCATGATCAGAGATCTTGGGCTTGAGTTTTCTGTGCACTTGGACCTCAACATCTTCATCAATCTCAGGCACTGGGGCCTTGTTCTTCTCTGAAGCTGGAATATTCCTTGTGCTTCTCTTGGGTGCAGACTTGGTGGCTTGAGCAGCAGCTTTGGGAGCAGTCTTGGGCTTTGAAGGAGCAACCCCTGACTTGATTGCATCTCCCATAAGCTTCTGAGCTTTAGGAGCTAGTGCAACAACCTCTTCCTATTCCTCAGCTTCATCATCATCATCCCTCATGGATGGCTTGCCAATCACTCTGGCTGTTGTCTTTCTTGCTCTCTTCTTAGTTCCTCCTGGCTCATCATCTCTGGTTTCAAGTGTGAACACCACAGTCTCTTGAGTAGAGGCTCTGGCCTTAGACATTGGAACTCTCTTGGCAGGTGCCCTCTTTTTCAAGCCTGGCTTTGTTGCAGTAGCTGTGCCATATTCCTTCCTGAGCACCTTCTTCTTTGAAGTGGCCTCATCAGCAACAAAATCCTCATCATCAGTGTCAGAAGTTTTCTTCTTCCTAGTCTTGGTAGCTGCCTTGGGCAAGTTGCTAGGTGTGCTCCTGCTACCCTCATCAGAACTGCTAGAGGGAATAGTGCCCTCACTCATGTTGACTTGTTCCAAAGACAAGTTCTGGCTGTCACTCTGGTCAAACATCTTGGCAAACCAGACTGAAAGCTGATCCTGTGAATAGATGTAGATGAGGTAGAGTGGATGAGCATCACAAAGTGCAGAGTTTTTTTTGCAAAACAGATGATTCAAAAACTTAGTTTTAGTTCTCTACAGAAAGCATTTTGGAGCTACTGATTTGTTAAACTTGATGATACCGAAGCAATTATGGAACCTAAACTAGTGAACTCAGCAACATCTGGGAAAACATGTGCATATGCATCTTATAGAGACTAGGCCACGAGGGTAACCTTATTTCAACGCTTGTGAGAGTTGGATATAAGTGGTGCATAATGTCACGTGAAGTAGGTTTTGTGATTCTTTTCCACATCAACATAGGACATTGCACACTGATTTAAATACATGGCTAAGGAGGACATTGCCAGGACTGTGGAGGTAATTATGCGGCTTGACATGCAAGGTAAAAGAAAGGAAGTACAGTAGGAGTTCCCGTAATAAAAGGAGAGGGCGTTGCACAATGATTTAAATGCATGGTATAGGACGACATTGCCAGGGTTAAAAAAAGGAGGACATTGCAATTGGCATAATATCCCTTGCTAAATTTACGTAAATTTTATTTTCTGTTCAAACACATGAATTATTTTTATTACTTTTTTAAATTTCTTTACTTTTAATGATCTTTATATTGTCATGATGTTTCAAATAAATCAAAGTTTTTCCATAAAAGATGTTGTCAACATGATCAATTTACTTCGAATTGTAACCCATGTTGGAAGCTCTATGTTGTGATCTTCAATTGATACATCTTTCTTCATAAGCTTCCGTTGTCCCGTGACATGGTTCCTTGACCCGGCCAACCTTTGTTCATAGGAACTAGAATTCTTTTCCCAGACGTTGCCATCGGAATTAATATTCCTGACTAAATTTGCACGGTGCATTTTTTAATTATTACAATTTATTACTCTTGATGTTCTTTATATTGCAATGATGTTACGAATACATCAAAAGTTTTTCCACAAGAAAATATTGCCAATCAGATCAACTTAATCTGAATTATACCCCATGTCATAAAATCCATGTCATGAACTCATGATCATCAAATGATGCATATGTTTTTTTTGACATAAGAACCGTTGTCCCATGACATTTTTCCTTGACCCGACCAACCGTGGTTCATAGGAACTAAAGTTTTTTCCCGTTGCAACGCACATGCATTTGTGCTAGTATATGGTAAATGAGCCCGGAAAAGTGCCAAATTTGAGCACGGTGATTTGTAGGGTGTATATTGATCATAGAAAAAAACTCAAGGACAAAGGACGAAATAAATTTGGTTTCCCCTTCAATCTTGTTGATTTATTATCACACATGGTTCATCTTCGTCGCCTCTGCGAACTGTGTGCGTTCACCCACATGTCAAAAAGTAAAAATAAATCCCTCACCCCTCCCCAATTAATCCCCACCCACTTGCCACACACTCTTCTCCAACTCAGCACGTCATCAACTTCTATCGCAGCGGCCACCCCTAAGCTCGACGACTTTCGTGGCGGGCGGCGGTCGCGCTCCAAGCGGCACATGATTTTCTGTGGGCTTGGGTCAGGGATTTTTCTCATTGATAATTTAATTAATTTAGCTAAATATTCGCTCATCTCTTATCGCACTCCATCTGTCCCTGTTAATCAACCGGCGGAAATCGCTCTGGATTAATTTTCTTCTAGCTGATTCGAGGGTTTTCATTCAAGTGTCCACAATGCGAGCACAAATCAGGCAGTGTGGTTGCGGCCAGTCGGAAACAAGGTTCTATCTCACCATACCAAATTACTTCAGGTTGCGCTCGGTATGTTCAATATCACCCTACCATGGTTGGCATAACCTAAATTTATGAACATATACCATATCTTGCTACATTTGGATAAAAGGTATAGTGCCACATGCAGCCTAGACATCGAAGATCATTTTTCCTTCTAAATAAGGAAAATTAATGATGTATTGTTCTTTCAGTTACTCTCATATTTGCATGAAATCTTCGTTACACTATCTTCTTAATTATATTTTGTTGTACTTTGCTTTCAACTATATATTGACCCGTTCTCTCAATTACTCTCATATTTGCATGTTCCTATGTTATTTCAATATATGTAGCAATCTTAGTTATCATTTCAAGAAGTACATTGATGACCCACAAGTGTAGGGGGTCGCAACAATTTTTGAGGGTAACGTATTCAACCCAAATTTATTGATTTGACACAAGGGGAGCCAAAGAATACTCTTAAGTATTTGCAGCTGAGTTGTCAATTCAACCACACCTGGAAACTTAGTATCTGCAGCAAGGTAATTTAGTAGCAAAGTAATATGGAAGTAACGGTAACAACAATAAAAGTAGCGATAGTGGTTTTGTAGTGATTGTAACAGTAGCATCGGAAAAGTAAATAAGCAACAAACAATATGTGAAAAGCTCGTAGGCATTGGATCGGTGATGGATAATTATGTCGGATGCGATTCCTCATGTAATAGTTATAACCTAGGGTGACACAGAACTAGCTCCAGTTCATCAATGTAATGTAGGCATGTATTCCGAATATAGTCATACGTGCTTATGGAAAAGAACTTGCATGGCATCTTTTGTCTTACCCTCCTGTGTCTGCGGGGTCCTAGTGGAAACTAAGGGATATTAAGGCCTCCTTTTAATAGAGTACCAGACCAAAGCATTAACACATAATGAATACATGAACTCCTCAAACTACGGTCATCACCGGGAGTGGTCCCGACTATTGTCACTTCGGGGTTGCCGAATCATAACACATAGTAGGCGACTATTGACTTGGAAGATAGGATCAAGAACACACATATATTCATGAAAACATAATTGGTTCAGATCTGAAACCATGGCACTCGGGCCCTAGTGACAAGCATTAAGCATGGCAAAGTCATACCAACATCAATCTTAGAACATAATGGATACTAGGGATCAAACCCTAACAATACTAACTCGATTACATGGTAAATCTCATCCAACACATCACCGTCCAGCAAGCCTACGATGGTATTACTCACACACGGTGTTGACCATCATGGAATTGGTGATGGAGGAAGGTCGTTGATGACGATGGAGACGATCTCCACTCTCCGGAGCCCCGAACGGACTCCAGATCAGCCCTCGCGAGAGAGAATAGGGCTTAGCGGCGGCTCCGTATCGTAAAACACGATAATTCTTTTTCTCTAATTTTTCTCTCCCCGAAAGTGAATATATGGAGTCAGGGGATACGTCGGTGGAGCAACAGGGGGGGGGGGTCACGAGGCAGGGGGCGCACCCCCACCCTCGCGGACAGGGTGTGGGCCCCTTGGCTTGGTTCTTTCCGTAGATATTTTTTATATATTCCAAAATAATTCTCCATGGAATTTTAGGTCATTCCGAGAACTTTTATTTCTGCACAAAAATAACACCATGGTAGTTCTGCTGAAAACATCGTCAGTCCTGGTTAGTTCCATTCAAATCATGCAAGTTAGAGTCCAAAACAAGGGCAAAAGTGTTTTGAAAAGTAGATAAGTTGGAGACGTATCAACTCCCCAAGCTTAAACCTTTGCTTGTCCTCAAGCAATTAAGTTGATAAACTGAAAGTGATAAAGAAAAACTTTGATAAAATCTGTTTGCTCTTGTTGTTGTAAATATGTAAAGCCATCATTCAAGTTTTTAGCAAAGATTATGAACTAACCACATTCACAATAACTTTCAGGTCTCATGTCTACTCATATCAACGGCATAATCAACTAGCGAGCAATAATAATAAACCTAGGATGAGAACACTTTCTCAAAACAATCATAATATGATATAACAATATGGTATCTCGCTAGCCCTTTCTGAGACCACAAAACATAAATGTTGAGCACCTTTAAAGATCAAGGACTGACTAGACATTGTAATTCATGGTAAAAGAGATCCAGTCATAATCATACTCAATGCAAATTAATAGCAATACATGCAAATGACAGCGGTGCTCTCCAACTGGTGCTCTTTAATAAGAGGATGATGACTCATAATAAAGTAAATAGATAGGCCCTTCGCAGAGGGAAGCAGGGATTTGTAGAGGTGCCAGAGCTCGATTTTTAAATAGAGATGAATAATATTTTGAGCGGTATACTCTCATTGTCAACATAACAACCAAGAATCTCAATATCTTCCATGCTACATACATTATAGGCGGTTCCCAAACAAAATGGTAAAGTTTATACTCCCCCAACCACCAACAAGCACACTCCATGGCTAGCCCGAAACAACGGGTACCGTCCAAACCAGCAACAACCCTGGGGAGTTTTGTTTAATTATTATGATTTGAGCATGGGACTAGGTATCCCGGTTAGCAGCGATTTTCTCATGAATGATGAGTGGAGTCCACTCATCGTGAGAATAACCCACCTAGCATGGAAGATATAGACATCCCTAGTTGATACATGAGCTGTTCGAGCATACGAAACAAAATTTCATTTGAAGGTTTAGAGTTTGGCACATACAAATTTACTTGGAACGGCAGGTAGATACCGCATATAGGAAGGTATGGTGGACTCATGTGGAATAACTTTGGGGTTTATGGAAGTGGATGCACAAGCAGTATTCCCGCTTAGTATAGGTGAAGCCTATAAAGAGACTGGGAAGCGAGCAACTAGAGAGCGACAACATTCGTGAACATGCATTAAAATTAATCAACAATGAATGCTAGCATGAGTAGGATATAAATCACCATGAACATAAATATCGTGGAGGCTATGTTGATTTTGTTTCAAATACATGCGTGAATATGTGCCAAGTCAGACCACTTGATCGTTCAAAGGAGGATACCACCCTATCATACCACATCACAACCATTTTAATATCATGTTGGCACGCAAGATAGACCATTATAAACTCTTAGCTAATTAAGCATGGCATGAGCAGCTATGATCTCTAATTATCATTGCAAGCATGTTTCATTCATAATAGGCTAAATCAGGAACGATGAACTATCATATTTACAAAAACAATAGAGGTCGAGTTCATACAAGCTTTTCTCATCTCAATTAGTTCATCATATATCATCATTATTGCCTTTCACTCGCACGACCAAACGGTGTGGATAATAATAATAGTGCACGTGCATTGGACTAAGCTGGAATCTGCGAGCATTTAATAAAAGAGAGAAGACAAAGTAATATGGCTCAAGGTTAAATCAACAATAAAGCATATGAGAGCCACTAAACATTTTCATCATGGTCTTCTCCTCTTGACCCCCAAAGAAAGAAAAGAAACTATTTACACGGGAAAGCTCCCAACAAGCAAAAGAAGAACGAGAAATCTTTTTGGGTTTTCTCTTAATTACTACTACAGGCATGGAAAGTAAACTAGCTAAAAGCTACAACTAATTTTTTTGTTTTTCTTAAGGTTTTTTTTCTAACACACAAGGAAAAGACTAAGAAAAGAATTGAAACTATCATGGATAGAATAGTGAAAGAGTGTGAGCACCGACAACTAGAATAAGTGTGTGATCATGAATGTAATGTCGGTGAGAAATACGTACTCCCCCAAGCTTAAGATTTTGGCCTAATTTGGTCTATTGACATGGATCAAAGATACTATCTCCGGTGCATGGAGGAGCATCCTCTGGGTGCCACTAGTTGGCAATCTCATCCGGATCCCACCGATAAACTGACTATTGGTAAGGGTCAAGTGGTGGCTCCGGCTCTGGCTCTGAAGCTTGTGCCTGGCTCCCGTACTTATAGACTGCATCAGGAAAAAATGAGGTACGTGCCTGAAAGTAGATCAAATAGAGATGGTGCAGGCAAGGTAATAACCTCACAATATTTTTCATCAAACCTTAATTTATACCTAAGCAACTTCTCCTTGTCTTTAACAATAAAATCATGTGCTATCATACTATTATAATTTAGATAAGCAGGGGCCAGTAATTTTTCTTCCTTCTCCTGATGCCTAATAGGTATTCTAAAGTGTTCAGCAACGCGAGAAGCAAAGATGCCTCCAAAGATGGGACCTTTTGTGCGGTTCAAACTTAATCGTTTAGAAACCACGACACCCAAGCAAAAGGTTGTGTCTTGGAACAAAGCATCACGCAAAATGACAATACCAGGGGCACTAAGATTCCCACTGTTCCCGCGACCAATTAAACATCTACTAGCAAATATAGCAAAGTAGCGTAGAACAGGAAAATGTATACTAGTAATTCTTGCCCCTGAAACTTGCCTAGTTTCCCCTATAGCTATCATATCAATAAACCCCTCAACATCCTTGTGATGGGGTTCCTCAAGACTACCAGTAAAAGGTATCTTACATACTTGACAAATATCATAGAACGACATCTCCTTAACCTCATCATATAAACGAAACTCCACTGAAGGTGGTGATTTCTTAGCATGAAAATGAAAGTTTTGCATGAAAATATTAGTGAGCAAGAGATACTATTCATGCTAGTCGTGGAGGAAGTCGGTGAGGCCTCCATTGTTCGCCAAATAATAAAATTCTTCATAAATCCTGGCGGCTTCCAAGAACTCATTACAAGGCCATTCACACAGCCGAACTTCCGCAGTGCGAGGAAGATTATATTTGGGCTTCTTATTTTCTTCCTTCTGCTTATCCTTTGAACTTTTACTGGAAGAGCCTCTCAACAATCTCCTTATCATTTCCCCCCTCTGAAGATTTATGAAATTTTTAGTAACTCAAGATAAAAGTGAACCAAACTCAACAAGATTGATAATAACAACTCCTACAAGTGCATAGAGACTATATCATGCATTAGAACTACTTGGGACCAAAGAAAATTAACATGCAAGCTCAAGAACAAGGTCACCATAGCAGCAAAAATTTGCAATAAATAAAGCACTAGAACAAAAACTAATTGGACCAATGGAGGAGTCACATACGAAGGAACAATCTTCCCAAACAGTTTTGTGAATGGAGCTTTGAGCAAGGAGATCTAAAATGGCAGCAAGATGAGCTAGAAATCGTGCTTAAGCTAGATAGTGATTTTTTGGGAGGAAGGAGTGTATGGGTGCAGGAATAAGTGGAGGGGGCCACGTGGGGCCCACGAGGCAGGGGGCGCGCCCAGTGAGGGTGGGCGCGCCGTGGACCCTCGTGGCCAGGTGTTGGCTCCCCCTGCTGTGTTCTATGTGCCAAATATTCTCAAATATTCTAGAAAAAATCATATTTCTTTTTCGCATCATTTGGAGAACTTTTATTTTCGGGGTATTTTTTTATTGCACGAATAAGTCTGGAAACAGACAGAAAATACTATTTTTTCTTTATTTAATCTAATTAACAAAAATTAAAAGGAGGATACAGAAGGTTATGCTATCTAGATTCACCCATCTCATGCTCATCAAAAGGAATCCATTAACAAGGTTGATCAAGTCTTGCTAATAAAATATTTCTGAATAACATGAAACCGGAGAATTTTCGAATAACACTAGGTTACCTCAATGGGGATATGTATGTCCCCAACAATAAGAATATCATATGTCTTCTTGACAGTAGGAAGTGGAAATTCAAAACCTCCAATAGTAATAGTTGACATTTTTCCAATAGAATTGATACTGTGGACCTGAGGTTGTTTCCTCAGAACGTGTACCGTATGCTCATTACCATTGACATGAAAAGTGACATTGCCTTTGTTGCAATCAATAACAGCCCCTACAGTATTCAAAAAGGGTCTACCAAGGATAATAGACATACTATCGTCCTCGGGAATATCAAGGATAACAAAGTCCGTTAGAATAGTAACATTTGCAACCACAACAGGCACATCCTCACAAACACCGACATGTATAGCAGTTGATTTATCAGCCATTTGCAAAGATATTTAGGTAGGTGTCAACTTACTCAAGTCAAGTCTACGATATAAAGAGAGAGGCATACCACTAACACCAGCTCCAAGATCACATAAGGCAGTTTTAACATAGTTTCTTTTGATGGAGCAAGGTATAGTAGGTACTCTTGGATCTCCTAGTTTCTTAGGTATTCCACCCTTAAAAGTATAATTGGCAAGCATGGTGGAAATTTCAACTTCAGGTATCTTTCTTTTATTGGTAATAATATCTTTCATATACTTAGCATAACGATTTGTTTTAAGCATATCAGTCAAACGCATACGCAAAAAGATAGGTCTAATCGTTCCAGCAATGCACTCAAAATCCTCATCATCCTTTTTCTTGGATGGTTTAAGAGGAAAAGTCATGGGTTTCTAAACCCATGGTTCTCTTTCCTTACTGTGATTCCTAGCAACAAAGTCTCTCTTATCATAACGTTGATTCTTTGATTGTGGGTTATCAAGATCAATAGCAGGTTCAAACTCTACATCATTATCATTGCTAGGTTGAGCATCATCATGAACATCATCATTAACATTATCACTAGTTCATGTTCATTACCAGATTGTGTCTCAGCATCAGAAATAGAGATATCATTGGGATTCTCAGGTGTGTCAGCTACAGGTTCACTCGAAGCATGCAAAGTCCTATCATTTTTCTTTTTCTTCTTCTTAGAAGAACTAGGTGCATCTAAATTAGCTCTCTGAGAATCTTGCTCAATTATCTTAGGGTGGCCCTCAGGATACGAAGGTTCCTGAGTCACTTTACCCCCTCTAGTTGCAACTCTATCAGCAAAGCCATTATTCTTACTATTTAATTCATTGAGCAAATCATTCTGAGCCTTAAGTACTTGTTCTACTTGAGTGGTAACCATAGAAGCATGTTTACTAATGAGTTTCAATTCACCTTTAACTCTAGACATATAATCACTCAAGCATTCAATCATATAAGCATTACGTTGCAATTGTCAACCAACATAAGCATTGAAGTTTTCTTGCTTCACAATAAAATTATCAAACTCATCTAAGCATTGGCTAGCAGACTTATAACGAGGAATATCACCTTCATCAGATCTATAAAGAGAATTTACCTTTACTACATGTGTTGGGTTACCAATACCATGTATTTCTTCAATAGGCGGTAAATTCTTAATATCTTCAGCTTTAATACCTTTTTCTTTCATACATTTCTTTCCCTCTTGTGTATCTTCAGGACTGAGAAATAGAACACCCCTTTTCTTCGGAGTTGGCTTAGGGGCTGGTTATAATGCCCAGGATGGGATTATACCTCCTACGTGTCGAGGCACGACTTAAAGGTATAAGCCCATTCTAGAATGATCTCAAGTTTGGTATCTTTGCACGACTCATGTAACAATAGGGATGAAATTGCAAAAGGATAGTTGGCTTACACTCGCCACGTCACACAATACATTACATAAGCAAATCATCATCCAAATAACATCACAACCCGACTACGGGCGAAGATCCAAATGAAAGATACCAAATACATAAAGCCACAAGGTCCGAATCGCCCCAAGTAGAAACCACTACTGATCATCGGGATAGTGCACGTAGTATCGACTACGTTCTTCATCGAACTCCCAGTACAGCTCTGTGCCGTCACCTGAGTAGTCCACCATAATACCTGCATCTGGTGTTGTGTAGAATCTGTTAGCCACGGAGGACTCAGCAATCCCGTTCCCGGGTAGCAAAACTATCTAAGCCTTGGGTGTGGAACAAGGCTGAAAAAAGAAAAAAAGGTTGCAGCTGCACTAGCACTAGCTTACGTGTTTAGAGCGAGAAGAGAAGTGCCACGAGCGTCAAAGTGATTACGGTGTGATCCTATCTAAGCACGTTAATCATAACCCCACCGTGTTCACTTCCCGAACCCCTTTCGGAAAATGACCGTCACGGTTACTCACGCTGGTAGTGTGTTCTGAACATGGTGTCAAGTTTTCTACAACCGGATATTAACAAATTCCCGTCTACCACATAACCGCGGGCACGACTTTCGAAATTTCAAAACCCTGCAGGGGTGTCCCAACTTAGCCCATGACAAGCTCACGATCTGCGGAGTCGCAACTCCAAGGTGGGAAGGCCCGAGTATTCTCGAAATCCCGTGCTCAAGATATACCGACATAGGTAAAACTAATGCAGCAAGACCTCCCGGCGTGCCGACACCCTGACAGTAGCCGCGCGTATCTAGTGTCAGGCCACGATCGGATGAGACAGCCTATAGGAAAATACCAAATACCTCGGGTTTCCCCAAGGCGGCCCTGCAGTCTGCTCGGTTGGACCAACACTCATGTGGAGCACTGGCCCGGGGGTTGATTAAGAAAAGGGGATAGCTAGTCCCTATGCAATTTTTAGTTATTAGGCAAATGGAGTACCAATGTCGGGCCTTGCTGGAAAAGGTTTAGCGCTAAGCGGGTTATCGAGGGGGTCCCATAACCCCAACCGTGTTAGGAACGCATAATCAAGGAATATAACACCGGTTTATACGGTTCCTAGGGTGGCATGAGTGGAACAAATCACCAAGCAAGAGGCTTAGCCTTCCACCCATTACCAATATATAGATGATTTAGTTTAAGAGTTTATATAGTGTGATATCCCAACAATAACTTCAGCATGAAGCAAGAATCTTCAAATCTTCTGCTAGACAAAGGTTTGCTAGGTTGGGTGGTTAGACAGATTCATGGTTACAATAGGAGGATGACAGACAAACATGGGCATCGAGGCAATAAGCTAAAGAGCGAGACTTCTAGCAATAGGCAAAGATAGTAATGATATCTGGGTAAGGTCATCTTGCCTGTCGAGTCGTCAATGGGATCGTAAGACCGCTCCTCGTACTCAACCTCGGTAGTAACCTCGTTCTCGTTCTCGGTCTCGGCTTCTGGCTCTACTCAACACAAGAACACAACGATGCACGAAATCAAACAAGGTGCAATGCACAATCAACATGATGCACGTATGATGCATGTATGATGCAATACATGTCAAGGGATGAAGCACACAAGAACAACACAAGACAACAAGTTTAAATGAGGCCGGAATCAACATATAGCTAATCCGGTAAGTCCTCATATGCATATGTTGAAAATGGTCCAGATCTAAACAAACCTTAAGTTAAAGGTGTTAATCAGCAAGTTAACATGCACCATGATGATCTACACGAAATTCTAGTCAAGTTTCATATAAAGTTTGTTTAATTCGGAGCTACGGTCTAGAAGATATGAGCAAAACAAGTAAAGCATGACAACGGTGCAAGATGCACCCAAACATCAAGCAAACATACTCCAAACATGTAAACAAGATGATATTATGATTCTACATGCAAAATCACACAAGTTTCATATAGGGCACGCTCAAAACGGAGCAACGGTTCAATACATACACTCGAAACAAGAAACAATGCAAAGCTGAAAATAACAGCCACATAGCAACTTTGGAGCAAGAAATATATACTCTACGGCACCCAAACATGATGACAATAAGCATGGACATGAAGTAGACATATCCTACAGCAAACAACTCCATTGGAGCAACTCCATAGGAGGCATGGATCAATAGCAACAAGCTACAATATTTTGATCATGACGTTAAAAACCTAACAGTTACATTTTATAGCAACTTGGGAGCAAGAATTAAATAAGCTACAGCAAGCCAAAAGTGCAAGTGAGGGCATGGATGGATAGACAATAACATGGACAACAGGGAATGATCAATGGCCACTCTAAAACTAACATGGATTTGCCTAGGGCATCAAGCAAACATAGCATCAGGATATGACAAATTCCAGACTTAGTAGAAATTTCACTAAGTATAAAACAATTAAGTTGTCATGGCATGTTTACAAGCATGTTTAAGTCACCTCAAGGCATATCATGGAAAATGGTTTGCACCACAGCAAAGACCACATGATGGAGATTCTAAAACATATTAACATGTGACATGGGGACAAACACATCAATAGCAACGAGCACTTCAAATCAGCATCTCATAACATGTTACAAAACTTCACAGCCACATGCACTTTTTCAACAGAGATTAACATGGCAATATGAACCCTAACATGCATGCTACAACAACCATCATGTAGAGCATCTCACTATGAACATTTTGACATATCATTTGCTTCATTTGGATAAACATGCACCAAGTTATCACATCTCAAACATGGCAAGAAAATAACAAGTAGCAGCAGTTTATATCAAGTAGCACTCTTGCAACAGAGATTAGGACCTCTAGATGAACTCAAACAAGCATGTCACAATGGAACAAAACGTAGAGCACATCACCACGATCATTTTGACATTTCATACACTCAAAACGGACAAGTATGCACAAAGTTACAACCACTAGAAGATGCCATCAGATAGCAAGTTTAAAATGACTTGGAGCAAAAAAAGGGGGCAACCTCGCGGATCGGGTCAACGGGGCGGATCGGGTAGGGTCGGACCGGATCCGGCCCGTTAGGGTTCGGCGGCGCCGGATCTGGATCGGCTGGGACGCGGCGGCCGGAGGACGGCTCGCCGGAGCGGCGACCTCGGAGGCGCAAGCTGGGGCCGGCCGGAGCGGTGGCCGGCCGGTGGAGGCGAGGTCGGCGGCCGGTGGAGGCGAGGCCGGCGGCTAGTGGAGGCGAGGCCGGCGGCGGCAACGCGGCTGCTGACGGTGGCGAGGCGGCGGCGTGGGGAGCACGCGGCGGCGGGGCGAGGCGCCGGCCGGTGTGGCAGCGGGGCGAGGAGCCGGCGCGGGGCGGTCGGGCCGGGCGGCCCCGCCTGGGCCCGACGGGCCGCGAGAGGAGGGTGCCAGCGGCGGTGGCTGGGTGGCCACGTGGCGGCCCGTGAGAGGCCGAGGGGGCGGCGGCGGACGCGTCCGGCCCGTCCGGACGTGTCCGGCGGCCGCAGGATGTGCGGGTGCGGGGAAAAAGGGAAAAGATAGGGGGAACTAGGGTTTGGACGCAAAAATGGACGTGGGGGGCTAATTTTTAGGCATAGGGAGCTAGGAGACTACAAATGGGGAGCGGTTTTCGGCCACGCGATCACAATTCGACGCCCGAGATGATGGGAAGGGTTGTGCTCGGTTTGTGGGCTGTTGTGGAGGGGGTCTTGGGCCTCAAAGAAGAGGTTCTTTTAGCCCACTAGGTTAACCGTTGGAGTACCAAACGAACTCCAAACGCGACGAAACTTGACAGGCGGCCTACACGTACCAAAACAACATCGCACGACAAGTCTCACGTCATTCCGGAAACGTTACACGGCCACACACGAAAGAAGGTCTCGGGGATGCCACGGGCACGCGTGTGAGCGTCGGAACTCGAAACGGACAATGGGAAGAGACGAGTGGGACCGGGTGCAAGTGACAACAAAAATGCAATGCAATGCACATGACAACATGACATGGATAAAATGCACATGTGCACACGACAAAACGAAGAAACCTGAAATGAAGAAGAGCCCAGAATGGAATTGACGAAGTCAAAGTTTCATATATTGCCATATTGGGAAAGTGTTACATCTAGGGCATTACAAACTCTCCTCTACTACGAAAAGATCTCGTCCCGAGATCTAGGACTGGAAGAAGGAAGGGTACTCGGAACGAAGGTGATCTTCTCGTTCCCACATAGCTTCTCGGTCGGTATGGTGTGACCACTTAACTTTCAAGAACTTGATTGACTTGTTGCGGGTCTTGCGCTCGGTTTCTTCAAGAATAGCAACGGGGTGCTCACGGTAAGACAAGTCTTGTTGAAGATCAATCTCCTCGAACGGAATGGTGCGTTCAGGTGTCTTGAAGCACTTGCGGAGACACGTGAAACACATCATGAACATTTGCAAAGTTGGAAGGGAGCTCAAGCTGATAGGCTAAATCGCCTCTTTTGCCAAGAATCTTGAAAGGGCCCACGTATCTAGGAGCAAGCTTGCCTTTGATACCGAATCTTTGGGTGCCTTTCATAGGAGAAACACGGAGATAGACATGGTCTCCAATGTCGAAGGCCAAATCATGATGCTTTCCGTCATAGTAGCTCTTTTGACGCGACTGAGGGGCCTTGAGATTCTCACGTATGACTTTGCACATTTCTTTAGCTTATGAGATCAAGTCATTGCCAAGAAGTTGACGTTCACCAGTCTCCGACCAGTTGAGAGGAGTACGACACTTTCTGCCATAGAGGATTTCAAAAGGAACTTTGCCGGCACTTGCTTGGAAACTGTTGTTGTAAGAGAACTCGGCAAACGGAAGACAATCTTCCCACTTCATGCCAAAAGAGATGACACAAGCTCTGAGCATGTCTTCGAGGATCTAGTTCACTCTTTCGACTTGACCACTAGTCTGAGGGTGAAACGCAATGCTGAAACAGATCATAGTGCCCATGGCTGACTGAAAGGAGTCCCAGAACTTTGATGTGAACAAACTTCCACGGTCTGAGGATATAACTTGAGGAATGCCATGTAAGGACACAATTCTGGAAGTGTACAACTCTGCCAGCTGAGCTGCATTGGTGGATTCTTTGACTGGAAGGAAGTGAGCTACTTTGGTTAGCTTGTCAATCACAACAAAGATATAATCATTCCCCTTCTTGGACTTGGGAAACCCAGTGATGAAATTCATTTCAATGTGGTCGAATTTCCACTCAGGAATAGGAAGAGGTTGGAGGAGACCGGCTGGACGTTGATGCTCTGCCTTCACTCTTCTGCAGACATCACATTCATTCACGAATTGGGCAATCTCCCTTTTCATGTGAGTCCACCAGTAAGATTACTTGAGGTCTTGGTACATCTTGGAACTTCCAGGATGAATCGAGAGGAGGGAGTCATGTGCTTCGTTCATTATGAGCTTCCTGAGATCACCCTTGGGAACCACAAGTCTGTCCTCAAAGAACAAGGTGTCCTTCTCATCAACGCGATAGCACTTGTATTTGGGAGTACCCTTTGCAATACCATGTTTCACTTTCTGCACCATAGCATCACTGAGTTGGGCCTCACGAATCTGATCTTCCAAGGTAGGAGCAACTTGAATATTTGCAAGAAAGCCTTGCGGAACAACTTGGAGGTTGAGCTTCCTGAATGCTTCACAAAGCTCAGGCTGAAACGGCTTGATAAGGAGACTGTTGCAATATGCCTTTTTGCTCAAAGCATCTGCAATGACATTGGCCTTGCCAGGTGTGTATTCGATGCTTGGATCATACTCTTGGATCATCTCAACCCAACGAGTCTGGCGAAGGTTCATGTTCGGCTGTGTGAAGATGTACTTCAAGCTCTTGTGATCGGTGAAGATGTCCACTTTTCTGCCCAACAGAAGGTGCCTCCACGTGATCAAGGCGTGTACCACAGCTGCTAGCTCGAGATCATGTGTGGGGTAGTTCTTCTGATTTGGCTTCAATTGATGAGAAGTGTATGCCACAATCTTCTTGTCTTGCATTAGTACACCACCAAGTCCTTGAAGAGAAGCATCAGAGAATACTTCGTAGGGCTTGGACTCATCTGGAGGAGTAAGAACCGGAGCAGAGATGAGCTTTTCTTTGAGAATTTTGAATGCCACATCACAATCAGGAGACCAGTTGTGTAACATCCCAAATTTTCAATTTGGAATGTTATACATAGATCATACTGCATTGCATGCTCTTTGCATTTTTTTGTTGTGGCGTTCCTCGAAATTCTAAGCAACTCAAGGACCTACGGAGAGAGTTGGGAATTTACCGTTTTTGTATTTTAGTTTACTCGAATACCGGTACGAGGACAGTGTGGTTTTAATTATTTTTCTCTCCTAAAAATATTTCTGAACGCAAGATATGAGAGGAGATAATATGACTTCTCCAAAATAACAGAAATATTGGAGGAAATAAAAATGTTAAAATCACTTTTGGTATTTTTTCTGGATTTATTTGCGATTTTATTTGCATAGGAAAAATGCGCGTTTTTCAAAATTGCATTTAGGTCCAGGAAAAATGTTCACTTAGTCCTAAATATTCTTAGAGGACGGTGAAAATTTATTTCGGGATTTTTGGAGTCCGTTTAGTATTTCTTTCGTTAGTTTTTCTGCGCGAGGACTCTTTTTTTTTAAAAAAAAGAGGCAATCGACTTAGAGTCGTGTTGGCCCAGGACTTCAGGCTTTATAAGTCGCCGCCCCCGGCCCAAACCAGCCCCAGCCGCCGCCGCCTAACCCTAGCCCGCCCCAGCCGCCACCGCGCCGCCGCTCGCCGCTTGCGCCGCGCCGCCGCACCGCCGCCTGCCGCGCCGCTCGCCGCCGCCCACGCCGCCACACCGCCGCCCCACCGCAGCCGCGCCGCCGGACCCGCCGTCTCGCCGGAGTTCGTCGTTACGAGGTAGTTATCGGTTTTTTTAAAAACCGATTGGTTTTCGTAAACCGTAGATCAATTTTTTTATTAGGTTTAGATCGGTTTGGTTTTTCTTCGGTTTATCTATTTAGCGGACGTTCATCCGTACGTTCGTTTTAACGAATGCTTTTCGTCCGTTAGCCGCAGACAGCGAACGTTTGTTCGTTAGCCTGTTCGTCAGTTTTCTTTTTCGGGGTATTTATCCGCGATTATTCCGATCGTGATTTCTGCCCTGATCTTGTTTTTCGTTTTTCTTTTCGCTCGAGAGTCGTAATCAGGTGATTCAAAATCCCAGATCTTCGTCTCGATGCCCTCTTTACGTTTAACCAACTTGAACAAAGTTTTGGATACTGTAAAATTTGACTTTAGGCCAATTAGTAACCGGAGCTCGTTTCTTTCGCAGTTTGAGTTTCGTTGCTTCTTTCGAGTTGATTCTTTTTGCAAACCGGAGTTCTTAAGTTGAACTTTCTGGTTAGATCTGATCTTTTGGAGTTTTGTTTGTGCATCATTGCTTGTTTTATTATGTATGCTATTGTTTGCTTGCGATAGAATACCCGGACCGTGAAACATGCTGCTACGAGTCTCTAGGTTTTGCGAATCGTCAGCAAGGCAAGTTGCACTTTGATCATACTTTTATTACCCAGTTTTTATGCATTAGATCAAACCCTCACACATTTCATGAGTAGGATCTCTTAACTTGTGGTACTGGGAAGTAGATTGAGATAGAACCTATTACCTGCATTACTTTGAAACCCTCGGGAGTTACTTCTACGTTTGCTTAGGTTGCTATGCTATGCTCGTAGACGTGGTTTGGGTTTGAGTGAAATCCATGACATATGTGAGTTGTTAATTAAGGATTCAACTTAAGGTGGCTACTTGAATACACATCTGGGTGGATTGGTTGCAGGGCACCTGCAGAATCCAGTGTTGTCCTAGGAAATCCCGGGGTTCCGTGTGATTTTTCCTATGGAATGCCACCCAGGCTTAAAGGGATCATACAACTATTCATGCTAGAAACTTCCGTGTGTAGCCACATGCCAATATGGGCTCTCACATAATTGATTAAGTTGTGGGAAACCTTTCCGTGATGGGCTAGCAGATGTTGAGGGATTGTAGGTGTACCGGCCTATCTATCCGATTAAGGGGACCTCTTCGGAAAGATTGTGTCTCGGTCATCCATTTCTCAAACACCATGCAATGCGAGAAACCAAATGGAGGCGATCGAGTCTTGTGGGGAAAAGTGCACAAACCTCTGCAGAGTGTACAAAATGATCATGATTAGCCGTGTCCCCGGTTATGGACATCTTGAGTATCTGGTACTTGAATTATTGGTTGATCTCATCACTCTATAATTTAATTTGTTGGGTTAATGATTACTTTAATTGGGATTGAGTTGGAGGTACCTTCTCAATGATTTTCAACCAACATGGTAGTTCAAATAAAATTTATTCCTTTGTTGTAGGAAAAAATTGGCTTTACACAAAAACTTTAACCTTAGAGCCTCCACCAGCCAAATATGCATGTAGTATAGCCTTTATTCTGTTACTTGCATCCTTTGTGTTATCTTGCCAGCATATTCCATGTGCTAACCCGTTTTCGGGCTGCAACATATTACGTTGTAGACTTTTCAGACGAAGAATAAGACGTGCTAGGTCATTTGTCATGCACTCAGCTATGCCGTTGGAGTTGATGGACTCACTTATCTTCCAAGCCTTCCGCTGTTATTTTGTTAGATGGCCTTAAGCCATAGACTTTTGTAATAAGTTCTCATTGGAGACATTCGATGTAATAAGTGTGTGATTGCCACTTTGTTATAAATCCTTCAAGTACTGTGTGTGTCAGTATTACCAATCCAGGGATGACACAGAACACAGAGACTTCGGTCCATTCGGATCGTGGTCGCTACAAGTTGTACTTGACATTCTTCTGTAGCAAGTTGGAGAGAGGCTTGGCAATCTTGGAGAAGTTCTCAACGAACCTTCTGCAATAGCTAGCGAGACCAAGGAAGCTTCGGAGTTGCTTGACGTTCTGAGGGGGTTCCCAGTTGACAATCGCTTCAACTTTCTCGGGGTTGACAGCAATACCGTCAGCAGAGATGATATGGCCCAGATACAAGACCTTATCGAGCCATAATTCACATTTAGAGAACTTGGCATAGAACTTATGTTCACGGAGTCTGTCGAGAACCAAACGGAGGTGCTTTTCATGATCCTCTTCATTCTTGGAGAATACCAAGATGTCATCCAGATAGACGAGCACAAATTCGTTGGTGTATGGGTTGAATATGTAGTGCATCATTCTCGAGAAGGTGGGTGGAGCATTAGCGAGGCCAAAAGACATGACTGTGTATTCATAGGAGCCGTAGCTTGTTCTGAATGCAGTCTTGTGAATATCTTCTTCGCGGATACGGATCTGGTGATAACCCATTCGGAGATCGAGCTTTGAGAACACTTTTGCTCCTTTGAGCTGCTGGAACAATTCATTGATGTTGGGGAGCAGATACTTGTTCTTTATTGTCTTATTGTTCAATGGCCGGTAATCAACGCAAAGGCGCTCCGTGCCATCCTTCTTCTTGACAAATAAGAAACCACAGCCCCAAGGAGAAGTGCTAGGCCTGATTAGACCCATACGTTCTTGCTCATCGAGTTGTCTCTTCAACTCCTTCAACTCTTCAGGGGAAAGCTTGTACGGACGCCGACATGCTGGCTCGGTACCGGGCCTCGAGTTCAATGACGAATTCAACTTGACGATGCGGAGGCATGCCTGGAAGCTCTTCAGGGAAAACATCTTCATATTCATTGACCACCGGAATTTGAGAGATGGCATTAATCTCGCCCTTGTCATTGAGAGAGAATAGCCTGATTGTGTTATCTCGAGAGGCGAAAATAATCACATCTTCGTTAGGATGAGTAATCTTGACTTCCTTATTTGCACAATCAATGTGAGCATCGTGCTGGGAAAGCCAATCCATCCCAAGAATAAGATCAATGTCGGAGTTGCCGAGAATAACCGGAGAAGCCAGAAAGCGATAATCACCCATATGAATAGATACATGCGGAGCCTTTGTGGTAGAAGTCATGTGTTTGCCCAGAGAAATAATTGATAACTTCTTTGGCAAGTCCACTGTGCCCATGTTATGCTTAGATGCAAATGGACATGACATGAAGGAAAGTGATGCACCAGAATCAAACAGACCTTTGCAGGAATTGAGTTAACCGGAAGATTACCAATTATCACATCAGAAGAATTTTCTGCTTTAGCTGCACTCATCAGGTTCACTATTGCATGCTTGGGATTGTGCTTGACAATAGCAGTGCTGACAGGTGGAGGAGGCGGAAGGCGCCTCTGGTTGGTGCACTTGTTAGCATAGTGGCCCTTCTTGCCACACTTGTTGCAAACCACTTCTGAGAGAGGACGGTAATAAGGAGCACTTGACTTCGAAGCTTGAAAGTGATTCTTTCACTGATTGCTTGGGTTGGGTGGGTGGGAGAAACCATGGCCACCAGAATGCTTGTTGATGTTGTTGGGAGGTAAGCTGTCGGGACCCCGATCCTAAGTCACACCGGTCTAGCATGTAACACACCATATCACTTTGCGGCCTCACGCACGGTATCCCCACGGGTGCCACCTTACCTGGCCCGGGACCGTTTGCGCATTTTGGCTCACGTATATGATAGTGTCGCTAGCACCCATATGACAGAGAACCCGGGCCGATATGACTAGTTATAATCCCAAGGTGGCGCTAACTTACAGGGACAGGCATACATGACCCAGCAACGAACGTGTCAGTCATCAACGTATGAACCCAAGTCATAGCAAGCTACAAGGACTTAAAGGAACAACGCGTGACATTTCCCCAAAGGGACAGACACATGAACGAAGAAGGACACATGCCAGCCAGCCTAAGTGTTCCGGAGCAGTAGCAAGCTACCAAGGCTCAGTGGAAGCACTAGGAGACATTTCCCCATAAGAGAGGCTACCAAGAGGAAACAACTAGGTTGTCGGATCCCACACATACCAAGCATTTCAGTAACATACCCACAATATGCTCGATATGTGCAAATACAACATGGCATCACAATAAGACTCTAAGAAACAAATTATTTATTCATTAGGCTCCGAGGAGCCAGATATTACAAGCATGGGTCTCATAACCCAACATTCAGAGCATACAAGCAACAAGCAGAAGCACAACATGTCGGAGTACAGACATCTACAAATGAAAAAGGCTGGAGAGCCTGACTATCAACAACACTCGTCCAAGATCGTAGCTGAGGTAACAGGCTACTTGTCGAAGTCCAAGCGGAACTACTAGAGAGACATAAGTCTCATCTGCAAAACATAAATTAAGCAAACATGAGTAAAAAGGTACTCAGCAAGACTTACATCAGATCCTATCATACATGCATTTGTATTAAGAAGGCATAGTGGGGTTTAGTTGCAGCAAGCCAGTTTTGACTCAGTGGCTATCTTGTACTACGATTGCTGGTAACTTTTGAGGTGGCGCACACGAGTCCACTAATCACCACCAAATACACCACTATGGATTCATCCCCGTCTCCCTACGAGAAGGCCATCCATAGCACTCACACTTGTCTTGAGTATTTTAGAGTATCCACTTTCAGTTGTCTATGTACCACGTAAGCATCCAAGAAGTCCATAACCGTGTTCTCGGCTATTCGAATAGATCATGATAAACCCTGCAGGGGTGTACTTCTTCACACACGCTCTCGCCACTTACCGCCATGTACACGACGTGTATCTCGGCAACCTTCAAGCGGAAGCCTAGCGAGGGTGTCGGCCACGACCTGACTAACCACACAAGACTCTAGTCCAGGTTTATCGCCTATTCGGGTTCCATCCGCAAGGGAATCCGGCCGAGGTTTCCATCACGGCCCCAAATGATGTGTACAGGGTTCCCGAGCCCACCATCCGGGTGCCACTCGGTACACCGGGCCACGTGTGCCTAGTCTGTCCCAAGCCCACCCTGCCGGGTGCCACTTGGTAGAGAAATAACACTACCTACAAACACCAGAAACTAGTTGCGACTCCTGGACAGAGACCAAGTTGATTAATAAGTCGAGAGGGGCACTTAAGCATTCCAATGTGTGGTAGTAGCTAGTCATTGGACAACATACACAGAACTCAGTGCTTAAGGACGGTTCCAGTGAGACAACCCACCATGTACTCCTACATGGCCTCTCACCGCTACCTTTACCGAATCGTGTTCACACACTTAACGCTCATCATCAGAACATATCACTGTACTCCAATTCATTCCCAATGAATCAGACCTGACACACTCTAAGCAATAGCAAGCAAGGCATGGTAAGAACACAACATGGCTTCAATCAACTCCTACACATGCTAGTGGGTTTCAACTATTTACTGTGGCAATGACAGGTCATGCAGAGGAATGGGTTCAACTACCGCAGCATAAAGTAGCAGTTGAATCGTTGTTGTCCTAATGCAATAACAGAGAGCAGGAGCGAGAGGGTAGGATTGTATCAGAATGAACAAGGGGTTTTGCTTGCCTGATGGATAAACAGGGGGGCACTGCTCCTCGGACAAGTACTCTGGAACGGTGTCCGGAGCAGGACCTATTGAGAAGGTCGGTGCCAACAATCAAACACAAGCATATGCAACAATATGATGCATGAATATGGCATGAAGACATGATGTTGTTTGAGTTAATGCAACTAGCATTTTATTTAGTTGAATTCCATTTGAACCAAGGGTTCAAATGCAACTCTAAAATAAGCATTTTAAATGCCATTTATGTGTTTTCATATAAACAATGGGTATAACTTCATTTGTCATGCATGAAAATGGTACAGACGGATAGATTGAATTTTTCTGATAATTTTTCATATATAAGTTATTTCATTCTGAGCTACGGTTGAATTTCTGTGATTTTTTGAAGTTTAAACAATTTTCTGGATTTCCCTATACAAAAACAATTCCAGAAAATTGTTTATTGCGTCAGCATGACCAAAGCATGATGTCAGCAGGTCAACCAGGCTGACCAGAGTCAAACCTGAAAGTGGGGTCCACTGGTCAGTGACTCAGTTAATTAACTGAGTTAATTGACACTAAAACTAATCCTAACAAAAGTCAGCAGGGCTGGGCCCACAAGTCAGTCACTACACTAATTAACTAAACTAATTAATTAACACTAATATGGTCAACTAACTGGGGGGGGGGCACCCGTCACTAACCCAAGGGGTCAAATCCCTGGTCAACCCCTGGCTAACACGCCGGCGTTTAGCCGCCGGTGGCAGCAAACGCGGCGGAGGGCGTCAGGATTGGGCCCCCGGCGTCCAAATGGATGGCCGAGGCCATCTGCAGGCTGCGGAGGCTCGTCCGCATCCATTTACGCCAACGAGAGGTTGCGGGGGCGCTGGAGCTGGCCGGAACGAAGCTCGCGGCGGCGCCAGAGTTCGGGCCTCGTCGGAAACGGAGCTACGGGGCACGGGGAGGCCAGCCGAGGGGCTCTACGGCCTCCTGGCGGTGTGGCAAACGCGGTGATGCGCTGGGATGCAAGCCGCGGTGGCTCTGGCCATGGCGGAGAGGAACCACGGCGGCACAACCGCTCGGGTCCGGTGGGTGGCATGACTACGACGTGTGGACGGCGAAACGAAGAGCGGGGTTCGAGGGAGAGGCTCACGGCGATCGCAGCGGTGCAGGCGGAGAGCTCGGAGGAGGGCCAGAGCGAGAAGGGAGGCGGAGGGGATCTCCGGCGGCCGGCGATGAAGAAGATGGTGGTGGTAGCTCCTCAGGGCGTCCGGCGATGCGTGGCTCGACGTAGAGGACGGGGACGAGGTGGCGGAGCTCTCTGTCACTTTGGCTGGGCATGGGGTAGCCCGTGGCCACGGCAGCAGCGACCAGCGGCGACGGTGGCGCTCGGGTCCGAGCGAGAGAGGGAGACAGAGGAGGGGAGAGGCGACGAGAGAGGGCCAAAGAGGTCTGGGGAGGTGCGTGGCAACGACCGGAACTTCCAAGCGGCAAGGGGGAGGGGCAGGCAGGCAGGAGGCGTGGCGGTCATGCGCGAGAGCGGCGGGCGCGTGCCCCTGCCTCCTGTCGTCGCGAGGAGGACGATGGCTGGCAGCTGGGCCGGCCCAGTGCCAGGCCAGCAAGTGGCCCAGGTAACTCTAACCCCTTTTAATTTTTCTGACATTTGTTTGATTTAATCTAAATCATTTAAAAACTTCTGACATTTTTTTGTAGGGACTAGAAGGAGTATTACAAAGCCCCACACAAATCCAGAATTATTGGACATATATAGAATATATAATAAATATATATATCCAATGCAAATATTTATTGCATTAATTCCAAAAGCCCAAAATAAATATTTATGAGCTCCTAATAATATTGGTTTGATTTTTATCTCTAACCAATATTTTCAGAGAGCAACATGAACATTTTCTTGGAACTTTTTGGAGCAATTTATATCTGGGTCATTTTCAAAATATTTCTGAGGCTTTCACAAGTCCCCAATTCAAATTCATTTGAATTTTAAACATGATGCAAACATCAAGACTAGCCTAGTGCATACCAGAACTAGGGTTGTGACAACTCGCCCCCGCTCGAAAGAATCTCGTCCCGAGATTCAGGAGTCGGCGGAAAGAAGGTGGGGTACTCCAGTCGGAGACGATCTTCTCGCTCCCATGTAGCTTGTCTCTCGGAATGATGAGACCATTGAACCTTGAGAAACTTGATGTTATGTCGTCGAGTGACACGCTCTGCTTGATCCAGAATGCAAATGGGGTACTCTTGATATGTGAGGTTATCTTGGAGATCAAGCGTTTCGTGGTCCACTCCGCGGATGGGATCCGAGAAGCAACTCCTGAGTTGAGAGACGTGGAACACATCATGTACTCGAGAAAGATGTGGGGGTAGTTCCAACTGGTAGGCAACCTCTCCTCGTTTAGCGAGAATGCGAAAAGGGCCAATGTAACAAGGAGCCAACTTGCCCTTGATACCGAAACGATGGGTACCCTTCAAAGGGGTAACCCGAAGATAAGATTTGTCGCCAACTTCATAAGCCACTTCCTTATGATGACGATCATACTGGCTTTTTTGACGAGATTGAGTTGTTTTCAAATTCTCACGAATGATACGAACTTGCTCTTCTGCTTCCTGGATCATGTCCGGTCCAAAGAATTGTCTTTCACCGGTTTCTGACCAGTTCAAAGGTGTTCGACATCTTCATCCATAGAGTATCTCAAAAGGAGCTTTCTTGAGACTGGATTGATAGCTATTGTTATAAGCAAACTTGGCGAAAGGAAGGCATTTCTCCCAATCCATACCGAATGAGATAACGCAAGCTCTAAGCATGTCTTCGAGAATTTGGTTGACCCGTTCCACCTGACCACTTGATTGAGGGTGGAAAGCGGTACTCAAAGAAAGATGGGTGCCCACGGCAGTCTGGAAACTCTCCCAGAAATGAGAAGTGAAAAGACTACCACGGTCTGAATTGATCTCTAGTGGGACACCATGAAGTGACACTATTCGAGAAATATATAAATCAGCGAGCTGACTAGCAGTGATACTCTCTCGAACAGGTAGGAAGTGAGCCACTTTGGACAGACGGTCAATGACTACGAAGATAGCATTATTCCCTCTCTTGGTCCCGGGAAAGCCGGTGATGAAGTCCATACCAACTTTATCCCATTTCCACTCAGGAATAGCTAAGGGCTGAAGGGTGCCAGCAGGTCTTTGATGTTCTGCCTTAACGCGACGACAAACGTCACATTTAGCAATGAACTCAGCAATTTCTCTCTTCATCCTAGTCCACCAGAACCTCTGCCGTAGGTCCTGATACATCTTAGTACTACCGGGATGAATCATGAGGGGAGATTCATGAGCCTCCTTAAGGATCAGTTGTCGCAGATGTTGATTCTTGGGAACCACCAAGCGATTCTCAAAGAACACAACACCTCGACCATCCATAGAGAAACAACCACCAACTCCCTTCTTAATGTTTCTCTTGATGCGGGTAACACCCTTATCAAACTTCTGGTCAGCAATGATCTGATCCTCAAGGTTAGGTTTCGCCACCAAGGTAGAAAGTAATCCGTGAGGAGCAATGTGAAGGTTAAGCTTGCATAATTCCTCATGGAGAAGTGGTTGGCCCTACTGCAACATGAGATTGTTGCAATATGACTTACGACTTAAAGCATCAACCATAACATTGGCCTTGCCTGGGGTGTAAGTAATCCCTAAGTCGTAATCTGAGATCAACTCCAACCAACGTCTTTGCCTAAGGTTCAAATCTGGCTGGGTGAAGATATACTTGAGACTCTGGTGATCGGTGTAGATCTCGCAACGATTACCAAGAAGGTAATGTCGTCATGTCTTAAGTGCATAGACTACAGCTGCAAGCTCTAGATCGTGTGTAGGATAATTTTCCTCATGTGGATGCAACTGCCGAGATGCATAGGCAATCACATGACGATCCTGCATAAGAATGCAACCTAGTCCCTGTCGTGAGGCATCACAATAGATAACAAAGTCCTTAGTGAAATCCGGTGGCACAAGTATGGGAGCAGAAGTCAGGCGTCTTTTTAGTTCCTGAAAACTGTGCTCACACTGTGGGGACCACTCAAACTTTTTATCTTTCTTGAGAAGTTCCGTGAGAGGTTTGGCCACTTTAGAGAAGTTTTCAACAAAGCGGCGACAATAGCTGGCTAGACCAAGGAAACTCCTAACTAGTTTAGCTGTTTCAGGTGGAGTCCAATCAAGGACGGCCTGAAATCTCTCGGGATTGACAGCAATGCCCTTACCAGAGATTACGTGGCCGAGATAGGTCACTTCTGGCAACCAAAATTCGCACTTGGAGAACTTGGCATAAAGGCGGTGCTCTCTGAGTTTTTCCAACACAAGTCTAAGGTGTTCGGCATGCTCTTCCTCGTTCTTCGAGTAAATAAGAATGTCATCGAGGTAAACCACAACGAACTTATCTAAGTACTCCATGAAGATCGAGCTCATCAAGCGGGAGAATGTGGCTGGAGCATTGGTTAGACTGAAGGACATAACGGTGTACTCGTACTGGCCATAACGAGTGACAAAAGCCGTCTTAGGAATGTCCCCATTTCTAATCTTGAGTTGATGGTAGCCTAACGTCAAATCCATCTTGGAGAAGACTGAGGATCCAGCGAGCTGATCATACAGGTTGTTGATCCTGGGGAACGGATACTTGTTCTTTATCGTGACCAAATTAACGGGACGATAATCTACAACCATCCGTTCCGTGCCATCCTTCTTCTTGACGAATAGGACGGGACAAGCCCATGGAGAAGAACTAGGACGGATGAAACCCTTTTTCAAGGACTCATCAAGTTGTTCCTTAAGCTCATCTAGTTCTAGGGGTGCCATCTTGTAAGGTCTCCTAGAAATTGGAACAGTTCCTGGGATAATATCTATGACAAACTCTACATCCCTGTCAGGTGGAACACCTGGTAGTTCCTTTGGAAAGACATCCGGTAAGTCACGGACTACCGGGATATCTTCAAGGTCTGGAAGGGGGCTGGCATTAAGAGAATAGAGTTGACGCATTGCAACTCTAGTGGAGACAGTGACTATCTTGCCAGATGGATGTGTAAGCTGAACAGACCTAGTGTAACAATCAATCTTGGCATGATGAGCTATCATCTAGTCCATACCCAAGATGATGTTAATATCCGAAGACTTGAGGGCTATAAGTGAGGCAAGGAATACCAGTCTGTCAACAAGTATTCCATTACCATGGCTTATTCTGGTAGTTTGCCATCTAGACCCTAGGGTTTGGATTTCAAGCGGAGTTGGCATATCACAAAATGACATGTCGTGCAAACGGGCATAGCCTTCAGAGATGAAGGAGTGAGATGCTCCGGTATCGAATAGAACTGAAGCTGGATGGCAATTGACAAGGAGTGTACCAATACCGACATTTGGATCATCATGAGCGTCTTTAGTTGAGACGTGATGCACACGCCCATGTTTAGTGGGAGCTGGATTGGCACTGATCGTCTTACGTGGTGGCTTACTACGAAGAACGGACTTCTCAGGATGGGGTGGAGCAAGACTCAGTCACGTGCATAGTGTCATGTCTTTCCGCATGTAAATCAAGTCCCTGAGGTAGGTCGTGGACCCGCATTGACAAGCGGTTTACCAAAGGGCTTGGGTGGAGCATAAGACTGAGCTGGATGAGGCACCTCATAAGATGGCCTCGGGGAATGTCTGGGTGGAAGAGCGGAGTTTGGAACCCAAATCCGGCGCTTCTGGGAACTAGTGCCGGAGCAAGATCCCAAATCACGGGTGTGCTTACGAGACTCCTCGTAAGTGAGCTGAGCGGTCTCTGCATTGATGGCCTTGTTCACCAGAGCCTGGAATGTATGGCAATGATGCAAGTGAAGATCACGACGCAGCTTGGGGTTGAGACCTTTCCGGAACCTAGCCTGCTTCTTAGCGTCCGTGGAGACTTCTTCTGTATCATAGCGGGCGAGGTTCTCAAACTCTCTACTGTAAGCATCAACAGCCATCTTAGCCTGGGTAAGACTGCAAAACTCTTCTCTCTTGCGATCGATGAGGGCTTGAGGAATGTGATGCTCGCGAAAAGCCTCAGTGAAATCTCTCCAGGTAGGAATCTGGCCAGCTGGAATCATGGCCTCATAGTTCTGCCACCAAAGACTAGCAGGACCTTCCAGGTGATAAGTGGCATAGATGACCTTGTCCTCTTCAGCTACGTTCGCAGAACACAGCTTGTGAGTGATACTACGGAGCCAGTCATCTGCATCGAGTGGCTCAATGGGATGATGGAAGGTGGGTGGTTTCAGACGAATGAAGTCATGGATGGTTGCTGACTCTTTGCACTGATGTGTGGTGTTCTCCTCAATACGTGCCAACAAGCGGTTAGACCCACGCTTGTTTCTCTCCATCTCTAGCATGACCTCTGCGAACGAAGGCTGGTTGGGAGGATCCTCCTCATCTCTACCACCTCCGTAGTTCTTTCTACGAGCAACAGAACCTCGGGTAACTGACGACATCCTGAGAAATGAAACCAAGGACGGAATCAGCATCAACCAGGCTGTAGAAGGTAGGACAAGAAATGGGTATCTCTCGAACCCCTAGGACAAATCAAGCAGCATAACGACAGTAAAATGCTCCGAATGAGATATCCGGCTAACAAAGGGGTAGTACCATACTCAACAACATCACTCAAGGTTCTGTGATAGTACTAAACAATCTACACCGGAAGAACTTGAAAACAGAAGTATGACTCTCATCAAACAATCCTATGGAACTACGGAAAAGTAACACGTGATCCTGATAGACGGAAGAGATAGCCTAGTTCCTTAACCCCGTAGGAAAGGTAGGATCACTTAGATCAGAAGACATGAGGTATAAGGAGTAAAAGAGCCTTACGTTCCCTTCCACAATCAATTCCCTTATATAACTAAGGAATTTCTAGACTCAACTTCGACCAGTTTGGCTTGGTAATCCTACATGCAGTCAGGCTGTGATACCAAAGCTGTCGGGACCCCGATCCTAAGTCACACCGGTCTAGCATGTAACACACCATATCACTTTGCGGCCTCACGCACGGTATCCCCACGGGTGCCACCTTACCTGGCCCGGGACTGTTTGCGCATTTTGTCTCACGTATATGAAAGTGTCGCTAGCACCCATATGACAGAGAACCCGGGCCGACATGACTAGTTATAATCCCAAGGTGGCGCTAACTTACAGGGACAGGCATACATGACCCATCAACGAACGTGTCGGTCATCAACGTATGAACCCAAGTCGTAGCAAGCTACAAGGACTTAAAGGAACAACGCGTGACATTTCCCGAAAGGGACAGACACAGGAACGAAGAAGGACACATGCCGGCCAGCCTAAGTGTTCCGGAGCAGTAGCAAGCTATGAAGGCTCAGTGGAAGCACTAGGAGACATTTCCCCATAAGAGAGGCTACCAAGAGGAAATAACTAGGTTGTCGGATCCCACACATACCAAGCATTTCAGTAACATACGCACAATATGCTCGATATGTGCAAATACAACATGGCATCACAACAAGACTCTAAGAAACAAAGTATTTATTCATTAGGCTCCGAGGAGCCAGATATTACAAGCATCGGTCTCATGACCCAACATTCATAGCATACAAGCAACAAGCGGAAGCACAACATGTCTGAGTACAGACATCTACAAATGAATAAGGCTGGAGAGCCTGACTATCTACAACACTCGTCCAAGATCGTAGCTGAGGTAACAAGCTACTTGTCAAAGTCCAAGCGGAACTACTAGAGAGACAGAAGTCTCATCTGCAAAACATAAATTAAGCAAACATGAGTACAAAGGTACTCAACAAGACTTACATCAGATCCTATCATACATGCATTTGTATCAAGAAGGCATAGTGGGGTTTAGTTGCAGCAAGCCAGCTTTGACTCAGTGGCTATCCTGTACTACGATTGCTGGTAACTTTTGAGGTGGCGCACACGAGTCCACTAATCACCACCAAATACAACACTATGGATTCATCCCCGTCTCCCTACGAGATGTCCATCCATAGCACTCACACTTGTGTTGAGTATTTTAGAGTATCCACTTTCAGTTGTCTATGTACCACGTAAGCATCCAAGAAGTCCATAACCATGGACTCGGCTATTCGAATAGATCATGATAAACCCTGCAGGGGTGTACTTCTTCACACACGCTCTCCCCACTTACCGCCATGTACACGACGTGTATCTCGGCAACCTTCAAGCGGAAGCCTGGCGAGGGTGTCGGCCACGACCTGACTAACCACACAAGACTCTAGTCCAGGTTTATCGCCTATTCGGGTTCCATCCGCAAGGGAGTCCGGCTGAGGTTTCCATCATGGCCCCAAACGATGTGTACAGGGTTCCCGAGCCCACCATCCGGGTGCCACTCGGTACACCGGGCCACGTGTGCCTAGTCTGTCCCAAGCCCACCCTGCCGGGTGCCACTTGGTAGAGAAATAACACTACCTACAAAAACCAGAAACTAGTTGCCACTCCTGGACAGAGACCAAGTTGATTAATAAGTCGAGAGGGGTACTTAAGCATTCCAATGTGTGGTAGTATCTAGTCATTGGACAACATACACAGAACTCAGTGCTTAAGGACGGTTCCAGTGAGACAACCCACCATGTACTCCTACATGGCCTCTCACCGCTACCTTTACCAAATCGTGTTCACACACTTAACGCTCAACATCAGAACATATCACTGTACTCCAATTCATTCCCAATGAATCAGACCTGACACACTCTAAGCAATAGCAAGCAACGCATGGTAAGAACACAGCATGGCTTCAATCAACTCCTACAGATGCTAGTGGGTTTCAACTATTTACTGTGGCAATGACAGGTCATGCAGAGGAATGGGTTCAACTACCACAGCATAAAGTAGCAGTTGAATCGTTGTTGTCCTAATGCAATAACAGAGAGCAGGAGCGAGATGGTAGGATTGTATCGGAATGAACAAGGGGTTTTGCTTGCCTGATGGATCAACAGGGGGGCACTGCTCCTCGGACAGGTACTCTGTTATGGTCTCCGGAGCAGGACCTATCGAGAAGGACGGTGCCAACAATCAAACACAAGCATATGCAACAATATGATGCATGAATATGGCATGAAGATATGATGTTGTTTGCGGTAATGCAACTAGCATTTTATTTGGTTGAATTCCATTTGAACCAAGGGTTCAAATGCAACTCTAAAATAAGCATTTTTAAATGCCATTTATGTGTTTTCATATAAACAGTGGGTATAACTTCATTTGTCATGCATGAAAATGGTACAGATGGATAGATTGAATTTTTCTGATAACTTTTCATATATAAATTATTTCATTCTGAGCTACGGTTGAATTTCTGTGATTTTTTGAAGTTTAAACGATTTTCTGGATTTTCCTATACAAAAATAATTCCAGAAAATTGTTTATTGCGTTAGCATGACCAAAGCATGACGTCAGCAGGTCAACCAGGCTGACCAGAGTCAAACCTGACAGTGGGGTCCACTGGTCAGTGACTCAGTTAATTAACTCAGTTAATTAACACTAAAACTAATCCTAACAAAAGTCAGCAGGGCTGGGCCCACAAGTCAGTCACTACACTAATTAACTAAACTAATTAATTAACACTAATCTGGTCAACTAACTAGGGGGCGGGCACCTGTCACTGACCCAAGGGGTCAAATCCCTAGTCAACCCCCGGCTAACACACCGGCGTTTAGCCGCCGGCGCAGCAAACGCGGCGGAGGGCGTCGGGATTGGGCCCCCGGCGTCCAAATGGACGGCCGAGGCCATCTGCGGGCTGCGGAGGCTCGTCCGCATCCATTTACGCCAACGGGAGGTTGCGGGGGCGCCGGAGCTGGCCGGAACGAAGCTCGCGGCGGCGCCGGAGTTCGGGCCTCGTCGGAAACGGAGGTACGGGGCACGGGGAGGCCAGCCGAGGGGCTCTACGGCCTCCTGGCGGTGTGGCAAACGCGGTGACGCGCTGGGTTGCAAGCCGCGGTGGCTCTGGCCACGGCGGTGAGGAACCGCGGCGGCGCAACCGCTCGGGTCCGGTGGGTGGCATGGCTACGGCGTGTGGACGGCGAAACGGAGAGCGGGGTTCGAGGGGAGAGGCTCACGGCGATCGCAGCGGTGCAGGCGGAGAGCTCGGAGGAGGGCCGGAGCGAGCATGGCGGCGGAGGGGATCTTCGGCGGCCGGCGATGAAGAAGATGGTGGTGGCAGCTCCTCAGGGCGTCCGGCGACGCGTGGCTCGACGTAGAGGACGGGGACGAGGTGGCGGAGCTCTCGGGCACTTTGGCTGGGCGTGGGGTAGCCTGTGGTCACGGCAGCGGCGACCGGCGGCGACGGTGGCGCTCGCGTCCGAGCGAGAGAGGGAGACAGAGGAGGGGAGGGGCGACGAGAGAGGGCCAGAGAGGTCTGGGGAGGTGCGTGGCAACGACCGGAACTTCCAGGCGGCGAGGGGGAGGGGCAGGCAGGCAGGAGGCGTGGCGGCCATGCGCGAGAGCGGCGGGCGCGTGCCCCTGCCTCCTGTCGTCACCAGGAGGACGATGGCTGGCAGCTGGGCCGGCCGAGTGCCAGGCCAGCAAGTGGCCCAGGTAACTCTAACCTTTTTATTTTTATTTTATATTTTTCTGACATTTGTTTGATTTAAACTAAATCATTTAAAAACTTCTGACATTTTTTTGTAGGGACTAGAAGGAGTATTACAAAGCCCCACACAAAATCCAGAATTATTGGACATATATAAAATATATAATAAATATATATATCCAATGCAAATATTTATTGCATTAATTCCAAAAGCCCAAAATAAATATTTATGAGCTCCTAATAATATTGGTTTGATTTTTATCTCTAACCAATATTTTCAGAGAGCAACATGAACATTTTCTTGGAACTTTTTGGAGCAATTTATATCTGGGTCATTTTCAAAATATTTCTGAGGCTTTCACAAGTCCCCAATTCAAATTCATTTGAATTTTAAACATGATGCAAACATCAAGACTAGCCTAGTGCGTACCAGAACTAGTGTTGTGACAACGGATCACTCGAGGAGGTGGAAGACAAAACTTCTGTTGCTTTGCGACCACTTGAGAAGAAGAGGAGGAGTGAACGGCATCTCTGATCCTCTTTTTTGAAGCTTCCATCTAGAGTTGGGCTGCCTCTTGCTTAAGTGCCATGTTATAGAATTGATCAAACTCATCAGGCTCGAACAAGGTGAGAGCTAGTTGGAGTTCATCCTTCAGACCACCACGGAACTGATAGATCTTGCTCTTGGCATCTCGGATGTCTTTCTTGGCATAGCGGGCAAGGTTCTGGAACTTGACATTATATTGATAAACAATCATTGAGCCTTGCTTCAGGTTGCGGAATTGCTCACGCATACCCTCAACGACACTTGTTGGAATGTGGTGAGAGCGAAAATCCTTGCAGAAGTCAGCCCACAAGATTTCACGCCCTTCTCTGGAGTCTTTGTACTGCTGCCACCAATCAGCGGCTTGGTCCTTGAGTTGGAAGGCGGCAAACTTCACATAGTCCTCGGGTCTCACGTTACTGCACTCGAAATGCTTCTTGATATCTGTTATCCAGTCCTCAGCATCTAGAGGGTCCACACAGTAACTGAATGCCTTCGGTTGGTTTGCCAGGAACTGGTTGAGTGTAGCAAAGTGAGGTTGGTTGAACAAATTGCCTTGGCCTTGGTTCCCATGAGCAGCCTGATTTGCTTGATTTGCTTGAATCTTCTCCATCATTTGCATAAGCATCTGGGTGTTTTGGTTCATCGCTTGCATAATTGCTCTCCAAGCCTCAGACGGAGGAGGAGGGGAAGGAGGACGATCATGAACCTCTTCACCCTCTGGGTTAGCGTTGGGAACCCTTTTAGGAGCCATCATGAATGAGATGACAACTATTAGCCATTGATTGAGAAAATATATAAGCTGAATCAACGGCTAGAAATTGCAACATAAGTCTTCACAATAACATTCGAACAAGATGAACGAATGTAATCCATAGTTTAATGATACAAAAATCTTCACGAGAAGCCACTTGGGAGAACAAAAGGTAAATAAAAAACAACAAGGAGCAGATAGAACAAATACAAGATAGAAGCTTCGTTCGACGTATTCGTGCTGAAAGCTTATGGAACGTGTTACAAAAGGGTTTTGCAATCCCCGGATTAGCATAGCCAAGGACCCTTTAAGATGCAACTCCCGATCGGAACAACGCCCATAACACTACTTCACTCAATGTAGAACCCCGAACTCCATATCATGCATTCGTTGGAAGAATGCCTACGAACTACTAGATGAACCCACCTATTAATTTCCGAAAGTTTCCAGTTATGCAATCAGGTGTTGGGGATACAGGGGAAGCATCGCGCACTCAACTCTAATCCTACATCCAGTTGTATCCATCCTTCAACACATAACCAGTTATTTCCGGAAACCGTTTACCTCGGACCTTCGAAACGCATCTACTATACAAGCTATAGCAATACTCCCGAACTACCTCCCCAGTAATGGGTGATATCGGGGTTATCTTGCCACTAACCGCATAGGAGAGTTTTTGATGTCGGCCGTCTTAAGTATTCCAGAACTGCTGCGATATATTTGTGACGACAACACCTCGGAGCTCAACTCCCCGGGACACTGCCACAACCCCTAAATGACAGGAGGCATCGAGAACAATGTTCTCGTCACAAAGACATCGGAACAATCCAAACAATACTCGCGTGAACCTAATTTTTTTTTGTGAATTTTGAGGGTTAATAGACAAGAGTAATCGTCAGGAGTCCTCACCAGGGTGAAAAGAGATGAGGAACAAAAGAAATCCTACTCTCCGATTCGATCAATCAGTGGGGGCTTCTAGGTCGGAGAAGGCTCTGAATACCAACTTGTAATGCCCAGGATGGGATTATACCTCCTACGTGTCGACGACTTAAAGGTATAAGCCCATTCTAGAATGATCTCAAGTTTGGTATCTTTGCACGACTCATGTAACAATAGGGATGAAATTGCAAAAGGATAGTTGGCTTACGCTCGCCACGTCACACAATACATTACATAAGCAAATCATCATCCAAATAACATCACAACCCGACTACGGGCGAAGATCCAAATGAAAGATACCAAATACATAAAGCCACAAGGTCCGAATCGCCCCTAGTAGAAACCACTACTGATTATCGGGATAGTGCACATAGTATCGACTACGTTCTTCATCGAACTCCCAGTACAGCTCCGTGCCGTCACCTGAGTAGTCCACCATAGTACCTGCATCTGGTGTTGTGTAGAATCTGTGAGCCACGGAGGACTCAGCAATCCCGTTCCCGGGTAGCAAAACTATCTAAGCCTTGGGTGTGGAACAAGGCTGAAGAAAGAAAAAAAGGTTGCAGCTGCACTAGCACTAGCTCACGTGTTTAGAGCGAGAAGAGAAGTGCCACGAGCGTCAAAGTGATCACGAAGTGATCCTATCTAAGCACACAAATCATAACCAAACCGTGTTCACTTCCCGAACCCCTTTCGGAAAATGACCGTCACGGTTACTCACGCTGGTAGTGTGTTCTGAACATGGTGTCAAGTTTTCTACAACCGGATATAAATAAATTCCCGTCTGCCACATAACCGCGGGCACGACTTTTGAAAGTTCAAAACCCTGCAGGGGTGTCCCAACTTAGCCCATGACAAGCTCACGATCTGCGGAGTCGCAACTCCAAGGTGGGAAGGCCCGAGTATTCTCGGAATCCCGTGCTCAAGATATACCGACATAGGTAAAACTAATCCAGCAAGACCTCTCGGCGTGCCGACACCCTGACAGTAACCGCGCGTATCTAGTCTCAGGCCACGACCGGATGAGACAGCATACAGGAAAATACCAAATACCTCGGGTTTCCCAAAGGCGGCCCTGCAGTCTGCTTGGTTGGACCAACACTCATGTGGAGCACTGGCCCGGGGGTTGATTAAGAAAAGGGGATAGCTAGTCCCTATGCAAGTTTTGGTTATTAGGAAAATGGAGTACCAATGTCAGGCCTTGCTGGAAAAGGTTTAGCGCTAAGCGGGTTATCGAGGGGGTCCCATAACCCCAACCGTGTTAGGAACGCATAATTAAGGAACATAACACCAGTTTATACGGTTCCTAGGGTGGCATGAGTGGAACAAATCACCAAGCAAGAGGCTTAGCCTTCCACCCATTACCAATATATAGATGATTTAGTTTAAGAGTTTATATAGTGTGATATCCCAACAATAACTTCAACATGAAGCAAGAATCTTCAAATCTTCTGCTGCAACTAGCAATGCTATAAGAGGGGCTGAGCGAAGCTTACGTAGCCAAACAAAGGTTTGCTAGGTTGGGTGGTTAGACAGATTCATGGTTACAATAGGAGGCTGACAAACAAACATGGGCATTGAGGCAATAAGCTAAAGAGCGAGACTTCTAGCAATAAGTAAAGATAGTAATGATATCTGGGTCAGGTTATCTTGCCTGTCGAGTCGTCGATGGGATCGTAAGACGGCTCCTCGTACTCAACCTCGGTAGTAACCTCGTTCTCGTTCTCGGTCTCGGCTTCCGGCTCTACTCAACACAAGAACACAACGAGGCACGAAATCAAACAAGGTGCATTGCACAATCAACATGATGCACGTATGATGCATGTATGATGCAATACATGTCAAGGGATGAAGCACACAAGAACAACAGAAGACAACAAGTTTAAATGAGGCCGGAATCAACATATAGCTAATCCGGTAAGTCCTCATATGCATATGTTGAAAATGGTCCAGATCTGAACAAACCTTATATTAAAGGTGTTAAACAGCAAGTTAACATGCACCATGATGATCTACACAAAATTCTAGTCAAGTTTCATATAAAGTTTGTTTAATTCAGAGCTACGGTCTAGAAGATATGAGCAAAACAAGTTAAGCATGACAACGGTGCAAGATGCACCCAAACATCAAGCAAACATACTCCAAACATGTAAACACGATGATATTATGATTCTACATGCAAAATCACACAAGTTTCATATAGGGCACGCTCAAAACGGAGCAACGGTTCAATACATACACTCGAAACAAGAAACAATGCAAAGCTGAACTAACAGCCACATAGCAACTTTGGAGCAAAAAATATATACTCTACAACACCCAAACATGATGACAATAAGCATGGACATGAAGTAGACATATCCTACAGCAAACAAATCCATTGAAGCAACTCCATAGGAGGCATGGATCAATAGCAACAAGCTACAACATTTTGATTATGACGTTAAAAACCTGACAGTTATATTTTATAGCAACTTGGGAGCAAGAATTAAATAAGCTACAGCAAGCCAAAAGTGCAAGTGAGGGCATAGATGGATAGACAATAACATGGACAACAGGGAATGATCAATGGCCACTCCAAAACTAACATGGATTTGCCTAGGGCATCAAGGAAACGTATCATCAGGATATGACAGATTCCAGACTTAGTAGAAATTTCACTATGTATAAAACAGTTAAGTTGGCATGGCATGTTTACAAGCATGTTTAAGTCACCTCAAGGCATATCATGGAAAATGATTTGCACCACAGCAAAGACCACATGATGGAGATTCTAAAACATATTAACATGTGACATGGGGACAAACACATCAATAGCAACGAGCACTTCAAATAAGCATCTCATAACATGTTACAAAACTTAACAGCCACATGCACTTTTGCAACAGAGATTAACATGGCAATATGAACCCTAACATGCATGCTACAACAACCATCATGTAGAGCATGTCACTATGAACATTTTGACATATCATTTGCTTCATTTGGATAAACATGCACCAAGTTATAAAATCTCAAACATGGCATGAAAATAACAAGTAGCAGCAGTTTATATCATGTAGTACTCTTGCAACAGAGATTAGGACCTCTAGATGAACTCAAACAAGCATGTCACAATGGAACAAAACGTAGAGCACATCACCACGATCATTTTGACATATCATACACTCAAAACGGACAAATATGCACAAAGTTACAGCCACTAGAAGATGCCATCAGACAGCAAGTTTAAAATGACTTAGAGAAAAAAAAGGGGGCAACCTCGCGGATCGGGTCAACGGGGCAGATCGGGTCGATTCGGACCGGATCCGGCCCGTTAGGGTTCGGCAGCGCCGAATCTGGATCGGCCGGGGCACGGCGGCCGGAGGACGGCCGGGGCGGCTCGCCGGAGCGACGACCTCGGCGGCGCGAGCTGGGGCCGGCCGGTGGAGGCGAGGTCGGCGGCCGGTGGAGGTGAGGCCAGCGGCGGAGACGCGGCCCGCGGCGGCTGCCGGCGGTGGCGAGGCGGCGGCGCGGGGAGCACGCGGCGGCGGGGCGAGGCACCGGCTGGCGCGGTGGCGGGGCGAGGAGCCGAGGCGGCTGGCGGCGCGGGGCGGTCGGGCCGGGCGGGCCCCGGGAGGAGGGAGCCGGCGGCGGTGGCTGGGTGGCCACGTGGTGGCCCGTGAGAGGCCGAGGGGGCGGCGGCGGACGCGTCCGGCGGCCGGAGGAGCTGCGGGCGCGGGGAAAACGGGAAACATGGGGAACTAGGGTTTGGACGCAAAAATGGACGTGGGGGGCTAATTTATAGGCATAGGGAGCTAGGAGACTCCAAATGGGGAGCGGTTTTCGGCAACACGATCACAATTCGACGGCCGAGATGATGGGAAGGGTTGTGCTCGGTTTGTGGGCTGTTGTGGAGGGGGTCTTGGGCCTCAAAGAAGAGGTTCTTTTAGCCCACTAGGTTAACCGTTGGAGTACCAAACGAACTCCAAACGCGACGAAACTTGACAGGCGGCCTACACGTACCAAAACAACATCGCACGACAAGTCTCACGTCATTCCGGAAACGTTACACGACCACACACGAAAGAATGACTCGGGGATGCCACGGGCACGTGTGTGAGCGTCGGAACTCGAAACGGACAACGGGAAGAGACGAGTGGGACCGGGTGCAAGTGACAACACAAATGCAATGCAATGCACATGACAACATGACATGGATAAAATGCACATGCGCACACGACAAAACGAAGAAACCCGAAATGAAGAAGAGCCCAGAATGGAATTGATGAAGTCAAAGTTTCATATATTGCCATATTGGGAAAGTGTTACATCTGGGGCATTACACTGGTTCAGGAAGTGTCCAATTATTTTCATTGGTCAACATATTATTCAATATTAATTCAGCTTGATTAATTGTTCTTTCCCTAAAAACACAACCAGCACAACTATCCAGGTGGTCTCTGGAAGCATCGGTTAGTCCATTATAAAAGACATCAAGTATTTCATTCCTCTGAAGAGGATGATCAGGCAAAACATTAAGTAATTGGAGAAGCCTCCCACAAGATTGTGGGAGACTCTCTTCTTCAATTTACACAAAATTATATATTTCCCGTAAGGCAACTTGTTTCTTATGAGCGGGAAAATATTTAGCAGAGAAGTAATTAATCATATCCTGGGGACTACTCACACAACCAGGATCAACAGAATTAAACCATGTCTTAGCATCACCCTTTAACAAGAACAGAAATAATTTAAGGAGATAGTAATAACGAATCTTTTCCTCGTTGGTGAACAGGGTAGCTAAATCATTCAACTTAGTAAGATGTGCCATAATAGTTTCAGATTCATAGCCATGGAAAGGATCAGATTCAACCAAAGTAATTAACTCAGAATCAACAGAGAAATCATAATCCTTATCAGTAACAAAGATAGGTGAAGTAGCAAAAGCAGGGTGATATTTCATTCTAGCATTCAAAGACTTTTCTTTCAGCTTAGCTAATAATTTTTAAGATCATATCTATCATTGCAAGCAAGAAAGTCTCTAGCAATTTCTTCATCCATAACATAACCCTCAGGAATAACAGACAGTTCATATCTAGGGGGAGAATCTTCATCATCACTTTCATCTATATTATCCGTTTTAATATTTGCATTCTCCCTAGCCTTAGCGATTTGTTCATCTAGAAATTCACCTAGTGGCACAATATTATCAAGCATAGAAGTAGTTTCATCATACATAGCAGAAGTGGCATCATCAAGAACATACGACATATCAGATTCAATAGCAGGAGTAGGTGTCACAAATTTACTCATAACAGAGGGTGAATCAAGTGCAGAGCTAGATGGCAGTTCCTTACCTCCCCTCGTAGTTGAGGTAAAGATCTTGGTTTTTGAGTCCTTCAAGTTCTTCATAGTGATCAACAGATATAAATCCCAAGTGACTTAAAGAATATAGCTATGCTCCCCGGCAGCGGTGCCAGAACATAGTCTTGATGACCCAAAAGTGTAGGGGATCGCAACAGTTTTCGAGGGTAAAGTATTCAACCCAAATTTATTGATTCGACACAAGGGGAGCCAAAGAATACTCTTAAGTATTTGCAGCTGAGTTGTCAATTCAACCACACCTGGAAACTTAGTATCTGCAGCAAGGTAATTTAGTAGCAAAGTAATATGGAACTAACGGTAACAACAATAAACGTAGCGATAGTGTTTTTGTAGTGATTGTAACAGTAGTAGTGGAAAAGTAAATAAGCAAAAAGCAATATGTGAAAAGCTCGTAGGCATTGGATCGGTGATGGATAATTATGTCGGATGTGAATCCTCATGTAATAGTTATAACCTAGGGTAACACAGAACTAGCTCCAGTTCATCAATGTAATGTAGGCATGTTTCCGAATATAGTCATACGTGCTTATGGAAAAGAACTTGCATGGCATCTTTTGTCCTACCCTCCCGTCGCAGCGGGGTCCTAGTGGAAACTAAGGGATATTAAGGCCTCCTTTTAATAGAGTACTGGACCAAATCATTAACCCATAGTGAATACATGAACTCCTCAAACTATGGTCATCACCGGGAGTGGTCCCGACTATTGTCACTTCGAGGTTGCCGGATCATAACACATAGTAGGTGACTATTGACTTGCAAGGTAGGATCAAGAACACACATATATTCATCAAAGCATAATAGGTTCAGATCCGAAATTATGGCACTCGGGCCCTAGTGACAAGCATTAAGCATGGCAAAGTCATAGCAACATCAATCTTAGAACATAGTGGATACTAGGGATCAAACCCTAACAAAACTAACTCGATTACATGGTAAATCTCATCCAACACATCAACGTCCAGCAAGCCTACGATGGGATTACTCACGCACGGCGATGAGCATCATGAAATTGGTGATGGAGGAAGGTTGATGATGACGATGACGACGATCTCCACTCTCCGAAGCCCTGAACGGACTCCAGATCAGCCCTCCCAAGAGAGATTAGGGCTTGGCGGCGGCTCCGTATCGTAAAACATGATAATTCTTTTTCTTTGATTTTTCTCTCCCCGAAAGTGAATATATGGAGTCAGGGGATACGTCGGTGGAGGAACAGGGGCCCACGAGGCAGGGGCGCGCCCAGGGGGGGGGAGGGCGCCCCCATCCTCATAGATAAGGTGTGGGCCCCCCTGGCTTAGTTCTTTCCGCGGATATTTTTTATATATTGCAAAATAATTCTCAGTTGAATTTCAGGTCATTCTGAGAACTTTTATTTCTGCACAAAAATAACACCATGGCAGTTCTGCTGAAAATAGTGTCAGTCCGGGTTAGTTCCATTCAAATCATGCAAGTTAGAGTCCAAAACAAGGGCAAATGTTTTTGGAAAAGTAGATACGTTGGAGAGGTATCATACATCCCTTGCTTTGTAAGAACACTTGTAGAAGGAAATCTTGGCCTTTACTTTGTTGATGACTCCATGGATGCCATATTGACAATGAAACATGGACATACAATGACATTTAGGGTAAAAATTGATAAAGATGGTCACTCCTATTTTGAGGCGAACCTTTGGAGAAATTTTTCTAAGTTTTATGAACTAAAAGCTCGCAATAAAATTCTAGTGCATGCACCATAACCTGGTCTAATTAACATGGATGTTTACTTCCCCAACGCCATTAGCCTATCACAGTCTGATCGAGGTTAGTGTTCTTTCAACTTTCTGCATGTTGGCATATTACTTAGAAAAATCAGGGTATTTGCTCTGACTAACCGATCAGTATTTAAGCAACCAATTGTGATTTTATTCTGTAATTCTATTCCTAGGCAACAACAAATTCTAATTAGCAATTTATGCCCACTATTCTTCTGCCATGTTCTAATTAAATAACCCCTTTCCGCCTTTTAAGCGAGATTGTTGGATGCATAGTTAATGATCTGTATGTTACTCGGTGTATTAAATTTCACTGATTTTTTTGGAGCATGTCATAAAATTTGCTGATAATCTCACAGAGATAGCACAACATATGACCACTGGATTTTGGATGTGATTAATTCTACCACTGGTGCACACATTCAACAAGACCACTTGTGTGCACAAAACACGGGTACATTTTTATGTTGATGTTCAAAACTATATGTAGCGTCAATGATATATTACAATTAGTTTTTATTCATCATTGCATTAGAAATTGCTCGCTGCATCTGTTCCTTAGTCGATTTTCAAGCATGGTCGAATTACACTTCTGCATGCTAATAATGCCAAAGTTGATGCGGAGCATCCTACAGTCATCCCCATGGATCCATCTCCCCAAATGCCAAGTGGACCGATGACACGATCTCGTGCAAGAGCACTCAAAACCGAGGTGACATATCTCCTTAATGACCTTCCATATGATGCATGTGAGACATGGCTACTACCTAAGGTGGAGACCCTATGCATGATCAGGTATCGAGAGGAGGACAAGTTCGAAGATCATGAGAAGAAGCTGCTGATGTCTACTACACAACCTTGTTCTTGTAGACTCGTTTTGGGCCTCCAAGCATAGAGTTTTTGTAGGACAGTAGCAAATTTGCCTCAAGTGGATGACCTAAGGTTTATGAATCCGTGAGAGGCATAGGATGAAGATGATCTCTCTCAAACAACCCTGCAACCAAATAACAAAGAGTCTCTTGTGTCCCCAACCCACCCAATACAATGGTAAATTGTATAGGTGCACTAGTTCAGAAAAGAGATGGTAATACAAGTGTAATATGGATGGTAGATATGTGTTTCTGTAATATGAAAATATAAAAACAGCAAGGTAACTAATGATAAAAGTGAGCACAAACGGTATTGCAATGCTTAGAAACAAGGCCTAGGGTTCATACTTTCACTAGTGCAAGTTCTCTCAACAATGATAACATAATTAGATCATATAACAATCCCTCAACATGCAACAAAGAGTCACTCCAAAGTCACTATAGCAGAGAACAAACGAAGAGATTATTGTAGGGTACGAAACCGCCTCAAAGTTATTCTTTCTGATCGATCCATTGGGCTATTCCTATAAGTGTCACAAACAACCCTAGAGTTCGTACTACAATAACACCTTAAGACACACATAAACCAAAACCCTAATGTCACCTAGATACTCCAATGTCACCAAAGGTATCCGCAGGTTTGTTATACGATATGCATCACACAATCTCTGATTCATCTATTCAAACCAACACAAATAACTTCAAAGAGTGCCCCAAAGTTTCTACCAGAGAGTCAAGACGAAAACGTGTGCCAACCCCTATGCATAAGTTCACAAGGTCACTGAACCCGCAAGTTGATCACCAAAACATACATCAAGTGGATCACGTGAACATCCCATTGTCACCACAGATAAGCACATGCAAGACATACATCAAGTGTTCTCAAATCCTTAAAGACTCAATCCGATAGGATAACATCAAAGGGAAAACTCAATCCATTACAAGAAGATAAAGGGGTAGAAACATCATAAGATCCAAATATAATAGCAAAGCTTGCGGTACATCAAGATCGTGCCAAATCAAGAACACGAGAGACAGAGAGAGATCAAACACATACCTACCAGTACATACCCTCAGCCCCGAGAGTGAACTACTCCCTCCTCGTCATGGAGACCGCCGAGATGATGAAGATGGCCACCGGTGATGGTTTCCCCCTCCGACAGGGTGCCAGAACGGGCTCTCGATTGGTTTTTCGTGGCTACAGAGGCTTGCGGTGGCGGAACTCCCGATCTAGGTTTATTTCTGGGGTTTTTGGTATATATAAGAATTTTTGGCATCGAGAACAAGTTAGGGGGTCCACGAGTCAACCACAAGGATGGGTGGCGCGCCCTAGGGGGGTGGCCGCGCCCTCCACCCTTGTTGAGGCCTTGTGGCTCTTCTGGCCCAACTCTTTTGCTTCTGGGGCTTCTTCTGGTCCATAAAAAATCATCATAAATTTTTAGGTCAATTGAACTCCGTTTGATATTCCTTTTCTGCGAAACTCAAAAACAAGGAAAAAACAGAAACTGGCACTGGGCTCTAGGTTAATAGGTTAGTCCCAAAAACCATATAAAATTGCATATAAAACATCCAAGATGGATAATATAATAGCATGAATACTTCATAAATTATAGATATGTTGCAGAGCATCCCAAGCTTAATTCCTACTCGTCCTCGAGTAGGTAAATGATAAAAGTAATAATTTATGAAGTGTGAATGCTAGCAAGTGCACAAGTTTGATCAATGATAATTTCAATCAATTTTTCTAGCATCATTATATATCATAAACAATAGCTTTTTTTTTGCGAAATATCATAAACAATAGCTCATCTCATAAAACTTGTCATGATCAAGTAGGAAGCTATTCACATGTTAAAGCACAGATCATTAACTGTATTTATGACTAACAAACTAGGTTCTTAGTCATCAAACAATTGCAATTCATCTTATTTTCAGGAAGGGTCTATGTAAGAGCTTTGATTCAACAAATCCCACATACTCAACTATCATATAGTCTTCCATGATTACTACCACTCAAAGCATATTTTTAGAACAAATAGCATCCGTTGAACACTGAGAAAGATAAGGGCTTAATGTTTTACCTCCCAACTTATTTATCATATGGATAATTTCCAACAATAATAATTCATGATCAAATATATTTGAATGGCCATATATGCTTAGATCTTTCCCCACCACATGATGCTTGCCAACTAAAGAGTAGGTTGGAATGAGAAGGAACACTGCCGACTATTGCATAAAAGTAAATAGATAGGCCCTTCGCAGAGGGAAGCAGGGATTTGCAGAGGTGTGAGAGCTCGACTTTTTAAATCAGACATGAATATAATTATGAGCGGTATGCTTTTGTTGTCAATGCAACGACCAAGAGTTCTCAATATCTTCCATGCTACATACATTATAGGCGGTTCCCAAACAGAATGGTAAAGTTTTACTCCCCCTCCACCATCAAACACACTCCACGGCTTATTCAAAACAATAGGTACCGGCCATACCAACAACTTTCTTGGGGGAGTTTTGTTTAATTATTTGCAATTTTGTTTTTGATCTTTTGATCATAGGACTGGGCATCCCAATTACCAGACATTTTCTCGTGAATGGCAAGCGGAGTCCACTCATCGTGAGAATAACCCACCTAGCATGGAAGATAAAGATAGCCCCCATTCGCCACATGACCGATTTGGGCATACAAAACAGAATTTTATTTGAAGGTTTAGAGTTTGGCGCATGCAAATTTACTTGGAACGACAAGTAAATACCGCATATAGGTAGGTATGGTGGACTCATATGGAACAACTTTGGGTTTATGGAAGTGGATGCACCAGCATTAATCCCGCTTAGTACATAAATTTTGGCTAGCCAAATATTCCAAAAAAGCAAGCACCACATGTTGGAGGATCCATAACAATATAACTTCTATACAAATATACCCAAGCATAACTCATTATGTTGTCTTCCTTGTACAACTTCAACTAATTTGCTCAGGTTTGAAACTAATTAATGGGGCCCACAATCATATAAGATGTCCAAGATAGTATATTTATATGTAAAATCTCTCTTCCTTCAATATTCTTTCATTAATTGTTCAAGTGACCAATACTATGTTTGCTAAATTTCAATAAATTTACCACCTCTAATTTATATATGTGAAGTCATTACTCCCCATGGGATAATCATATGAAACATATATAATTTCAGATTTATGATATTCAAATCATTCAACCATTTACTCATAGGATATAAGTGAAGCACGAGAGTAAATGACAAACTACTCCAGAAAGATATAAGTGAATTTCAATGAGTAGTCAAATAATTAAGTAGCAATGTGAAGACTCTCTCTAATAAATAAAATTTCAGATCTTAAGTACTTTATTCAAATAGCAAGCAAAACAAAATAAAATGAGATTGCAAGGATAGCACATATCATGTGAAGAAGCAAAAACTTAGGCTAAACCGATACTAACCGATAGTTGTCAAAGAAGAAAGGTGGGAAGCCAACCGAGGCATCCCCAAGCTTAGATGCTTGAGAATTCTTGAAATATTATCTTGGGATGCATTGGACATCCCCAATCTTGAGATTTCGAGTCTCCTTAATTCCTCTCATGTCGCGGTTTCCCTAAATCTCAAAAACTTCATCCACACAAAACTCAACAAGAACTCGCGAGATAAGTTAGTATAAATCAACTCAAAAACTTATCATTCCATACTGTAGAAAATCACTAAAATTATGATTTAACATTGTATACTAAATGCCTCTGCATATTCAATACTCTTATCCTCTAAATAGAATCATTAAACATGCAAACATATGCAAACAATGCAAACATAACAACAATCTATCTGAACAGGACAATCTGTAAAGAGTGGAATTGTTCTCATACTTCCCTAACTATAAAAATTCTAAACACTTACCACGTGACAGATAAGTTATTCATACCTACTTTGTAAAAAATTGAAAATTTTATCACGTTCTGACTATCCAGAATAATTCAGACAATGATAGAAAACTTTCTATTTTCAAAGAGCAACATATATACTTGCAAAATAAGCATGGTAAAGCCTATACTTGTCTTTTTTATTGAAACAAAAGATACTTAAACTTATTATAAATAGCAGCAAGAAAATCTAAACAAAAGAAAATGACGCTCCAAACAAAACACATATTATGTGGTGAATAAAAATATAGCCTCAAGTAAAGTTACCGATAGACGAAGACGAAGACGAAAGAGGGGATGCCTTCCCGAGGCATAACCCAAGCTTAGGCTCCTGGTTGCACTTGAATATTACCTTGGGGTGCCTTTTGCATCCCCAAACTTAGGATCTTGCCACTCTTATTCCATAGTCTATCAAATCTTTACCCAAAACTTGAAAACTTCACAACACAATGTGGGGACCCCGACTTAAGAGTCGAGATCGCCGAATGCACGTGTACAGTGATCCCAGAGATCAATGCTCACTGAACACACATAAGCTAAATAACAAGAGTCTTACATCCATACATACCGTCTTACACAAATTATGGCCATTATGGCCAAGTCTTACATAGATAAACCCTCACGGGCTGAATAGCAAATAACTCAAATAGCGGAAGTCTTCGATGATAAGTAGAACCCATGCCATCTGCCTTAACCCTACAGGCATTCTGACTGGGATAGCTTCCTAGTTCGCATGTTCGTCTTCGTAGAACTCTTCTTCATATTCCTGTTCCTCCATGCCTGGCCAATTAAATAACCAGTGGCAAGCCAATAATTTCTTTGAATGTACTCGCAAGCAACCCATGATTTGGTTCAAAGTAACAATGCAATTGGACAACAATGAGCAATCTAGCTACGAGCTAGAATAAATATTCTACCAACAAGTATATGCATCAATAAATTCACGTAACCTCGAAGACAGGTTACCGATATCAACATGAATAGGATTCAACTCGACGAGTCAAGTCACCACCTTGACTCAACATACACACACACACACACACATGGTTTCGCAAACATTGGACGTAGCCCAAGAGCGGTTACCCAACTGTCCTTGACCGTGGACACGGCTATTCGAATAGTTTTACACTCTGCAGAGGTTGCGCACTTTACCCACAAGATCTGGGAAGCTTTCGTGTCACCCACGATCCCGCAGTACCTCAAGTACTCGGGGGAAGCACCCGGTCATTATCTTTCCTTAGAAGACACTAACATGGAGTCCACTCGTCGGTGCACAGCCCTCGAGTACAAACAATAGATCATGGGTCTTGCCCTATTTTCAATGTCACGCGTACACGAAGGGACCAACGGTGTGTCCGGTGCCCTGTGAAAGCAGTCATGGTCGTCTATCCAAGCACGACCCCGTCCCGGGAAAGACCTCAAGTCTTCCCGTCACTAGTAATGCGGGCACCGTGCTAGTATCGGCCTAAGTAAACAATAATGCCCCGTCCCATAAAGGGTAGAGTGGTTGCACATGTATGGTTGGAATAACGGTCGCAACTTAAACTAATCCATTTGAAAAACATTACACACACTTGTCTTGGTACACCACTTCGTCAACAAGTGGTTACCCACCTCATCTTTTTTTCCCGGGCATAAGTGGCACCCGATGGGGTCTTAAAAAGAATGCAACCACGAAGGTATCATGACACACATGCATCTCTAAGCATCACTACTAGTCATTTGCAATGCATCTAGCACATAGAAAGATTACGAGTAAAGCATGTATCATGTGGTGGTTCTTAACTAAGTCCCCACCGTCATTCTTATCATCATGCATTTGGAAACAAACGGGTTCCGAAGAACACAAGTGTATCATGGTCAAAGGGCAGCTTGCCTGGATTGGCTTGGTCTTCAAAGTCTTCAAATCCTTCCACACCTTCTTCTTCAGCAACCTCGTCAAATACGGTATCTAATCGTCGCAAAATAACAACGGGAAAATAAGACCACAATAAAAACAGAAAAATCAAAGTGCTCAGAAAAATGTCAACTTATTTTTGTTAAATACTAGAGGGAAAACTAAGATGGCAAAAATTCTTAGTTTGAGTTTTGGAGTGGCAGAATGGGATCTAAGGATTTTTGAACAGAAGTTTTAATGTTCAAATTTGAATTTAAATTTGAACAAAACAGAAAAGGTTCATGGATATGTGTGAAAGTGACAACATAAAATAGGTTGGATTTTTACAAGTTTTTAGGAGTTGGAAACAAATATTTATTTTTGTGAAATTATTTGAAATAATCACAGAAAAGAAAAAGAGAAAAAGGCCCGGTGCCACTGGGCCAGAACGGCCACAGTGCACGGCCCAGGGTGAATAGCCCACCGCACGGGCGCCAGCGCGCGCGCGCCAGGTTTTTAAACCTGACGGGCAGGACCCGGCGGTCAGTGACAGAGAGGGGAACGAGAGGGAGGTGAGGATGACAGGCGGGGGCCGCCTATCATCTTCAACCTTGCGGCCAGAGAGACGGCGAGCTCACCGGCGGCGATTCCGGGCACGGCGAGGCAAACGGAGGGCACGGTCGTGCTCAGGGAGGAGTCGCGGTTCTAGTGGTGGTGGTGCGGGTCGCCGGAGGGTTTTGGTTCGTCGGCGGCGAGGTGGAACTACGGCGGAGCGTCGGGAGGATCCTGGCTGGCTTGCTCCGGGCTGCAATACGAGTGGGAGAAGGAGGGGAACGAGTCAGTGAGGTCTGGTGGCTCCAAATCGAGCAAGATTTGGGGCGGAGGGAGGCTGTACCACAAGATCACCGGTCACCCGACGCGGCGGAGCTCCGGTCGATCCCGAGCACAAAGGCCCTCTGAGGGCGAGTGGTTGGTGCTGGTGAGCTTCTGGGGGTGTGGGGAGGAGATGGGTGCTGCTGGAGAGGCCCGAGGCTTGCTTATATAGCCGGGCCCCGGTCCACCGTGGACTCATGCGTTGGCGAGGTTACGGGTGAGGCCAGAGGCCATGCAGGCACTTGTGCTCGAGTCGGGGAGGTTCGTGGATGAGGTCTACGCCTGGGAGAGGGAAGAGGAGGAGCGGGCAAGCGTCCAGAGAGCCCGCGCGTGTGAGGCCAGAGGTTGGAGCTTGCGGGCAGCCGGCGCGCGTGCGAGGGCGGCCACTGGAGGGAGAAGGAGGAGGGGGACAGCGCCGGGGGAGGTCGCGGACGCCGAGGCGCATCGGTTGGCGCGAGGGGGAGCACGAGGTGGTCGGAGGCGAGGGATTGGGCGAGGTTTCAGTGCGGGTGCACACTGTAGCGTGCTCTGGGCGTGCTTATGGCATGCCACGGCATGCCGTTGGCTCACTGGTCGTGTCTGCCGTGTCTGGGGGGTCCAGCACGAAGTAAACAACCCAGCTGTGGCTTTGGATGCTCTGGGTGATCAGTGAGAGAGGAGTGAAGTTGGTAGATGGGTAGAATTTGGCTGTCCAGCAAGGTAACTTAGGGTTTTCACCCCTCAATCATGGAGCTGTGGACATGGGGAAGTTACTGGAGATAGAATGTAACTAGGTGAAGTTGTGGTAGAAAGTTGAGGCAAAAGTAAATAGTAAAAGAGGTCAAGATGATGGTTTTGGTAGAATGGCAGAAGGTGTTTGATCAAGTTTTGAGCAAGCAAATGATCTCCACTGGCCATGGCACTTAACAGGATGGAATGTCATATGGAAATAGGGTGTTTCACCAAATTTGGGCTCATTTGAAGAAACTAGCCAATGTAACTTTGGTGAACCCTAGAAATCAACAGAAATGGCTTCATCATGATTAAGTCAAGCTAATCATCTCCCCTTGATGCACCACTTGGTGTAGTGTCATCATTTGGGGTTATGATCATGCCCACAAAGTTTGAAGCTCCAGGTAAAAAGTTGGTAATGTAAAGTTGTTCAAATTTGAATTTGAACAGAAAGGTTTTGAGGTATTCTGATCAAGTTTCCCTACTCCAAATCTTGTGCCATTTGGTCTAGATGCCTTATTAAGCCATTCTAGCATGTGCACCAAGTTTGAGAGCATTTGGACAAGTTTGGCAATGTAAAGTTGCTCAAACTTCAGATATGGACAGAATGGTTTTGAAGGGTTTTGAGGATGTTGTCTTGCTTCCCAAGGCATGGGGCTTGGCAAGATCATCAAATATGTCATATATGACATGATAGAATTTCCCTGGAATTGTTAGAGAATATTTCCTTTGTAAATATTTCAAAAGCTTGAAATATCCAGAAAGGGTTTCAGAGGGATTAGCCCATTATTTTGAACATGACCAAGTGTTGAAACTCTTATATATAGACAATATATGTCCTATGAGTCTCCCTGAATTTTGGCAAATATTTTTGAAATACTTAAATAATTTTTCCCTATTAAAGACCATTTCTGGCCTTAAGAAAAAGCTTTTAAATAAAATAGGAAAATAGCTTTTAAAATTATACTTTTGTGGTTTCTGGGAGTCCTATGACTACTAGGTCTCAAATATACTTTTTGAAATAATTTTCTCACCCTAAATCGAGCACTTGCAGTGCAAACCTCAATTCAGGGGTTTTTGGAATACTAATTTTTGAAAATACACTTTGGCCAAAATTAATTTTATAAGAAAATAATATACTGCTATAAACACTTGGTATGATCATTGGGCAGAAGTTTTGGGTATGGAGATGAATTCTGCAAGAGGTAATAGTTGACTTTAATGAGCACATGAAAACTCATGAAGAAAAACTCAATTCCAAATAAAAGCCAAATGATGCCAAAAAAATTTGCTGGTCCAAATTTTCATGCTTCATTGATGCAAATGACATATTACAAAATGCAGGGTGTGACAGACCTACCCCCCTTACAAGAATCTCGTCCCCGAGATTCCTAAACTAGGTCTTAAAAGAGATCGGGATACTCGGATCTAAGATAGTCTTCACGTTCCCAGGTTGCTTCTGCTTCCGTGTGGTTGCTCCACTGGACCTTAAAGTACTTGATGGTGCGGCTTCGCGTCCGTCGTTCTGCTTCATCCAAAATGTGAATGGGCTTCTCGCAGTAGGTCAAATCAGGCTGGAGATCAATGGCTTGGTGATCAACATCCTTGTAGAGATCAGGCTTGTTCGGAACTTGGAGACATTTCCGAAGTTGTGACACGTGGAATACGTTGTGCACATCGGATAGCTCAGGTGGTAGTTCCAACTGGTAAGCCACTTCCCCTCGTCGGTCGGTGATCTTGAAAGGGCCAATAAACCTTGGTGCGAGCTTCCCCTTGACGTGGAAACACTTGGTTCCCTTTAAAGGAGTTACTCGCAGGTACACATGGTCTCCGACACGGAAACTCATGTCTCAGTGACGAGTGTCAGCATAACTCTTCTGCCTTGACTTGGCTGCCTTCAAACGTTCTCTGACTAGTTGGACTTGCTCTTCTGCTTCGCGGAGAATATCCGGTCCAAATACTAGCCCTTCTCCAGTCTCTAACCAGTTGAGGGGTGTGCGACACCTGCGTCCGTACAACACCTCAAATGGTGCCATCTGAAGGCTTGACTGATAACTGTTGTTATAGGAGAACTCGGCAAAAGGGAGGCAATCTTCCCACTTGGCTCCATATGCCAAGACACTGGCTCGGAGCGTATCTTCGAGAATTTGATTTACTCTTTCTGTCTGACCTCCGGTCTGTGGGTGGAAAGTTGTGCTGAAAGACAACTTGGTTCCCAAGGCTTCTTGGAATCTTTTCCAGAACCTTGAAGTAAACTGGGTGCCTCGATCTGACACAATTTCTTGTGGAACACCATGGAGGCTCACGATTCGGTTGATATAGAGTGTTGCCAACTGGTTGCCTGAATAGGTAGTCTTGACAGGAATGAAATGGGCCACTTTGGTCAAATGGTTGACTATGACCCAGATGGAGTCATGTCCTCTATTCGACCTTGGTAATCCAGTGATGAAGTCCATTCCGACTTTATCCCACTTCCACTCAGGAACTTTGAGTGGTTGAAGCAATCCAGCGGGTCGCTGATATTCAGCCTTGACCCTTTGGCACACATCACACTGTGCAACATAGGTTGCAATATCTCTTTTCATCCCGTGCCACCAGAATCTTTCCTTCAAGTCTTGATACATCTTGGTTCCTCCAGGGTGGATGGAATACGGAGTGTCGTGGGCTTCTTGTAGGATCAGGTTCTTCAGCTCCATCTTGTTTGGTACGCAGATGCGGCCTTTGTACCATAAAACCCCGCGCTCGTCTTCAGAGAATCCTGGGGCCTTGCCTAGCTTCATCTTCTTCTTGATGCCTTCAATGCTTGCGTGCTCACCTTGTGCCTTCTTGAATTCGTCCATTAGGGTTGGTCTGACCTCCAAATGATCCAGAAATCCAGGGGTGACTAATTCCAAACTGAATTGTTCGAGCTCCTTAAACAGGGCTGGCTGCCTCTTTTGAATAATGGCATTCAAGGAGCAAGCCTTCCTGCTTAAGGCATCGGCCACCACGTTAGCCTTCCCGGGGTGATATTGAAAACTGAGGTCATAGTCTTTGATGAGTTCCAACCATCTTCGCTGCCTCATGTTCAATTCCTTTTGGGTGAAAATGTACTTCAGACTTTTGTGGTCTGTGTATATCTCACACCGTTTCCCTAGGAGGTAATGCCGCCATGTCTTCAAGGCATGAACCACTGCCGCTAACTCAAGATCGTGAGTAGCGTAGTTCTCTTCATGAGGTCGTAGCTGCCTAGAGAGGTAAGCTATGACTCGGCCTTCTTGCATCAGAACGCTTCCCAATTCGGTTCGAGAGGCATCACAATATATCACGAACTCCTTGTGAATATCAGGTGTTGCCAGGACTGGGGCGGTGGTCAACCTCTTCTTGAGCTCTTGGAAGCTCTCTTCGCATTTTGGCGTCCATTCGAACTTCTTATCCTTTTTGAGGAGCTGAGTCATTGGCCGGGCAATGCTAGAGAATCCTTCCACGAATTTGCGGTAATAGCCCGCAAGTTCGAGGAAGCTTCTGACTTCCTTGACGGTCGTTGGAGATTGCCATTGGGTCACAGCTTTGATCTTTGTGGGATCAACTGACAATCCTTCTTCGGTCAAGACATGACCTAAGAATCCAACTTTATGCAGCCAGAACTCACACTTGCTGAATTTGGCATATAGTTGGTGCTCCCGAAGCTTGTCTAGGACCATCCTCAAATGTTGCTCGTGTTCTTCCTCCGTCTTCAAGAAGACAAGAATGTCATCGATGAAGACAACAACAAACTTGTCCAAATATTCCATGAAGACTTTATTCATGAGATACATGAAGTAAGCTGGGGCATTGGTTAACCCAAAGGACATGACCGTGCACTCGTACAGGTCATATCGGGTTACGAATGCCGTCTTCGGAATATCTTGGGGTCTGATCTTCAGTTGGTAGTACCCAGATCTAAGGTCGATCTTGGAGAACACCCTGGCTCCGCTGAGCTGATCAAACAGATCTTCAATCTTGGGAAGTGGATATTTGTTCTTGATTGTAACTTCATTGAGGGAGCGATAGTCAATGCATAAGCGGATGGTACCGTCCCTCTTTGCCACAAACAGAACAGGTGATCCCCAAGGGGAGGCACTTGGGCGGATAAATCCCTTCCTCAGCTGCTCTTCCAGTTGCTTCTTCAACTCGGCTAATTCTTCCGTCCCCATTCTATAAGGCTTCTTATAGATGGGTCCGCTCCGGGCATGAGCTCGATGATGAACTCAATGTCACGGTCAGGAGGCATTCCCGGTAGTTCATCCGGAAAGACATCAGGATACTCGCATACCACCGGTACTTGCTCTAGCCCAACTTCAGATAGACAGTTGACTTGAGCGGCTTGAGCGGAAGAGGAGTTGGGAGCAAACTTGACTTTGACTCCTTGGTCATTGGTCACAGTGACAGTCCGATTGGCACAGTCTAATAAGCTTTGGTGCTTACTGAGCCAATCCATCCCAAAGATCACATCCTAGCCTTGCGATCTTAGGATGATAAGGTCTGCTAGGAAGTCTACGCCGTTAATGGTAATACTGACTCCTTTACAGCCTATCTTGGCTCTCATCTCTACTCCGGGGGTTTGTACCACCATGGGGTTATTCAGGGGTGTAGGTGTCATGCCACTTTTTAATGCAAATCTATGAGTGACAAATGAATGCGTGGCTCCAGAATCAAACAAGACAGTTGCAGGTGCTGAGTTGACAAGGAACGTACCCAGCACGATGTCCGGGTCTTCCTGGGCTTCTTCAGCAGTGACGTGATTCACACGCCCCTTCCCATGGTTGGGCGGGTTGCGAGGAGCTGGGTTCCTTGGTGGCATCCCACGGCCTTGTCCTGGGTTCTGCGCATTGGGGCGCGGGGCATCAGGCTTCTTGTTGGGGCACACCCTTGAGATGTGTCCTGAATGACCACATCCAAAGCAAGTGACTTGGTTTGGATTGGTGATCTTGTTGCCGCCACTATTATTGGGGTTGAAAGCTGGCCTTGGGTTGGCACACTGCTGAGGCTGATAGTTGGTGCGAGGTGCAGGAGCTCTTGGTTGCTGATAGGTTGGCTTGACCGGGGCTGATTGCCACGGGCGACGCTTCTGGTTGCTGGAACTTCCCTTGCTGACCATCTTGCGCTTGCGAGTGTCTTCCAGAGCACGCCGCTTGTCTTCAAGCATGAGTGCTTTGTTCACCATGTCAGGGAAGGTTGGGCAGTCGCACACGACAAGCGAGTACTGCAGAGTCTGATTGAGGCCTTCCATGAAGCGCTCCCTTTTTGCAGCATCAGTGCTGACATCTTCAGGGGCATACCTGGACAGAACACTGAACTTCTGCATGTACTCCTTGACAGTGCCACTTCCTTGCTTCAGAGCTCGGAATTCACGCTTCTTGATAGCCATGATTCCGGAAGGAATGTGGGCTTTGCGGAATTCTGCCTTGAAGTTGTCCCAAGTGATGTCTTGTCCAGCATGCATGACCTCGAATCCATCCCACCAAGCTCTAGCAGTCCCCCTGAGGCAGTGGGCTGCATAAGCCACCTTCTCGCGGTCTTCTGTGCATCCGACTAGTTCCAGCAACTCCTCAATGGTGCGGACCCAGTCGTCTGCATCCAAGGGTTCAGTAGTCTCGATGAAAGTTGGCGGTGCATGCTTCTTGAACTCTGCCAATGTGGAACGTCCATTGCCATTCCCCGCCGGCTGGCGGTTGTTGGTGACAGCTTGAGCAATCAACTGAAGGGCTGCGATGTTGGCTTGGCGTTCCTCTCGGAAAGCTTGGAGAAGCTGAGCCATGTCCATGTTCGGAGGAGGTGGTGGTGGTGGAGCTTGGTCGTTGGTTTGGTCGTGGCCGGCCTCTGAATGAGCGGATGCTCCGGCATCAGGCTGCTGGGTAGAGGTACCAGTACGAGTTACAATAGGCATCCTGTTGGAGCGGCAAAAAGGTCTCATGAATTGGAAGAGGGAAAGCAATATAGATGGGTGCCTAGTAAGGGGGTGGGTGTCACACTAGTCAAATCATGCAAGGGCCAAAAGGGCCAAACACATTCATTAAAATCCAAATGGGTGATGCAGTCGTTTACATATTCCCGAAGGGAGAATACGACATACATCCAAACACAGCAAAAGCAAACACTAGATGGTTTCATATGAACCATACAAGGACTCGACTGCGCATAGGGGTTACACGACCTATCCTACCGTAGAGGTCACGAACTGGCATATCCGAGTATCGAATAATGCCTAAGCGGCGGAATGCTCGGTCGCGTATTCTGGCTCTTCTGGGTCTTCCTCCTTGTCTTCATCTGTCTGGGCCCCCTTGTCACTTGAGGGTGTGGGGGAGTGGAGGAGTGGATACGACGGTGCTTCGTCGGTGGTGCAGGGAAAAGCTTGCGATATTCCCTTGCCGTCATGATGCGTCACCGAGGTGGTTCTTCATCCTTGGAAGATACATCTCCGGAGGGCCTTCCGCCTCGGTACGCGATAGCGGACTGTCCTGGAGGTGCACCTTCCTTCTTGATCCTATCTGTCTTCTCTTGTGCTCGACGAAGAAGTGCCTTGGTCTTGTGAAGTTCTTCTCGGAGCTTCGCTGATTCCGAGGCCAAATCTTGTGCCAAGATGTCGGCACATAGACTGAAGTAGGTCTGGAATCGAAGCGGGAGTCCTTCCTTCAATGGAGGGGCTAGTGCGCTGCTTTCATCTTCACCTTCCTTCCGGTACGGCAAGAAGCGGGTTGTCATCTTGGCTGCCATCTCCGGAAGAAGCTCGCGGAGACGGGTTAGTGCCTTGAGTGCAGCAGCCTCGACAGCGAGAGGTAGGGTTGCCATCTGGGGTCCCTCAAAGAACCAACTTATGGGAGGATCGTTTGCCCTCACGATCACTTCCACATGGTACTCCACCTTAGTGTCGCTAACCCAATGCTCAAGGTAGGTGAGGATGGGTGCTCGGTGGAACTGGCACTCCCGGAGGCTATCCTCGAGAAGCAAGGGGAACCCAGTGGTCAGGTGCTCTTCAGGTACAGCGGCCATCTACAAAGGTGGAATAGGAGAGGTTAATAAGCTGATGATATCTCAGGTTGGTAAGGTTTAGAAAAGAAGAGAGGTTCAGAAGGTTTTTGAAAAAGGGGTCTCATCTAACTAACGCCCATGCTAACTAAGGCTTCCTACAGTCAGGATCGCTCTGATACCAGCTCTGTGGGGACCCCGACTTAAGAGTCGAGATCACCGAATGCACGTGTACAGTGATCCCAAAGATCAATGCTCACTGAACACACAGAAGCTGAATAACAAGAGTCTTACATCCATACATACCGTCTTATACAAATTATGGCCATTATGGCCAAGTCTTACATAGATAAAGCCTCACGGGCTGAATAGCAAATAACTCAAATAGCAGAAGTCTTCGATGATAAGTAGAACCCATGCCATCTGCCTTAACCCTACATGCATTCTGACTGGGATAGGTTCCTAGTTCGCATGTTCGTCTTCGTAGAACTCTTCTTCATATTCTTGTTCCTCCATGCCTGGCCAATTAAATAACCAGTGGCAAGCCAATGAGTACTTTGAATGTACTCGCAAGCAACCCATGATTTGGTTCAAAGTAACAATGCAATTGGACAACAATGAGCAATCTAGCTACGAGCTAGAATAAATATTCTACCAACAAGTATATGCATCAATAAATTCACGTAACCTCGAAGACAGGTTACCGATATCAACATGAATAGGATTCGACTTGAAGAGTCAAGTCACCACCTTGACTCAACATACACACACACAAGGTTTCGCAAACATTGGACGTAGCCCAAGAGTGGTTACCCAACTGTCCTTGACCGTGGACACGGCTATTCGAATAGTTTTACACTCTGCAGAGGTTGCGCACTTTACCCACAAGATCCGGGAAGCTTTCGTGTCACCCACGATCTCGCAGTACCTCAAGTACTCGGGGGAAGCACCCGGTCATTATCTTTCCTTAGACGACACTAACATGGAGTCCACTCGTCGGTGCACATCCCTCGAGTACAAACAATAGATCATGGGTCTTGCCCTACTTTCAATGTCACGCGTACACGAAGGGACCAACGGTGTGTCCGGTGCCCTGTGAAAACAGTCATGGTCGTCTATCCAAGCACGACCCCGTCCTGGGAAAGACCTCAAGTCTTCCCGTCACTAGTAATGTGGGCACCGTGCTAGTATCGGCCTAAGTAAACAATAATGCCCCGTCCCATAAGGGGTTGAGTGGTTGCACATGTATGGTTGGAATAACGGTCGCAACTTAAACCAATCCGTTTGAAAAACATTACACACACTTGTCTTGGTACACCACTTCGTCAACAAGTGGTTACCCACCTCATCTTTTTTCCCCGGGCATAAGTGGCACCCGATGGGGTCTTAAAAAGAATGCAACCACGAAGGTATCATGACACACATGCATCTCTAAGCATCACTACTAGTCATTTGCAATGCATTTAGCACATACCAAGATTACGAGTAAAGCATGTATCATGTGGTGGTTCTTAACTAAGTCCCCACCGTCATTCTTATCATCATGCATTTGGAAACAAACGGGTTCCGAAGAACAGAAGTGTATCATGGTCAGAGGGCTGCTTGCCTGGATTGGCTTGGTCTTCAAAGTCTTCAAATCCTTCCCCACCTTCTTCTTCAGCAACCTCGTCAAATACGGTATCTAATCGTCGCAAAATAACAACGGGAAAATAAGACCACAATAAAAACAGAAAAATCAAAGTGCTCAGAAAAATGTCAACTTATTTTTGTTAAATACTAGAGGGAAAACTAAGATGGTAAAAATTCTTAGTTTGAGTTTTGGAGTGGCAGAATGGGATCTAAAGGATTTTTGAACAGAAGTTTTAATGTTCAAATTTGAATTTAAATTTGAACAAAACAGAAAAGGTTCATGGATATGTGTGAAAGTGACAACATAAAATAGGTTGGATTTTTACAAGTTTTTAGGAGTTGGAATTAATTCATTTGGACAAATATTTATTTCCGTGAAATTATTTGAAATAATCATAGAAAAGAAAAAGAGAAAAAGGCCCTGTGCCACTGGGCCAGAACGGCCACAGTGCACGGCCCAGGGCGAATAGCCCATCGCACGGGCGCCAGCGCGCGCGTGGGCCAGGTTTTTAAACCTGACGGGCGGGGCCCGGCGGTCAGTGACAGAGAGGGGAGCGAGAGGGAGGTGAGGCTGACAGGCGGGGCCCGCCTGTCATCTTCAACCTTGCGGGCAAGCGTCCAGAGAGCCCGCGCGTGTGAGGCCAGAGGTTGGAGCTTGCGGGCGGCCGGCGCGCGTGCGAGGGCGGCCACTGGAGGGAGAAGGAGGAGGGGGACAGCGCCGGGGGAGGTCGCGGACGCCGAGGCGCATCGGTTGGCGCGAGGGGGAGCACGAGGTGGTCAGAGGCGAGGGATTGGGCGAGGCTTCAGTGCAGGTGCACACTGTAGCGCTATGGGCGTGCTTATGGCATGCCACGGCATGCCGTTGGCTCACTGGTCGTGTCCGCCGTCTTTGGGGGGTCCAGCACGAAGTAAACAACCCAGCTGTGGCTTTGGATGCTCTGGGTGATCAGTGAGAGAGGAGTGAAGCTGGTAGATGGGTAGAATTTGGCTGTCCAGCAAGGTAACTTAGGGTTTTCACCCCTCAATCATGGAGCTGTGGACATGGGGAAGTTACTGGAGATAGAATGTAACTAGGTGAAGTTGTGGTAGAAAGTTGAGGCAAAAGTAAATAGTAAAAGAGGTCAAGATGATGGTTTTGGTAAAACGGCAGAAGGTGTTTGATCAAGTTTTGAGCAAGCAAATGATCTCCACTGGCCATGGCACTTAACAGGATGGAATGTCATATGGAAATAGGGTGTTTCACCAAATTTGGGCTCATTTGAAGAAACTAGCCAATGTAACTTTGGTGAACCCTAGAAATCAACAGAAATGGCTTCATCATGATTAAGTCAAGCTAATCATCTCCCCTTGATGCACCACTTGGTGTAGTGTCATCATTTGGGGTTATGATCATGCCCACAAAGTTTGAAGCTCCAGGTAAAAAGTTGGTAATGTAAAGTTGTTCAAATTTGAATTTGAACAGAAAGGGTTTTGAGGTATTCTGATCAAGTTTCCCTACTCCAAATCTTGTGCCATTTGGTCTAGATGCCTTATTAGGCCATTCTAGCATGTGCACCAAGTTTGAGAGCATTTGGACAAGTTTCGCAATGTAAAGTTGCTCAAACTTCAGATATGGACAGAATGGTTTTGAAGGGTTTTGAGGATGTTGTCTTGCTTCCCAAGGCATGGGGCTTGGCACGATCATCAAATATGTCATATATGACATGATAGAATTTCCCTGGAATTTTTAGAGAATATTTCCTTTGTAAATATTTCAAAAGCTTGAAATATCCAGAAAGGGTTTCAGAGGGATTAGCCCATTATTTTGAACATGACCAAGTGTTGAAACTCTTATATATGGACAATATATGTCCTATGAGTCTCCCTGAATTTTGGCAAATATTTTTGAAATACTTAAATAATTTTTCCCTATTAAAGACCCTTTCTGGCCTTAAGAAAAAACTTTTAAATAAAATAGGAAAATAGCTTTTAAAATTATACTTTTGTGGTTTCTGGGAGTCCTATGACTACTAGGTCTCAAATATACTTTTTGAAATAATTTTCTCACCCTAAATCAAGCACTTGCAGTGCAAACCTCAATTCAGGGGTTTTTGGAATACTAATTTTTGAAAATACACTTTGGCCAAAATTAATTTTATAAGCAAATACTATACTGCTATAAACACTTGGTATGATCATTGGGCAGAAGTTTTGGGTTTGGAGATGAATTCTGCAAGAGGTAATTGTTGACTTTAATGAGCACATGAAAACTCATGAAGAAAAACTCAATTCCAAATAAAAGCCAAATGATGCCAAAAAATTTTGCTGGTCCAAATTTTCATGCTTCATTGATGCAAATGACATATTACGAAATGCAGGGTGTGACACACAAAACTCAACAGAAAATCTTATGATCTTCGTTAGTATAAGAAAGCAAATCACCACTTAGGTACTGTTGTGAACTCATTCTAAATTCATATTGGTATTATATCTACTCTATTCCAACTTCTCCATGGTTCATACCCTCCGATACTACTCATGTATTCATCAAAATAAGCAAACAACACATGAAAAACAGAATATGTTAAAAACAGAACAATATGTAGTTATCTGAAAACTTTGCATACTTGTGGAAATCTAGAAATTCAAAAATTAGGACAATTTAGGTAATTTGTATATAAATCATGTGTAAATATTTCAGCTAATTATAACGTTCGAGTGATTTATTGAATTTTCTGCACTGGATGCAAAACTTTCTGTTTTTGCACAGAATCAATTCAACTATCATCCACACTGTCCCAAAGGATTTACTTGGCACTTTATTGAAACAAAAGCTATAAAAATGATTTCTACAGTAGCTTAATCTTGTTAACACACAAAAACAGTAGGTAAAAATATTGGTTTGTCTCCCAACAAGCGCTTTTCTTTAATGACTTTTTAGCTAGGCATGAAGAATTCAATGATGCTCACGTAAAGATAGAAATTGAAATATAAAAGGGAGCATCATGAATCACATTGCAAGAACATTTAAGTCTAACCCACTTCCTATGCATAGGGATTTTGTGAGCAAACAATTTATGGGAATAAGAATCAACTTGCATAGGAAGGCAAAACAAGCACAACTTCAAGATTTTCAACGCATAGAGAGGAAACTTGATATTATTGCAATACCTACAAGCATATGTTCCTATCTCATAGTAATTTTCAGTAGCATCATGAATGAATTCAACAATATAGCTATCACATAAAGCATTCTTTTCATGATCTACAAGCATAGAAATTTTGCTACTCCCCACATAAGCAAATTTATTCTCATGAATACTAGTGGGAGCACACTCAACAAAATAACTATCATGTGACACTTGATTAAAATCATGATGACAAGTTACATGGTTATTAGTATTCTTTATAACATAGGTTTCATCACAATAATCATCGTAAATAGGAGGCATGCTTGTGGCTTGTGGCTTTGAATATCCCCAAGCTTGTGGCTTTGAATATCATTAGCATCATGGATATTCAAAGAATTCATACTAACAACATTGCAATCATGCTCATCATTCAAATTTAGTGCCAAACATTTTATTAACTTATTCTTCTAATACTTTGGCACAATTTTCCTTTCCAACATTTTCACGAAAGACATTAAAAAGATGAAGCATATGAAAAAACCAAAATTCCATTTGTTTGTAGGTTTCTTTTATAAAACAAACTAGTGATAAAACAAGAAAGTAAAAGATTCAATTGCAAGATCTAAAGATATACCTTCAAGCACTCACCTCCCCGGCAACGGTGCCAGAAAAGAGCTTTTTTGACGAGATGTGAGTGGCACTTACCTAGCCACCCTGGCAACGGTGCCAGAAAAGAGCTTGATGTCTACTACACAACCTTCTTCTTGTAGACTCGTGTTGGGCCTCCAAGCGCAGAGTTTTTGTAGGACAATAGCAATTTTCCCTCAAGTGGATGACCTAAGGTTTATCAATCCGTGGGAGGCGTAGGATGAAGAGGGTCTCTCTCAAACAACCCTGCAACCAAATAACAAAGAGTCTCTTGTGTCCCCAACACACCCAATACAATGTTAAACTGTATAGGTGCACTAGTTTGGTGAAGAGATGTGATACGTCTCCAACGTATCTATAATTTTTTATTGTTCCATGCTATTATATATATGATGTTTTGGATGTTTAATGCGCTTTATTATACACTTTTATATTATTTTTGGGACTAACCTATTAACCCAAAGGTCCAGTGCAGATTGCTGTTTTTTGCCTATTTCAGGGTTTCGCAGAAAAAGAATATCAAACGGAGTCCAAACGGAATAAAACCTTCGCAGGAGTTGTTTTTGGAACAATATCAACACAGAAGACTTGGAGTACACGCGAGGGAACGAAGGAGGCGGACACGAGGGTCCAGGGCGCACCTCCTCCTACAGGGCGCGCCCCCACCCTCATGGGCCCCCTCTGGCTACCCCGATGCCATCCTTCCTCCTATATATACCCATATACTCTGAAAACATCGAGGCAACAGAGAAAACCCTAGTTTCACCGCCGCAAACTTCTGTTCCTGTGAGATCCCATCTTGGGGCCTATTCAGGAGCTCCGCTGGAGGGGGGATCTTCCACGGAGTGCTTCTACATCAACACCATTGCCTCACCATGAGTTGTGAGTAGTTTACTACACACCTTCGGGTCCATAGTTAGTACCTAGATGGTGTGGGGACCCCGACTTAGAAGTCGAGATCACCGAATGCACGTGTACAGTGATCCCAGAGATCAATGCTCACTGAACACACAGAAGCTGAATAACAAGAGTCTTACATCCATACATACCGTCTTACACAAATTATAGCCATTATGGCCAAGTCTTACATAGATAAAGCCTCAAGGGCTGAATAGCAAATAACTCAAATAGAGGAAGTCTTCGATGATAGGTAGAACCCATGCCATCTGCCTTAACCCTACATGTATTCTGACTGGGATAGCGTCCTAGTTCGCATGATCATCTCCAAAGAACTATTCTTCATATTCCTGTTCCTCCATGCCTGGCCAATTAAATAACCAGTGGAAAGCCAATGAGTACTTTGAATGTACTCACAAGCAACCCATGAGGTGGTTCAAAGTAACAATGCAATTGAACAATAATGAGCGATCTAGCAATGGGCTAGAATAAATATTCTACCATCAAGTGTATGCATCAACGAGTTCACGTAACCTCGAAAACAGGTTACCGATATCAACATGAATATGATTCAACTCATCAAGTCAAGTCACCACCTTGACTCATCACACTATCACCGACTAAGTAAAATTCTGGACATAGTTTAAGTAGCACCACCCAACTGTCCATGACCGTGGACACGGCTATTCGAATAGTTTTACACTCTGCAGAGGTTGCACACTTTACCCACAAGATCCGGGAAGCTTTCGTGTCACCCACGATCCCGCAGTACCTCAAGTACTCGGGGGAAGCACCCGGTCATTATCTTTCCTTAGACTACACTAACATAGAGTCCACTCGTTGGTACACAGCCCTCGAGTACAAACAATAGACCACGGGACTTGCCCTTATTTCAATGTCACTCGTACCCGAAGGGACCAACGGAGTGTCCGGTGCCCTGTAAAAACAGTCATGGCCGTCTATCCAAGCACGACCCCGTCCCGGGAAAGACCTCAAGTCTTCCCGTCACTAGTAATGCGGGCACCATGCTAGTATCGACCTAAGTAATCAATAAAGCCCCATCCCATAAGTGGTAGAGTGGTTGCACATGTTTGGTTGGGACGGTAGTCACACATAAATCTAATCCATTATTTCACCCATGCACAAGATTTTACCGGCACATCACTTCTTCCTCAAGTGATGACCTAACTCAACATCACCCTCGGGCATTAGGGGCACCCGATGGGATTTATGCAAGGATTTCAACCACGAAGGTTCTTGTCACAATGCATCACTAAGCATCACTACTAACTACTTGCATGTCATCTAGCACATAGCAAGACCATGAGCAAAGCATGCATCATGTGGTGGTTCAACTAGGTCACCACCGTAACTCTATCATCATGCATCGGAAACAAGCGGGTTCCGGAGAACAAGTGTATCATGGTCAAAGGGCTGCTTGCCTGGATTGGCTTGGTCTTAAAAGTCTTCAAATCCTTCTTCTTCTCCTTCTTCAGCAACTTCGTCAAATACGGGATCTAATCGTCGCAAAATAACAACGAGAAAATAAGACCACAATGAAAACAGAAAAATCAAAGTGCTCAGAAAAATGTCAACTTATTTTTGTTAATTACTAGAGGGAAAACTAAGATGGAGAAAATTCTTAGTTGGAGTTTGGGAGTTGCAGAATGGAATCTAAGGATTTTAGAACAGGAGTTTTATTGATCAAATTTCAATTTAAATTTGAACAGAACAGAAAAGTTTCATGGATATGTGTGAAAGTGACACCATTAAATAGGTTGGAATATTACAAGAATTTAGGAGTTGGAATAATTTTATTTGGACAAATATTCATTTCTGTAAAATTATTTGAAGTTTTATAGAAATGAAAAAGAAGAAAAGGCCCTGTGCAACTGGGCCAGGGTGGCCACAGTGCACGGCCCAGGGCTAACAGCCCAGCCGCACGGGCGCCAGTGCGCGCACGTCAGGTTTTCAAACCTGACGGGCGGGGCCCGGCGGTCAGCGGCTGCGAGGGGAGAGAGAGGGTGGTGAGGATGACAGGCGGGGCCCGCCTGTCATCTTCAACCTCTCGGCTACGACGACGGCGAGCTCACCAGCGGCGTATCCGGGCACGGCGGAGCCAACGGAGAGCAGGGACGGGCTCAGCAACGAGTCGCGGATGCAGGGGTGGTGGTGCGGCCCGCCGGGGAGGTCTGGTTCGCCGGCGGCGAGGTGGGACGGAGGAGGAGCTTCGGGAGGTGGCTGCTCCGGCCGATTTCAACAGCTACAGAGAGGGAAAAGCGAGGGGAAAGTATCAGTGGGGTGCGGTGGTTCCATATCGAGCGAAAGGAAGGGCGGAGGAGGCCTGTGCCTCGAGATCGCCGGTTGCCCGACGCGGCAGAGCTCCCGTCGATCCCGAGCACAGGGGCTTTCTGGGGAGGAACAAGTGGTGCTGGAGTGTTGCTGGGGGTGAGGGGAGGCTGTTTGTGCCGTTGGAGAGGCTCGGGGGTGCTTATATAGGCGAGCCCATGGTCCACCGTGGACTCGTGCGCCGGCGAGGTTGCAGGCGAGGCCAGAGGCCGCTCTGGTGCTTGTGTGAGAGTCAGGGAGGCTCATGGACGAGTCCTACGCCTAGTCAAGGGGAGAGGAGGAGCGGGGAAGTTTCCAGTCAGCGCGCGCGTGCGAGGCCGAGGAGTGGAGGCTGCGGGCGGCCAGCGCGCGTGTGACGACGGCCACTGGAGGGCGGAGGAGGAGGGGGGACAGCGCCGGGGTGGTCGCGGACATCGAGGGGCATCGACTGGCGCGAGGGGAGAGCTCGAGGCTGTCGGGGGCAGGTGATTGGGCGAAGCTACAGTGCGGGGGTGCACTGTAGCGTGCTCTGGAGCGGCCTTATCGCATGCCATGGCATGCCATTGGTCCTCTGGGCGCGTCCACCGTGTCTGGGGGGTCCAGGGTGATGCAAGCAGCTCGTCTGTGGCTTTGGATGCTCTGGAGAGTCAAGGAGAGAGAGGGGAAGCTGGTGACTTGGTAGAAAATGGTTGTCCAGCAAGGTGAACTAGGGTTTTTACCCCTCAATCATGGAGCTGGAGACAGGGGAGAGTTACTGGAGGTAGATAGTAACTTGATGAACCTGTGGTAGAAAGTTGAGGCCAAGGTAAATAGTAAAAGTGATCAAGATGGTAGTTTTGGTAAAACAGCAGAAGGTGTTTGATCATGTTTTGATCAAGCAAATGATCTCCACTTGCCATGAAACTTAACAGGATTGAATGTTACATGGAAATAGGGTGTTTCACCAAATTTGGGATCATTTGAAGAAACTAGCCAATGTAGCTTTGGTGAACCCTAGAAATCAACAAAAATGGCTTCATCTTGTTTGAGTCAAGCTAATCATCTCCCCTTGATTCACCACTTGGTGTAGTTTCATCATTAGGGGTATTGATCATGCCCACAAAGTTTGAAGCGCCAGGTAAAAAGTTGGTAATGTAAAGTTGTTCAAATTTACATTTGAACAGAAAGGGTTTTGGGGTATTCTGATCAAGTTGCTCTACTCTAAATCTTGTGCCATTTGGTCTAGATGCCTTATTAGGCCATTCTAGCATGTGCACCAAGTTTGAGAGCATTTGGACAAGTTTGGCAATGTAAAGTTGCTCAAACTTCAAATATGGACAAAATGGTTATGAAGGGTTTTGAGGATGCTATCTTGCTTCCCAAGGCATGAGACTTGGCAAGATCATCAAATATGCCATCAGTGACATAATAGAATTTCCCTGGAATTTTTGGAGAATATTTCCTTTGTAAATATTTCAAAAGCTTGAAATATCCAGGAAGGGTTTTAGAGGGATTAGCCCATTATTTTGAACATGACCAAGTGTTGAAACTCTTATATATGGACAATATATGTCCTATGAGTCTCCCTGAATTTTGGCAAATATTTTTGAAATACTTAAATAATTTTTCCCTATTAAAGACCAGTTCTGGCCTTAAGAAAAAGCTTTTAAATAAAATAGGAAAATAACTTTTAAAATTATACTTTTGTGGTTTCTGGGAGTCCTATGACTACTAGGTTTCAAATACACCTTTTGAAATAATTTTCTCACCCTAAATCCAGCACTTGCAGTGCAAACGTCAATTCAGGGGTTTTAGGAATACTAAATTTATAAAATACATTTTGGCCAAATTAATTTTGTAAGAAAATACTATACTGTTATATAACACTTGGTATGATCATTGGGCAGAAGTTTTGGGTATGGAGATGAATTCTACAAGAGGTAATAGTTGACTTTAATGAGCACATGAAAAGCATATGAAGAAAAACTCAATTCCAAATAAAAGCCAAATGATGCCAAAAAAATTTGTTGGTTCAAATTTTCATGCTTCATTGATGCAAATAACATGTTACAAAATGCAGGGTGTGACAGACCTACCCCCCCCCCCTTACAAGAATCTCATCCCCGAGATTCCTAAACTAGGTCTTAAAAGAGATCGGGAAACTCGGATCTAAGACAGTCTTCACGTTCCCAGGTTTCTTCTGCTTCGGTATAGTTGCTCCACTGGACCTTGAAGTACTTGATGGTACGACTTCGCGTCCGTTGTTCTGCTTCATCCAGAATGCGAATAGGCCTCTCGCGGTAGGTCAGATCTGGCTGCAGATCAATGGCTTGGTGATCAACATCCTTGTAGAGATTAGGCTTGTTCGGAACCTGGAGACATTTCTGGAGTTGTGACACGTGGAATACGTTGTGCACATCGGATAGCTCAAGTGGTAGTTCCAACTGGTAAGCCACTTCTCCTCGTCGTGCAGTGATCTCAAAGGGTCCAATGAACCTTGGTGCGAGCTTCCCCTTGACGTGGAAACGCTTGGTTCCCTTCAGAGGAGTTACCCGCAGGTACACATGGTCCCCGACATGGAAACTCATGTCCCGACGGTGAGTGTCAGCATAGCTCTTCTGCCTTGATTTGGCTGCCTTCAAACGTTCTCTGACTAGTTGGACTTGCTCTTCTTCTGCGCGGAGGATATCCGGTCCAAAGACTAGCCCTTCTCCAGTCTCTGACCAGTTGAGGGGTGTGCGACATCTGCGTCCGTACAACACCTCAAATGGTGCCATCTGCAGGCTCGACTGATAACTGTTTTTATAGGAGAACTCGGCGAAAGGGAGACAATCTTCCCACTTGGCTCCATAGGCCAAGACACAGGCCCGGAGCATGTCTTCGAGAATTTGATTTACTCGTTCTGTCTGACCTCCGGTCTGTGGGTGGAAAGCTGTGCTGAAAGATAACTTGGTTCCCAAGGCTTCTTGGAACTTCTTCCAGAACCTTGAGGTGAACTGGGTTCCTCGATCAGACACAATCTCCTTGGGAACGCCGTGAAGGCTTATGATTCTGTCGATGTAGAGAGCTGCCAGCCGGTTGCCATCATAAGTGGTCTTGACAGGAATGAAATGGGCCACCTTGGTCAAATGATCGACTATGACCCAGATGGAGTCATGTCCCCAATTCGACCTTGGTAATCTAGTGATGAAGTCCATTCTGACTTTATCCCACTTCCACTCAGCAACCTTGAGTGGTTGAAGCAATCCAGCGGGTCGCTGATATTCAGCCTTGACCCTTTGGCACACATCACACTTTGCAACATAGGTTGCAATCTCTCTTTTCATCCCGTGCCACTAGAATCGTGCCTTCAAGTCTTGATTCATCTTGGTTCCTCCAGGGTGGATGGAATACGGAGTGTCGTGGGCTTCTTGCAGGATCAGGTTCTTCAGCTCCGTCTTGTTTGGTACGCAGATGCGGCCTTTGTACCAAACAATCCCGTGCCCGTCTTCAGAGAATCCTGGGGCCTTGCCTAGCTTCATCTTCTTCTTGATGCCTTCGATGCTTGTATGTCAATCTTGTGCCTTCTTGACTTCGTCCATCAGGGTCGATCTGACTTCCAAATGATCCAGAAATCCAGGGGTGACCAATTCCAAACTGAATTGTTCGAGTTCCTTAAACATGGTTGGCTACCTTTCTTGAATAATGGCATTCAAAGAGCAAGCCTTCCTGCTTAAGGCATCGGCCACCACGTTAGCCTTCCCGGGGTGATATTGCACACTGAGGTCATAGTCTTTGATGAGTTCCAACCATCTTTGCTGCCTCATGTTCAATTCCTTTAGGGTGAAAATATACTTCAGACTTTTGTGGTCTGTGTATATCACACATCGCTTCCGTAGGAGGTAATGCCGCCATGTCTTCAAGGCATGAACCACTGCTGCTAACTCAAGATCGTGAGTAGCGTACTTCTCCTCATGAGGTCGTAGCTGCCTGGAGAGGTATGCTATGACTCGGCCTTCTTGCATCAGAACGGTTCCCAATCCGGTTCGAGAGGCATCACAATATATCACGAACTCCTTGTGAATATCAGGTGTTGCCTGAACTGGGGCGGTGGTCAACCTCTTCTTGAGTTCTTGGAAGCTCTCTTCGCATTTTGGCGTCCACTCGAACTTCTTGTCCTTCTTGAGGAGCTGAGTCATGGGCCGTGCAATGCTAGAGAATCCTTCCACGAATTTGCGGTAATAGCCTGCAAGTCCGAGGAAGCTTCTGACTTCCTTGACGGTCGTTGGAGATTGCCATTGGGTCACAACTTCGATCTTCGCGGGATCAACTGATAATCCTTCTTCAGTCAAGACATGACCTAAGAATCCAACTTTATGCAGCCAGAACTCACACTTGCTGAATTGGGCATATAGTTGGTGCTCCCGAAGCTTGTCTAGGACCATCCTCAAATGTTGCTTGTGTTCTTCCTCCGTCTTAGAGAAGACAAGAATGTCATCGATGAAGACAACAACGAACTTGTCCAAATACTCCGTGAAGACTTTATTCATGAGGTACATGAAGTAAGCTGGAGCATTGGTTAACCCAAAGGACATGACCGTGCACTCGTACAGGCCATATCTGGTTACGAATGCCGTCTTCGGAATATCTTGGGGTCTGATCTTTAGCTGGTAGTACCCAGATCTAAGGTCGATCTTGGAGAACACCTTGGCTCCGCTGAGCTGATCAAACAGATCTTCGATCTTGGGAAGTGGATATTTGTTCTTGATTGTAACTTCATTGAGGGAACGATAGTCAATGCATAAGCGGATGGTACCGTCCCTCTTTGCCACAAACAGAACGGGAGATCCCCAAGGGGAGGCACTTAGGCGGATAAATCCCTTCCTCAGCTGCTCTTCCAGCTGCTTCTTCAACTCAGCTAATTCTTCCGTCCCCATTCTATAAGGCTTCTTATAGATGGGTCCTGCTCCGGGCATGAGCTCGATGATGAACTCAATGTCACGGTCAGGGGGCATTCCCGGTAGGTCATCCGGAAAGACATCAGGATACTCGCATACCACCGGTACTTGCTCTAGCCTGACTTCAGACAGACAATTGACTTGAGTGGCTTGAGCGGAAGAGGAGTTGGAAGCAAACTTGACTTCGACTCCTTGGTCATTGGTCACAGTGACTGTCCGATTGGCACAGTCTAACAAGCCTTGGTGCTTGGTGAGCCAATTCATGCCTAGGATCACATCCAAGCCTTGTGATCTCAGGACGATAAGGTCTGCTAGGAAGTCTACACCGTTAATGGTAATACTGACTCCCTTACAGCCTATCTTGGCTCTCATCTCTGCTCCGGGGGTTTGTACCACCATAGGGTTATTCAGGGGTGTAGGGGTCATGCCACTTTTTAATGCAAATCTTTGAGTGACAAATGAATGCGTTGCTCCAGAATCAAACAAGACAGTTGTAGGTGCTGAGTTGATAAGGAACGTACCCAGCATGACGTCCGGGTCTTCCTGGGCTTCTTCAGCAGTGACGTGATTCACACGCCCCTTCCCATGGTTAGGTGGGTTGCGAGGAGCTGGGTTCCTTGGTGGCATCCCGCGGCCTTGTCCTTGGTTCTGCGCATTGGGGCGCGGGGCATCTGGCTTCTTGTTGGGGCACACCCTTGAGATGTGTCCTGACTGACCACATCCAAAGCAAGTGACTTGGTTTGGATTGTTGATCTTGTTGCCACCACTGGTATTGGGGTTGAAAGCTGGCCTTGGGTTGGCATACTGCTGAGGCTGAAAGTTGGTGCGAGGTGCAGGAGCACTTGGTTGCTGATAGGTTGGCTTGGCCGGGGCTGACTGCCACGGACGAGGCTTCTAGTTGCTGGAACTTCCCTTGCTGACCATCTTGCGCTTGCGAGTGTCTTCCAAAGCACGCCGCTTGTCTTCAAGCATAAGTGCCTTGTTCACCAGGTCAGGGAAGGTTGGGCAGTCGCACACGACAAGCGAGTATTGCAGAGTCTGATTGAGGCCTTCCATGAAGCGCTCCCTTTTTGCAGCATCAGTGCTGACATCTTCAGGGGCATACCTTGACAGAACACTGAACTTCTGCATGTACTCTTTGACAGTGCCACTTCCTTGCTTCAGGGCTCGGAACTCACGCTTTTTGATAGCCATGATCTCGGAAGGAATGTGCGCTTTGCAGAATTCTGCCTTGAAGTTAACCCAAGTGATGTCTTGTTCAGCATGCATGACCTTGAATCCATCCCACCAAGCTCTAGCAGTCCCCCCGAGGCAGTGGGCTGCATAAGCCACCTTCTCGCGGTCTTCGGTGCATCCGACTAATTCCAGTATGTCCTCAATGGTGCGGACCCAGTCATCTGCATCCAGGGGTTCAGCAGTCTCGATGAAAGTTGGCGGTGCATGCTTCTTGAACTCTACCAACGTGGAACCTCCATTGCCATTCCCCGCCGGCTGGCGGTTGTTGATGACAGCTTGAGCAATCAACTGAAGGGCTGCAGTGTTGGCTTGGCGTTCCTCTCGGAAAGCTTGGAGAAGCTGAGCCATGTCCATGTTCGGAGGAGGTGGTGGTGGTGGAGCTTGGTCGTTGGTTTGGTCGTGGCCTGCCTCTGACTGAGCGGATGCTCCGGCTTCAGGCTGCTGGGTAGAGGTACCAGTACGAGTTACAACAGGCATCCTGTTGGAGCGGTAAAAGGTCTCATGACTTGGAAGAGGGAAAGCAAGATAGATGGGTGCCTAGTAAGGGGGTGGGTGTGACACTAATCAAATCATGCAAGGGCCGAAAGGCCAAAACACATTCATTAAAATCCAAATGGGTGATGCAGTCGCTTACACATTCCCGAAGGAAGAATACGACATACATCCAAACACAACAAAAGCAAACACTAGATGGTTTCATATGAACCATACAAGGACTCGACTGCGCATAGGGGTTACACGACCTATCCTACCGTAGAGGTCACAACTGGCATATCATGCCTAAGCGACGGAATGCTCGGTCGCGTATTCTGGCTCTTCTGGGTCTTCCTCCTTGTCTTCGTCTGTCTGGGCCCCCTTGTCACTTGAGGGTGTGGGGGAGTGGAGGAGTTGGATACGACGGTGCTTCACCGGTGGTGCAGGGAAAAGCTTGCGATATTCCCTTGCCGTCATCCGGCGTCGCCGAGGTGGTTCTTCATCCTTGGAAGATACATCTTCGGAGGGCCTTCCGCCTCGGTATGCGATAGCGGACTGTCCGGAAGGTCCTCCTTCCTTCTTGATCCTATTTGTCTTCTCTTGAGCTCGACGAAGAAGTGCCTTGGTCTTGTGAAGTTCTTCTTGAAGCTTCATTGATTCCGAGGCCAAGTCTTGTGCCAAGCTGTCGGCACATAGACTAAAGTAGGTCTGGAACCGAAGCGAGAGTCCTTCCTTCAGTGGAGGGGCTAGTGCGCTGCTTTCATCTTCACCTTCCTTCCGGTAAGGTAAGAAGCGGGTTGTCATCTTGGCTGCAATCTCCGGAAGAAGCTCGCGGAGACGGGTTAGTGCCTTGAGTGAAGCAGCCTCGACAGCGAGTGGTAGTGTTGCCATCTGGGGTCCCTCGAAGAACCAACTTGCAGGAGGATCGTTTGCCTTCACGATCACTTCCACATGGTATTCCACCTCCGTGTCGCTAACCCAATGCTCAAGGTATGTGAGGATGGGCGCTCGGTGGAACTGGCACTCCTGGAGGCTATCCTCGAGAAGCAAGGGAAACCCAGTGGTCAGGTGCTCCTCGGGTACAGCGGCCATCTACAAAGGTGGAATAGGAGGGGTTAATAAGCTGATGAAATCTCAGGTTTAGAAAAGAAGAGAGGTTCAGAAGGTTTTTGAAAAAGGGTCTCATCTAACTAACGCCCATGCTAACTAAGGCTTCCTACAGTCAGGATGGCTCTGATGCCGGCTCTGTGGGGACCCCGACTTAGAAGTCGAGATCACCGAATGCACGTGTACAGTGATCCCAGAGATCAATGCTCACTGAACACACAGAAGCTGAATAACAAGAGTCTTACATCCATACATTCCGTCTTACACAAATTATAGCCATTATGGCCAAGTCTTACATAGATAAAGCCTCAAGGGCTGAATAGCAAATAACTCAAATAGCGGAAGTCTTCGATGATAGGTAGAACCCATGCCATCTGCCTTAACCCTACAGGCATTCTGACTGGGATAGCGTCCTAGTTCGCATGATCGTCTCCAAAGAACTCTTCTTCATATTCCTGTTCCTCCATGCCTGGCCAATTAAATAACCAGTGGCAAGCCAATGAGTACTTTGAATGTACTCGCAAGCAACCCATGAGGTGGTTCAAAGTTACAATGCAATTGAGCAATAATGAGCAATATAGCAATGGGCTAGAATAAATATTCTACCATCAAGTGTATGCATCAACGAGTTCACGTAACCTCGAAAACAGGTTACCGATATCAACATGAATATGATTCAACTCATCAAGTCAAGTCACCACCTTGACTCATCACACTATCGCCGACTAAGTAAAATTCTGGACATAGTTTAAGTATCACCACCCAACTGTCCATGACCGTGGACACGGCTATTCGAATAGTTTTACACTCTGCAGAGGTTGCGCACTTTACCCACAAGATCCGGGAAGCTTTCGTGTCACCCACGATCCCGCAGTACCTCAAGTACTCGGGGAAGCACCCGGTCATTATCTTTCCTTAGACGACACTAACATAGAGTCCACTCGTTGGTACACGGCCCTCGAGTACAAACAATAGATCACGGGACTTGCCCTTATTTCAATGTCATGCGTACCCGAAGGGACCAACGGTGTGTCCGGTGCCTTGTAAAAACAATAATGGCCATCTATCCAAGCACGACCCCGTCCCGGGAAAGACCTCAAGTCTTCCCGTCACTAGTAATGCGGGCACCATGCTAGTATCGACCTAAGTAATCAATAAAGCCCCGTCCCATAAGGGGTAGAGTGGTTGCACATGTTTGGTTGGTATGGTAGTCACACATAAATCTAATCCATTATTTCACCCATGCACAAGATTTTACCGGCACATCACTTCTTCCTCAAGTGATGACCTAACTCAACATCACCCTCGGGCATTAGGGGCACCTGATGGGATTTATGCAAGGATTTCAACCACGAAGGTTCTTGTCACACATGCATCACTAAGCATCACTACTAACTACTTGCATGACATCTAGCACATAGCAAGACCATGAGCAAAGCATGCATCATGTGGTGGTTCAACTAGGTCACCACCGTAACTCTATCATCATGCATCGGAAACAAGCGGGTTCCGGAGAACAAGTGTATCATGGTCAAAGGGCTGCTTGCCTGGATTGGCTTGGTCTTCAAAGTCTTCAAATCCTTCTCCTTATCCTTCTTCAGCAACTTCGTTAAATACGGGATCTAATCGTCGCAAAATAACAACGAGAAAATAAGACTACAATGAAAACAGAAAAATCAAAGTGCTCAAAAAAATGTCAACTTATTTTTGTTAAATACTAGAGGGAAAACTAAGATGGAGAAAATTCTTAGTTGGAGTTTTGGAGTTGCAGAATGGAATCTAAGGATTTTAGAATAGGAGTTTTATTGCTCAAATTTGAATTTAAATTTGAACAGAACAGAAAAGTTTCATGGATATGTGTGAAAGTGACACCATTAAATAGGTTGGAATATTACAAGAATTTAGGAGTTGGAATTATTTTATTTGGACAAATATTCATTTCTGTAAAATTATTTGAAGTTTTATAGAAAAGAAAAAGAAGAAAAGGCCTTGTGCAACTGGGCCAGAGTGGCCACAGTGCACGGCCCAGGGCTAACAGCCCAGCCACACGGGCGCCAGCGCGCGCACGTCAGGTTTTCAAACCTGACGGGCGGGGCCCGGCGATCAGCGGCTGCGAGGGGAGAGAGAGGGTGGTGAGGATGACAGGCGGGGCACGCTTGTCATCTTCAACCTCTCGGCTACGGCGACGGCGAGCTCACCGGTGGCGTATCCGGGCACGACGAAGCCAACGGAGGGCAGGGACGGGCTCAGCAAAGAGTCGCAGATGCAGGGGTGGTGGTGCGGCCCGTCGGGGAGGTCTGGTTCGCCGGCGGCGAGGCGGGACAGCGGAGGAGCTTCGGGAGGTCGCTGCTCCGGCCGATTTCGACAGCTACAGAGAGGGAAAAGCGAGGGGAAAGTATCAGTGGGGTGCGGTGGTTCCAAATCGAGCGAAAGGAAGGGCGGAGGAGGCCTGTACCTCAAGATCGCCGGTTGCCCGACGCGGCGGAGCTCCGGTCGATCCCGAGCACAGGGGCTTTCTGGGGAGGAACAAGTGGTGCTGGAGTGTTGCTGGGGGTGAGGGGAGGCTGTTTGTGCCATTGGAGAGGCTCGGGGGTGCTTATATAGCCGAGCCCACGGTCCACCGTGGACTCATGCGCCGGCGAGGTTGCAGGCGAGGCCAGAGGCCGCTCTGGTGCTTGTGTGAGAGTCGGGGAGGCTCATGGACGAGTCCTACGCCTAGTCGAGGGGAGAGGAGGAGCGGGGAAGCTTCCAGTCAGCGCGCGCGTGCGAGGCCGAGGAGTGGAGGCTGCGGGCGGCCAGCGCGCGTGTGACGACGGCCACTGGAGGGCGGAGGAGGAGGGGGGACAGCGCCGGGGTGGTCGCGGACGTCGAGGGGCATCGACTGGCGCGAGGGGAGAGCTCGAGGCTGTCGGGGGCAGGTGATTGGGCGAAGCTACAGTGCGGGGGCGCACTGTAGCGCGCTCTGGAGCGGCCTTATCGCATGCCATGGCATGCCATTGGCCCTCTAGGCGCGTCCACCGTGTCTGGGGGGGGGGTCCAGGGTGATGCAAGCAGCTCGTCTGTGGCTTTGGATGCTCTGGAGAGTCAAGGAGAGAGAGGGGAAGCTGGTGACGTGGTAGAAAATGGCTGTCCAGCAAGGTGAACTAGGGTTTTTACCCTCAATCATGGAGCCGGAGATAGGGGAGAGTTACTGGAGGTAGATAGTAACTTGATGAACCTGTGGTAGAAAGTTGAGGCCAAGGTAAATAGTAAAAGTGATCAAGATGGTAGTTTTGGTAAAACAGCAGAAGGTGTTTGATCAAGCAAATGATCTCCACTTGCCATGACACTTAACAGGATTGAATGTTACATGGAAATAGTGTGTTTCACCAAATTTGGGCTCATTTGAAGAAACTAGCCAATGTAACTTTGGTGAACCCTAGAAATCAACAGAAATGGCTTCATCTTTTTTGAGTCAAGCTAATAATCTCCCCTTGATGCACCACTTGGTGTAGTTTCATCATTAGGGGTATTGATCATGCCCACAAAGTTTGAAGCTCCAGGTAAAAAGTTGGTAATGTAAAGTTGTTCAAATTTACATTTGAACAGAAACGGTTTTGGGGTATTCTGATCAAGTTGCTCTACTCCAAATCTTGTGCCATTTGGTCTAGATGCCTTATTAGGCCATTCTAGCATGTGCACCAAGTTTGAGAGCATTTGGACAAGTTTGGCAATGTAAAGTTGCTCAAACTTCAAATATGGACATAATGGTTATGAAGGGTTTTGAGGATGCTATCTTGCTTCCCAAGGCATGGGACATGGCAAGATCATCAAATATGCCATCAGTGACATAATAGAATTTTCCTGGAATTTTTGGAGAATATTTCCTTTGTAAATATTTCAAAAGCTTGAAATATCCAGGAAGGGTTTTAGAGGGATTAGCCCATTATTTTGAACATGACCAAGTGTTGAAACTCTTATATATGGACAATATATGTCCTATGAGTCTCCCTGAATTTTGGCAAATATTTTTGAAATACTTAAATAATTTTTCCCTATTAAAGACCATTTCTGGCCTTAAGAAAAAGCTTTTAAATAAAATAGGAAAATAACTTTTAAAATTATACTTTTGTGGTTTCTGGGAGTCCTATGACTACTAGGTTTCAAATACATCTTTTGAAATAATTTTCTCACCCTAAATCCAGCACTTGCAGTGCAAACCTCAATTCAGGGGTTTTAGGAATACTAAATTTATAAAATACATTTTGGCCAAATTAATTTTGTAAGAAAATACTATACTGTTATATAACACTTGGTATGATCATTGGGCAGAAGTTTTGGGTATGGAGATGAATTCTACAAGAGGTAATAGTTGACTTTAATGAGCACATGAAAAGCATATGAAGAAAAACTCAATTCCAAATAAAAGCCAAATGATGCCAAAAAAATTTGTTGGTCCAAATTTTCATGCTTCATTGATGCAAATAACATGTTAAAAAATGCAGGGTGTGACAGATGGCTTCTTCTCTCCTTTTGGATCTCAATACCAAGTTCTCCTTGGTTTTCGATGAGATCTATTCGATATAATCTTTTTGCGGTGTGTTTGTCGAGATCCGATGAATTGTGGGTTTATGATCAAGATTATCTATGAGAAATATTTGGTTCTTTTTTGAATTCTTTTATGTATGATTATAATATCCTTGCAAGTCTCTTCGAATTATTGGTTTGGTTTGGCCTACTAGATCTATAGTTCTTGCAATGGGAGAAGTGCTTGGCTTTGGGTTCAATCCTGCGGTGTCCTTTCCCAGTGATAGCAGGGGCAGCAAGGCACGTATTGTATTGTTTCCATCGAGGATAAAAAGATGGGGGTTATATATTATTGCTTGAGTTTATCCCTCTACATCATGTCATCTTGCTTAAAGCATTACTCTGTTCTTATGAACTTAGTACTCTAGATGCATGCTGAATAGCGGTCGATGTGTGGAGTAATAGTAGTAGTTGCAGAATCGTTTTGGTCTACTTGTCATGGACGTGATGCCTATATATAATGATCATGCCTAGATATTCTCATAATTATTCGCTTTTCTATTAGTTGCTCGATAGTAATTTGTTCACCAACCGTACAATTCTGCTATCATGAGAGAAGCCACTAGTGAAACCTATGGCCCCCGGGTCTATTCTCAACATATCAATCTACAATCTACTTTACTTTGCTGTTTTTACTTTCTGTTCTTATATCTTAGAATACCAAAAATATCAAACTATCCTATCTATCATATCTCACTTTCATAAGTGACCGTAAAGGGATTGACAACCCCTTATCGCGTTGGCTGCGAAGTTCTTATTTGTTTGTGCAGGTGCGAGGGACTCGCGCGTGGTCTCCTAGTGGATTGATACCTTGGTTCTAAAAAACTTTGCGAAATACTTACGCTACTGTGCTGCATCACCCTTTCCTCTTCGAGGGAATACAACACAAGCTCTAGAAGTAGCAAGAAGAATTTCTAGCGCCGTTGCCAGGGAGGCTTACGCAAAAGTCATATACCAAGTACCTATCACAAACCCTTATCCTTCGCATTACATTTATTTGCCTCTCGTTTTCCTCTCCCCCACTTCACCCTTGCCGTTTTATTTGCCCTTCTTTTTGCCATGTCTTTACCATTCACTTGCTTCTTGTTTGCTTGTGTGTTGGATTGCTTGCTTGTCACTATAGCTCAGAACAATAACAAATTGTGTGACTTCTCCAATACCAACAATAATGATTTTATTAGCACTCTGATTGCTCCTATTACCGATGCCGAATCTTGTGAGATCAATGCTGCCCTGTTGAATCTTGTCATGAAAGATCAATTTTCCGGCCTTCCTAGTGAAGATGCCGCTACCCATCTAAACAACTTTGTTGATTTGTGTGATATGCAAAAGAAGAGGGATACAGATAATGATATTGTTAAATTGAAGCTATTTCCATTTTCACTTAGAGTTTGTGCTAAACTTGGTTTTCCTATTTACCTAGAAATAGTATTGATTCATGGAATAAGTGCAAAGATGCTTTTATCTCTAAGTATTTTCCTCATGCTAAGATTATCTCCCTTAGGAACAATATTATGAATTTTAAGCAACTTGATCATGAGCATGTTGCACGAGTTTGGGAGAGAATGAAATTAATGATACGTAACTGCCATACACATGGTTTGAACTTATGGATGGTTATACAAAACTTTTATGCTGGCTTGAATTTTGCTTCTAGAAATCTTTTAGATTCGGCCGCAGGAGGCACTTTCATGGAAACTACCTTAGGAGAAGCTACCAAACTCCTAGATAATATTATGGTTAATTATTCGCAATGGCACACCGAAAGATCTACTAGTAAAAAAATGCATGCTATTGAAGAAATTAGTGTTTTGAGTGGAAAGATGGATGAACTTATAAAATTATTTGCTACTAAGAGTGCTTCTTCTGATCCTAATGATATGCCTTTATCCACGTTGATTATAAATAATAATGAATCTTTGGATGTGAATTTTGTTGGTAGGAATAATTTTGGTAACAATGCTTAGAGAGGAAATTTTAATCCTAGGCCTTTTCCTAGTAATTTCTCTAATAATTATGGTAATTCCTACAATAACTCTTATGGAAATTTTGGTAAGATGCCTTATGAATTTGAAACTAGTGTTAAAGAGTTTGTGAATTCGCAAAAGAATTTTAATGCTTTGCTTGAATAAAAATTGCTTAAGATTGACGAGTTGGTTAGCGCGTGGATAGAATTACTCTTGATGTTGATTCTTTGAAACTTAGATCTATTCCACCTAAGCATGATATCAATGAGTCTCTCAAAGCCATGATAATTTCCATTGATGAATGCAAAGAAAGAACCGCTAGGATGCGTGCTAAAAAAGAAAGCTCTATGAAAGCGTGTTCTTCTAGTTATCATGAAAATAAGGATGAAGATCTGAAAGTTATTGATGTGTCTCCTGTTATATCCTTGTTTTCTAGTATGAATCTTGATAAAGATGGGACTAGAGATGAGTCTACTTTAATTAAAAGGCGTCCCAATGATTAGGAGTTTTTAGGTCTTGATGCTAAAATTGTTAAAAGTGGGATTGAAGAGATTAAAACTTTGCATAGTGACGAACCCACTACTTTGGATCTCAAGGGATTCAATTATGATAATTGCTCTTTGATTGATTATATTTCCTTGTTGCAATCTGTACTAAATTCTCCGCATGCTTATAGTCAAAATAAAGCTTTTATCAAACACATAGTTGATGCTTTGATGCAATCTTATGAAGAAAAACTTGAACTAGAAGTTTCTATCCCTAGAAAGCTTTATGATGAATGGGAACCTACTATTAAAATTAAAATTAAGGATCATGAATGCTTTGCTTTGTGTGATTTGGGTGCAAGTGCTTCCACTATCCCAAAAACTTTGTGTGATTTGTTAGGTTTCCATGAGCTTGATTATTGTTCTTTAAATTTGCATCTTGCGGATTCTACTATTAAGAAACCTATGGGAAGGATTAATGACGTTCTTATTGTTTCCAATAGGAATTATGTGCCCGTAGATTTCATTGTTCTTGATATAGATTGCAACCCTTCATGTCCTATTATTCTTGGTAGACTTTTCCTTAGAACGATTGGTGCAATTATTGATATGAAGGAAGGAAATATTAGATTCCAATTTCCATTAAGGAAAGGCACGGAACACTTTCCTAGAAAGAAAATCAAATTACCTTATGAATCCATTATGAGAGCCACTTATGGATTGCCTTCCAAAGATGGCAATACCTAGATCTATCCTTGTATCGTGCCTAGCTATGGGCGTTAAACGGTAGCGCTTGTTGGGAGGCAACCAAATTTTATTTTCTTTGTTTTTTCTTCTGTTTAGGAATAAATATTGCATATAGATTATGTTTAGATGTGGTTTTGTGTTTAGTGTTTGTGCCAAGTAGAACCTTTGGGAAGGCTTGTGTAAAGTTTATATGATCTTGCTGTAAAAAACAGAAACGTTATCTCTCACGAGAATAGTCACCATATTTTACTGGAGACTGCTATTTAGTTGATTCTTTTTGCAGATGATTAATAGCAAATTCCTCACGGTTACCAATTTATTAATTTTTTTTGGAGTTACAGAAGTATTCAAAAGTTACAGATTGCTATAGACTGTTCTGTTTTTGACAAATTCTGTTTTTCGTGTGTTGTTTGCTTATTTTGATGAATCTATGAGTAGTATTGAGGAGTATGAATCATAGAGAAGTTGTAATACAGTAGGTTTAACACCAATATAAACAAAGAATGAGTTTATTACAATACCTTTGAGTGGTGGTTTGTTTTCTTATACTAACGGAGCTGATGAGATTTTTGGCTAAGTTTTGTGTTGTGAAGTTTTCAAGTTTTGAGTATGGCTTTGATGGACTATGGAACAAAGAGTGGAAAGAGCCTAAGCTTGGGTATGCCCAAGGCACCCCAAGGTAAAATTCAAGGACAACCAAAAGCCTAAGCTTGGGGATGCCCCGGGAAGGCATCCCCTCTTTTGTCTTCATCTATCGGTAACTATACTCGGGACTATATTTTTATTCACCACATGATATGTGTTTTGCTTGGAGCGTCATGTATGATTTGTGTCTTTGCTTGTTAGTTTTCCACAATCATACTTGCTGGACACACCTTTTTGAGAGAGATAAATATGCTCTAGAATTTGTTAGAACACTCTATGTGCTTCACTTATATCTTCTGAGCTGAATAGTCTTGCTCTAGTGCTTCACTTATATCTTTTAGAGCACGGTGGTGATTTTATTTTGTTGAAATTGTTGATCTCTCATGATTCACTTATATCCTTTTGAGAGTCTTTTAGAACAGCATGTAATGTGCTTTGGTTGTAAAACTAGTCCTGATATAATAGGCATCCAAGATGAATGTAGTAAAAACTTTCATACAAAGTGCATTGAATATGATGAGAAGTTTGATACTTGATGATTGTTTTGAGATATGAGGATGATGATATTAGAGTCAAGCTAGTGGAGTAATTATGAATTTGAGAAATACTTGTGTTAAAGTTGTGATTCCCATAGCACACACGTACGGTGAGCCACTATGTGACGAAGTTAGAGCATGAGGTATTTTTTGAGTGTCATCCTTTGTGTGGAGGTCGGGGGCGCGCGATGGTTAACTCCTACCAACCTTCCCCCTAGGAGCATTCGTTGATTTCTTTGTTTTGATGACTCGTAAATTTTTGCAATAAGTATATGAGTTCTTTATGACTAATGTTGAGTCAATGGATTATACACACTCTCATCGTTCCACCATTGCTATCCTCTCTTGTACCGCACAACTTTTGCCGGTACCATACACCCACCATATACCTTCCTCAAAACAGCCACCATATCTACCTATCATGGCATTTCCATAGCCATTCCGAGATATATTTCCATGCAACTTTCCACCATTCCGTTCATATGACACGCTTCATATTGTCATATTTCCATGCATGATCATGTAGTTGACATCGTATTTGTGGCAAAGCCACCATTCACATTTCATTCATACACGTCACTCTTGATTCATTGCACATCCCGGTACACCGCCGGAGGCATTCATATAGAGTCATATTTTGTTCTAGTATCGAGTTGCAATCTTCGAGTTGTAAGTCAATAAAAATGTGATGATCTTCATTATTAGAGAATTGTCCCATGTAAAGGAAAGGCCAAATAAAAAAAAGAGATGGCCCAAAAAAAGAAGAGAAAGCCCCTCCAAAAAAGAGAGAAAAGAGAGAAGGGACAATGCTACTATCCTTTTCCACACTTGTGCTTTAAAGTAGCACCATGTTCTTCATGATAGAGAGTCTCTTGTTTTGTCACTTTCATATACTAGTGGGAATTTTCATTATAGAACTTGGCTTGTATATTCCAACGATGGGCTTCCTCAAATGCCCTAGGTCTTCGTGAGCAAGCAAGTTGGATGCACACCCACTTAGTTTCTTTTGATGAGCTTTCATACACTTATAGCTCTAGTGCATCCGTTGCATGGCAGTCCCTACTCACTCACATTGATATCTATTGATGGGCATCTCCATAGCCCATTGATACGCCTAGTCGATGTGAGACTATCTTCCTCTTTTTGTCTTCTCCACAACCACCACTCTATTCCACCTATAGTGCTATATCCATGGCTCACGCTCATGTATTGCGTGAAAGTTGAAAGGTTTGAAAAAATTGAGTACGAAACAATTGCTTGGCTGAAACCGGGGTTGTGCATGATATGAATATTTTGTGTGATGAAGAGGGAGCATAGCCAGACTATATGATTTTGTAGGGATAACTTTCTTTGGCCATGTTATTTTGAGAAGACGTGATTGCTTTTTAAGTATGCTTGAAGTATTATTATTTCTTATGTCAATATAGACTTTTGTCTTGAATCTTTGGGATCTGAACATTCATGCCACAATAAAAAGAATTACATTGAAAATTATTTTGGTTAGCATTCCACATCAAAAATTCTGTTTTTATCATTTACCTACTCGAGGACGAGCAGGAATTAAGCTTGGGGTGCTTGATACGTCTGCAACGTATCTATAATTTTTGATTGTTCCATGCTATTATATATGATGTTTTGGATGTTTAATGGGCTTTATTATACACTTTTATATTATTTTTGGACTAACCTATTAACCCAAAGGCCCAGTGCAGATTGTTGTTTTTTTGCCTATTTGAGGGTTTCGCAGAAAAGGAATATCAAACAGAGTCCAAATGGAATAAAACCTTCGCGAGAGTTATTTTTGGAACAATATCAACACAGAAGACTTGGAGTACACGTGAGGGAACGAAGAAGGCGGCCACGAGGGTCCAGGGTGCCCCCCCTCCTACAGGGCGCGTCCCCACCCTCATGGGCCCCCTCTGGCTCCCCCGATGCCCTCCTTCCTCCTATATATACCCATATACCTTGAAAACATCAAGGCAACAGAGAAAACCCTAATTCCACCGCCGCAACCTTCTATTCCCGTGAGATCCCATCTTGGGGCCTGGTCCGGAGCTCCGGCAGAGGGGGGATCTTCCACGGAGTGCTTCTACATCAACACCATTGCCACACCATGAGTTGTGAGTAGTTTACCGGAGACCTTCGGGTCCATAGTTAGTACCTAGATGGCTAGTTCTCTATTTTTGGATCTCAATACCAAGCTCTCCTCGGTTTTCGAGGAGATCTATTCGATGTAATCTTTTTGCAGTGTGTTTGTCGAGATCCGATGAATTGTGGGTTTATGATCAAGATTATCTATGAGAAATATTTGGTTCTTTTCTGAATTCTTTTATGTATGATTATAATATCCTTGCATGTCTCTTCAATTTATCGGTTTGGTTTGGCCTACTAGATCTATAGTTCTTGCAATGGGAGAAGTGATTGGCTTTGGGTTCAATCTTGCGGTGTCCTTTCCCAGCGATAGTAGGGGCAGCAAGGCACATATTGTATTGTTGCCATCGAGGATAGAAAAATGGGGTTTATATCATATTGCTTGAGTTTATCCCTCTACATCAAGTCATCTTGCTTAAAGCATTACTCTATTCTTATGAACTTAATACTCTAGATGCATGGTGGATAGCGGTCGATGTGTGGAGTAATAGTAGTAGATGCAGAATCATTTCGGTCTACTTGTTACGGACGTGATGCCTATATATAATGATCATGCCTAGATATTCTCATAATTATTCGCTTTTCTATCAATTGCTCGACAGTAATTTGTTCACCTACCATAGAATTCTGCTATCATGAGAGAAGCCACTAGTGAAACCTATGGCCCCCGGGTCTATTCTCAACATATCAATCTACAATCTACTTTACTTTGCTATTTTTACTTTATGTTCTTGTATCTAAAAATACCAAAAATATCAAACTATCCTATCTATCAGATCTCACTTTTGTAAGTGACCGTAAAGGGATTGACAACCCCTTATCGCGTTGGCTGCGAAGTTCTTATTTGTTTGTGCAGGTGCGAGGGACTCGCGCGTGGTCTCCTACTGGATTGATACCTTGGTTCTCAAAAACTGAGGGAAATACTTATGCTACTGTGCTGCATCACCCTTTCCTCTTCAAGGGAATACAACGCAAGCTCGAGAAGTAGCAGGATGGTGATACAAGTGTAATTTGGATGGCACATATAGGTTTTTGTAATCTGAAAAAAAATCAAGGTAACTAATGATAAAAGCGAGCGCAAACAATATTGCAATGCTTAGAAACAAGGCCTAGGGTTCATACTTTCCCTAGTGCAAGTTCTCTCAACAATGATAACATAATTAGATCATATAACAATCCCTCAACATGCAACAAAGAGTCACTCCAAAGGTACTATAGCGGAGAACAAATGAAGAGATATTGTAGGGTACGAAACCACCTCAAAGTTATTCTTTCTGATCGATCTATTGGGCTATTCCTATAAGTGTCACAAACAGCCCTAGAGTTTGTAATAAAATAACACCTTAAGACACACATCAACCAAACCCTAATGTCACCTAGATACTAAAATGCCACCACAAGTATCCGCGAGTTTTATTATACGATATGCATCACACAATCTCATAGTCATCTATTCAAACCAACACAAAGAACTTCAAAGAGTGCCCCAAAGTTTCTACCGGAGAGTCAAGACGAAAACGTGTGCCAACTCCTATGCATAAGTTCACAATGTCACTGAACCCGCAAGTTGATCACCAAAACATACATCAAGTGGATCACATGAATATCCCATTGTCACCACAGATAAGCACATGCAAGCCATACATCAAGTGTTCTCAAATCCTTAAAGACTCAATCCGATAGGATATCTTCAAATGGAAAACTCAACATATTACAAGAAGGTAGTGGGGGAGAAACATCATAAGATCCAACTATAATAGCAAAGCTCGCGGTACATCAAGATCGTGCCAAATCAAGAACACGAGAGAGGGAGAGAGAGATCAAACACATAGCTACTAGTACGTACCCTCAGCCCCGAGGGTGAACTACTCCCTTCTCGTCATGGAGACCGCCGGGATGATGAAGATGGCCACCGGTGATGGTTTCCCCCTTCGGTAGGGTGCTGGAACGGGCTCCTGATTGGTTTTTCGTGGCTACAGAGGCTTGCGATGGCGGAACTTCTGATCTAGGTTTATTTCTGGAGGTTTTGATATTTATAAGAATTTTTGGTGTCGAGAACAAGTCAGGGGGGGTCCACGAGTCAACCACAAGGACGGGTGGCGCGCCCTAGGGGGTTGGCCCGCCCTCCACCCTTGTGGAGGCCTTGTGGCTCTTCTGGCCCAACTCTTTTGCTTCGGGGGCTTCTTCTGGTCCATAAAAAATCACCGTAAATTTTTAGGTCAATTGGACTCTGTTTGATATTCCTTTTGTGCGGAACTCAAAAACAAGGAAAATACATAAACTCGCACTGGGCTCTAGGTTAATAGGTTAGTCCAAAAAATCATATAAAATAGCATATAAATGCATATAACACATCCAAGATGGATAATATAATAGCATGAATACTTCATAAATTATAGATACGTTGGAGACGTATCAGCTACCGACAAACCTATAGCTACCAGACGACCAGACCACGCCGGACGTCTGACGCCTCAAGCTCCAGCCAGCCCACGTCCAAGCCATCGTACGCTACAGCGGCTGAACGTCCGACAAGGACTGAGCGACTGACGATCTCCAGCAACCGGACGTCCGAGACCCACAGGACGACCGGCGACCGGACGACCGAGCTCCTCCGGAAATCTGGTGTCACACCATAGAAGAAAAATAGCGGAAGTCCGAGCCTTCAGAACGTCCGGACCCTCGCGAGCCAACGGACATCCGGTAGCTGTCAGACGTCCGACACATGTACGGCCATAATGTGTTGGGCCGAGGCCCATGTACCTTTTCATCCACTTAGACTATAAATACTCCTCCTACCCCCTCTTTCTAGGGTTAACATTGTGATATCTCATTTTGGAGATAGAGCTTTGCTCATCCTCTTGGTTCTTCTTGTTCGAGAGACCGAGGCCTCTACAGAGAAGACCCCCCAAGTGGATTCAAGACCTCCTCACGGAGAAGACCCCAAGACCTCCTCACGGAGAAGAACTTGTAACCGTGTATCATCCTTTTTTGTGTTTGGATCTTGTATCACTCTTTATGTTCATCGATCTAGCACATTGATTGTTCTCGTTGATTTGTGTGTTTTCCCTCATGTTTCTCCTCGTGTATTCCTTGTGTTCTTTGTAGGATCCCCTCCAAATCCTGAAAGACCGGCCCTAGGGTTTCCACCCTACATCATCTTGGTATCATGTGCCTAGGTTGATCACTAATTTGGAGCCCCTACTCTTGTTTTCTAGCCTTGTTTTGTTGACTTTGTCACAATTTCAAAAATTCCCCACAAAAAAGCCCCCAATTGTTTTCTCTGTGATTTTTTGGTATGATAAAGTTTTGTTGGATTTGATCCATGGATTTCGTGTGTTGCAGGTAGATCTAGCTTTCCCCTATCCTTTCCCCAATTTCCATCCACAAATTCGTCCGATTTTTGCCCCCTCCCCCATGAACCCTAGAGTTCATCCCGTGCCCAAAATCGCGCACGCACCGGACGTCCGACGACCACCAGTCGTCCGACCACCACCGGACGTCCGATGGAACCTGACGAAACTGAACTTTGTTCATCCCCCAGTCCCCTTCCACTTTCGCATACGCACTCCCATCCTTCTAAACCTCCCGCAAACCACCACCGCTTTCTGCAACCAACATAGCTTACCTGCTACCAACTCCGACAAGTTTGATACGTTTTGTCTTGGATCAATTGAGTTGTTGTTTCTCCATTTCCTCGAGTATTTAGGCTAACTTGGAACCGAACGACATCGACGACACCACCACTCACCCTCGACACGGATGATAACCTCGACGACACTTTGTATATCCTACCTTGCGATTGCATCGATAACCCCATAACCTTCCTTTTGCGTCACTTACCTATCGATACTAGCCTTTTAGTATTGCCGACATCGTTACTTGTGCACATTAGTGAACATACATTACATTGCAAACATCATCTTGGTATCATCTTGGTATCTTGACATCAACTCTTGGGTTACAAGGTTGTCATAGTATATACACAATTGCTATCTTGGTTCGAGAAGTTTTGCATAAGTGGCCTAGCAAATGAGCTCAAAGAGAAAGAGTCAAACAAGCTTCTAAGCAAAATAAAAAGATAAGCGAAGAGCTTTTAAACAAGAACCATAGCAACATTAAGATTGTCATACCCGATCATCTTGGATCATATCATCAAAACACCAAACATATAGCATACTTGGGATAGAAGTCGTTGCATTTTTGCCGAGTAGGTTGTGCATAAGTCTCGTCCGCCTATGGTGCAATCGTGCTAGTGTCTCTCTAGTGGTGTGCAACAAGAGAATTTTTTGTGGATTCCACATTTTCCACTCATCCCTTGGTTTGCACAACCCCATTTATCTATTTGCGTGTGTGTTTCCATGTACCACTTATAGCTATTGGTCTTCTTGTTGCATTTGCAAATTTGTGAATCTTTCTCAACATTATTGAGTCTTACTAAAAATCGCATACTTTTTCCACCATCCCGACCAAGCTCCACCAAAGGCTTTTATTGTGTAGGTGTGAGAGATCGATGAGATACGGTACCAATTGTGCTATTTCCTTGTTACATCATTGTGTGATTTTTGATCCACTCTCAACATCTGTCAAGGTACATGTGGTATAGTTCTTTCCTTCTTCCACTCACATATTTGCTTGCGATGATGGATATGCCAAGTACATCTATGAACCCGCTATTTGATGACTCTCAAGAATCGAACAACTATGTTAGAAAGGTTCACTTATTTGGTGTTCAACGAGCTCTACAACAAGAGAATGAATTTGTGCAAGAGCGCATTGAGCAACTCGCCACCGACTTGGGGCATTCCTAAGCGCGAACAAAAGAATACTCCGAAAGCATGAAAGCTAACATGACTACTCAAATGCACGAGCTAAGGACTTTGATGATTAAACAACCTTCATCCACTACATCATCACAATGACGGAGCCGCTCAAGTTGTCATTCTTCCGACTCCATCTCCAGCTCAAGTACACCTACATTGAACACTCTTCGTCGAGCTGCGTGCCAAGGCCGACATGCAAGCTAGAACCCACTTCATGGCAACGGTTCACAAGAGCAACTTGAAGAGCAAGAACGTTGATAACGTCAAAACCAAGCTACATTCGAGCAAGCACAAGAAAGGCAACGCTTACGCCAACAAGAGGAAGAGCGAGCGTGCCAACACCAAGACGAGCATGATGTCGAGGCACAGTGTCAATAATAACAACGATGAGAAGCACAAGCTCTCGAGGAGCAACATTCCCTACGTGAAACATATCGCGCCGTTGCCGCATGCAACAGACATGCTCGTCAAGAAGAAGAAGCACTTCGCGATGAAATTCAAGAGAGGCGACATCAAGCAAGAATGCATCACCAAGCCCATCCTCAAGCGTGACAAGAGCAACAACCTCGACAAGAATCACCAGTTCGGCAAGAGCAACAAAACAATGAGAATCCACAATGCCAAGAGCAACTTGAAGTTGACAATCCCCCATATCAAGAACACCATCAAAATAGGCAAGCAAACAATGAAGAGCATCGCTATGCAAAGCTCAAGTTCAACATGCCAAAGATTTTCGGAAGCACCGACCCCGAAGACTATATCTCATGGGCATTGAAAGTTGACAAGATGATTTGTCTCCACAACTATGATGAAGAGAAGAAGATCGCGATGGCATCCCTTGAGTTCCAAGACTATGTTCTTATTTTGTGGGAGGAAGCCGTTGAGGGACGAGAAGCAAAGGCGACCCATCAATAGTTGGAATCAAATGAAGGATCTCATGAGAGCGCGCTTTGTGCCAACACACTAGCCGCGACTTATTCAAGAGATTGCAACTCCTCAAGCAAGGCACCAAGTACGTTGAAGAGTATTACAAGGAAATGGAGATTGCCATGTTTAGAGCCAATATCACGGAAGATGAAGAGCAAATGATGGCAAGATTCTTGAATGAACTCAACTATCCTATCAATAAAATTGTGGACTTTCAATGGTACATGAACCTCCTTGAGCTAGTGCACCAAGCAACCAATGCGGAGCGACAAGTACAAGAGGACTACAAGTACTCCAAGTTCACTTCCAAGAACTACGGCTTCTACAACCAAGCTCCAACAATATGGCGCCTCCTACTTCAACCAACTTCTCCAAGGATAGGCGACAAGTCAAGCTACAAGACTTCGACCACACCAAGTCGTCCTCCTACTACGAACAACTTCATGCCGAGAGTTTCATCATCTACAAAGCCTACCGAAGATACCTCCAAGACGAGTTCCATCAAATGCTTCAAATGTCAAGGACGAGGCCAGAAGTCCTTTGAGTGTCAAACAAGACGGACTATGATCCTCAACGATGATGGCTCCTATGACTCTATGAGCGATGATGAAATGGAAGCCCTTGAGTACGTATCCATGCATCGTCAAGTGAATGAGGATGAAGATACTCAAGTCTTTTGTGACAATGATTCGAGTCCCAATCTCGTTGTCTCCAAGGTCTTGACGCTTCAACACCAACCGGACGAAGACCAAGGTTTCCACATCTTCCACACCAAAGTCGGCTTGAATGGACGTTCCGTCAAGGTTATCATTGGTGGAGGAAGGTGTCACAACTTGGCAAGCGAAGAGCTATGTGACAAGCTACAATTAGTCAAGATGAAGCACCCTCACCCCTACAAGGTCCAATTGCTCGACATCGAAACTATTCAAGTCGAGCACACCGTGCAAGTATCCTTCAAGATAGTGGCCTATGAGGACACCTTGGAATGTGACGTGGTACCTATGTCCGTTTGCCACCTCCTCCTTGGACGACCTTAGAAATTCGATCACGGAGTCATCCACAATGGACGTACCAATCACTATAGTTTCAAAACGAAGAGCAAAGAGTTCATGCCACGTCCTATGTTGCTAAGTCAAGTGGCCACCGACAAGCTAACAACCACCCATCATGGAGAGAACAGCGAGAGAGCGATACACCAAAAGAAGAGTGATACCCACAAGCCTAAATTGAGTGCATCCACGATGAGCGTCAAGAAACAACTAGTGCTATTTACCACCAAAAGTGAGATGAGAGAAGTGTGTGAGAACCCATCAAGTGTCCTTCACTTTGTGCTCTTATGCAAAGGTGAAGTGGAACAACCTAACAACTCACCACACCTTCCTCTAGTGTTGTCTCGTTTATTACAGGAATTCCAAGATGTATTTCCAGATGAGCTACCTCCGGGTCTACCTCCTCTTAGCGGCATCGAGCACCGCATAGACCTTATCCCCGGAGCACCTCTTTCTAATAAGGCAGCTTACCATGTGGACCCCGAAGAAACCAAGGAGATCCAACATCAAGTAAATAACTCATCGACAACAGGCACGTACGAGAAAGCTTGAGCCCATGTGTCGTTCTGGTAATCCTTGTCCCCAAGAAAGATGGTACTTATCGAATGTGCTCTGGTTGCCGTTCAATCAATGCTATCACCGTTAGATATCATCACCCCACCCCACGCTTAGATGATATGCTAGATGAGATTAGCGGAGCCACAATCTTCTCTAAGATTGATCTTAAGAGTGGCTACTACCAAATACGCATACAAGAGGGCGATGAATGGAAAACCGCATTTAAGACCAAATTTGGCTTATATGAATGGCTTGTTATGCCAATGGGCTTATCCGAAGCACCCGGTACTTTCATGAGAGTCATGCATTATGTTCTTAGACCTTACATTGGCATCTTTGTTGTGGTCTACTTTGACGACATTCCTGTCTTTAACAAATTGCTTCAATATCATGTGACTCACCTTATGACCGTCTTGCAAACTGTAGGATCGAAAGTATGTCTAGAGGGGGGGGGGTGGTTAGACTACTTGACCAAATAAAAACTTAGCCTTTTCCCAATTTTAAGTTTTGACAGTTTTTAGCAATTTAGCACAAGTCAAGCAATCTACCTACAGATGCAATTCTAGAGTTGTGGCAACGGAAAGTAAATCATTGCATATGAAGGTAAAGGGAGGGGTTGGAGAGTGCGAATGCAATTGGAGACACAAATGTTTTTGGTGTGGTTCTGATAGGTGGTGCTATTGTACATCCATGTTGATGGAGACTTCAACCCACAAAGGGTAACGGCTGCGCGAGTCTACAGAGGTCTCCACCCACAAAGGGTCCACAAAGAAGCAACCTTGTCTATCCCACCATGGCCATCACCCACGAAGGAATTGCTTCACTAGGGTAGATCTTCACGAAGTAGGCTATCTCCTTGCCCTTACGAACTCCTTGGTTCAACTCCTCAGTCTTGTCGGAGGCTCCCAAGTGACACCTAACCAATCTAGGAGACACCACTCTCCAAAACATAATAAATGGTGTGTTGATGATGAACTCTTTGCTCTTGTGCTTCAAGTGATAGTCTCCCCAACACTCAACTCTCTCTCACACAGATTTGGATATGGTGGAAAGAAGATTTGAGTGGAAATTAACTTGGGGAAGGCTATAGATCAAGATTCTTGTGGTTGGATTGGAATATCTTGGTCTCAACACATGAGCAAGTAGTTCTCTCTCAGAAAATGAATAGTGGAAGTGTAGGCACGTTCTGATGGCTCTCTCACTGATAGAGAAGGGGTGGAGGGGTATATATAGCCTCCACACAAAATCTAGCCGTTACACACATTTGACCCAACTCGGTCAGACCGAATAAAGGGTTAGGGCAAAACCTCAACTCAGTTTGACCAATTACTCAAACTCGGTGAGACCGATTCTAGTAATAGGATAACAGAGTGTTGGTCAGGCAAACTCGGTGGGACCGATTCGCTCATCTCGGTGGGACCGAAACATTACGAAGAGGAAACAGAGAGTTTGCAATGCTAACTCGATGGGACCGATTTGCTCATCTCGGTTAGACCGAAACAAACATTATGAAGAGGAAACATAGAGTTTGCATTCCCATCTCGGCGAGACCGAGATCCCTATCGGTGAGACCGAAGTGATTAGGGTTTGTGGCAGTGGCTATGTCATGTGAACTCGGTGGCGCCGGGTGGATCAAACCGGTGGGGCCGAGTTTGACTTTTAGGTTTGGGACATATGTGGAAATGTGAAAGTGGTTGAGGGATTTGGAGCATATTACCAAGCACTTGAGTAAGTAGACCATTAAGCAACACCTCATCCCCTTTTAATAGTATTGGCTTTTCCTATGGACTAAATGTGATCTTGGATCACTAAAATGAAAATGTAGAGTGTTGAGCTTTTTGCCAATCTTTGTCCTTAGCTTTTTGAGGGGTCCACATTTCTAATCCTTGACATCCCAACCATTGAACTACCTGGAATATTTATCTTGAAAGGGTATTGGTTCAATGAGCTATATGTTGTTATTAATTATCAAAACCACCCGGGGATTAGTTGCACTTCCAATCTCCTCCTTTTTGGTAATTGATGACAACATATAGATCAAAGCTTCGACAAAAGATAATAAGAATGAAATATATTGTCGCTTGGATAAGTATGTGATAAGCAAGAGCTCTCCCTAAATTTGTGCATTATTTAAGATTTGGCTTTGAATGCAAATGCACAATCGATTAGGATCATGGTTACTCTTCCTTGTCACATACATCTTGGTGGAGGGCTCAAAATGATAAGATTTAAGCAATAAGCACTCATCACCAAAATAACAAGTGAATGAACATACACAATCAAATAGGCACACATTAAGCATAGTATGATATTATCAAGCACATAAAGCATCTCACACACATAAGAAAATTGTAGCAATAACCAAACAACCAAACGAAGTAGCACGCAAATAAAAACCAACACAGATAAGCAAGACACTCTCTCTCGAAGCCTAATGATCTATACACTTTCTCCCCCTTTGGCAACAAGTTACCAAAAAGCTCGAAAATGCATAGTGCTATGCGACACTCTAGGCACGATCTCCGGGAGCTGCAGAAGAAGTCTTCTCGCTGGTGGCTCCGGTGTACGTAGATGGCGTGGAGACGAGAGCATCTGCAAACACTTGTGATGAGGTCTGTGGAACTGGAGGTGTTGATACTGGAGGAACAACTGTGGTAGTGGCTGCAGGAGCTGAAAGTGTAGGCCTAGGATCATCAACTGGCACAGCTGAAGATCTTGGTCCTCTTGGGACTCTCTGAAAAGCATATGTCGTATCTCTATCCTCAGCATCTTGCTTGAGTTTCTCCACAGTAGTATGGATTTCTGTGACCTTCACATCTAGATCATAGAACTTAGTCTCAATGATCCTTTCAAGGCTTGCTTGATTCTGAGTCAAGTTGGCCAAACTCTTCTCAATCCCTAGAGTGGCCTCAAGAAGATAACTGAGCTGATCTTGCTTGGTCTTTGGAGCTCCAGAAACACTTGCTTGCTTTGCTGCCTTTGCTTGAGCAATCTTCTCTTGGCCTTCAACTGAAGTAGGATGGGATGCATCCATGACAACTTCATTGTCCTTGAAATCTGGCCCAAGAGGTAGATGCCTCTTGTCAAGCAGATATGTCCCTTTCTCCAACTTGGAGTTGATAAGCATCTGAATGTGAGGGGCATATTCACAAGACCTTTTGTGGTCTGCTGCTATCCTCTTGATTGTCTCTACAATCAGGCTCATGACTTTGAACTTCTCGGGAACATCAAATATATGGAGCAAGTTGATGGAGTGACCTTGGATCATTCTATGATCTCCTGACTTGGGCAACAAAGTGTGCCTCAGTATAGTGTTGATGGTGGTCAGTCTAGACAACAGATAATATATGGAGCCAAACTTGTGAGTCTTCAAATCTTTGTCAGGAATTGGCTTGTACATGTTTACCATGGAGTCATGATCCTTCCTGGGCTTGGCATACACATCTGTGTCATTTTCATCCTCCTTGGGGGAATTGATCAAACTTGCCCACTCAACAACAGTTGACTGGTACCTGGTTCCTTTAGTCATCCATACAATTCTACCATATGAATAGAAATTAGTAGTGGAGTAGAATTGCATGATCATATCATCATTCCATATAGTCAGTTTCTTTCCCACAAACTTTTCAACTCCATTTTGTCTGAAGCTTTCATGCACACCTGGAAAGAAATCAGCATGTTTGTCGATATATTTCCAATCAACCCACTTCATGTCACAGACAATGGGATTCTTGTCCAACAACACTGTCTCATAGAAATCCTATTGTTCCTTGATGTGAAATCTATAGTCCACAACCGTCTTTTTCCTAGTAGAATATGGATCAGTCTGTCTCCAAAGTCTCAGACCTGCATCCTTTCTCAATTTCATGTTTTCAGCAACAAGATGGGCATCATTATGATCTGGAATTTTTGGCTTAAGTTTTCTGAGCATCATGGACTCATCATCATCTGAGGATTCTTGTTCTTGATCTTCCTCTTCCTCTGGAACATCTGGCACTGGGGCCTTGTTCTTTCCAGCTGCTAGAATGTATCTAGTGGACCTCTTGGGTGCAGAAGCTTTGGGGGCAGCTTTGGGCTTGGATGGAGTAGCCCTGGTGTCGGTGTCATAACCGACAGATCTCGGGTAGTGGGGCCCAAGCTATGAGTCTGAAGATCAATGGTAACAGGAGGCTGGGGACACGATGTTTACCCAGGTTCAGGCCCTCTCGATCGAGGTAATACCCTACTTCCTGCTATATTAATATGAGTAGATATGAATACAAGAGTTGATCTACCTTGAGATCGTAACGGCTAAACCCTAAGTCTAGCCAATGGGGATATTGTAATGACAATGATACCCATACAGACTAAACCCCTCGGCTTATATACACGCCTGAGAAGACCTAGGGTTACAAGGGTGACTTGGGGAGGAAGTAATTGACAGATCCGAACTCAAAACCTCCCTTTCTACATACATAGGAGTCATGACCGAATACGGGGGAAGGTCTTCTGCTTCTTCTTTATGCGGCCCACCAATGCGGCCCAACTTCATTGACCTAGATGCGTGAGGACCCCTGAATACAAGACTCCCTCAGTAGCCCCCGGACTTGCCTTCATGGACAAGGTTGTATCCGGCTTCATGTCTTTGGTCTTGCAAGGTGAGTCCTTCTGGATGATAGTTCGACTTATTTAAATATTATAACCCGTCGGTTCCTCGCCGCCGTCGCCTTGGCTTCCACATGTCCAATGAATGCGAACCGTCTAGGCGTGTTTTTGCAAATACCCCTTGACTGTTCAGAGAAAATGCCTATATAAGAGAATAGATCCAATCGGTTCTCCATCTCATTCCACGCAGAAGAAATCCCTAGTGCCTGCAAAAAATCTTCAGATATGGCTAGTGTCCCGAGCTCCTCCTCTCGCCCTCATGGCCCTCATGCAGGAGATTGGAAAAGCTGCTTCGTGTCCCATGCACATCTGTGAACACTGCAATCGCAGGGGTATCTCCCTCCGGAGGATCTAGTCCCCATCCAGGCCGGACTAACATCTGTTGACTACCAAGCCCTGGCAGAGAGCTTTCCCAACCCCTCCAATGGAGAGCGGGTATGTTTAGTCCCCTACCTTCTAAGAGGTGTGGGGTTCCCTGTCAATCCCTTTCTTAGGGGACTCCTGGAGTTTAACAGCCTCCAACTGCACAATCTTACTCCAGGGTCAATCCTGCACATTGCGGGTTTTGTCGCTTTATGCGAAATGTTTTTGGCCTGCGAGCCCCACTTTGAGCTATGGAGGAGCCCCACTTTTGCCTCGTTCCTCGATCGGAGGAAGGACCCATATTTGAAGTTGGGAGTGCCGAAGTATGGCATATAGCCGGGACAGGTTACCTGCCCGGCACTCTGAAGAAGGCATCCGATGAGTGGCCCTCAGAGTGGTTTTATATCGAGGATGTCGCTTTGCTGGATCCAGTTCGGCAAGGACTTCCCTCGTATTCCAGTGCTCCACCAAAGAAGCTTTTCAACTAGCGTCCCTGGGATCCCTCAGAGGAAGAGAGTGCGGAGGTTAACCGACTGGCCGGCAAGATCAAATTGCTTGCCGGTTCGGGATTAACTATAATCGAAGTGATGGCCATTTCGATGAAGCGACGTGTGCAGCTGCTCCAAGCCAGAGGTCTTCCAATGTATCACTATAATGGTCAGAATGATGCCTCGCGCCGCCTGTGCCTGGATTTGGATGACCCTGCCATTCTAGGCGCAATCCTGGAAGGCCTCTATAAAAGAGAGAAGCAGGATTTTATCCGTTTAACATGCCGGGAAGGCCTTTCCATGTACAATCTTCCCGACTGGGTAAGTCCTTCTCCTTGGTTGCTTAGATGTTTTTTAGTTATGAGGCATTAACAATCCTGCCCCGCAGCCGGAGGACCCGTTCCAAAAAGCGGGCCCTGGATACGAAGAAGATCCGGATGTAGGCATAGAGTTAGAAGAGGGAGTCTTCTATCAAGCCTGCCGTGGGGGCACCTTGGTGGCTATAGTGGCCGATTACCCAAGCCTCATTCCTTCTTACATTGTAAGAAACTTAGGGTACATCTCGCCAACGAGAAGATTGCCAGTGCGCATTTACCCATTGTATTCTATTATGTTTAAACATGGACGATGCTCCTCACGCCGAACTGTGTGTAGGCCGCCAACCCGGAGGGCAGCGCCCGCGTCGGGCGAGGTTTTGAAGCGGAAAAGGACAACGATCACCAGTGGACCTTCAAAGAGGTGTGTTTGTTTTATCATGTGCTGGGTGGTCAAATCGTTATTATAACTTTCCGCATTTGTCTATTACTTTTAGGAGGAATGCAAGCCGGACTGTCTCCGGAGGCGACGCAGGCCAAGTTCTAGCCAATCCGACACCAGACCCGTCAAGGGTGAATGCTAATTCGGTGCCAGACCTCTCTAGGATGATACGGGTGAAGTATCCGCTACCAATTCTGAAGTGGAGGTCGCGATGATTCATCGGTGGCGGAAAGCAGCCATGCGTGACCCTGGCTTTTCTGCGGAGGTTTTCAACGCCCTTAATTCTGCAGATGCCTATATCCGAGCTGCTCAAGACAGACTCGCCGGAGCCACTCATCAGCTTTCAAAAGATATGAGGGTAAATTTTTGTTGTTTGAGTATTATTTAGCCAGTAGCCCCCGAGACTTAAAGCTGTTGGTACAACTGATTTGAGGATCATTGCATTTTTATAGGTCATTCAAGAAAAGAATAATTATTTGTCCAAGGAACTTGAGGAGTGCCGGACCCAACTTGCCGAATTGAAAAATTCGAAGGAATCCGGAAAGGATGCTGTTGGTAAGAATAATTGTGTCTGGAAATTATGACAGTTCTGCTGATTACTATGATGTATATACTAATGTGTAATACAACAACATGATCGACTGACCAACTGTAGAGGGAGCTAAGAGCTTCCTTAGCGGACAAGAAATTTGCCGAAGAGGAAAAAGCTGCTGGCGAGCGTGCACTAACGCAGGCGATGGAAGAAAGGAACCAAGCGCAAGATATAAACATTAGGCTCGAACAGGAGCTAAAGGGCGCAAAGGCCCAACTCTCAAGCGCCTTGGAGGAGAACTGGAGGCTAAAAAGCGTCATGTTTAGTATGTCTCTTATACCTATCTCTCCTTATAGTCTCGTAGTTTTAAAAGTTTCTTATAAAAACTTTTCCTGCAGGTTTATTGACTGGTGAGCCTGAAGGCGGGGCGTCCGGTTTTGAGGGCGATGTGCTGCAGGAGCTTTCCAGGGTCCATGAACGAGCTCGGAAGGCCATGAAGAGTATGTCCAGAGCTCTATGGCCTGGCGACCCCCCTCCAGAATCTATGGAGGACTTGGCGGACCTGTTCAAAGGGGCTCGGCGCCGCTTTGAACTATGGAAAGCCTCAGCATGCCGCATGGGTGCTCGAGAAGCGTGGGCTATGGTGAAGACGCGCTTTACTCGCCTTGATCCAAATCACATGGCCCGTGTGGGACCTCGAGGGCCTGATGGACAAGAAATTCCTCCGTGTTTGGTATATGACCAAGTAGATTTAGCTGCCAAGCTTTCCCAACAGGACTGTATACTAGACCGCCTGATAGAGGGAATAGAAAATGAATAGCCGTTTTATTCTATGTATCAATGTACTTTTACCATCAACCTTATCTCCGGCAGAATTTGTGTAAAGTTTGTCATTGCCGACCATCTGCTTTGACCTCCATAAACCCGAAGGCTAGAGTGTGTCTGAATACTATATCTGTGACGAGCACGTGATATGTTCGGAAACCAGGCAATCCGGTCATAATTGCTTGAACAGACGAACTGGGTTTGGGGAGTTATGTTATATTACTATTTAACATAAGAAACATTTTCCAGAGAGAATAGTTCCGTTAGGGGTTCCTTTCCCTGGGTCGGCATGCATAAAGATGCAAGCCTAGGCTTTCAATCCCATGATGGGGATAGTAGGAAGCCATCTCCTGTGATTTTGAAAATACGCTATAGAATGCGATATGTCGTGTATCCACTGACCAATTATCCCCTTAAGAGCGCTAGCTTTTGGCTTCACCCAGTCTGAGGTACATATCTGGATTACCCGGCTGTAACAATCGCAGAGGTGCTCCCTTTACACCCTAGCCGAACAATCGGAAACGTAGAGGTAAACATAGGATCCAGGCAACCCAGCTTGGCCAGAACTTAAGTCATATTGGTGCATATAATGGCAAGGATGAACTGTAAAAATAGGCGACATTTTTAAGCAAGAAGCTTTATTGATTAATGGGCTTCGTTAAAGAAGCCCCCAAGTATATTTGAGGAGGTGTTGGTCACGTGGGAGTTCAGGTGAACCGAATACTTCCCAAGAGGATATAAAGAGAAAAGGGAAAGAAACAAAAAGGTAAAAGTCAAGACCTAACTTGTAAAGGGGAAATAATTGCTACCGAACTATCCATAAAATCGTCGAAGCCTGACAGTGTTCCAAGGGTTCAGCTCAAGGCAGTTCTCCAGTGCGTTGCGAAGGCGATAAGCTCCACCGGTGAGTACTTGGTCAATGATGAAGGGCCCCTCCAATTTTGGTTTGAGCTTGTCCTTTTTCTTCTCCGGCAGGCATAAAACGAGTTCGTCGGCGTTGTATGTCTTGGCCCACACTTCTCGGCTCTCGTATCGTCTAGCCTATTGTTGGTAAAATGTGGAACGCGCTAGCGCTGTATCGCGCTCCTCTTCAAGTTAATCTAGGTCGTCCTGCCGATCTAACTCGGCTTCTCTTTCCTCGTACATGCGCAATCTAGGTAAGTCATGAATAATGTCGTAGGGCAGGACAGCCTCCGCGCCGTACACCATGAAAAAAGGTGTATATCCGGTCGTACGATTGGGAGTGGTCCCCAGCCCCCAGAGTACGGAGTCAAGCTCTTCGACCCAGTGTTTATCAGACTCTCGTAGGGAGCGCACTTGTCAGGGTTTAATGCTGCTCATAATCAGACCGTTGGCCCTTTCAACCTGACCATTTGTTTGAGGATGGTATACGGAAGCGTATTCGAGTTTTATGCCCAACTTTGCGCACCAATTTTTTACCTCATCAGTTGTGAAATTGGAGCCATTATCTATGATAATACTATGCGGGACACCATACCGGTGTACTACGCTGGATATAAAATCTATCACGCGCCCTGCTTCAGCAGTTTTTACTGGCTTGGCTTCGATCCACTTAGTGAACTTATTTACCATCACCAGTAAGTGTTTTCTTTTATGACTTCCCCCCTTTAAGGGGTCCGGCCATGTCAAGCTCCCAGACCGCAAAAGGCCAAGCAATGGGGATTGTTCTCAGTGTGGTGGGAGGCATGTGACTTTGATTTGCAAAGAGCTGGCAGCCAACGCAATGTTGGACTAAGGTTTGGGCATCTGCTCGGGCAGTAGGCTAGTAAAAGCCAGTGCGAAAAGCTTTACCTACGAGCACCCTTGCCGCGACATGGTGACCGCCCATTCCAGCGTGTATTTCAGTGAGAATTCGCCTTCCCTATTCTTCTGAGATGCACCTTTGGAGAATACCAGATGTGCTTTTCTTGTATAGTTGACCTTCGTGAACTTTGCAGGCTTTAGAATGCCAGACTATGCGGCGGCCCTCATTCTGGTCATCAGGGAGTTCCTGCGTATTAAGGTAAGCTAGGAAAGGCTCTGTCCAGGGGGCTATAACAACCATGGTTTCATGACCCAAAGGAGTTATATCCATGCTTGGCTCTCTGAATGACTTCGTGATTGAGTTCGGTTGGGGATGTGTTCGGATCCGAATTTGTATCACCGCTCGTGTCCTGCCATGTTACTGATGGCTTAAACAGCCGTTCCACAAATGTGTTTGGTGGGACGGGGTCGCGTTTAGCTCCCATGCAAGCGAGTACGTCAGCGGCCTGGTTATTATCCCGAGCTACGTGATGGAATTCCAGCCCCTCAAATCGAGCCGATAGTTTTAATATGGCGTTGCGATAAGCTGCCATTTTTGAATCCTTCGCACCAAAATCCCCATTAATCTGGGATATGGCGAGGTTTGAGTCTCCGCGCACCTCAAGGCGTTGGATGCCCATGGATACAGCTAGTCGGAGACCATGCAATAGGACCTCATATTCGGCCGCATTGTTCGAGTCCGTATACATAATTTGTAAAACGTACCGAACTGTATCCCCTGTTGGAGACGTCAATATTACACCGGCCCCCAGTCCCGATAGCATTTTGGAACCGTCGAAGTACATCGTCTAGTGGGAGTATGAGCCGTACTCTTTAGGGAGTTCGGCTTCGGTCCATTCTGCGACGAAGTCGGCTAACACCTGGGATTTAATAGTCCGGTGCGGCTTGTAGGATATTTCGAATGGTAAGAGCTCAATGGCCCATTTTGCTATGCGTCCCGTGGCGTCTTTATTATTGATAATATCATTGAGTGGTACCTTGGATGCCACTGTGATCGAACACTCTTGAAAGTAGTGCCGGAGTTTCCGAGATGACATGAAGACTGTATAGGATTTTTTTGATAGTGGGGGTACCGTGATTTACACGGTGTGAGAACCTCGGATACATAGTATATGGTCTTTTGAACGGGGAATTTATGTCCCTCTTCGGCTCATTCGATGACGAGCACGATACTCACCACCTGGTGAGTGGCTAATATGTACAGCAGCATTGGTTCGCCAACACTAGGGACGGCAAGGATTGGGTTGCTTGCTAGTAAAGCTTTTATTTCTTCCAATCCGGCTGTGGCCACATTTGTCCATTGGAAATTGTCAGTGTGCCGTAGCAATCTGTAAGTGGCAATGCTTTTTGTCGGGGATATACCCCGCGGCGTAACCCGGCCGGAGGTATAACCCGGCAGGACTTGGCGGTTTAATTGAGACGGTTTACACTTGGCAATTCACTGGTAACCCGGCGGGCGGATCACGGATGACAAGGCCCAAGGCCTAGAAGGCCGGTTCATGTTATGGTGGGCCGGTTTAAGAAGAAAGCACAAGGAATATTCTCCTACAAAGGAAGAAAGACTAGGACTCCTTGTAATAGAGTAATCCTAATCCTACTAGGACTGGTCATGTAACCCGCCCCTTCAACATATATAAGGAGGGGCAGGGCTCCCCAAAGAGGGACAAGCAACAACAAACAATCTCTAGGGCTAGACACCAAGAGCCGGTTTACCAGTGACACCATGAGGATCATAATGAGACCTAGCCTCAAACAACATGTAGGGCTATTACCGGATGATGTTTCCCGGGGCCCGAAGCTGTCTAAACCCTTGTCTTGCGTTGCGTCTCTTGATTCCACTCAACCCCTCTCAAGCTACCACATACATGCGGTTGCCTCACGACTAAGTCCTCACACTAGGACATCTGCCGTGACAAAACCACGGCAGTTGGCGCCCACCGTGGGGCTGGCGCACGGTGGTGTTGAGTTCTTGAAGGGATCTTTACCAGGGATCTAGAGGTTCGCGATCGGCCGGATTAAGAAGGCCCGGCACTGAGGAATCTACATCGTTTTCACGGTGAGCAATCAGACGTGGCAGCAATTTGCAGTCACGGCCAGATTAATGGCATATACAAGATTTGAGATCAAGAGAAATTTAATATTGCATTTTATACGATCGCCGCAAGCACCAAGGTGATTCGCCGAATCCGAGACGAGATTTTTTTGGTGGTGGCGGTTTTTGGCGATATGTCAATTGCAAGCTGCGTCAAAACGGACAGGAAACCCCCATCGTAGTTGTTCTGTTCGATGTCAAGTTGTGTTTGCTGCTTCATGCCTCCACGCATCAACTGCTGATGGATCAAGTCCCGAAGAAAACAACGGTGTTGCTACTAGTACTTGGGAGGTAAATCAATTACGATCCGGAAGTGGATACAACCACGACCTAGAAGTGGATACAGCATTGACCCAGCCTTGCCACGCGGCTGACCTTTGTCGGTGTTGCCTCTAAACTGCCGACGCCGACCCTCCAACGAGCGGCTGTTGTGGCCAAGGCTGTGCACCGGGCTGCCAGTACCAACTGGCATGTCTCCGTCATTCTCCGCCTCCGTTTTGGCCTCGAGCCGCTGTCCATCGCTGGAGGATCACCAAGTCGCCGCCTTCCAAACCGCTCGCGCCTGCCGGCGCACCTACCTCGGCGTCGAGCCTCCCCTGTGGCTGTCTTGCCGCGTTGAGCCGCCTCTGCAACAAGTCGCCTGGGCCTCGCTCTTCCTCCTCGGCCTTACCGCGACGGAACACGCTTCCGCCATGGCTTCAATCCACCGTGCCCCGTCCTCCGACTGCGGTTCCACCTCGACCCTCGCGGGGGCCTCAAGTTACTGCCACCACGGCCTCACCCGCCGCGTTGAGCCGCCGGAGCCGGCGTCGAGCCACCCAACCGTGTGACCGCCTCCGCCTTGAGGGCGGCCCTACCACCGCGCCGTCTCACCACCGCCATTGCCTCACGCCTCGAGCCGGCTCCAAGCCGCTTCGCCAGATGGCCCACTTCACCGACCATGTTGCCGGCCCTCGTCGCCGCATCACCGTGCACTTCCGCGAGCTGCCTCCGCTTCACCAGCGCTTCCACAAGCGACGGCCGCTCCGTGCGCCTCCATGAGCTGCCTCCACTGAGAGCCGCCCCGCCTTGCTCTGCTGCGGAGATTACGACCCGTTTTTGTTTACAGGGGGCAGCGATTTGATGAGGAGGTGAGGTGCAGGCGGGTTGGTGAGGCCGAGTAGCTGCAAGATGCAAGATGCCTAGCTGCTATTTCATTCAAAGCTGAGGTACAGGCAGTTGTGGCTGCTTCGCATCACGTCAAATCAAGTTCAGATCGATTTCAACTACTAGTACTAGTGGCCGACTAGCACTCACGTGAAGGCTACAGTGCTAGTTTTTTTTTTCTTTCGTCAACTACTACGTCCACTGGCCGTACTATCAGGTGCTATCTACCATATTTATTTTAAGTACATATTAATTCATCTGGGCAAAACTACCTCGCCCTGTTGTATTTTACATGCAGGAGAATTAACCATTATAAAGCGGTACTACACCGTAGAGATGGAGGCACACCAACATCATTCGGCACATGTAGTCGTCGCTACTCAATAGACTCCCGCACCGGCTTACAACGCCGTGGCCATCTCTCACGACCGCACCAGTTTACAACGCCGTGGCCGTCTCACGTGTCTGCGCCGGTCTACAACACGGAGGACAATTTTCTCGTCCGCGCCGGCTGACAACACTACGGCCGACTCATGTGTCTAGGCTACCTCTGATGTTGCGGTCGTTTTACTGTCCGCCCTACGGTCCGGCCTACTCGACATGCCGGGTTGGCTAACGGACACCGATGAGGATCATATGGTCCAAATACGTCAGGTGAAATCCATCCAATATATTTTTATGGTATATATCGTTTTCTTTGAAATAGCAATTACTCCGGCTTGCAAAGTTATCTAATGCAGGGCCCTAAACCATCACAGTGCCGTTTTAAACTACCGGTCCATCATCTTTCTCGCGGATGTTGCATCCAAACCGCCACCGCGAGCTACCTGTGGTCCTGCTCCTGCCATGCTCATCTTGCGGGCTTTAACCCACCGGGTTATCTTTGAGTTCTCCTTGAGAAAATGATTAAAGTGCCATTGAAATCGCTCCGGATTATTCATGGACGATATATGATTTAATAAGAATCATCTATCATCCAAAAAAAGTCAGGTGATGTCTATCTAAGTCTATTTTATTGGCAAATATTATCTTTGTCAAAAAACAATTACTTTGGTCTATATATTTTCATGGGCAGGACAAATTGTCTGCTACAGAAGTGGCCACCATATCACCAAGTTTATTGAATGATTCATATTGGGATATACAATAAGTATTGCGAAGGTCATCAACTTGCCGCCTTTATCGATAAATTTCACTATATTACAGCGTCCCACTGTTCAATTATATGCCAGTTGATATTACGGTCAATTATGGAGAATTTCTTGTGGCCTGGTCTACATCAACATACCGGGCCGCACCTATCTTGTGATAGCCTGGCTTATTAGGGATGATAGACTACTCATATCAATAAGGAATTCCTTCTTTTCCGGGAGCCCATTCGGATAGAACTCCAAAGTTAAGCGTGCTCAGCTTGGCGTAGTTTCAGGATGGGTGACCGACCGGGAAGTTGCTCCCGGGTGCGCATGAGTGAGGACAAAGTGCGCAGAAAAGACTAGTATTGATATGTGAGGGCAATCTAGATCCCGCCGGGAGTAACGACCACCGACGGGTGTGTCCGGGGTGTTACAAGTTGGTATCAGAGCCGACCCTCGCGGTTACACGGATGTTTGCAGACAGTTTGCAGTCATGTTGTGCATGACGTTTGTGACCCGTCGTGGCACACGGCATGGCACATGTGCTGTCCTGAAAGCACAGACTGTTGTGCCAAGAGGGAACGTTCCTGTGGTCCGACGAGGACGTCGGTTCCTCTGAGTGTGGGTGTATGTGATAGCCTGGCTTATTAGGGATGATAGACTACTCATATCAATAAGGAATTCCTTCTTTTCTGGGAGCCCATTCGGATAGAACTCCAAAGTTAAGCGTGCTCAGCTTGGAGTAGTTTCAGGATGGGTGATCGACCGAGAAGTTGCTCCCGGGTGCGCATGAGTGAGGACAAAGTGCGCATAAAAGACTAGTATTGATATGTGAGGCCAATCTAGATTCCGCCGGGAGTAACGACCACCGGCGGGTGTGTCCGGGGCGTTACATGTCTGCATGAGCTATTTATTGAATATGAGCAAGTCACAGCTTAGGTAGCCCGGTTTTCTTTCAACAAAATGGAGACAAATTATCATATACTATCAACCACCGTTTGCATTGGGTGGCTCAAGGGGCAGGCACACAAGTCGCCGCCACTACAGTTTGGTTAAACTTCAAGTCGCTAGTTGGAAGGAACCATTGGCCGAGTTGCTGACACGGTTCATACGGGATCATTGATAACCCGCCGCAGTCACCTCAATTTCCTATGAAGTCATATCGCACTGATGATGAACACCTTATGCTATGATCAAATATGGAGAGTCTCAAGCCAACTCCTCGAGTAGTCTCAAGGCTTGGGGGCTACGATGACATGACTCAAATATCCGGTTTAAAATCCGGCTCAAAGGACACCAGTCTTACTAAAGCTCTCAGATTCGGCTTAAGAATCTCTGGTTCAAAAAGAATTAATGTCTCGCAAGTTCGAGTTTAAAGGTCGTCACAGAAATTCCGGCAGAAAATGAAGATTCCAGTTTAAGATCCGGTTCAACGGAAAGATGTTTCCCACAAAGCTTTGAAGCTCTCAATATCCGGTTTAAGAATTTCCGGTTCAAGAAGAATAATCTCTCGCAAGTTCGAGTTCTCAGGAAAAATTAAAGGGACCAAAGAGAGTTTGTTGCACAGCACAGCTCAAACATAGGCACCCGGCGAGCACAGCTCAGAAATATGTCACATGGGGGCTCCTGTGTGCAAAGGAGTTCCTATGGCCTCTTAAACCGGCGACCACATCAAGGCCATCATAAGAGCATAGCTCTGGTTGCTTCGGCAATTTCCACATGATGATGAGGGGAAAAAGAGAGTTTGATGCCTAGCACAACTCAAACATAGGCCCCGACGAGCAATGCTCAAATGCTACCTGTGGGCTCCTGATGCAAGACATCACCGAGTTGAAAACTCTTGTAGTAAACACGGCTTGGAAGCTTGGTGTATACACCTAAAACCCCGGATTAACCTACCTGCATCAAGTAAGTCATGTCGTCCAGGTAAACCTGGTATGACCCGTCGAACGTACACACAAGTCAATCCTTATGGACCCTGAACTTGGTAACGTTAAATTGACGATCATCAGGTGATTACACAAGTCAAATCTTTACGTGATTTTTTGAACTTGGTAGCATTTGACATTGATGATTTGGTTAAGGATTGCGTACCATCTTAACAGGCTTTGCAAAATGGTTAATGACAGTAGCCTGGCAGCTCATAAAAAGCCTCGAATTTGGAGCCCGACAGCTCGTAAAAAGCCTCGACTACATGGTCTTATTTGCCCAAAACTTTATTTTTATTTTTTATGTTTTAGCAAATCTTTATCTTCAAGGTCATTGGTTTTTAACCAAGTCCATTGATTCAGGGAGTGGATGACTATAAGTTGCCACTACATTTGCGTTTATAGAGCTTTAGTCTGGGTTACAAACACCAGTACTAACTATAGTTAAAACGGAGTTCATCGTACCCCAGTTCGGTTTTCATGATGAACCGACAAATAATCAAGGGAGTCATCAGCACTTGCACCTTGGATCATTATTTCTTCTTACCGGATTAAGGTTCATCGTGATACACTTAATCAGAGAAGCAGGTAAGATAATGACCGGTGTTTATTAAAATGGCCTAGCTTTTGACTATAAGTCGCCAGTATGAGACAAGATAATGATCGGTGTTTATTAACCCGGCCTGGCTTTTGACTATAAGTCGTGAGTATGAGATAAGATAATGACAGGTGTTTATTAACCCAGCCTGGCTTTTGACTATAAGTCGCCAGTATGAGATAAGATAATGACCGGTGTTTATTAACCCGGCCTAGTTTTGTTTATAAACCGGCAATCAATTATAGTCACCAATGTTCAAGTTTTGGGTTATCATCCTTAATACATTGGCTTGGTAAAACCAACTGTGTGATCAAACATCACTGGAACCAGTCCTCAAACCAGGTTATATTATTCAAATCTTTAATAGCCAACATGGCTGTATTATATTATGGTTATCAATATTATGATTGAGGTTTACAAAGTCGCTTTAAGCGCAATGGATATTATTTCATCGATGGAAATGATTTATTCTACAAAGGAATAGTCCCGAGTCGCTGCAGGCTTACGACCCGGCACTTGGGGGCTACATTATTCAAATTGTTATTATATCAAATACGCAAGTCCCATGTCACTGCCAGCATGTACCATGGAACTTGGGGGCTAATGCAAAGTCATTTTTTGCTCACCTTATTGAAGACCCGTCTCATCACATCATAATGAGCCGGCCCTTGGGGGCTACCAATTGCTGCTTTGAACAATTCAAGGTACACAAGTCTTAATCCATTATATTGAAGGGTCCACTGCTCAGTTGGTAAAGCACAAAGCTCTTAACCTTGTGGACGTGGGTTCAAAGCCCATGATGGGAGTTACATTATATAATGTTATTTTTAGTGAAGTATCTACAAAGTCCCTGCTCATTAATACATAATAACCCGGCACTTGGGGGCTACACTGGTTGAAGTTTTTGAGCATCAGGCAATTACATGTCCCAGGTTGCTGCAAGCATGACAACCCGGTACTTGGGGGCTACATATGTGGAGTATTCATTTTTTTACTAGTGACTGGGATGAACAATCGGGATTTCTTCAAGGTTGCAACATTTACAAGTCTTAAGCTATCACTATGTTCTCCTCTTAAGACTTGGGGGCTACAGGTAATATGCATTTAAAGGAGGAATATCTTCAAATTCTCAGTTTTGAACAAACCAGGAAGATCAATTGTGTGACCCGGTGTTGGCAACAATTATAACCTGGAGTTTATTAACAGTCATGACCCAGGATCATCAGTTTTCATAACCCGACAATTTTGGTAATCATAAACCGGCAAATTCTACATTTTCAAGCCGGCTGGATATCAGTTGAATATTTCAAAGACCAATATTTTTGTCAAATCGAAGCATTAAAGGCCGATTCAAATGGATTCTTTATTTGCAAAATATCTTCTGCAAGCAAATTGATTATGAAGCTGGTCTATTGACCCGGAGTTTCAGAAGAAGTGCCTGGATTTTTTTCATTGGTAATGTTTGAAAATATCTGCTAAGGAGATTTGTTATGAGATCATGGCTATATATCAAGGAGGAAATGACAAGGATATAAGGAAGATCAGGTGCCGGTTCAGGAAAATATTTTAACCCGGAGTGCAACCTACCAAATTTGTTCTCGTGTTTATGTATGCAGGAAGGATCAAGTTTAACATGGATAAATCCAAATTAAACTGGGGGCTAATGTCGGGGATATACCCCGCGGCGTAACCCGGCCAAAGGTATAACCCGGCCGGACTTGGCGGTTTACTTGAGACGGTTTACACTTGGCAATTCACTGGTATCCGGCGGGCGGATCACAGATTACAAGGCCCAAGGCCTAGAAGGCCGGTTCATGTTATGGTGGGCCGGTTTAAGAAGAAAGCACAAGGAATATTCTCCTACAAAGCAAGCAAGACTAGGACTCCTTGTAATAGAGTAATCCTAATCCTACTAGGACTAGTCATGTAACCCGCCCCTTCAACATATATAAGGAGGGGCAAGGTTCCCTAAAGAGGGACAAGCAACAACAAACAATCTCTAGGGCTAGACACCAAGAGCCGGTTTTCCGGCGACACCATGAGGATCATAAAGAGACCTAGCTTCAAAAAGCATGTAGGGCTATTACCGGATGATGTTTTCTGGGGCCCGAAGCTGTCTAAACCCTTGTCTTGCGTTGCGTCTCTTGATTCCACTCAACCCCTCTCAAGCTACCACATAGATGCGTTGGCCTCACGACTAAGTCCTCACACTAGGACATCTGTCGTGACAAAACCACGACACTTTTTCTCCTAAGCTGGAGATGAAGCGGCTTAAAGCCGCTATGCAGCCTGCTAGTTTTTGCACTTGCTTGAGATCGGTTGGTATTTTGAGTTCCGACAGGGCCCGGATTTTGGCTGGGTTAGCTTCGATTCCTGTATGGGATACGATGAACCCTAATAGCTTTCCGGTTGGAACGCCGAAGACACATTTTTCCGGATTGAGCCTTTATGTCATATTCTCGGAGGTAGGCAAACAGAAGGCAAAGATCATCCACCAAAGTCTCGATGTGTTTGGTCTTTACGACTACGTTGTCAACATATGCCTCCACTATTTTGCCAATTTGTTTTTCTAAGCATGTTTGAATCATGCGTTGATATGTGGCGCCAGCATTTTTGAGTTCGAAAGGCATAGTGTTGAAACAAAAAGGGCCGTACGGGGTAATGAATGTCGTTGCAGCCTGATCGGATTCTTTCATCTTTATCTGATGGTATTCGGAGTAATCATCAAGGAAGCACAGCGAGTCGCGTCCGGCCGTTGCATCGATAATTTGGTCAATGCGGGGCAAAGGAAAGGGATCCTTTGGGCAAGCCTTATTCTAGTATGTGAAATCAACACAGAGGCGCCAGGAGTTATCCTTCTTTGGTACCATGACTAGGTTGGCTAGCCAATCCGAGTGATTGATTTCTCTGATGAATCCAGCTTCCAATAGTTTGGCTAACTCTTCTCCCGTTGCTTGTCTTTTGGGTTCGGAAAATCATCGCAGTGACTGCTTGACTTGTTTGAAACCTTTTATAATATTGAGGCTGTGTTCAGCCAGCCTACGTGGGATTCCTCGCATGTTCGAAAGGTGCCAGGCGAATATATCCCAATTTTCCAGAAGGAAGGCGCATAACGCGTTGTCTACCACCGGATCCAGCTGTGCCCCGATTGATGCCGTTTTGTTAGGGTCCGTTGGGTGCACTAGAAATTTGATGATTTCATCAGCTGGTTTGAAGGAGGTAGACGTTGATCTTTTGGCAAGGATGACATCATCCGCATCCACCTTTGATCGTAGGGTAGTTAATTCTTCAGCCGCGAAAGCTTCGGATAATGCCTCTAAGGCTAATGATGCCGTTTTGTTTTCGGCGCGGAGTGCTCTATCGGGGTCACTTGTTATTGTGATTACCCCATTGGGCCCTGGCATTTTAAGCTTCATGTACGTGTAATGGGGTATAGCTTGAAAGCGTGAGAAAGTGTCCCGTCCTAGAAGGGCGTGGTATCCGTTGTGAAAGGGCACAATGTGAAAGAGTAGTTCCTCCAATCTGTAGTTGTCGGGTGAGCCGAACACTACATTGAGTTTAATGCTTCCCGAACACTTGGCTTCGGGGCTTGGTATAATTCCTCGAAAGGTTGCGCTGGTATGCTTGATGCGGGATTTCTCGACCTGCATTTTAGCAAGCGTTTCCTCATATATGAGGTTTAGTCCGCTTCCTCCGTCCATAAGTACTTTAGTGAGGCGAAACCATCTACTATTGGGTCTAGTAGAAGATCTGCTGATGCTCGGATTGGCCGGCCTCGAGGTGCGTCCTCGGCAGAGAAACTGATTGCCGTGTCGCTCCATTGGCTTGCAGAGCTGATTTGGTAAACCTCAGCAAGTTCGTGATTTTCTCTCTTGCGAGGGTTATTTGAGGAGAACGTCTCGAAGACAGTGAAGACATCGGTGTCTTTCTCCCTTGATACGGTGGTGGCGAGAATTTCCATACCACTCTTTGCTACCTGATGAAGTACCCAGCATGCTCTAAGGCGATGGTTTGGGACATTATCCGGGGTTGCGTGTATTTGGCAAGGTGTATTGAGTAGTTCGTCGAGTACGGACCTGTGCCTTGAAATAGGCTTGTTCTTCTTGCCAATAGGAATGCTATCGGATGACCAACCAGGGAAAGTCCGTTTAGCTTTGGTAATGTACTGTCCGGAGATGGACCATTCCAGAGGTGTATTCTGGGCTTTCCAAGTATTTTCCATTGCGCGGTACTTCCATACTAACTACGATAATTCTGTGAAACTCGGAACACAACGTCGGTTGAGGGTGTTCAAGACTCCCTCGTCCGTGAAATTGCGGTGAAATAAAGAGACCGCTTTGTCGTCGCAGCAGTCCCTGATCTTGTTTTTAACAAGTAGGAATCTGGCCCAAAAGTGGTTGACCGTTTCCCCGAGCTGCTGTTGTATGTTCGTGAGATCATCTATGTCCGGGATTCCAGATTTACTTGAAGAGTTTTTCCCAGGGCGGGTGGGTGGTGGAAATTTTGAATCCCGACCCAGAGTGATATTCGGGGTTTTAACAACCTCCGTTGGTGACAATCCAGATTCGATGGGGTCTGATTGCACTTCGGGTCCGGCGTCGGTCCCAGAGCTCAAAGAACATAGTGCGTCTACTGACAAGGAGGTGTTCGACTCGATGGGTTCGGAGATCCGGACTGTGGCGGTCTCTGTCTGGAGAGGAGAAGTCTCTATGGCTCCGTCCTCGACTGCTACCAGATGAGTAATCGAAAAAGGGTCGATGTCCTCATGGCCGGATTTAAGTCCGATCCGATCTCCTGGCGATGAGAGCCCCAGGGCGGAGATGCGATCCAGCAGTTCATTTAAGGGCGAGAGTTCTGCCAAAGTCGCATCATCGGAATAGCCAGAATCGGCGTAAAGTTGATGCCCGACGGCTGCATGGGGTGCGGCCGACCCAAAGGCCATGCAGATGCATATGGTGAACCCGCCGAGCTGGAGAACCTGGCCGATAGCCAAGTTGTTTTCGAGGGTAATCTCGTCGTTGATGACGAGGCGTGCCATCGATCGCTCATTGCGAGTGCACAGCGGAGCTCTCAATGAAAGCACCATTGTCGGTGTCAAAACCGGTAGATCTCGGGTAGGGGGGCCCAAGCTGTGCGTCTGAAGATCGATGGTAACAGGAGGCTGGGGACACAATGTTTACCCAGGTTCAGGCCCTCTCGATCGAGGTAATACCCTACTTGCTGCTATATTAATATGAGTAGTTATGAATACAAGAGTTGATCTACCTCGAGATCGTAATGGCTAAACCCTAAGTCTAGCCAATGGGGATATTGTAATGATGATGATCCCCCTACGGACTCAAAACCTGCCTTTCTACGTACATAGGAGTCATGACCGAATACGGGGGAAGGTCATCTGTTTCTTCTTTATGCGGCCCACCAATGCGGCCCAGCTTCATTGACCTAGATGCGTGAGGACCTTTGAATACAAGACTCCCTCACCTGGCTTTGATGGCATCCCCCATCAACTTCCGAGTCTTTGCAGCAGGTGCAGCAAGCTCATCAGCATCATCATCATCTCTAATGAATGGCTTGCCAACCACTCTGGCTATGGTCTTCCTAGCTCTCTTCTTAGAGCATGCTGGCTCATCATCTCTTGTTTCAAGAGTAAACACCATGGTTTCTTGAGTGGAGGCTTTGACTTTTGACATTGGAGCTCTCTTGGCAGGGGCTTTCTTGTTCAGACCAGGCTTGACAACTGTAGCAGATTCTTCGTTGTTGACAGCCTTCTTCTTTGAAGTGACCTCTTCAGCCACAAAATCTTCATCCTCACTGTCAGAAGTTTTCTTCTTCCTTGTCTTGGTGGCGGCCTTTGGTAGATTGCTTGGAGTGCTTCTGCTGCTCTCATAGTAGCTGCTATTGGAGGGACTAGAGCCCTCACTCAGTTGTGCCTACTCCTCTGACCTGTTCTAACTGTCACTGCCCTGAGACATATCTGAAACTGCAATCTGACCTAGTGAATAGATATAGTTGAGGTAGAGTGGATGAGCATCACAAAGTGCAGAGATTTTGCAAAAAAATTGAGTCAAAAACTTAGTTTTAGGTTTCTAAATAAAGCATTTAGGAGCTGCCGATTTGTTAAACCCGGTGACACCGAAGCAACTTTGAGAGTCTAAACTAGTGAAATTGGTCAGACCGAGACACAGTTCGGTGACTCCGAGATTGCTAGGGTTTCACTAAGAATCGAACTCGGCCACACTGGTTTGTAAGTTTCGGTCAGACCGAAAGTCACAAGTGCAATGGCCTAAGCCAAATCGGTGAGACCGATTTCTACAACTCGGTCAGTCTGAGATGAGTTTGGCGGAAACCTAACCCTAAAACTTTGAATCAAAACTAGTCTATATGGAGTTTTTTGCAAACGTGGCAAGAATCATGGCATTGACTTTGTGCTAAGAATCATATTGAGAAAACACAAAGAGTTGAACTCATACCCTAACTCGGCGATGAGTTCGCTACTGCGACAATGGCGGCAGAGAATTCCGTTGACGGTGGTGGAGACCAGTGGCAGGAGGTCGCGGGCGACAAGAGGATGATCCGGAGACCTCGAGTCGGCAGAGCTGGATAGGCGCGGGTGAAAGGATTAGGAAAACCTTCCAAGGTTCGACCCATGGGTATATATATCCAGATCCTGTCAGTGTGACCGAGTGGAATGACTCAGTGGGATCGAGATGCAAAACTGCTAGCAGTTACTTCAACTCGGTGAGACCGAATTGTTCTAATCGGTTACACCAAGATTGAAAACCTAGATCAACTTAATGAACTCGGTATGACCGAAAGGAACACTAAGAGGTTTTGGAAGTTTAAGTCTATGACGAATCGGTGACTCCGAGTGCTCCTTACTTAGAGGGTTCGAATCTGACTTGATCAAACTTTGTGATGTAGCATGAATAGAGTTTGAGACAAGGAAAACATAGATAGCTAGAGGGGGTTCTTAGGCATTCTTGTCCATCCATTTGGAAAAAGAAGAAAGTCAAACAATCAAAGCAACAAATAGATGTTCTTGAATGAGAAAAATATGCACTCAACATGCTCACACAATGAGATAGCAAATGAAATATGTGGCAAAGCATGCACAAACATTCTAGCATCTATCAAGCAATTACCAATGACTAGGTCATCTATATATGATTATATTGACTTAGGAGTCAAATGAAAACATTTGATCATAGGTCATACTCATCGTTTAAGTTCAAGTGGGGTTACCACTTTTACCTAAAGCATTGTTGTGTTCACACCATTAGAGTTGCTTTAGCTCAATCTTGGAGTAAAGCTCCCCCTAGATGTGATATCCCCCTAAGAGGTATGAACTAACCTTGGGTTTTGTCGACGATGACTTCATGTAGATGTTGAAGATGTAGATGCTCAATGTTGATGTAGATCATTTTGGAGAAATCCATTGGAGTGAATTCCACTTTCAATACCTACATGGGTTAGTACCACAAGGAACATACAAAGATATCCATGGACATAGAGTGGATTGCACACAAGATGATGTCCATGAAAGCATTATGTTACCTTGTCCCTTGTCTTACCAACAAGAGGGTTTGTGACTCCTTGAACTAGTGCAATATGTGGAAGTTGATTGCACTTGTCCTTGCCAATATGAATATGAGTGAAGTATGTTGGCGGAGTCACCCTCAAGAACTCTCTAGTTCTTCTTCTTCGGGATCCACATCATCTTGATGGGAATCCTTGGAGTTGTAGATGTACTTGAGAAGTAGAACTTGACGTAGTCTTGGGAACCCACTTGACCAACGCTTTAGGAGCTTCTTCAAATGCATCAATATCTTCTTGAAGCTTGTCCTTGCCCTTTAGCTTGTGGTCTTGTGGTGGAAGATCATCTTGGGCCTATGTCCCTTTGAAGGAAGTGGGATCATACTTCTCTTGTTGAGGAACAAACTTTGTCTTGGGGTATTGATCTTCTTCCCACTCAACTCCATTGGTATTCAACTTTCATTTAAAACCAACACCTTGATTCTTCTGGTGCCTTCCTTGCTTACGTACAATTTCCTCGAATTGCTTACTCCCGGCAAGGCTCTTATAAACGCATTTCTCTATAATTCCCTTCAATAAGCTATTTTCTTTCTCAAGTGTAACTTGGCTAAGATAATCATTAGTGTAATCAAGAGAACTACTAGAAGCAACAACATTGGATTTATCATGATTATTGTTACTACTAGAGGAAGAATCTTTCTTGTTCTTATTGCTAGATTTTACTTGTGGCATATAGGTAGACAAGAGTAAACGCTTGACAATGTAAGAAGAAATTTTCTTACGAAGATCATCATTGATTTCTTTTAAGAACTCATGTTCTTGCTCTAAATTTAGCTTTTCAAAGCGTACCTTCTCATGAGTCCTCAAAAGTTCTCGGTGATCCTCTAAGGTAGTTTCATGAGCTAACTTAAGAGTGTTTAATTCTTTAGTTAGATGCTCAATCTTCTCCTTATCATTGTCATTCGTTTTATCTTGATTAGCATGATTAATAGCAATTTCATCATAGTTTTCATCATAGTTTTCATCACTATTGCTACCAACAAGTAAATCATCATCTCCTAGCAAATCATCTTCGTCACTATTGAAATCAAGATATTCGGGGTGTGATACCTTAGGGCCTTTAGCCATGAAGCATCTTCCAATTCCGTCATTTGGTGACTCAAATATGTCGTAGGAGTTGGATGGCAAAAGAGCAATTCCGGTAACACCTTCATCTTGAGTATCTTCGGAGTCGGAGTAATAACTTCTCTCAGAGTGTTCATCGGAGTCTGAACCGGATACCCATTCACCAACATGAGCTTGATGTCTTCGTCTTGTATACCTCCTTGATGATTTGTCCTTCCTTTCTGAATCCTTGCTTCTACGAGAGGGTCTTCATTCATAACAATCATCTCTACTCCTTCTATCTCTTGGTGGTGAATCTTCTCTTCTACTTCTCCTTTTGGGTGAGCCTTCACTTCTCTTGTGTGGAGCCGCACACTCATTTGAGTAGTGTCCGGGTCTCCCACAATTGTAGCAATTCTTACCATGACTAGAAGACCTTTTGTCCTTGTAGGACCTAGATTTGGAGTTTCTCTCTTTGCTTCTATTCTTGTAGAATTTGTTGAAGTTATTCACCATTAAGTTAAATTCTTCATTAAAGACTTGTTTCTCACTTGATGATGTAGGAGCATCACATGCAGCTTTGTAAGCACCACTAGACTTGTTGTGAAGCTATTCTTTATACTTAAGTGACATCTCATGAGCAAAAATTCTACCAATGACTTCCGTTGGCTTGAGATCTTTGTAATTCGACATCATTTGGATCAATGTGCACTCGGTGTCATATTTTCCATTCAAGGCTCTTAGGATTTTCTTGATGATAAATCTATCGGTCATTTCTTCGCTTCCTAAGCCGGCAATCTCATTTGTGATGAGAGCAAGCCTAGAGTACATTTCAGCGACACCTTCACCATCCTTCATTTTGAACTAGTCAAGTTGACTTTGAAGAATACCCAACTTGGATTCCTTGATGGAGTCAGTACCTTCGTGCATATCAATCAAAGTATCCCAAATTTCCTTTGCATTCTCAAGACGGCTGATTTTGTTGAATTCTTCGGGACACAATCTGTCGTGGAATTGTCACGGCAGATGTCCTAGGGTAAGGACTTAGTCGCGAGGCAGACGCATCTATGTGGTAGCTTGAGAGGGGTTGAGCGGAATCGAGAGACACAACGCAAGACAAGGATTTAGACAGCTTCGGGCCCCAGGAAACATCATCCGGTAATAACCCTATGTGATGTTTGAGGCTAGATCTCATTATGATCCTCATGGTGTTGCCGGTAAACCGGCTCTTTGTGTCTAGCCCTAGAAACTTGTGAGAACCTGTCCCTGTTTGGGGAGCCCTGCCCCTCCTTATATATGTTGAAGGGGCGGGTTACATGACTAGTCCTAGTAGGATTAGGATTACTCTATTACAAGGAGTCCTAGTCTTGCTTCCTTTGTAGGATAATATTCCTTGTGCTTTCTTCATAAACCGGCCCACCATAATATGAACCGGCCTTCTGGGCATTGGGCCTTGTCATCCGTCAGCCGCTCGCCAGGTTACCAGTGAATCATAAAAACCGTCTGGTCAGGGCGTAATGCCAGTGAATCACCAAATGTAAACCGTCAAGTAAACCGCCAAGTCCGGCCGAGTCATATCTCCGGCCGGGTTACGCCGCGGGGAATATCCCCGACATTCGCCCCCAGTTTAATTTGGATTTATCCATGTTAAACTTGATCCTTCCTGCGAGAACAAATTTGATAGGTTGTGCTCCGGGTTAAAAATATTTTCCTGAACCTGACTTGATCATCCTTAAATCCTTAGCAAATCTCCTTAACAGATATTTTCAAACACTACCAATGCAAGAATTCCAGGCACTTCTTCTGAAAAATCCGGGTCAATAGTCCAGCTTCATAATCAATTTGCCGACATTGGCTTGTCACAGAGAAATATTGTGAAGAATAACTCCTTTGACTCATCTCCCACTACTTAAAAAATATTGGTATTTGAAATGCTCATCTATTCTTCAGCCGGTTTAAGAATGTAGAACTTGCCGGTTTATCATCTCCAAGAACTGCCGGTTTACCAATACTGATAATTCCGGGTCATGACTGTTTATAGACACCGGGTTATGATTGTTGCCAACACCGGGTCACACAATTAACCTTCCTGATTTGCCAGAAACTGAGAATTTGAAGATGTTCCTCCTTTATATGCATATTACCTGTAGCCCCCAAGTCTTAAGAGGAGAACATAGTGATATCTTAAGACTTGTTTCAATATAAATGTTGCAACCTTGAAGCAATCCAGATTGTTTATCCCAGTCACTAGTAAAAACTGAATATTCCACATATGTAGCCCCCAAGTGCCGGGTTGTCATGCTTGCATCAACCTGGGACTTGGAAAATGCTCAAAAACTTCAATCAGTGTAGCCCCCAAGTGTCGGGTCATTATGCAATAATGAGCAAGGACTTTGTAGATATAATCATGTAAACTTGAACAACAACGTGTAGCCCCCAAGGGCCGGGTCATTATGCAATAATGAGCAGGGACTTTGTAGATATAATCATTGAAAATAACATTATATAATGTAACTTCCATCGTGGGGTTTGAACCCACGTCCACAAGGTTAAGAGCTTTGTGCTTTACCAACTGAGCAGTGGGCCCTTCAATATAATGGATTAATACTTGTATACCTTGAATTGTTGACAGGAGCGATTGGTAGCCCCCAAGGGCCGGCTCAATATGATGTGATGAGTCGGGTCTTCAATAAGGTGAGCAAAAAATGACTTTGCATTAACCCCCAAGTGTTATGGTGCATGCTTGCAGCGACATGAGACTTGTGTATTTAATGTAATCTCAATTGGAATAATGTAGCCCCCAAGTGCCGGGTTGTAAGCCTGCATCGACTCGGGACTATTCCTTTCTAAAATAAATCATACCATTGACAATATGATATCCATTGCGCTGAAGCGATTTTAAAAACGTCAATCATAATATTGGTTATTGATAACCATAATAAACATCCAGCCATGTTGGCTATTTAAAGATCTGAAGAATATAATCCGGTTTGAAAACTGGTTCCAGTGATATTTGATCACAACCAGGCCGCGTTTAATAAACACAGGTCACTATTTTATCTCATACTGGCGACTTATAGTCGAAAGCCAAGCCGGTTTAATAAACACCGGTCATTATATTATCTCATACTGGCGACTTATAGTCAAAAGCCAAGCCGGTTTAAGAAACACCGGTCATTATAACTGATCATGTACTGCCAACCTGTTTTTTTGGCTCTTTGTCGGATCATCATGAAGGCCGATCCGGGTTACGATGAACGCTGGTTTAACTCTTGCTGGTGTTCATGACCCAGACTTTTAACTTTGTAGATATATGGTCAACTTTGAAGTTGCCCAATTCCGGATCACTAAACTTGGTTAACAACAAAAACTTGTAAAGTCGCAGAAACAAAGCATTTTTTGCAAATAAGACCATGTAGTCGAGGCTTTTTACGAGCTGCCAGGCTCCAAATCGAGGCTTTTTGCGAGCTGCCAGGCTCCAGGCTTTTTGTGAGCGGCCTTTAAGCTCTAGGCATTTTTTAAGAGTGGCCTTTAAGCTCTTGGCTTTTCGCGAGCTGCCAGGCTCTATATTTGAGGCTTCTGATTCGAATACGATCAGTAAACCGGACCAAAGGGGTTAAGCTAGGATTCGAATACGATCATGTAGCCCCCAGTGGCCTTGAGAAGTTTTTATAAGGCTTCTGATTCGAATACGATCAGTAAACCGGACCGAAGGGGTTAAGCTAGGATTCGAATACGATCATGTAGCCCCCAGTGGTCTTGAGAAGTTTTTATGAGGCTTCTGACTCGAATACGATCAGTAAACCAGACCAAAGGGGTTAAGCTAGGATTCGAATACGATCATGTAGCCCCTAGTGGCCTTGAGATTGCGCAGATCAGTGGATTCGAATACGATCCAAGTCGGACCCAAAAGGGGTTAAGCTATGATTCGAATACGATCAAGAAGCCCCCTAGTGAGTTTGGCTATGTTCTCTTTGGTTCGAATACGACCTATGTTGGAACAGGAAGCCCCCTAGTGAGCATAGAAGCAGGGTACCTATATGGGAGTTGCGCTTGTTTGGCAAACCCTCTTCGGTCCCTCATATAATTGTCCTACATATCAAAATAGATAGATCAAAGCATCTTCTTTTCTTGATGAAAATGATATATATCTAGAAAATTATACTTAGATGGATATCACCTGATGTATTTGGACTTTATGATCCTCATCGGTGTCTGTTAGCCAAACCGGTATGTTGAATAGACCGGATCGCAGGGCGGACAGTAAAACGACCGCACCATCATAGGCAGCACAATCACATGAATCGGCTGCGGTATTATAAGCCTGCGGAGATGAGCAAGTTGTCCTCCGTGTTGTAAACCGGTGCAGATGCGTGAACCGGCCGTCCGTTCATCAAGTAATGTGACACAGAAGAAAAACGCCGTTGTAGAACATTGCCAGTGCGTGTTTTATATCCGCAGTATAACAATGATTTCACCTATATATAGAAAACACCAATAGGGCAGTATAATGGTGATCAGAGGAAATAAAATGTTTTGATAAAATATATAGGAGGGATAACACCTGATTTAATCGAATAGCAGATGGGTCGGCCGGCGCCGATGGGCTAGTTGTCCTTCTGGTGGTAAACCGGCGCGGTTGTGAAAGACATGGCGTTGTAAACCGGCACAGTCACGAGAGACGGTCATGGCATTGTAAACCGGCGCGGAAGTTCGTTGATTAACGACGACCACTTGTGCGGAATGATGTTGGCGTGCCTCCATCTCCATGGTATAATACCGCTTTGTAATGAATAATTTTCCTGCATATAAAATACAGCAGGGCGGGGTATTTTTGCTCGGATGAATTAATATGTATTGAAAATAAATAGGAAAGATAGCACCTGGGTTTGTTCGAACGACGGATGATCCGTAAGTGGCATCCGTAGATAACTTTTCAGTCTTGTCACTGAATTAACGTCCCCTTTCTTTTCTTCTTGCTTTGATTGGCGAACAGATGCTTCATGTGACACAGTAGCTAGCACTGTAGTTTTACTTGCAACCATGTAGCAGATCGTCTTCACCCCAGTAGTAGCAACAGTGATCTATCAAATCTCCTCGTGAATCAGTGTGTTGCAGATGTTGCCGTAGCCCCTTTTTCTAGTACTAGCTCCATTTAAAAAATCTTGACATCCCCCCGACAACAATCAGCCTACACTTCTGTGCACTCTCCAGAGAGGGAGGTGGGAATAATTTTCAGTCCATGTATTGAACACTTTGATGTGAGGCTGGGAGACTCAGAACTGAGTCGCGGGCGCTGACTTGAGCCATAGCTGCTCGACGCGACGACGAAGGTGGCGCCGAGCGCGGGCTGTTCGAAGCGTGGTAAGAACGGCTCACCCTGGCCTCGAGGGCGTTTTAACGCTGATGGGAGTGAGGCATAGCGGCGGCTCTCGCAGTAGGGGCAAGTGGCTCAAAGCCGGAGCCAGGCAAAGCCGCAACAACGGTTCAGACTTTCAGAGTCGGGGGCACTCGGAGCAGAAATGCAGCCCACTCGATGGATAGGACAGCTTAAGGTGCGGGCACCGAGTGAGGCCGCAGTAGTGACTCGACAAAGCGGAGGCGGCTAGGCATGCTGGTGAGTCCGCAGTTGCGAGGCGGAGCAGCTTGAAGCAGGGCCTGCCCAGCGCGGCCGTGGCTTGAGGCTGCGGCGGCGCAAGGCCGAGATGACGGCTGTGGACGCGAGGCCGGATAATTTATGGAAAAAACAGGAGCGACAATACCACACGGTGGAGGTAGCTCGAGGCTGGTGGCCCGGCGTTGACGGCTTGAGATTTGGCCGTGGTGGCGACTTGAAAATCCGGCGGCTCGGAAGCAGCCAGCGAGCTCGATCCAGCAGGGTCGGGTGACGCGGGGTCCCAGTGAGTCTGCGGTTGGGGACATCGGCGAGGCGAGGTGCGGCAAGGGCCGCCTGGCCAGGACGACTCAGCGACGAAACAAGGCAGAGTGACCCTCGTGGAGCGGCGGCTCGACACACGTCCGCGACGGCAAGGCCGTGGAGCGGCTTTGAAAGCGTAGGCCGCGGCGGCGTTTCGGAGAGAGAAACCGAACGCGGGTCGAGCCGGCGGCGATTCACAGCAGCGGCTCGGGGTCACATCGGCGGCGAGTTTTGAAGTGGAGTCCGGTCACGGGCCGCAACAGTAAGGCGGAGACTGTAGTTGCGGCTCGGAACGGCGAGGCCGATGACAGCACGGAGCCCGATGGCAGACTGGAAACAGAGGTGGAGGCGGCTTGACAGCCGCGTTGGCTGTGGAGTCTTGGAAGCCGGTTCACAGCGAAAGAGGAAAACGAGGTCGAGGCTTTGGTCCATCAGACGTAAGGCTAGTTAATTTCCAAACAGCGTCCGATCCGTCGTCTAATCCAATAACTCGATCGGGACTTTGTCCTTGTACGCTTCGGCCACTTGCACTCATCGGTCCGGCGAATCCTTGTTGAACCAAACGAAAACCCACACTTTGGGATCTTTTCAGATGATCTTGTGACCCGAAGTGATCATCGTCACCCCCAAAAAATTCTGGTTTGATCTTGTGAAATTGATGTTGAAGGTAGATCCTCCCAGAACTGGCTTTTTTTATCCAAAACTTGCGGACTTCTTGATCCTGAAAAATCCCTTCAAGATCTCATCACCACCGTGCGCAAGCCCCACGGTGGGCGCCAACTGTCGTGGAATTGTCACGGCAGATGTCCTAGGGTAAGGACTTAGTCGCGAGGCAGACGCATCTATGTGGTAGCTTGAGAGGGGTTGAGCGGAATCGAGAGACGCAACGCAAGACAAGGATTTAGACAGCTTCGAGCCCCGGGAAACATCATCCGGTAATAACCCTACGTGCCGTTTGAGGCTAGATCTCATTATGATCCTCATGGTGTCGCCGGTAAACCGGCTCTTTGTGTCTAGCCCTAGAAACTTGTGAGAACCTGTCCCTCTTTGGGGAGCCCTGCCCCTCCTTATATATGTTGAAGGGGCGGGTTACATGACTAGTCCTAGTAGGATTAGGATTACTCTATTACAAGGAGTCCTAGTCTTGCTTCCTTTGTAGGAGAATATTCCTTGTGCTTTCTTCATAAACCGGCCCACCATAATATGAACCGGCCTTCTAGGCCTAGGGCCTTGTCATCCGTCAGCCGCCCGCCGGGTTACCAATGAATCATAAAAACCGTCTGGTCAGGGCGGAATGCCAGTGAATCGCCAAATGTAAACCGCCAAGTCCGGCCGGGTTACGCCGCCGGGCATATCCCCGACACAATCCATTGAAGAGGATATCGCAAGATTGAGCATTGTATTGTAACATCTTCAATTCTTTAGTGGTAGCTTCACAATTTGGTTCCTTCCCATCGAAGAATTCACCTTGCAAACCAATACACACAATAGCCCAAACGGCGGGGTTATGTCCAAGAATATGCATTCTCATCGTATGCTTCCAACTAGCAAAATTAGTACCGTCAAAGTAAGGACCTCTACGGTGATAACTTCCCTTGCTATACGCCATACTCTCCTAGGTTGTGAAACCAAGGTTATGATCACCAATGCTATGGAAATAAAGGCAAATGGAGACCAAATCTCTGATATCACTTGTAGGATCAAAAGTATGTCTAGAGGGGGGTGATTAGACTACTTGAACAAATAAAAACTTAGCCTTTTCCCAATTTTAATTTTTGACAGTTTTTAGCAATTTAGCACAAGTCAAGCAATCTTCCTACACATGCAATTCTAGAGTTGTGGCAGCGGAAAGTAAATAATTACATATGAAGGTAAAGGGAGGGGTTGGAGAGTGCAAACGCAATTGGAGACATGGATATTTTTGGCGTGGTTCCGATAGGTGGTGCTATCTTACATCCGCGTTGATGGAAACTTCAACCCACGAAGGGTAACGACTGCGCGAGTCCATGGAGGGCTCCACCCACAAAGGGTCCACGAAGAAGCAACCTTGTCTATCCCACCATGGCCATCACCCATGAAGAACTTGCCTCACTAGGGTAGATCTTCACGAAGTAGGCGACCTCCTTGCCCTTACAAAATCCTTGGTTCAACTCCACAATCTTGTCAGAGGCTCCCAAGTGTCACCTAACCAATCTAGGAGACACCACTCTCCAAAAGGTAATAAATGGCGTGTTGATGATGAACTCCTTCCTCTTGTGCTTCAAGTGATAGTCTCCCCAACTTCATCTCTCTCTCTCACAGATTTGGATATGGTGGAAAGAAGATTTGAGTGGAAAGCAACTTGGGGAAGGCTAGAGATCAAGATTCTTGTGGTTGGATTGGAATATCCAAGTCTCAACACATGAGCATGTAGTTCTCTCTCAGAAAATGAATAGTAGAAGTGTAGGCACGTTCTGATGGCTCTCTCACTGATGGAGAAGGGGTGGAGGGGTATATATCGCCTCCACACAAAATCTAGCCGTTACACACATTTGACACAACTCGGCCAGACCGAATAAACGAACTCGTTCAGACCGAAGTAGTTCAAAATGTGAACGTTAGACATCTCGGTGGGACCGATAGTATAAACTCGGTGAGATAGATGTGTTAGGGTTAGGGCAAAAACTCAACTCGGTTTGACCGATTACACAAACTCGGTGAGACAGATTCTGGTAATAGGCTAACAGAGTGTTGGTCAGGCAAACTCAGTGGGACCGATTCGCTCATCTCGGTAGGACCAAAACGTTACGAAGAGGAAATAGAGAGTTGGCAATGCTAACTCGGTGGGACCGATTGGCTCATCTCGGTTAGACCAAAACGTTACAAAGAGGAAACAGAGAGTTTGCATTCCCATCTCAGTGAGATCGAGATCCCTATCGGTGAGACCGAACTGAATAGGGTTTGTGGCAATGGCTATGTCATGTGAACTCAGTGGCGCCAGGTGGATCAAATTGGTGGGGCCGAGTTTGACATTTAGTTTTGGGACATATGTTGAAATGAGAAAGTGGTTGAGGGATTTGGAGCATATTACCAAGCCCTTGAGCAAGTAGACCATTAAGCAACCCCTCATCCCCTTTTAATAGTATTGGCTTTTCCTAAGGACTCAATGTGATCTTGGATCACTAAAATGAAAATGTAGAGTCTTGAGAATTTTGCCAATTTTTGTCCTTAGCTTTTTGAGGGGTCCACATTTCTAATCTATGCCATGCCAACCATTGAACTACCTGGAATATTTATCTTGGAAGGATATTAGTTCACTGAGCTATATGTTGTTATTAATTATCAAAACCACCCAAGGATTAGTTGAACTTTCACAAATTCTTCACAAAGAGAAACCCTATGCTAACATTGAGAAATGCAAATTTGGTGTAGACCAACTAGTTTTTCTAGGATTTGTTGTCTCCTATAACGGTGTGCATGTAGACGAAACCAAGATCGAAGCTATCAAAACTTGGCCCCAACCCAAAAACTTACAATAAGGGTGTAGTTTTCTTGGTCTAGCCAGATTTTATAGATGATTTGTGAAGGAATTTAGTAACATTGCTACACCTTTACATGCTTTGAGTAAGAAGAACACACCTTTTGTTTTGGGACAATCACAAGATACCACGTTTAATGAGGTTAAGAATTTGCTTACGCATGCCCCTTTGCTTGCTTTACCCAATTTTGAAAAACCTTTTGAGGTACACTGCGAAGCTAGCGGTAATGGCATAGGAGGTGTGTCGATGCTAGAAAAGCGCCCATGGCAAAGTTTAGTGAAAAACTTTCCCGATAGAGGCAAAGGTGTCCCGTCTTTCGATGAGATGGTGATTATCATTTTCGGAGGAATAGACTTTGACGATCCGGCTACGAACGTGCGAAGAGGCGCACCTTATCAATCGCTAAACCACCTCCGAGAGGTTATTGACCACGCCGGAGCACAATCAATCTGACCATGAGGGTCTATTTCCTGCAAGCAAACGAAGAACAAGCAAGAAATTGAGATTGCAATCTAGATACTGCAAATATAAGAGGAAAATTTTATTTGTCAAGGTGGTGTTCTTTGACGTCTTTGTCTGGTCTTTGAACACAAACGAAGTACACGAAGTTGCAGCTATGGCGAACTTTAATCTAAGCAAAACCCGAAGTCTAAACGATGCCCTAATGGCTGTATATATGGAGGAGTAGGGGGGATTTCGTGACCCGTTGGAGGAGGGGTCCGAAACCTACCCAAACTCTGTTTCCCCACACATACGACTCTAAAAATAGTCTATACTTAAGTATTCGGAATTACATGGGCCTGGCACAAAAGTAAGGTGGCGAGCACCAATATTAAGTTATGCCAAATTTTTTGAAAGGGCACGTTGAATATTTCGTCGATGTCCTTGTACGTCATCATGGTGGATCGAAAGTGCTGAAATCTCTACTAGAAACTCCGTTTTTGTTCCCCTTGCGCATGCCCTTATCTCCATGCTTGATCATGCTCCAATGTTCACCCTTCTTGTCCATGCTTGGCCCTTCATTTATAAGAAAAAAAATGTATCCAATTTAGACAGCATCATATTCTCATGAACATTATAATCATTACCAAGAAACGAAAGTACCTCGTAATTTAATTGGCATGCGCGAGCTCTAGTAATCGGTCCAGTATATGTATAAGTAGGGGCTGTGGGTGTAACTTTGTTAGTGATGTCCTCATCATTCTCCCGTTCTTGAATTGAAGTCATCCTCGACGAAAGCTCATCTTCCTCATGCAATTAAGGCTTCAAATCTACAATGTTAAAAGTGGGACTAACCCCAAAATCTGCAGGCATCTCAAGTTTATATGCATTATCATGTATTTTCTCTAATACCTTAAAAGGACCATCAACACGAGGCATTAGCTTTGACTTGTGCAAATTAGGAAACTTATCCTGACGTAAATGTAACCAAACAAGATCTCCAGGTGCAAAGACAACATGTTTTCTACCCTTATCTTCAGCAAGTTTATATTTAGCATTCATGCGTTCAATATTTTCCTTAGTTAACTCATGCATTTTTAATATCAATTCAACACGTTATTTTGCATCAAAATTAACCTTCTTCGAAGATGGAAGAGGCAAAAAATCAATAGGTGCACGAGGTAGGAACCCATATACAATTTCAGAAGGGCACATCTTAGTAGTAGAAAGCAACAAATGATTATAAACAAATTCAATATGATGCAAACATTCTTCCCACATTTTCTTGTTATTCTTCAAAACAACCCTGAGCATAGTAGACAAAGTTCTATTAACTACTCTCGTTTGTCCATCAGTTTGGGGGTGACAAGTAGTACTAAAAAGCAGTTTAGTCCCCAACTTAGCCCATAAACATCTCCAAAAGTGGCTAAGAAATTTAGTATCACGATCTAAAACAATAGTATTTGGTACACCATGAAAGCGAATAATTTCACCAAAGAATAAATCAACAACATTAGCAGCATCATCGCTTTTATGACATGGTATGAAGTGTGCCATTTTCAAAAATCTATCCACGACAACAAATATGATGTCCCTTCCCTTCTTTGTTTGAGGTAAACCCCAAACAAAGTCCATAGATATATCATCCCAAGGAACATTAGGTACATGCAAGGGGGTATATACACCATCAGGATTGAGTCGTAACTTAGCTTTTTCACATGTAGTGCAGCGAGGAACAAAATGCTCAACATCCCGTCTCATCTTTGGCCAAAATAAATATGTAGCAAGTACGTCCTCCATCTTCTTCACGCCAAAGTGTCCCATTAATCCTCCTCCATGCGCCTCCTGCAACAACAAAAGACGAACAAAGCTAGCTAGAATGCATAACTTGTTAGCATGAAACGCAAATCCGTCATTAACGATGAACTTGTTCCATGTTCTCCCTTCTTTACAATTCTGCAATACATCTTTAAATTCAGCATCATGCAGATATTTAATATTTGATGGTCTCCAAACCAAATATTTTAAAGTCATATTGTGAAAGCAAAGTATAATGACGAGACAATGCATCAGCAATAACATTTTCTTTTCCCTTCTTGTGTTTAATAACATAAGGGAAAGTCTCAATGAATTCAACCCATTTAGCATGTCTACAGTTCAGTTTAGCTTGACTTTTAATGTGCTTCAAAGATTCATGATCAGAATGTATAACAAATTCCTTTGGCCATAAAATAATGTTGCCATGTTTCCAGAGTCCGAACAAGAGCATAGAATTCCTTACGATAAGTAGATTAATTCAGACTAGGCCCACTTAGTTTTCCAGAAAAGTATGCAACCGGTTTATTATATTGTAATAACACAGCTCCTAATCCAATTCCACTAGCATCACATTTAAGCTCAAAAGTCTCATTAAAATCAGGAAGTTGGAGTAATGGAGCATGTGTAACTTATCTTTCAATACCATGAAGGCTTCTTCCTGTGCAGTACCCCAAACAAAAGGCACATCCTTCTTTGTAAGCTCATTGAGAGGTGCATCAATGGTGCAGAAATCTCTCGCAAAAAGCCTATAGAAACTAGCGAGGCCAAGGAAACTCCTCACGTGTGTGACCATTTTGGGCTGTGGCCAACTCTCAATATCTTCAATCTTGGCTTTATCAACCTCCATTCCCTGTCGAGTAACAACATAGCCAAGAAAAGATACTCGGTTGGTGCAAAAGGTGCACTTCCCAAGGTTACCCAACAAACGTGCATCACGTAGAGCAAGAAAAACAACACGTAAATGTTCCAAATGTTCCTCCAAAGATCTGCTATAAATAAACATATCGTCAAAGTAAACTACCACAAATCTTCCAATGAAAGCACGTAAAACTTCATTCATTAATCTCATGAAAGTACTAGGTGCATTAGTTAACCCAAAAGGCCTGACTAGCCACTCATATAATCCAAACTTAGTTTTAAATGTTGTTTTCCATTCATCTCCCAATTTCATACGAATTTGATGGTATCCACTAGGCAAAGCAACTTTGGAGAAAATAGTAGAGCCACTTAATTCATCAAGCATATCATCTAGCCTAGGAATAGGATGACGATAACGAATAGTAATATCATGAATGTCTCTACAATCAACACACATACGTGATGTACCATCCTTTTTCAGCACTAGAATAATAGGAACAACACAAGGACAAAGGGATTCGTGTATATAACCTTTATCGAGTAGCTCCTGTACTTGACGCATAATCTCCTTCATCTCCTTCGGATTGGTATGGTATGGTGCACGGTTGGGTAGCGATGCACTGGGAATTAAGTCAATCTGATGCTCAATCCCTCGAATAGGTGGTAATTCCGGTGGTACGTCTTGTGGAAAGACGTCAGTGAACTCCTACAAAATGTTAGTGACATCAGGAGGCAAAGAGGAAGGCACGTCCTCGAATGAAAATAATGCCTCTTTGCACACAAAAGCATAGCAAACAGATTTGCTGAAATCTAGATCATCAATATCAGATTTGGTGGCAAGTAAACATCCACTTTTCAATTTAATTTCAGATGCAACATGAGATGATGGTTTGTTATTAGGCTTCATGTGTTGCTCAAATTCTTTTGCCACTATCTGATTTTCACTCTTATTTTGCTTCACTAGCTCAATGAATATCATCTTTCAAAATTGAATCAGTAGTCATAGGAAGCAAAGCAATATGTGTATCCTTATGAACAAGAGTATACTGATTGTTTCTACCATGGTGTACATAATTTTTATCAAATTGTCATGGTCTACCAAGTAATATGGAACATGCTTGCATGGGTACCACATCACAATCAACATAATCAGCATATGTAGCTATACTAAAATGCACACGAATAGTACGTGTTACCTTAACCATGCCACTGTTGTTGAACAATTGGATGTAGTAAGGATGTGGATGTGGTCTTGTGGTGAGAGACAGCTTCTCCACCATCTCCATGCTTGACTCTTGCAGCTCCCTCCATCTATGATGACGCGAACAAAACGTTCCTTCACAACTCCCTTTGTATGGAAAAAAATGTGCCTCTGGTTTAGCTCAGCTTGTTTGACATGCACACTCAAAACGCGTTGAGCAACTAAACAGTCATACATGTCAGCATCGTTATCAGCCATGTAATGCGTATCTTGTTCAAAATCATCTCCACCGTGGTCTTCACGTGTAATAAGAGCCAAAGTCTCCTCATCATAGTCACTAGCGGACTCATAGCCACCATGCTCAGTAGCAATCATCACACGCCGATATTGCATTCCCTCGCAAAATGACCTCTTCCCTTACAACGACGACAAATAATATCACTTGTGTGCCCCTTTGATGCCATGGTGAAGAGGATCTTTGTGCAGGCCCGGTGGGTGTGCTCTTGGCAGATAGTGGTGATTGTGCCTGCTTTCTTGAATCACGGCTGGAGGTAGGAACTGACGGAGGTGCCGATGCAGCAGAATGTGCGGAAGTAGAATATGCACGAAGTGTCCATGATGAAGGTCGACCTATAGAAAAGTTAGTCCGTGCCAATGCCTGTCAATCTTGCACTTCACGTTCAGCTTTGCAAGCAAGATGGAATAAACGAGTGATATTATTATACTCCTTATACTCTAGAATGGTCTGATTCTCTCTATTTAAGCCACCCATAAAACGTGCAAGCATAGCTTCATTGTCCTCAACAATACCACATCTAATCATGCCAATTTATATTTCCTGATAATATTCTTCTACACAATTTTTCCTTGTCTTAAATGCTGCAATTTTTGTAGTAATTCATGTTGATAATATGGTGGACCCCAATGAGTATGGATAGCGGTTTTCAAAGCAACCCAAGTAGTTGCAATATTATTCGGATATAATCTACGATGTTCAGACCACCACACACAAGCAAAACTAGTGAAAGCACAAAGAGCACCAGCAATACGTCTCTCCTCGGGATATTCTAAACATGTAAAATGTTGTTCGGTTTCTAACTCCCAAGTAAGATATATATCAGGAACATATCTACCCTCAAATGCTGGAATATTCAATTTGATATTATGGAGATGGTCGGGATCTCGTACCTGAGGTGGTGGTGCAGCCCTAACATTACAATTATATGCGCGTGGACGGCCTGGTGGTGGTGGTTGCACGTAGTTATGATTTTGATCGACCTCATCCTCGTAATCGCCCACATAATCGTCATCCTCCTCGGCACCAGCATTAGTAGAAGGAGCAAAAGAAGCATCAACAGCAGGTACATTAGCACCAGAAGTTTGGCCATCCTCAAGAGGAAGACGCTTTGCTCGTCTGAACTGATTCAGAAGGGGCCGTTGTTGTTGTCGTTGCAGAGGTGCAACAGGTGTAGCCGGTGGTGGTTGTAATGCCCCGGATGTAACACTTTCCCTATATGGCAATATATAAACTTTGGCTTCATCATTTCCTTCCGGGTTCTTCTTTCATTCCGGGTTTCTCTGTTTTGTCGTGTGCGTGTGTGCATTTCATCCATGTCATGTTGTCATGTGCATTGCATTGCATTTGTGTTGTCACTTGCATCCGGTCCCACTCGTCTCTTCCCGTTGTCCGTTTCGAGTTCCGACGCTCTCACACATGCCCGTGGCATCCCTGAGTCCTTCTTTCGTGTGTGGCCATGTAACGTTTCCGGAATGACATGATACTTGGCGTGCGATGTTGTTTTGGTACATGTAGGCCGCCTGTCAAGTTTTGTCGCGTTTGAAGTTTGTTTGGTACTCCAACGGTTAACCTAGTGGGCTAAAAGAACCTCTTCTTTGAGGCCCAAGACCCCCTCCACAACAGCCCACCAACCCAGCACAACCTTTCCCATCATTTCGGTCGTCGAATTGTGATCGCGTGGTCGAAAACCGCTCCCCATTTGGACTCTCCTAGCTCCTTGTGCCTATAAAAACGTCCCCCATGCCATTTTCGTCCAAAAATCCCTAGCTCCAAGCCTCCTTCGCCGCGCAGGACATGTCCGTACGCCGCCGGACGTGTCCAACGACCTCCGCACCAATCCGCGGGCGCCACTGGCAGATCCGGCCGCCGGCCCGCGAGCCCGCCTCGGGCCCCCCCGGCCCGCGCACCTCCGCCCCTCCGCGCCTCCGCGCCCCTCATCGGCCCCGTCGGGCTCCGTCGCCCCGCCGCCGCCCGACGCCGGCCGCGTCCCCGCCGCCGGTCGCCTCGACCCTCGCCACCGCCGGGCCGCGCCCCATCGCCGGCGCCACCGCGGCATCCCGCCGCCCCGACCGCTCCCGCTGCTGCTCGGCCGCGCCGCAGTCGCCGGCCGGCGCCGCCGCGCCTCCCGCCGGCGAAGCCGCCGCGGATCGGCAGATCTCCAGCCGCCGCCCCGATCCAGACAAACCCTAGCGGGACCGCGGGTTCCGCACCCGCGACCCGCAACCCGCTTCGCCCGACCCGTTGCTCCGCCCGCAACCCGCGTTGACCCTCTGAGGTTGATTTTTCCCTAAGTCTTTTGTTGTTATTTTTGTTGTCTGATGGCTGTTTGTGATGGCGATAACTTTTTGTGTGTATGTCTGATTTGTGCATATGATATGTCAAAATGATCGTGGTGATGTGTACTACGTTTTGTTCCATTGTGTCATGCTTGTTTGAGTCCATCTAGATGTATTAATCATCATGACAAGAGTGCTACTTGATATAAACTGCTGATACTTGTTATTTTCATGCCATGTTTGAGATGTGATAACTTGTTGCATGTTTATCCAAATGAAGCAAATGATATGTCAAAATATTCATCATGAGATGCTCTACATGTTGGTTGCTATAGCATGCATGTTAGAGTTCATATTGCCATGTTTAACTCTGTTGCAAAAGTGCATGTGGCTGTTAGGGTTTGTAACTTGTTACGAGATGCCTAGTTGAGGAGCTCGTTGCTATTGTTGTGTTTGTCCCCATGTCGCATGCTCATATGTTTTAGATGCTCCATCATGTGATCTTTGCTGTGGTGAAAACCATTTGCCATGTTATGCCTTGAGATGACTTAAACATGCTAGCAAACATGCCATGCTAATGTTACTGTTTTAACCCTTAGTGAAATTTCACTAAGTCTGGAATCTGTAATATCCTGATGCTATGTTTGTTTGATGCTCTAGGCAAATCCAAGTTAGTTTTGGGGTGGCCTTTGATCATTCCTTGTTGTATATGTTGTTGTCTATCCATCCATGCCCTCACATGCTCATTTGGGTTGCTGTAGTATATTTAATTCTTTCTCCCAAGTTGCTATAAAATATTACTGTCAGGTTTTTATTGTCACGATCAAAATGTTGTAGCTTGTTGCTATTGATCCATGCCTCCTATGGAGTTGCTCCAATGGAGTTGTTTGCTGTAGGATATGTCTACTTCATGTCCATGCTTCTTGTCACCATGTTTGAGTGATGTAGAGTATATATTTCTTGCTCCAAAGTTGCTATGTGGCTGTTAATTTCAGCTTTGCATTGTTTCTTGTTTCGGGTGTATCTTTTAGTCCGTTGCTCCGTTTGGAGCGTGCCCTACATGAAACTTGTGTGATTTTGCATGTATATTCATAATATCATCTTGTTAACATGTTTCGAGTATGTTTGCTTGGTGTTTGGGTGCATCTTGCACCGTTGCCATGCTTAACTTGTTTTGCTCATATCTTCTAGACCGTAGCTCCGTTTTAAACAAACTTTATATGAAACTTGACTAGAATTTCGTGTAGATCGTCATGGTGCATGTTAACTTGCTGTTTATAAACTTTAACTTAAGGTTTGATCAGATCTGAGCTAATTTCAAACTACGCACATGAGGACTTACCGGATTTGTCTTAAGTAGTATCGGGCCTCATTTAAACTTGTTGTTCTTATGTTGTTTCTCTATGCTTCCTACCTTACCATGTTTTGCATCCTATATAGATCTGTCTTGCTTCCTACTTGCTTGAGCATATTGTCTTGTTCTTGTGTTGTTCTGGTGTGCTTCCTACGTTGACATGCTGTGCATCCTAAGTGCATCTGCAGTGCATCCTAAGTGCATCATACATGCATCCTGTAGTTTGTGCATTGCACCTTGTTTGATTTCGTGCCTCGTGTGTTCTTGTGTTGAGTAGAGCCGGAAGCCGAGACCGAATACGAGAACGAGGTTAATACCGAGGTTGAGAACGAGGAGCTGTCTTACGATCCCATCGACGACTCGACAAGCAAGATGACCTGACCCAGATATCATTACTATCTTTGCCTATTGCTAGAAGTCTCGCTCTTTAGCTTATTGCCTCGATGCCCATGTTTGTTTGTCAGCCTCCTATTGTAACCATGAAACTGTTTAACCACCGAACCTAGCAAAAACCTTTGTTTGGCTAAGTAAGCTTCGCTCAGCCCCTCTTATAACATTGCTAGTTGCAGGAGAAGATTTGAAGATTCTTGCTTCATGTTGAAGTTTGTTGGGATATCACACTATATATATATTAAATGAAATCATCTATATATTGGTAATGGGTGGAAGGCTAAGCCTCTTGCTTGGTGATTTGTTCCATTCATGCCGCCCTAGGAACCGTATAAACCAGTGTTATGTTCCTTGATTATGCGTTCCTCACACGGTTGGGGTTATGGGACCCCCTCGATAACCCGCTTAGCGCTAGACCTTTTCTAGCAAGGCCCAACATTGGTACTCCATTCGCCTAATAACTAAAACTTGCATAGGGACTAGCTATCCCCTTTTATTAATCAACCCCCGGGCCAGTGCTCCACATGAGTGTTGGTCCAACCGAGCAGACTGCAGGGCCGCCTTGGGGAAACCCGAGGTATTTGGTATTTTCCTGTAGGCTGTCTCATCCGGTCGTGGCCTGAGACTAGATACGCGCGGCTACTGTCAAGGTGTCGGCACGCCGGGAGGTCTTGCTGGATTAGTTTTACCTATGTCGTTATATCTTGAGCACGGGATTCCGAGAATACTCGGGCCTACCCACCTTGGAGTTGCGACTCCGCAGATCGTGAGCTTGTCATGGGCTAAGTTGGAACACCCCTGCAGGGTTTTAAACTTTCGAAAGCCGTACCCGCGGTTATGTGGCAGATGTGAATTTGTTAATATCTTGTTGTAGAAAACTTGACACCATGTTCAGAACACACTACCAGCGTGAGTAACTTTGACGGTCATTTTCCGAATGGGGTTCGGGAAGTGAACACGGTGGGGTTATGATTGACGTGCTTAGATAGGATCACTTCATGATCACATTGACGCTTGTGGCACTTCTCTTCTCGCTCTTTACACGTAAGCTAGTGCTAGTGCAGCTCCAACCTTTTATTCTTTCTTCAGCCTTGTTCCACACCCAAGGCTTAGATAGTTCTGCTACCCGGGAACGGGATTGCTGAGTCCTCCGTGGCTCACAGATTTCTACACCACACCAGATGCAGGTACCATGGTGAACTACTCAGGTGATGGCACAGAGCTATACTGGGAGTACGATGATGAACGTAGCCGATACTATGTGCACTATCCCGATGATCAGTAGTGGTTTCTACTAGGGGCGATTCGAACCTGTGGCTTTATGTATTTGGTATCTTTCTTTTGGATCTTCACCCGTAGTCGGGTTGTGATGTTATTTGGATGATGATTTGCTATGTAATGTATTGTGTGACGTGGCGAGTGTAAGCCAACTATCCTTTCGCAATTTCATACCTATTTTTACATGAGTCGTGCAAAGATACCGAACTTGAGATCATTCCAGAATGGGCTTATACCTATAAGTCGTTCCTCGACACGTAGGAGGTATAGTCCAATCCTGGGCATTACAAGTTGGTATTCAGAGCCTTCTCCAACCTAGAAGCCCCCACTGATTGATCGAGTCGTTGACGGTTGAGTCTAGGCACACACTTAAAATGTTTTGAGTCCTATATATATATCGGAGAGTAGGATTTCTTTTGCTCCTCATCTCTTTTCACTCTGGTGAAGACTCCTGACGATTACTCTTGTCTCTTCTACTCTCAAAAATTCACCAATTGTTTTATAGGAATCTCGCGAGTACTGTTTGGATTGTTTCGATGTCTTTGTGACGAGAACATTGTTCTCGATGCCTCCTGTCATTTAGGGGTTGTGGCAGTGTCCCGAGGAGTTGAGCTCCGAGGTGTTGTCGTCACAAATATATCGCATCAGTTCTGGAATACTTAAGATGGCCGACATCGAAAACTCTCCTATGCGGTTAGTGGCAAGATAATCCCGACATCACCCAGTACTGGGGAGGTAGTTCGGGAGTATTGCCATAGCTTGTATAGTAGATGCGTTTCGAAGGTCCGAGGTAGACGGTTTCTGGAAATAACTGGTTATGTGTTGAAGGATGGATACAGCTGGATGTAGGATTAGAGTTGAGTGCGCGATGCTTCCCCTGTATCCCCAACACCTGATTGCATAACTGGAAACTTTCGGAAATTAATAGGTGGGTTCATCTAGTAGCTCATAGGCATTCTTCCAACGAATGCATGATATGGAGTTCGGGGTTCTACATTGAGTGAAGTAGTTTTATGGCCGTTGTACCGATCGGGAGTTGCATCTTAAAGGGTCCTTGGCTATGCTGATCCGGGGATTGCAAAACCCTTTTGTAACACGTTCCATAAGCTTTCAGCACGAATATGTCGAACGAAGCTTCTATCTTGTATTTGTTCTATCTGCTCCTTGTTGTTTTATTTACCTTTTGTTCTCCCAAGTGGCTTCTCGTGAAGATTGTTGTTACTATTAAACTCTAGATTACATTCGTTCATCTTGCTCGAATGTTCTTGTGAAGACTATGTTGCAATTCTAGCCATTGATTCAGCTTATATGTTCTTTCAATCAATGGCTAATAGTTGTCATCTCATTCAGGATGGCTCCTAAAAGGGTTCCCAACGCTAACCCAGAGGGTGAAGAGGTTCCTGATCGTCCTCCTTCCCCTCCTCCTCCGTCTGAGGCCTGGAGAGCAATTATGCAAGCGACGAACCAGAACACCCAGATGCTGATGCAAATGATGCAGAACATTCAAGCAAATCAAGCAAATCAGGGTGCTCATGGGAACCAAGGCCAAGGCAATTTGTTCAACCAACCTCACTTTGCTACGCTCAACCAGTTCCTGGCAAGCCAACCAAAGGCATTTAGTTACTGTGTGGACCCTCTAGATGCTGAAGACTGGATAACAGATATCAAAAAGCATTTTGAGTGCAGTAACGTCCGGCCCGAGGACTATGTGAAGTTTGCAGCCTTCCAACTCAAGGACCAAGCCGCTGATTGGTGGCAGCAGTATAAAGATTCCAGAGAGGGTCGTGTAATCTCCTGGGATGACTTCTGCAAGGACTTTCGCTCTCGCCACATTCGAACAAGTGTCATCGAAGGTATGCGTGAGCAATTCCGCAACCTGAAGCAAGGCTCTATGACTGTCTACCAATATAATGTCAAGTTCCAGAACCTTGCCCGCTATGCCAAGCAAGACATCCCAGATGCCAAGAGCAAAATCTATCAGTTTCGCGGTGGTCTGAAGGATGAACTCCAACTAGCTCTCACCTTGTTCGAGCCTGATGAGTTTGATCAATTCTTTAACATGGCACTTAAGCAAGAGGCAGCCCAGCTAAAGATGGAAGCTTCCAAAAAGAGGATCAGAGACGCTGTTCACTCCTCCTCTTCTTCCCAAGTGGTCGCAAAGCAACAGAAGTTTTGGCTTCCACCTCCTCCAGTGATCCGAGCTCCCTACAACAACAACAAGAATTCTGGTGGCCGTGGTTTCTCCCACCCACCCAACCCAAGCAATCAGTCAAAGAATCTTTTTCAAGCTTAGAAGTCAAGTGCTCCTTATTACCGTCCTCTCTCAGAAGTGGTTTGCATCAAGTGTGGCAAGAAGGGTCACTATGCTAACAAGTGCACCAACCAGAGGCGCCTTCCGCCTCCTCCACCTGTCAGCACTGCTATTGTCAAGCACAATCCCAAGCATGCAAGAGTGAATTTGATGAATGCAGCTGAAGCAGAAAATTCTTCTGATGTGATAATTGGTAATCTTCCGGTTAACTCTATTCCTGCAAAGGTCTTGTTTGATTCTGTTGCATCACTTTCCTTCATGTCATGTCCATTTGCATCTAAGCATAACGTGGGCACAGTGGACTTGCCAAAGAAGTTATCAATTATTTCTCCGGGCAAGCATTTGACTTCCACCTCAAAGGCTCCGGATGTATCTATTCGTATGGGTGATTACCGCTTTCTGGCTTCTCCGGTTATTCTCGGCAACTCCGACATTGATCTTATTCTTGGGATGGATTGGCTTTCTCAGCATGATGCTCACATTGATTGTGCAAATAAGGAAGTCAAGATTACTCATTCCAACGAAGACGTGATTATCTTTGCCTCTCGAGATAACACAATCAGGCTATTCTCTCTCAATGACAATGGCGAGATTAATGCCATCTCTCAAATTCCGGTGGTCAATGAATATGAAGATGTTTTCCCTGAAGAGCTTCCAGGCATGCCTCCGCATCGTCAAGTTGAATTCGTCATTGAACTCGAGCCTGGTACTAAGCCAGCATGCCGGCGTCCGTACAAGCTCTCCCCTGAAGAGTTGAAGGAGTTGAAGAAACAGCTCGATGAGCAAGAGCGTTTGGGTCTCATCAGTCCTAGCACTTCTCCTTGGGGCTGTGGTGTCTTATTTGTCAAGAAGAAGGATGGCACGGAGCGCCTTTGCGTTGATTACCGGCCATTGAACAAGAAGACAATAAAGAACAAGTATCCGCTCCCCAACATCGATGAATTGTTGGAGCAGCTCAAAGGAGCAAAAGTGTTCTCAAAGCTCGATATCCAGATGGGTTATCACCAGATCCGCATCCGTGAAGAAGATATTCACAAGACTGCATTCAGAACAAGCTATGGCTCATATGAATATACAGTCATGTCATTTGGCCTCGCAAATGCTCCACCCACCTTCTCGAGAATGATGCACTACATTTTCAACCCCTACACCAATGAATTTGTGCTTGTGTACCTAGATGACATCTTGGTATTCTCCAAGAATGAAGAGGATCATGAAAAGCACCTCCGTCTGGTTCTCGACAGACTCCGTGAACATAAGTTCTATGCCAAGTTCTCCAAGTGCGAATTCTGGCTCGATAAGGTCTTGTATCTGGGCCATATCATCTCTGCTGATGGTATTGCGGTCAACCCCGAGAAAGTTGAAGCGATTGTCAACTGGGAACCTCCTCAAAACATCAAGCAACTCCGAAGCTTCCTTGGTCTTGCTAGCTATTGCAGAAGGTTCGTTGAGAACTTCTCCAACATTGCAAAGCCTCTCTCCAACTTGTTGCAGAAGAATGTCAAGTACAACTGGTCTCCGGATTGTGATGTGGCATTCAAAACTCTCAAAGAAAAGCTCATCTCTGCTCCAGTTCTTACTCCTCCAGATGAGTCCAAGCCCTACCAAGTATTCTGTGATGCTTCTCTTCAAGGACTTGGTGGTGTGCTAATGCAGGACAAGAAAATTGTGGCTTACACTTCTCGTCAATTGAAGCCAAGTGAGAAGAACTACCCCACATATGATCTCGAGCTAGCAGCTGTGGTACATGCCTTGATCACGTGGAGACACCTTCTGTTGGGCAGAAAAGTCGACATCTTCACCGATCACAAGAGCTTGAAGTAATCTTCACACAGCCGAACCCGAACCTTCGCCAGACTCGTTGGGTTGAGAAGATCCAAGAGTATGGTCCAAGCATCGAATACACACCTGGCAAGGCAAATGTCATTGCAGATGCCTTGAGCAGAAAGGCATATTGCAACAGTCGCCTTATCAAGCCGTTCCAGCCTGAGCTTTGTGAAGCATTCAGGAAGCTCAACCTCCAAGTTGTTCCGCAAGGCTTTCTTACAAATCTTCAAGTTGCTCCTACCTTGGAAGATCAGATCCGTGAGGCCCAACTCAGTGATGCTATGGTGCAGAAAGTGAAACATGGTATTGCAAAGGGTACTCCCAAATACAAGTGCTATCGCATTGATGAGAGAGATACCTTGTTCTTTGAGGACAGACTTGTGGTTCCCAAGGGTGATCTCAGGAAGCTCATAATGAACGAAGCACATGACTCACTCCTCTCGATTCATCCTGGAAGTTCTAAGATGTACCAAGACCTCAAGAAATCTTACTGGTGGACACGCATGAAAAGGGAGATTGCCCAATTCGTGAATGAATGTGATGTCTGCAGAAGAGTGAAGGCAGAGCATCAACGTCCAGCCGGTCTCCTCCAACCTCTTCCGATTCCCGAGTGGAAATTTGACCACATTGAAATGGATTTCTTCACTGGGTTTCCCAAGTCCAAGAAGGGGAATGATTCTATTTTTGTGGTGATTGACAAGCTTACCAAAGTAGCTCACTTCCTTCCAGTCAAAGAATCCATCAATGCAGCTCAACTGGTAGAGTTGTACACTTCCAGAATTGTGTCCTTACATGGCATTCCTCAAGTTATCTCCTCAGACCGTGGAAGTTTGTTCACATCCAAGTTCTAGGACTCCTTCCAGTCTGCCATGGGCACTAAGATCCATTTCAGCACTGCGTTTCACCCTCAGACTAGTGGTCAAGTCGAGAGAGTGAACCAGATTCTAGAAGACATGCTCAGAGCTTGTGTCATCTCTTTTGGCATGAAGTGGGAAGATTGTCTCCCGTTTACCGAGTTCTCTTACAACAACAGTTTCCAAGCAAGTGCCGACAAAGCTCCGTTTGAAATCCTCTATGGCAGAAAGTGTCGTACTCCTCTCAACTGGTCCGAGACTGGTGAACGTCAACTTCTTGGCAATGACTTGATCTCAGAAGCCGAAGAAATGTGCAAAGTCATACCTGAGAATCTCAAGGCCGCTCAGTCGCGTCAGAAGAGCTACTATGACGGCAAGCATCGTGATTTGGCCTTCAACATTGGGGATCATGTCTATCTCCGTGTTTCTCCTATGAAAGGCACCCAAAGATTCGGTATCAAAGGCAAGCTTGCTCCTAGATACGTGGGCCCTTTCAAGATCCTTGGCAAAAGAGGCGATCTAGCCTATCAACTTGAGCTCCCTTCAAACTTTGCAAATGTTCATGATGTGTTTCACGTGTCTCAACTCCGCAAGTGCTTCAAGACGCCTGAACGCACCATTCCGTTCGAGGAGATTGATCTTCAACAAGACTTGTCTTACCGAGAGCACCCCGTTGCTATTCTTGAAGAAACCGAGCGCAAGACCCGCAACAAGTCAATCAAGTTCTTCAAAGTTAAGTGGTCACACCATACCGACCGAGAAGCTACGTGGGAACGAGAAGATCACCTTCGTTCCGAGTACCTTTCCTTAATCTAGTCCTAGATCTCGGGACGAAATCTTTTCGTAGTAGAGGAGAGTTTGTAATGCCCCGGATGTAACACTTCATCATTTCCTTCCGGGTTCTTCTTTCATTTCGGGTTTCTCCGTTTTGTCATGTGCATGTGTGCATTTCATCCATGTCATGTTGTCATGTGCATTGCATTGCATTTGTGTTGTCACTTGCATCCGGTCCCACTCGCCTCTTCCCGTTGTCCGTTTCGAGTTCCAACGCTCTCACACGTGCCCGTGGCATCCCTGAGTCCTTCTTTCGTGTGTGGCCGTGTACCATTTCCGGAATGACGTGAGACTTGTCGTGCGATGTTGTTTTGGTACGTGTAGGCCGCCTGTCAAGTTTCGTCGCGTTTGGAGTTTCTTTGGTACTCCAACGGTTAACCTAGTGGGCTAAAAGAACCTCTTCTTTGAGGCCCAAGACCCCCTCCACAACAGCCCACCAACCCAGCACAACCCTTCCCATCATCTCGGTCGTCGAATTGTGATCACGTGGCCGAAAACCGCTCCCCATTTGGACTCTCCTAGCTCCTTGTGCCTATAAAAACGCCCCCATGCCATTTCGCCCAAAAAACCCTAGCTACACGCCTCCTTCGCAAAGCCGGACACGTCCGTACGCCGCCGGACGTGTCCAGCGACCTCCGATCCAATCCGCGGGCGCCATGTGGCAGATCCGGCCGCCGGCCCGCGAGCCCGCCTCGGGCTCCCCGGCCCGCGCACCTCCGCCCCTCCGCGCCTCCGCACCCCCGTATCGGCCCCGTCGGGCTCCACCGCCCCGCCGCCCGGCGCCGGCTGCGCCGCCGCCCGACGCCGGCCTCGTCCCCGCCGCCGGTCGCCTCGACCCTCGCCGCCGCCGGGCCGCCGGGCCGCGCCCCATCGCCGCCGCCACCGCGGCATCCCGCCGCCCAAGCCGCTCCCGCTGCTGCCCGGCCGCGCCGCAGTCGCCGGCCGGCGCCGCCGCGCCTCCCGTCGGCGAAGCTGCCGTGGATCGGCAGATCTCCAGCCACCGCCCCGATCCAGATGAACCCTAGTGGGCCCGCCGGTTCCGCGCCCGCGACCCGCAATCCGCTTCGCCCGACCCGTTGCTCCGCCCGCAACCCGCGTTGACCGCCTGAGGTTGATTTTTCCCTAAGTCTTTTGTTGTTATTTTTGTTGTCTGATGGCGATAACTTTTTGTCTGTATGTCCAATTTGTGCATATGATATGTCAAAATGATCGTGGTGATGTGTACTATGTTTTGTTCCATTGTGTCATGATTGTTTGAGTCCATCTAGATGTCTTAATCATCATGACAAGAGTGCTACTTGATATAAACTACGACTACTTGTTATTTTCATGCCATGTTTGAGATGTGATAACTTGTTGCATGTTTATCCAAATGAAGCAAATGATATGTCAAAATGTTCATCATGAGATGCTCTACATGTTGGTTGCTATAGCATGCATGTTAGAGTTCATATTGCCATGTTTAACTCTTTTGCAAAAGTGCATGTGGCTGTTAGGGTTTGTAACTTGTTACGTGATGCCTAGTTGAGGAGCTCGTTGCTATTGTTGTGTTTGTCCCCATGTCGCCTGCTCATATGTTTTAGATTCTCCATCATGTGTTCTTTGCTGTGGTGCAAACCATTTGCCATGTTATGCCTTGAGATGACTTAAACATGCTCACAAACATGCCATGCTAATGTTACTGTTTTAACACTTAGTGAAATTTCACTAAGTCTGGAATCTGTAATATCCTGATGCTATGTTTGTTTGATGCTCTAGGCAAATCCATGTTAGTTTTGGGGTGGCGTTTTATCATTCCTTGTTGTATATGTTGTTGTCTATCCATCCATGCACTCACATGCTCATTTGGGTTGCTGTAGCATATTTAGTTCTTGCTCCCAATTTGCTATAAAATATTACTGTCAAGTTTTTATTGTCATGATCAAAATGTTGTAGCTTGTTGCTATTGATCCATGCCTCCTATGGAGTTGCTCCAATGGAGTTGTTTGCTGTAGGATATGTCTACTTCATGTCCATGCTTCTTGTCACCATGTTTGAGTGCTGTAGAGTATATATTTCTTGCTCCAAAGTTGCTATGTGGCTGTTAATTTCAGCTTTGCATTGTTTCTTGTTTCGGGTATATCCTTTGGTCCGTTGCTCCGTTTGGATAGTGCCCTACATGAAACTTGTGTGATTTTGCATGTAGATTCATAATATCATCTTGTTAACATGTTTGGAGTATGTTTGCTTGGTGTTTGGGTGCATCTTGCACCGTTGCCATGCTTAACTTGTTTTGCTCATATCTTCTAGACCGTAGCTGCGTTTTAAACAAACTTTATATGAAACTTGACTAGAATTTCGTGTAGATCATCATGGTGCATGTTAACTTGCTGTCTATCAACATTAAATTAAGGTTTGATCAGATCTGAGCTAATTTCAAACTATGCACATGAGGACTTACCAGATTTGTCTTAAGTAGTTTCCGGCCTCATTTAAACTTGTTGTTCTTACGTTGTTTCTCTATGCTTCCTACCTTGCCATGTTTTGCATCCTATATAGATCTGTCTTGCTTCCTACTTGCTTGAGCATATTGTCTTGTTCTTGTGTTGTTCTGGTGTGCTTCCTACGTGGACATGCGGTGCAACCTAAGTGCGTCTGCAGTGCATCCTAAGTGCATCATACATGCATCCTGTAGTTTGCGCATTGCACCTTGTTTGATTTCGTGCCTCTTGTGTTCTTCTGTTGAGTAGAGCCGGAAGCCAAGACCGAGTACGAGAACGAGGTTACTACCGAGGTTGAGAACGAGGAGTCGTCTTACGATCCCATCAACGACTCGACAGGCAAGATGACCTGACCCAGATATCATTACTATCTTTGCCTATTGCTAGAAGTCTCGCTCTTTAGCTTATTGCCTCGATGCCCATGTTTGTTTGTCAGCCTCCTATTATAACCATGAAACTGTTTAACCACCCAACCTAGCAAAAACCTTTGTTTGGCTAAGTAAGCTTCGCTCAACCCCTCTTATAGCATTGCTAGTTGCAGGAGAAGATTTGAAGATTCTTGCTTTATGTTGAAGTTTGTTGGGATATCACACTATATATCTATTAAATGAAATCATCTATATATTGGTAATGGGTGGAAGGCTAAGCCTCTTGCTTGGTGATTTTTTCCACTCATGCCGCCCTAGGAACCGTATAAACCGGTGTTATGTTCCTTGATTATGTGTTCCTCACACGGTTGGGGTTATGGGACCCCCTCGATAACCCGCTTAGCGCTAAATCTTTTCCTGCAAGGCCCAACATTGGTACTCCATTCGCCTAATAACTAAAACTTGCATAGGGACTAGCTATCCCCTTTTATTAATCAACCCCCGTGCCAGTGCTCCACATGAGTGTTGGTCCAACCGAGCAGACTGCAGGGCCGCCTTGGGGAAACCCGAGGTATTTGGTATTTTCCTGTAGGCTGTCTCATCCGGTCGTGGCCTGAGACTAGATACGCGCGGCTACTGTCAGGGTGTCGGCACGCCGGGAGGTCTTGCTGGATTAGTTTTACCTATGTCAGTATATCTTGAGCACGGGATTCCGAGAATACTCGGGCCTTCCCACCTTGGAGTTGCGACTCCGTAGATCGTGAGCTTGTCATGGGCTAAGTTGGAACACCCCTGCAGGGTTTTGAACTTTCGAAAGCCATGCCCGCGGTTATGTGGCAGATGGGATTTTGTTAATATCCGGTTGTAGAAAACTTGACACCATGTTCAGAACACACTACCAGCGTGAGTAACCGTGACGGTCATTTTCCGAAAGGGGTTCGAGAAGTGAACACGGTGGGGTTATGATTGACGTGCTTAGATAGGATCACTTCGTGATCACTTTGACGCTCGTGGCACTTCTCTTCTCGCTCTTAACACGTAAGCTAGTGCTAGTGCAGCTGCAACCGTTTATTCTTTCTTCAGCCTTGTTCCACACCCAAGGCTTAGATAGTTCTGCTACCCGGGAACGTGATTGCTGAGTCCTCCGTGGCTCACAGATTTCTACACCACACCAGATGCAGGTACCATGGTGAACTACTCAGGTGACGGCACAGAGCTGTACTGGGAGTACGATGAAGAATGTAGCCGATACTATGTGCACTATCCCGATGATCAGTAGTGGTTTCTACTAGGGGCGATTCGAACCTGTGGCTTTATGTATTTGGTATCTTTCTTTTGGATCTTCACCAGTAGTCGGGTTGTGACGTTATTTGGATGATGATTTGCTATGTAATGTATTGTGTGACATGGCGAGTGTAAGCCAACTATCCTTTTGCAATTTCATCCCTATTTTTACATGAGTCGTGCAAATATACAGAACTTGAGATCATTCCAGAATGGGCTTATACCTTTAAGTCGTGGCTCGACACGTAGGAGGTATAGTCCCATCCTGGGCATTACAGTGGTTGTGGAAGACGCGTCAACAATTCATTAAGCTTGTTATCCAGCTTTGTTTTGAACAACTTCTCGATGCCATCTATCTTCTCCATGGCCTCTTCAAATCCTTTTGGCACATCTCCCACTTGGGCACTCATTATTTGCTGAAAATTATCATGCAAATCCTTATTCGTCATGTTCTCCCAGTCAGTCTCATCGGCTTGTGATCCTGGCATGGTTAGCAGCAATAGAAACACACAAGAATATGATCCTAAGACTACTAGAAAGTGGTGGTGATCGACAACCATTGTAGTCAAAACTCTCAAAGCTTGGACAAAGCGATTGCCTGGTGGTGTCAAACGCATGACGTAGATGTATGTGGAGTTGGGAAGACTTATGATATGGAAGCAAAAAATGTCAGCAATAATCAATTCGGAGATGCAAAGGTGAATAAACACTCAACGATGGTACTGTGCTAGTCCTAGGCTAGACCGTACTAGAGATTCGAGCCTAGAACACGAACAAAATCACGGCGCTGCACGTAAACAAGGAAGGAGAACACTCTGAATATTTTTTCCTTTTTTCCACTTTTTTTTGCACCTTTCTCCTCTTTTTTTGCTCCGCAACAATTTTTTCCCAAAAAAGTCTACAAATAGTCTAAAAACTACCTAGCCAAAATTTACCAGACTTAGTATTTTTTGAAACTGGAACTATTTTTGTTCTGCGAGTATCACGGATGTTGGCAAATCCGGCTTGGTCACGACTCGTAGTATGGCGTGATCGAAAACAAAGGAACAAATACTGGACTCGGACTGGTGGCAAAGATGAATTTGGTGGAACCCGGACTGGTGGCTAATATGTATGTGGTGGAACTCGGACTGATGGCGGATGTATGTTGGAGGTGGAATCAGATTGGTGTGATGGCGGCAGATATGTGGCGGCATATATGGACTCGGATTGGCAGCGGATATTTGGTGATGGTATATGGCTGCGACGATGAAGATGATGTGGTGGCGACGTGAAAACTTGTGACCAGAACTTGAAACTCTAAGTTAAGTAGATGCTAAGACCCAACAACTCGACACGACGATGCAACTGCAAATTCAACAAAGAAAAACACTAAAAAATATGCAAAGGCTCAGAGTGGTTCAGATATGATGAACTAACCCTATTTTTTTTGGCTTTTTCGTGGAATGTAGGTAAGAAGAATAGACTCGATCTAAACTATGAAAAACTATAAAATCTCACCGAGCAACCTGGAAATCTGATACCACTTGATAGAGGCAAAGCTGTCCCGTCTTTCGATGAGATGGTGATTATCGTTTTCGGATGAGTAGACTTTGATGATCCGACTACGAATATGCGAAGACGTCGCGCCTTATCAATCGTTAAGCCAACTCCGAGAGGTTATTGACCACACCCAAGCACGATCAACCTGACCACGAGGGTCTATTTCCTGCAAGCAAAAGAAGAACAAGCAAGAAACTGGATATTAAGAATATAAGAGGAAAGCTTTATTGAACAAGGTGGGGTTTTGTGACGTCTTTGTCTGGTCGTTGAACAGAAACGAAGTACGTGAAGTTGTAGCTATGGCGAACTTTAATCCAAACAAAACCCAATGTGTAAACGATGCCCTAATGAATGTATATATGGAGGAGTAGGGGGGGATTTCGTGACCCCTTGGAGGAGGGGTCCGTAACCTACCCAAACACTGTTTCCTGACACATACAAACTCTAGAAAAAACATATACTAAAGTATTCAACATCACATGGGCCTGGCCCAAAAATAAGGTGGCGCAGCACCTATATTAAGCTCTGGAATTTTTTTATGAAAGGGCATCTTGAATACTTCGTCCATTCCTTGTACGTCATCATGGTGGCTCGAAAGTGCTAAAATCTCCACCAAAAACTCCGTTCTTGTTCCCCTTGCGCTTGCCCTCATCTCCATGCTCCAATGTTCATCCTTCTTGTCCATGCTTGGCCCTTCATTTGTAAGCAAGAAAAATGTATCCAATTTGGGCAGCATCATATTCTCATGAACATTAGAATCATTACCAAGAAATGAAAGTACCTGGTAATTTAATTCACGTGCGCGAGCTCTAGTAATCGGTCCAGTATATGTATCAGTAGGGGTTGTGGGTGTAACTTTGTTAGTGATGTCCTCATCATTTTTGGAGCGCAACTTAACTACCCCATCTATGACAAAGAGCTATACGCTTTAGTGAGAGTATTGCATGTTTGGGAGCATTATCTACGCCCTCATGAGTTGATTCGTCACACGGATCATGAAACACTTAAGAACCTCAAGGGTCAAACTAAGTTGAACAAGCGTCATGCTAAGTGGATTGAATTCATTGAGTCATTTCCTTATGTCATCAAATATATCAAGGGCAAGGAGAATGTACTGGCTGCTACATCTTGAGCTTGCGTTGGTTTTTCCCTTGAAGAGGAAAGGGTGAAGCAACAAAGTAGAGTAAGTATTTACCTCAGTTTGAGAACCAAGGTATCAACCCAGTAGGACACAATGCACAAATCGCCAAATACCTACACAAACAATCAAACAATTTGCACCCAACGCAATAAAGGGGTTGTCAATCCCTTCACGGTTATTTGCAAAAGTGAGATCTGATAGAGATGGATAAAATGTAAAGTAAATATTTTTGGTTCATAGATTGGAAAGTAAATATTGCAAAATAGTAGATCGGAAACTAGTATTGTAGATTGGAAACTTATAAGATGGAAAATAGACCCGAGGACCATAGGTTTCACTAGAGGCTTCTCTCATGATAGAAAATATTACGGTGGGTAAACAAATTACTGCCAAGCAATTTATAGAAAAGCGCAAAGTTATGACGATATCTAAGGCAATGATCATGAATATAGGCATCAAGCCCGTGTCATGTAGACAGACTCATGCCTGCATCTACTACTATTACTCCACACATCGACCGAAATGATTCTGCATCTAGAGTATTAGGTTTATAAAGAACATAGTAACGCATTAAGTAAGATGACATGATGTAGAGGAATTAACTCAGGCAATATGATGAAAACCCCATATTGTTATCCTCGATGGCAACAATAAAATGGGTGTCATGTCCCTTTCTGTCACTGGGATTGAGCACCGCAAGATTTAACCCAAAGCAAAGCACTTCTCCCATTGCAAGAAAAACCAATCTAGTTGGCCAGACCAAATCGATAGTTCAAAGAGAATTACTAAGATATCAAATCATGCATGTAAGAATTCAGAGAAGACTCAAATAATATTCATAGATAATATGATCATAAATCCACAATCCATCGGATCTTGGCAAACACACCGCAAAAGAAGATTACATCAGATAGATCTCCAAGAACATCGAGGAGAACATGGTATTGAGCACCAAAGAGATAGAAGAAGCCATGTAGCTACTAGCTATGGACCCGTAGTTCTGTGGTAAACTACTCACACTTCATCAGAAGGGCAATGGTGTTGATGTAGATGCCCTCTGTGGTCGAATCCCCCTCCGGCAGAGTACCAGAAAAGGCCTCCAGATGGGATCTTGTGGATACAGAAAGTTACGGCGGTAGAAAAGTGGTTTCGATGCCCCCTCTAGGGTTGTTGGAATGTATGTGAATATATAGGCAGAATAAATAGGTTCGTGGAGCAGCAGAGGCCCCACATGGGTGGGTGGCGTGCCCTACCCCCCAGGGCGTGCTCTCCGTCCTTGTGGCTGTCACGCAGCTCCCCTGATGTGCACTCCAAGTCCTCCAGATGTCTTTTGGTCCAAGAAAAATCCTCGTAAGGTTTCCTTCTGTTTGGACTCCGTTTGATATTCCTTATCTACGAAACTCAAAAATAAGGAAAAACTGAAAACTGACACTGGGCTCTAGGTTAATAGGCTAGTCCCAAAAATAACAAAAAATAGCATATTAATGCATATAAAACATCCAAAACTGATAATATAATAGCATGCAACAATAAAAAATTATAGATACGTTGGATACGTATCAAGCATCCCCAAGCTTAATTCCTACTCGTCCTCGAGTAGGTCAATGATAAAAACTGAATTTTTGATGTGGAATGCTACCCAACATATTTATCAATGTAATTATTCTTTATTGTGGCATCAATTTTCAGATCCGTAAGACTCAAAACAAAAGTTCAACAATATCAAAAAAATAAAACTTCAAGCATACTAAAAGTAATCTATAAAGTTTCAAAAAATAACATGGCCAAAGAAAGTTACCCCTATAAAATGATATAGTCTTTTATGCTCCCTCTTCTTAACACAAAGTATAAATCATGCCCATCCCGGTGTCAATCCAGTAATTGTTTTGATACTTTGACATTCTTAAACCTTTTCAACTCTTCACGCAATACATGAGCGTGAGCAATGGATATAACACTATGGGTGGAATAGAAGGTGGTGATAGACAAAAGGAGGGAGAAAGTCTCACATCAACCATGCAAATCAATGGACTATGGAGATGTCCATTAATCGATATCAATGTGAGTGAGTAGGGATTGCCATGTAATAGATGCACTAGAGCTATAAGTGTATGAAAGCTCAAAAAAACTAGTGGGTGTGCATCAACTTGCTTGCTCATGAAGACCTAAGGCATTTGAGGAAGCCCATCGTTGGAATATACAAGCCAAGTTCTATAACGAAAAACTGCCACTAGTATATGAAAGTGACAAAATAAGAGACTCACTATGATGAAGAACATGGTGCTACTTTGAAGCACAAGTGTGGAAAAGATAGTAACATTGTCCTTCTCTCTTTTTCTCTCATTTTTTTGGAGACTCTTTTGGCCTTTTTTTTATAACCTCACATGGGACAATTCTATAATAATGATAATCATCACATTTTTATTTACTTACAACTCGATACTAGAACAAAGTATGACTCTACATGAATGCCTCAGGCGGTGTACCGAGATGTGCAATGATCAAGAGTGACATGTATAAAAATATGAACGATGGCTTTGCCACAAATACTATCTCAACTACATGATCATGCAAAGCAATATGGCAATGATGGTATGCGTCATAATAAACGGAACGATGGAGTTACATGGCATTATATATCGGAATGGCTATGGAAATGCCATAATAGGTAGGTATGGTGGCGGTTTTGAGGATATTACCATGCTGTCTAGAGACTCTCAAAATAATATAATTGAAGCATGAGAGTTCATCAATTTCTTTAAAATAAAACCATCGCCGTGCTCTAAAAAGATATAAGTGAAGCACTAGAGCAACTGACAAACTACTCCAAACACATATAAGTGAAGATCAATGAGTAGTAAAACAATTATGTAGCCATGTGAGGACTCTCTCTCTCTCATTAAAATAAAATTTAGATCTTAATATTCTATTCAAATAGTGAGAAAAATAAAATAAAATGACATTGCAAGGATATCACATATCATGTGAAGAAGCAAAAACATACACTAAACCGATACTAACCGATAGTTGTTGATGAGGAAAGGTGGGATGCCTACTTGGGCATCCCCAAGCTTAGATGCTTGAGACTTCTTGAAATATTATCTTGGGATGCCTTGTCCATCCCCAAGCTTTAGCTCTTGTGTCTCCTTACTTCTTCTTATGTCACCGTTTCCCTAAATCTCAAGAACTTCATCCACATAAAACTCAACAAGAACTCATGAGATAAGTTAGTATAAATCAACTCAAAACCTTATCATTCCGTACTGTAGAAAATCACTAAAATTATAATTTAACATTGCATAATAAAGGCCTTTGCATATTTAATACTCCTATCTTCAAATAGAATAATTAAACATGCCAACATATGCAAACAATGCAAACATAACATCAATCTATCTAAACAAGAAAGTTTATAAAGAGTGGAATTGTTATTATACTTACCTAGCTCTAAAAATTCTGAAAATTTACCACATTACAGAGAACTTATTCATTCTAACTTTGTAAAAATTTCAAAAATTTATCACGTTCTGACTACCCACAAGAATTCAGACAATGATAGAAAACTTTCTGTTTCAAACAACAACATAAAGACTCGCAAGATAAACATGGTAAAGGCTATACTTGTCTTTTTTATTGAAATAAAATATACTAAAACTTATTCTAAATAACAGCAAGAAAATCTAAACAAAATAAAATGACGCTCCAAGCAAAACACATATCATGTGGTTAATAAAATTACAGCCTCATGTAAATTTACCGATAGACGAAGATGAAAGGTGGGATGCCTTCCGGGGCATCCCCAAGCTTAGGCATTTAGTTGTCCTTGAATTTTAACTTGGGGTGCCTTGGGAATCCCCAATCTTAGGCTCTTGCCACTCCTTATTCCATAGTCCATCAAATCGTTACCCAAAACTTGAAATTTCACAACACAAAACTAAACAGAAATCTTGTGAGCTCCGTTAGTAAAACAAAGAAAATAACCACTCAAGGTATTGATGTGATCTCATTATTATTTTATATTGGTGTACTATCTACTATATTCCAGGTTTTCCATGGTTTATACCCCCCAATACTAGCCATAGATTCATCAAAATATGAAAACAACACATAGAAAACAGAATGTGTCAAAAACGGAATAGTCTATAGCAATATGAAAACTTCACATACTATGTAACTCTAAAAATTCTGAAAAATTAGTATGACGTAGGTAATCTGTATATAAATTTTGTGTAAAATTTTAGAAGGTTATTATGTTCCAGCGATTTATTGAATTTTCTGCACTAGGTGCAAAAGTTTCTGTTTTTTTAGCAAAATCAAATCAACGATCACCGTAAGCCTTCCCAAAGGTCTTACTTGGCTCAAACACTAATTAAAACACCAAAACATAATTATTATAGAAGTAATATAATGTGTGAAATTTGAAAAAAAGAACCAAAAAGCAAAAAGCAAAAATAAAATGGGTTGCCTCCCAACAAGCGCTATTGTTTAATGCCCTTAGCTAGGCATAAACCGCGAATAGATCTAGGTATTGTCATCTTTGGTACTGCTCAACTTAGTGGGATTACCTTCAATTTCGAGAGGTTCTTTACGCTTCCCACTTTTTTCTTAGAGAGAAGAGATTTTCAAATCCAAAGCGTTTAGTCGCTTATTACAAATAGTAATTAACACATTCATTCAATGAAGGGTTCCACTAATATTTTTGAAAGGTTCATTGGATTTGTGTAAATCAATTAAATTTTTCTGCACTTTACTCAAAATTTCCAAAATTGTCATCCCCTCGAGAGCATAATTAGGTTCTTTTTGAGAAGGTGCCCTCATTATTCCCTCTATTGTACCATAATCGGGGTTGGTATCAATCTCAATAAAATTTCCTTTAGCGACAAAATTCAGAATTTTCCTATGGGGCATATTTAAACCAATATAAAAGTTGCAAAAAAGAATCCTCATATCCCCTTTTATAGTGCTGGTGCGAAAAGACTCTATTATTCTGTACCAAGCATCTTTCAAATTTTCTCCTTGTTTCTGTTTGAAGTGAAGAACTTCAAAGTCTGAAGATGAAGGATGAGGAGCAGTGCTACCCATGAAAACGAGGTAAGCGATCTAACAAACGAGCACTCGAAAAGCAAGCGAACAAGACGAACGGAGAGAGGGCGAAGAAAAGGTAATTTTTTTTAAAATCATTTTAGAAGTGGGGGATAGGAAAATGAGAGGCGAATGGCAAATAATGTAAGTGCGGGAGATGATATTTTTATGAAGGGTACTTGGTATGTCTTGACTTGGCGTACATCTCCCCAACAACGGCGCCATAAATTCTTCCTGGTACCTCTTGAACTTGTGTTGGTTTTTCCCTTGAAGAGGAAAAGGTGATGCAACAAAGTAGAGTAAGTATTTCTCTCAGTTTGAGAACCAATGTATCAGTCCAGTAGGAGACAACGCGCAAATCGCCAAATACCTGCACAAACAATCAAACAACTTGCACCCAACGCAATAAAGGGTTGTCAATCCCTTCATGGTTATTTGCAAAAGTGAGATCTGATAGAGATGGATAAACTGCAAAGTAAATATTTTTGGTATTTTTGGTTTATAGATTGGAAAGTAAAAGATTGCAAAATAGTAGATCGGAAACTAGTATTGTAGATTGGAAACTTATAAGATGGAAAATAGACCCCGGGGCCATAGGTTTCACTAGAGGCTTCTCTCAAGATAGCAAATATTACGGTGGGTAAACAAAATACTGCCAAGCAATTTATAGAAAAGCGCAAAGTTATGACGATATGTAAGGCGATGATTATGATATAGGCATCACGTCTGTGTCAAGTAGACCGACTCCTGCCTGCATCTACTAATATTAGTCCACACATCGACCGAAATGATTTTGCATCTAGAGTATTAAGTTCATAAAGAACAGAGTAACACATTAAGTAATATGACATGTTGTAGCGGAATTAACTCAAGGAATATGATGAAAACCCCATCTTGTCATCCTCGATGTTAACAATACAATGCGTAGCATGTCCCTTTCTGTCATTGGGATTGAGCAGCGCAAGATTGAACCCAAAGCAAATCACTTCTCCCATTGCAAGAAAAACCAATCTAGTTGGCCAAACCAAACCGATAGTTCGAAGAGAATTACTAAGATATCAAATCATGCATATCAGAATTCAGAGAAGACTCAAATAATATTCATAGATAATCTGATCATAAATCCACAATTCATCAGATCTTGGCAAACACACCGCAAAAGCAGGTTACATTAGATAGATCTCCAAGAACATCAAGGAGAACATGGTATTGATCATCAAAGAGAGAGAAGAAGCCATCTAGCTACTAGCTATGGACCCGTAGGTCTGTGGTAAACTACTCACACTTAATCGGAAGGGCAATCGTGTTAATGTATATGCCCTCCATGGTCGAATCCCCCTCCAGCAGAGTACCGGAAAAGGCCTCCAGATGGGATCTCATGGATACATAAAGTTACAACGATGGAAAAGTGGTTTCAATGCCCTCTCTAGGGTTTCTAGAATGTATGTGAATATTTAGGCGGTGTCGGTGATCCAGCAGGGGGCCCACAAGGGTGGGGGGCGCCCTACCCCCCCAGGGCGCGCCCTCTGTCGTTGTGGCCGCCTTGCAGCTCCCCTGACGTGTACTCCAAGTACTCTGGATGTCTTCTTGTCCAAGAAAAATGCTCGTAAAGTTTTGTTCAGTTTGAACTTCGTTTGATATTCCTTTTGTGCGAAACCTAATAACAAGGAAAAAACAGAAACTAGCACTGTGCTCTAGGTTAATAGGTGAGTCCCAAAAAATAATATAAAATAGCATATTAATGCATATTAAACATCCAAAACAGATAATATAATAGCATGGAATAATAAAAAAATATAGATACATTGGAGACGTATCAGTGGCCACCACTTTATCCCGCAAATGCATGCTTGTTACAAAACTTGAATTGAATGTGATTGGCTTTGAGCACATCAAATACTTGTATGCGCATGATGCTTACTTTGCAATTCCTAATACTAAATGTTTGACGCATACATCTTGGGAAATACATTACCTCAAGGATGATTATCTTATGAGATATAACACACTTTGCATTCCCGAGTCTTCTCTTCGTTTGTTACTTTTGCAAGAAGCTCATGGAGGAGGACTTATGGGACACTTTGGACGCGACAAGACATTTGCTACGCTCTCCAAGAACTACTATTGGCCCATGATATTCCATGACGTCTCACGCTTCACCAATCGATGCTCGACATGTCGCAAAGCTTACTCTAAAGCTCAATCTCATGGACTATATATGCCTCTTTTTATTCCATATCAACCATGGGAAGATATTAGTATGGACTTTGTGCTTGGTTTGCCTAGAACTCACTTTTGCAAGAAGCTCATGGAGGAGGACTTATGGGACACCTTGGATGCGACAAGACATTTGATACGCTCTCCAAGAACTACTATTGGACCAAGATGTTTCGTGACATCTCACGTTTCACCAACCGATGCTCGACATGTCGCAAACCTAAGTCTAAAGCTCAATCTCATGGACTATATATGCCTCTTCCTAGTACATATCAACGATGTGAAGCTATTAGTATGGACTTTGTGCTTGGTTTGCCTAGAACAAAATGGAAAGGATTCCGTGTTTGTTACTGTGGACCATTTTTCCAAGATGGCACATTTCATTCCAAGCAACAAGATAGACGATGCTACACATGCTGCAAATCTCTTTTGTAGGGAAATGTTGCGCTTACATGGAGTTCCCAAGGCGATCATCTCAGACTGCGATGTCAAGTTTCTTAGCTACTTTTGGAATACGCTTTGCACCAAGCTCGGAATCAAGCTACTATTATCTTCGGCATACCACCCACAAACCGACGGCCAAACGAAGGTAACAAATCACACGCTATTGACTCTTCTTCGCCTATTGATAAAGAAGAACATCAAGGAATGGGAGCAATGCTTGCCCATCGCCGAGTACGCCTACAACCGCGCAATACATTCTACTACCGGCAAGTCGCCCTTCGAGGTCGTATATGGTTTCAACCCATTGTCCCCATGGGACATACTTCCACTACCTCTACAAGAGCGCATCAACATGGATGCAAGTGCCCGAGAAAGCTACCTCAAGAAGATGCACGAAGATACAAGGCACACCATCAAACATCAAGTCCAATGACTCGCATTCAAAATCAACGTCAACAAGCACCCCCTGATATTCAACATTGGAGATCTCGTGTGGCTCCACCTTCGCAAGGAACGATTCCCCAACGAGAGCAAGTCCAAGTTACTTCCTCGAGTCGACGGGCCCTTCAAGGTGCTTGCACACTTCAACAACAATGCAGACAAGATCAACATCCCACTCGACAAGTACTCCGTGAGCGACATTTAAAATGTCAAGGAACTCTCTCCCTACCATGGTGATGAAGATTTTGATCCGAGGTCGGATCTTTCCCAAGGGGGGGGGGATGATCCGGAGCATCCTACGGTCATCCCCATGGATCCATCTCCCCAAATGCCAAGTGGACCGATGACACGATCTCGTGCAAGAGCACTCGAAACCGAGGTGAAATCTTTCCTTAATGACATTCCATATGATGCACGTGAGACATGGCTACTACCTAAGGTGGAGACCCTATGCATGATCAGGTATTGAGAGGACAGATGTGAAGATGCTACGCCAAGTGAACAACACGGCGAGGACAAGTTCGAAGATCATGAGAAGAAGCTGCCAACAAACCTACATCCACCGGTTGAACAGATCACGCTGGACTTCCGACGCTTGAAGCTCGCCAGCCCAAGTCCAAGCCAGCGTACGCTAAAGGGGCCGGACGTCCGACAAGGACCGGGCGACCGACGATCTCTAGCGACCGGATGTTTGGGACCAACTGGACGACTGGCGACCGGACGAGCGAGTCCTCCGGAAGTCTGGTGTCACACCCCAGAAGAAAAATAGCGGATGTCCGAGCCTTCCGGACCCTCACGAGCCACCGGATGTCCGGTAGCTGTCGGACGTCTGACACATGTGCGGCTAGAATGTGTTGGGTTAAGTCCCATGTACCCTTTCGTCCACTTAGACTATAAATACTCCTCCTACCCCCTCTTTCTAGGGTTAGCATTGTGATAGCTCATTTGTGAGATAGAGATTTGCTCACCCTCTTGGTTCTTCTCATTCTAGATACCACGGCCTCTACGGAGAAGATCCCCCAAGTGGATTCAAGACCTCACGAAGAAGATCCCAAGACCTCCTCACGGAGAAGAACTTGTTATCGTGTATCGTCTTTGTTGTGTTTGCATCTTGTATCACTCTTTATGTTCATCGGTCTAGCACATTTATGATTGTTCTCGTTAATTTGAGTGTTTTCCCTCATGTTTCTCGCATAAATGGAACCATTCAAATTAACAAGTTCTCGCTTGTCGTGGCAATGCATCCACATTGGAAAATTGGGGACATTGTTCTACTCATGATCTACAAGGCACATGAGGGTTCTTCCTTTTCTTTGATGAGATACCGAGTAGCCGTGATCAAGCTGCTTCCAGCGGATAGTTATGGTTGTTGACCCTCTGCCTCTTAAAATGAGCTAGTTGTTACTATGTTAAGTATGTTGATATGGAACATATGGTTGTCAAAATTGTTAAATTCAGAATTGCTATGTACAATGTTACCTAGATCCACATTTTGTTCTACTCATGTTACTCAAATGTTGTTTGCAAATCTCTTAAATTTTCATGGAAAGTATTAGTATCATACATAGTTCATTCAGTTTAAGCGCATGCCATGTAGAGTAGAGGATGCCCATGTTTTCTACATGGCGACCAACACCGATGCCCAGAAGGCATTTGCACATTCATTGTCCGTATTACAAATTGAGATAATACATAGACATGCCAACCCATAAAATTGGCATATTTGACAAGCATGAATAAATCCATCGAGTTGAAGGTGCAGGGGCTCACATGCTCAAATCGGTCCAGTGCCTAATTTGACGAGTAATTCACAACCATTAGCTCGCTAATTTACAAGAATATGATGAACTGCGCACGCACAAAAGAGCTACTATGCACCTAACGCCGACCCAACACGCACATCTACCATCGTCCATCAGTGTGCCGATACTAGTTTCAGGAGGAGCGGAGGGTGCCAAGTCGATTACTGACACACCTTGATCGATCGAGGTTGGGTATAGTCGACATCGGTGATCACTGGTAGTGCCTCGGGCGCATCGCTCCCCAGGGCTACCGAGACCGCAGGGCCTACCCCAACGACGTCCGGCAAGACGGCATTGTCTCTCACCAGGGCTGCCGTCACGGCCCCCAGGCATGCCCCAACGATGTCTGGTGCTACACCCTCCTCCATCTATGACATAAGCTTGCGCCTCATGTGGCACCCGTCACTGCCGTAGTTGTCATTGCCTCGTCATGGTTCCTGCTCCATCACCCACACCATCCACCACACTCTGCGCCAAGCCATTAGTATCGCCCGCTAGTGATCCGTGTCCACTTTCAGGACAACCCTGGCTAACCCGGTGACTGGCTCATTGTACCACGTTTCCTGCTTCCTCTAGTCATCGTCGGGAGAGTCGGCGGCATAGCCGTCGATCACCAGGCCAACCATCGTGCCGTCAGCCGTGATTCAGCTGTTGCCCAACTCCATCCAGTCGTCAGCCATTGGGGGTATGCCAGTATGTCTGGGTAACTAGATAGCAAGGGGATCAATAGTTAGTCCACGCTGTGGGCCATTGTTGTGGTTATTTATAGCTATCAGGTGGCTAGGGGATTAAGGGTATTACAATTTACCCCTGCGGCTGATCCTTGCAAGGCAAGTATTCGCTAGAGCATGGGAAGACTAAGTGGAGCACACAATTCCCAGCACACAACTGTATGCCCTGTCACGTTCTATCACACACGTGTTAACATAAGGACACATATGTGTAACTTACAAATCATCACACACGACTAGTTGCTACTTCTCGAGCTTGCATTGTATTCCCTCGAAGAGGAAAGGGAGATGCAGCACAATAGCGTAAGTATTTCCCTCAGTTTTTGAGAACCAAGGTATCAATCTAGTAGGAGACCACGCATGAGTCCCTCGCACCTGCACAAACAAATAAGAACTTTGCAGCCAATGCGATAAGGGGTTGTCAATCCCTTTACGGTCACTTACGAAAGTGAGATCTGATAGAGATGATAGTTTATATTTTTGGTATTTTTGTTTATAAGAACAAAAAGTAAAAGCGTAAAAAGTAAAGTAGATGTAGATTGATATGTTGAGAATAGACCCGAGGGCCATAGTGTTCTCTAGTGGGTTCTCTCATGATAGCGATATTCTACGGCGGGTAAACAAATTACTGTCGAGCAATTGATAGAAAAGTGAATAATTATGAGACTATCTAGGCATGATCATTGTATATGGGCATCATGTCCGAGACAAGTAGACCGAAACGATTCTGCATCTACTACTATTACTCCACACATTGACCGCTATCCAGCATGCATCTAGTGTATTGAGTTCATAAGAACAGAGTAACGCCTTAAGCAAGATGACATGATGTAGAGGGATAAACTCAAGCAATATGATATAAACCCCATCTTTTTATCCTTGATGGCAACAATACAATATGTGCCTTGCTGCCCCTACAGTCACTGGGAAAGGACACCGCAAGATTGAACCCAAAGCCAAGCACTTCTCCCATTGCAAGAACTATAGATCTTGTAGGCCAAACCAAACCGATAATTCAAAGAGACTTGCAAGGATATTATGAGCACACATAAAGAGTTCAGAGAAGAACCAATATTTCTCGTAGATAATCTTGATCGTAAACTCACAATTCATCGGATCTCGATAAACACACCGCAAAAAGAGATTACATCGAATAGATCTCCTCGAAGACCGAGGAGAACTTTGTATTGAGATCCAGAGAGAGAGAAGAAGCCATCTAGATACTAGCTATGGACCCGAAGGTCTGTGGTAAACTACTCACAACTCATGGTGAGGGCGATTATGATGATGTAGAAGAACTCCGTGATGGACACCCCTCCGGTGGAGCTCCGGAACGGGCTCCAAGATGGGATCTCACTGGAACAGAAAGTTACGGCGGTGGAATTAGGGTTTTCTCTCTGTTGCTGATGGTTTCGGGGTACGTAGACTTATATAGGAGGAAGGAGGACAACGGGGGACACTCGAGGGGCCCACGAGGCAGGGGGGCGCGCCCTAGGAAGGGGGCGCGCCCCCCACCCTCGTGGGCGCCTCAATGCTCCCTTGACGTGGTTCTCAAGTTCCCTGTGCATGATTTTCTCCAAAAATATCTCTCGCGAAGGTTTCACTCCGTTTGGACTCCGTTTGATATTCTTTTCTGCAAAACCCTGAAACAGGCAAAAAACAACAATCTGGACTGGGCCTTTGGGTTAGTAGGTTAGTCCCAAAAATGATATAAAAGTGTATGATAATGCCCATTAAACATCCAATACTTCATAAATAATAGGATGGAACAATAAAAAATTATAGTTACATTGGAGACGTATCAAGCATCCCCAAGCTTAATTCCCGCTCGTCCTCAAGTAGGTAAATGATAAAAACAGAATTTTTGATGTGGAATGCTAACCATCATAGTTTCTCAATGTAATTCTCTTAATTGTGGCATGAATGTTGAAATCTGAAAGATTCAAGATAAAAGTCTATATTGACATAAGAAATAATAATACTTCAAGCATACTAACAAAGCAATCATGTCTTCTCAAAGTACTATGGCTAAAGAAAGTTATCCCTACAAAATCATATTGTCTGGCTATGCTCCCTCTTCATCACTCAAAATATTCATATCATGCACAACCCCGATTTCAGCCAAGCACTTGTTTTCATACTCTATTCTTTCAACCTTTCAACTTTCACGCAATACATGAGCGTGAGCCATGGACATAGCACTATGGGTGGAATAGAGAGGTGGTTGTGGAGAAGACAAAAAGGATGGAGATAGTCTCACATCAACTAGGCGTATCAATGGGCTATGGAGATGCCCATCAATAGATATCAATGTGAGTGAGTAGGGATTGCCATGCAACGGATGCACTAGAGCTAAATATGAATGAAAGCTCAACAAAAAAAACTAGTGGGTGTGCATCCAACTTGCTTGCTCACGAAGACCTAGGGCATTTGAGGAAGCCCATCGTTAGAATATACAAGCTAAGTTCTATAACAAAAATTCCCACTAGTATATAAAGTGACTAAGCATGAGACTCTCTACAATGAAGAACATGGTGCTACTTTGAAGCACAAGTGTGGAAAAAAGATAGTAGCAACTGTCCCTTTTTTCTTTTCTTTTTTTTCCTTTTTTTTGGGACTTTCTTTTTTTTCTTTGGCCTTTCTTTTTTTTTCTTTTTTTAACTTTTTTTGTGGAGGGGCTTTATTGATTTAGCCTTTCCTCCCATGGGACAATGCTCTAATAATTATGATCATCACACTTTCATTACAACTCGATACTACAACAAAGTATGACTCTATATGAATGCCTCCGGCGGTGTACTGGTATGTGCAATGTAACAAAAGTGACATGTATGAAAAATTATGCATGGTGGTCTTGCCACAAATATGATGTTAACTACATGATCATGCATGGCAATATGACAATATGAAGCGTGCCATATGAACGGAACGGTGGAAAGTTGCATGGCAATATATCTCAGAATGGCTATGGAAATGCCATGATAGGTAGGTATGGTGGCTGTTTTGAGGAATAATATGGTGGCTGTTTTGAGGAAGGATATATAGTGGGTTTATGGTACCGGCGAAAGTTGCGCGGTACAAGATAGGCTAGCAATGGTGGAAGGGTGAGAGTGCGTATAATCCATGGACTCAACATTAGTCATAAGAACTCATATACTTATTGCAAAAATCTATGAGTCATTAAAACAAAGCAATCAACACATGCTCCTATGGGGGAGGTTGGTAGGAGTTAACCATCGCGCGCCCCTGACCTCCACACAAAGGTTGGCACTTTACAAATACATCATGCTCTAACTTCGTCACATAGCGGTTCACCATATGTTCATGCTACGGTAATCACTAACCTTAACACAAGTATTTCTCAATTTCATAATAACTCCACTTGCATGACCCTAATATCACTATCCTCATATCTCATAACAATTGTCAAGCATCCAACATCTCGTCATATTCAATGCACTTAGTGTGAAAGTTTTTACTACATTGACATTGGATGTCTATCATGTGAAGACTAGTTTTATTAGCTTAAACACATTACCATGCTGTTTTAATAGACTCTCAAAGTATATAAATTAAGCATGAGAGTTCAACAATTTCTACAAAATATTACCACCATCGTGCTCTAAAAGATATAAGTGAAGCACTAGAGCAAAAACTATTCAACTCAAAAGATATAAGTGAAGCACATAGAGTGTTCTTACAATTCCTAGGCCATAATTAACTCTCTCAATAGGTGTTTACAGCATGGATGATTGTGGCAAACTAACAAGCAAAGACTAAAATTATACAAGACGCTCGAAGCAAAACACATATCATGTGGTGAATAAAAATATAGCTCCAAGTATAGTTACCGATGGATGAAGACGAAGGAAGGGATGCCTTCCCGGGGCATCCCCAAGCTTAGGCTTTTGATTGTCCTTGAATTTTACTTGGGGTGCCATGGGCATCCCCAAGCTTAGGCCTTTGCTACTCTTTGTTCCATAGTCCATCAAAGCAATACTCAAAACTTAAAAACTTCACAACATAAAACATAGACAAAAATTCTCGTGAGCTCCGTTAGTATAAGAAAGCAAACCACGACTCAAAGGTACTGGAATGAATTCATTCTTTGTTTATATTGGTGTTAAACCTACTGTATTCCAACTTCTCTATGGTTCATACTTGCCAATACTACTCATAGATGCATTGAAATAAGCAAACGACACACAAAAAACAGAATCTGTCAAAAACAGAACAGTCTGTAGTAATCTGCAGGTTTCGCATACTTCTGTAACTCCAAAACATTCAAACTAAATTGTTAAACGTGAGGAATTTGTCTATTAATCATCTGCAAAAAGAATCAACTAAATAGCACGCTCCAGTAAAATCTGATGACCATTCTAGCCAGCGCTAATGATTATGTTTTCACAGCAAGATCACATAAACTTCACACAAGTCTTCCCAAAGGTTCTACTTGGCACAAACACTAAACAAAACATGAAACCACATCTAAACAGTAGCTAGATGCAATATTTATTTCCTAACAGCAGAAAAAACAAAAAATATGAAATTGGGTTGCCTCCCAACAAGCGCTATCGTTTTACGCCCCTAGCTAGGCACGATACAAGATAGATCTAGGGAATGCCATAATGATACGATATGTCACGAAAGCTCATCTCATATTCCCTACGTTCAGCAGCAAGCTTCCTTTGTGGCAAGCAAAAGTGATCAAAAGGGCTAAATTTAATGGGACAAAAGTCCCCTACATCAATCTCAGGAGGAATAGGTTCCTCTTTCGGCCCTTTGTAGTGGACAACCAATTCATCATTATAGGCATTCTTTTGGCAGAAGGTCATAAGCCTTCGCTCAAGGGAGAAGCCTAACCCATTGTTTTGAACAGCAAAATCATCGTTCATCTCAGAAATTCTATCAATCAAGACATCGGTAGGAACCTTTTTTCTAAGGTTTTCATTAAAAGCAACATGATCCGGAGATCGCAACCGCATTATGTCTTCTTGATTGAACAAGATAGCCTCTATAGGAGGTCGACCGGCATCTACTCCGTAATGAGCAAAGATTTCTTTGGCCTCTTTCATGATAAATCTAAATTCATGAGCCAAAAAGATAGTAGCTACATGCTTAATAGAAGAATGCTCAATATTGGAAAACTCCAAAAAGATTCTTTGAATACAGGGATGCATATGGACGAATTGCCTTTCAATTTCTACTATAAGCATAGATATAGCATCCGCAAGGCTACTAGTTATGTGAAGAATAGAGCCACCCATAGTGGGCGAAGCACCGACATGAGTAAAGAAGTCCTGAAGAACTCCTTTTCCAATGATATTACCACTACCAACCCGGAACTTCTTAATATGTAAAGTGGTAGCTTCATCTGGGGGTCAACATAGACGTTGCCCTCTACATTCCTACCCTTCTCGATAAAATCATCCCCCATCTCAGACATGAGGGAAAATAGGCAAGCAACACACAAGCAAACAAGAAGCTAGCGAACGATAAACACACGGCAGAAGAAGGGCAAATAAAACGGCAAGGGTGAAGTGGGAGAGAGGAAAACGAGAGGCAAAAAATGTAATGCGACGGATAAGGGTTTGTGATAGGTACTTGGTACATGACTTTTGCGTAAGCCTCCCCGGGAACGGCGCCAGAAATTCTTCTTGCTACTTCTCGAGCTTGCGTTGTATTCCCTCGAAGAGGAAAGGGAGATGCAGCACATTAGCGTAAGTATTTCCCTCAGCTTTTGAGAACCAAGGTATCAATCCAGTAGGAGACCACGCGTGAGTCCCTCGCACCTGCACAAACAAATAAGAACTTCGCAGCCAACGCGATAAGGGGTTGTCAATCCCTTTACGGCCACTTACGAAAGTGAGATCTGATAGAGATGATAGTTTATATTTTTGGTATTTTTCTTTATAAGAACATAAAGTAAAAGCGTAAAAAGTAAAGTAGATGTAGATTGATATGTTGAGAATAGACCCGGGGGCCATAATTTTCTCTAGTAGCTTCTCTCATGATAGCAATATTCTACGACGGGTAAACAAATAATTGTCGAGCAATTGATAGAAAAGCAAATAATTATGAGACTATCTAGGCATGATCCTTGTATAGAGGCATCACGTCCGAGACAAGTAGACCGAAATGATTTTGCATCTACTACTATTACTCCACACAACGACCACTATCCAGCATGCAGCTAGTGTATTGAGTTCATAAGAACAAAGTAACGCCTTAAGCAAAAAGACATGATGTATAGGGATAGACTCAAGCAATATGATATAAACCCATTCTTTTTATCATCGATGGCAACAGTACAATACGTGCCTTGCTGCCCCTACTATCACTGGGAAAGGACACCGCAAGATTGAACCCAAAGCCAAGAACTTCTCCCATTGCAAGAATTATAGATCTAGTGGGCCAGGCCAAACCGATAATTCGAAGACACTTGCAAGGATATTATGAGCACACATAAAGAGTTCAGAGAAGAACAGAATATTTCTCGTAGATAATCCTGGTCATAAACTCACAATTCATCGGATCTCGACAAACACATTGCAAAAAGAGATTACATCGAATAGATCTCCTCGAAGATCGAGGGGAACTTTGTATTGAGATCCAAAGAGAGAGAAGAAGCCATCTAGATACTAGCTATGGACCCGAAGGTCTATGGTAAACTACTCACAACTCATGGTGAGGGTGAAGATGATGATGTAGAAGAACTCCGTGATGGATCCCCCTCCGATGGAGCTCCGGAACAGGCTCCAAGATGGGATCTCACGGGAATAGAAGGTTACGGCGGTGGAATTAGGGTTTTCTCTCTGTTACTAATGGTTTCGGGGTACGTAGACTTATACTATAAGAGGAAGGAGGACACCGGGGGACGCTCGAGGGGCCCACGAGGCAGGGGGCGCGCCCTAGGATGGGGGCGTGCCCCCACCCTCGTGGGCGCCTCGATGCTCCCCTGACGTGGTTCTCAAGTTCCCTGTGCATGATTTTCTGCAAAAATATCTCTCGTGAAGGTTTCATTCCGTTTGGACTCCGTTTGATATTCTTTTCCTGCAAAACCCTGAAACAGGCAAAAAACAAGAATCTGGACTGGGCCTTTGGGTTAGTAGGTTAGTCCCCAATATGATATAAAAGTGTATGATAAATCCCATTAAACATCCAAGACTTCATAAATAATAGAATGGAACAATAAAAAATTATAGATACGTTGGAGAAGTATCAGTACTCGCACCATGCATCGTGTGTGATGCTCCTAGCGATCGCAAACAACTAGTCTGTATTTTCAAAGTTTTTTCTACACACATAATCACACACGAAACTACTATAGCAACTGTCTACAAGGGTTAGGGACACCATGAATATCCTTTCTTCGCTCTCTATCATCTCTTTCCTCGCGCAGCCCCCAAATCTGGCCTTCTTCTCCCCTCTGTCCTCACCTCCACAAAATCCTCCACATCACACATATCCTCAGAATGTATTGACCCGACCTCAAATGGTCAAGCCTCTATGCATCTGTGCCATCCCTGGATCGGTATGCTGGCACACACAGTATATCAATGTATATATCAAAGTGCAATCACATGTAAAATAACGTAAAATTGATATATACCTCATAATCCTTAGCGGAAACAAAACAAGAGGGTGTGGAGTCCCATCAACACCATCGGCAGGTTGAGTGTAGACCGTAACCCTGTATCGTAACTATTACTCGTCGAAGAAAATATCTGCAACATGAGACGTTGCAGCTGTTTAGGTCAGTACATTGAATGTACCGGCAAGATCACTGTAAGAAGAGCATATGATAAAACTATACTATATGCAATATGGCTTTATGGCTCTGTGTCTTAGTTTTGTTTTGCATCAAAGATGGTTTTATTTTCCCTACAACAAAGAATAGTCCAGGAATCCCTACGACAAAGCAGATACCTATACATGACATGGTTCTGCCAACCGATGTCTCTTAGCCCCAATCATCATAAGTTGCCCACAATTAATATTTTCCGATCTGGTGTTGAGTGTTCCGAGATAGACCAAGTCCAGAGGCTCAAATTGTCCGTAACCGGGGACACGGCTAATCGATTAGGTTTTAACCCTCTGCAGAGGTTTGTACACTTTACCCGGAAGATTCGATCCCTCTTTTATACGTTCTCGCACTTCAGGGTGTTTGAGAACAAAACGACCGAAACATGGTCTTCTGAAGAGTTTCCCTGACCACTGTCCGATGCTCTTCCAATCCTACCGTAGTTCTACATCTGCTAGCACCGTCCCAGCCAGAGTCACAACTAAGGTCAACCAAGCCAGAGTCCATAATGACTTGCGGTTGCACAGGTAAGCTTTCGGAAAAGAAGTATTCTTCCATCTCTTTGAGTCTGGGGGAAGCTTTCCGCAAGATGTCATGGCGCTTCTCCATGCATACCGTCCATCCACTAGTTTCTCCAGGGTGCCCATCAAACCCGTCCTTCACCCAGTAGTGTGCATTGAATTCTTGTCTCGAGTCTCAAACTCTTGAGGTCCTGAAGATGCAGTCCTTGCCGATGCCATCATAAAGTTGTCGTCATTGACGTAGAGTCCTCCTTCTTTACACCACTCCCAAACACACATACCAACCCCGTCTACTATAGCATATCATTAAAACTATATAACCTCCCGGGCTTGGTAAAAGGGGGATGGGTTCCTACCTCATGCACTCTACTCAACTACAAGAAATAAAACATAGGTGTGAATAACATGGTCAAAGTGAACTTGCCTTGTATTACTTGATGAAGATTATAACGCTCTCGGAATAAAGACTTGGTAGAACTATTTGTCACTCCATTGAAAAGCTATATTAAACAGACATAACATTCCCATAAGCAAACATTCTAGCACTCAAAATAACAATTAAGAAAACAAAGAAAATAACAAAACTCGAATGATTTCCAAGGAAACTTCAAATAAAACGACAAAGAAAAACTACAAACGAAAGTCTACGCCTTAACTACAAACAACTAATATAGTTTTCCCCTTAGTAAAAACATTACTACAAATAAAACACTAAACCAATAAATTAACAAAAAAGAAAAATGTAAAATAACTAATTTAACAGAAAGTATTTTTCATAAACTTTTAATAGCAAAAAGAAACAAATAAAAAGCTTTTATAAAACTCTAACTATCACCTATACAAGTTTTCATACAAAACTAAAGAAAATAATGTTTTCAAATGAGAAAAAAATTTGTCTACTGTTAAATAACACAAAGTAAACTAAATTTGTCAAAAGTGACAAAACGTTTTAATAAAAAACATTTAAATACTAAAGAAAAAGAAAATAACTCTAAAATATGTAAAATAGTACTATTTTGTGTAAAACCCTAATTTAAAATAAACAAAAAACAAAATTTCAAAAGTCTACTATTTAGAAAAAATATCAAGAGATCACTAGCAAAAAGAATTAATCAAAAAGCTATTTTAAAATAAAAGTTATTAGCAATCTAGTGTTTGTAACAAATCTGTTTGAATTCGAAATTTAAAAGTTAAAAGTAATTTTTCGTTGGTTCTATAGATAGATGGGATTTTGTGAAACAGTAGAAAAAAGAGTAAACAAAAAACGGAGTTGTAGATCTAAAGATATAAAAAAACAAAACCGAATCTGAAACTAAAAACAGAACGTGCGCTAGCTACGTAGCACGCTGTAACTAGTCCTACGGGGTGCGCGTTTTGTAACTAAGCTATGCTCGGCCGTATTATAACTAAACTTCTAACACACGTACAATTAAAGGAAACCGGCGTACCGGTTCAATCTAACCGAGTAACTCATAAACAAACTGTATACTAAACCGAACCAACCGATCTAAAAAAACAAAAACGTTTTTTTTTCTGAAACGAAACAGGTGTTCGTGCATTTTACACAGAGAAGATCGTGCGTGTTGGGGAGGCTCGGGTCCGGTGGGGGCGGCTCCGGCGGTCGTGGGCGGCGATGGAGGTGTCTGGAAGATGCATCGAGGTTTGGCTGGTCCGATGGTGGAGTCAGAGATGGTCGGCGACCATGAACAACGACAGAATGAAGCGGGGAAGCTCGGTGCTCCGGGTGATCCTGCGAAGACAACGAGGTTGGTACGGCTGCTGCAGATGGAGAGGGGGTGCCAAACCTTGTCAAACAAATTCTATGGACCGAGAAAAGTTGAAACACAGAAGGATAAGTCTTGGGATGTCTCACCGGCGTTGAAATCCGACGATGAAGTGCAGCTTCTGGCACGAGATTGGAACGACGAGTACGAGCTATAATGGTGGATTTGGCGGGGGATTTCAAGGGGAATCGGTCGAGAGGGGTCGTGGCTATTTATAAGACATCTTCCTTGGGCGAGAGGAAGGCTAGAGATAGGGTTTCCATGAAGATCGGATGCGGAGATGAATGACACGGGAGAAAGTGACACATGGAATGACCCAACAGTGGCCCCATGAGTTTAAAAAGGCTAGCCCGTTTGACTTGGTCAAAAGTTAGCGGGCCGACACATGGAAAGCATGTTAATAGCTTGTTCGCCTATAGCCCATTTATGGCCCGTTAACTCATGACACATTATGGCCTTTACGAATTTAGCCTAGTAGGGTCATGTGGGCCGTCCAATATAATTCTAGCCCGCTGTGACTTTTGGCCAATGTATGTCCGATGACGTCTTTCATCCCATATGAGGACTTTTATATCTCTGGCCCATTAACGGCTTGTGGTGATTCTGGCCCATAATGTACAGTAAATTGCTTTATACACAATAATGGCACATGATTGAGTTGGCCCTTTCCATCCTGTGTTATCTGTTGGCCTTCTAAGGGCCCATATATTCTTGGGATCATTTATGTCCCTCGATTACTTACGGTCCGTTACTGGCCGACTCCACTAATGGGCCAAATTCAGTCTATGGTTACCATCGGCCCGTTGGTGGCCTGTTAACCCATTGGGTCGTTTTTGTCCGGTCAAATATTCCGACCGAATAACAAACCATTATGCATGTCAATAGAATTGGTCCTGTGATTAAAACCAGCATGTTAATGACCCATTATAGTCGGGCCCATAAACAGATATTTTCGATTTTGCATATTTACAAACCATAATGCGGTTCATTATCAGTCCACGATTTGTTCGACCGATGTGTGACCCATGGTCGTACGGCCCGTAGGAGCCCATGGATCCTATAGCCTGTAGGAAGCCCATGTGTCTTTTGGCCCGGAGGAGGCCCATTTATCTTTTGGCCCGTAGTAGTCCCATGGAACCTACGACCCGTAAGAGGCCAATGGATCCTACGACCCGTAGGAGGCCCATGGTCACTACCGCAGGTAGCAGGCCCATGGTTACAACGGCCCGTATGTTGCCCATGGTTATTGTGGCAAACCACGAAAAAATAACTGAAGTGACTACAAGCAAACAAATAAATGTGACAATAAGGAAATAAATAAGCAAGCAACTAACAATAGGCTATTATGGCTATTACACATATTACATCCACTGGCATCAAAGTTCACCACCAGTGCGAATATAGGGAACAACAAAGCAGCATATTACATACACTGGGCATCTAAATTGGCCACCAGTTCAAATAAATGCGGCAGCAAAACAAGTCCAGAACTGAAACAACTTTAGAAGAGCTCAAGAAATGTTATCCTAGGTATCCACCATGTCGATGATAAGGTTAGCAAGCTTATTAACTTTCTCGTGTTGTGGCGCTAAAATCCTCCAACGCTTGCTGTTACACCAAAAATTATGCATCTAAATTCTCTAGGGACTTACTCAGTCCTTCGGCTTCTCATCATAACACACCTAATCGATGTCATTCAGCTTGTAGTTGAGACTCAAGAAATCGAACTGATTTAGATAGTGAGTTTGAAGAGCTTGTGATACGGGGCTAGACCCGGTGTTGGCCGATCTTTCACGATTGGACATGATTCCCACGAAGAACACAGAGAACACGAGGGGAGAAACATGAGGGGAACGAGAGGAAACACTCAAATTAATGAGAAACGATCACACATGTGCTAGATCCAAACTCACAACTAGACCAGAAGGGTTCAAATCCAACAAAGAGGGATACAAAGGGTAACTAGTTCATCTCCAAGAGGAGGTCTTGAATCCTAGAAGGATGTTCCCGTGAGGGGTCTTCAATCCACTTGGGGGATCTTCTCCGTAGAGGCCAGGGTCTCTGATAGAGTAGGTATCAAGTGGATGAGCAAAGCTCTATCTCTAAAATGAGCTATCAGATTGCTAACCCTAAAATGGTGGAGGAGGAGGAGTATATATAGTCTAGGGGGCAAATGGGTACGTGGGCTTCGGCCCTTTCACAGTGCGCATGCAGAGTGATGAGGACATCACTAACAAAGGAACACCCACAACCCCTACTGATACATATACTGGTCCGATTACTAGAGCTCGTGCACGCCAATTAAATCACCAGGTACTTTCATTTCTTGGTAATGATTCTAATGTTCATGAGAATATGAAGCTGCCTAAATTGGATACATTTGTATTGCTTATAAATGAAGGGCCAAGCATGGACAAGAAGGATGAACATTGGAGCATTATCAAGCATTGAGATGAGGGCATGCGCAAGGGGAACAAGAACAGAGTTTCTGGTGGAGATTTCAGCACTTCCGAGCCACCATCATGACGTACAAGGACATGGATGGAATATTCAAGACGCCCTTTCAGAAAATTCGTCCATAGCTTAATATAGGTGTTGCGCCACCTTATTTTTGGGCCAGGCCCATCTGATTTGGAAATACTTCAGTATAGGCTGTTTTTAGAGTCCGTATGTGTGGGGAAACAGAGTTTGAGTTGGTTTTGGACCCCTCCTCCAAGGGGTCACGAAATTCCCCCTACTCCTCCATATATACAACCATTAGGGCATCGTTTAGACTTTGGGTTTTGTTTAGATTAATGTTCGCCATAGCTACAACTTCGCGTACTTCGTTTCTGTTCAACGACCAGACAAAGACATCACAGACACCCACTTTCATCAATAAAGTTTTCCTCTTAAATTCGCAATATCCAGATTGCAATCTTAGTTTCTTGCATGTTCTTTATTTGCTTGCAGGAAATAGACCCTCATGGTCAGGTTAATCGTGCTCCGGCATGGTCAATAACCTCTCGGAGTTGGTTTAAAGATAGCTAAGGCGCGATGTCCTCGCACATTCGTAGTCGGTGAGGGAGTCTTGGATTTGGTGGTCCTCGGGTGTTGGGACTACTCGTTATGGGCCGGACTGATGGGCCGTGAAGATAAAGCTGAAGACCGTCCCCCGTGTCCGGGTAGGACTCCTATGTATCTAGAAAGGCAAGTTTGATGCCCGGGTGTAACGTTTCCTTCCTGTGCAAGTCAATTCTGTACAACCCTAGGCCCCCTCCGGTGTGTATATAAACCAAAGGGTTTAGTTTGTGGAGGCTAACAAAAAAATCATAGGCTAGACGGCTAGGGTTTTGCCATTACGATGTAGAGGTAGATCAACTCGTGTAACCCCTATATTCATTAAGAACAATCAAGAAGGAAGTAGGGTTTTACCTGAGGGCCCGAACCTGGGTAAATATCATGTCCCCTTTGTCCCTTGTTACCATGGATCCTTAGACTCAGCGCTTGCACCCCCCCCCCCTACTCGAGATCTGTCGGTTTTGACACTGACAATGGTGCTTTCATTGAGAGCTCCGATGTGTAGTCGCGAAAAGCGATCTGTGGCTCACCTTGTCATAAACGACGATATTGGTTCTGGAAAGAGCCTGACTTTTGGTCAGGTCCTCCAGCTTAGTGGATTCACCGTATGAGCCCACATGGCCATTAAGCCGACTACGTCCCCTGCGATCGCCAAGCATCACCCCTACATCGGTATCGAATACTCCGAAAAGAAGGATCTGGCGGACACCTCGTCCATAAACGAGCTGCTGGATTGCATCACCAGCCTTGGGCTTTCAATGGCCAATGATCGGATCGGGTTTAAACCCAAGCAGGAGGAAAACAATTCCTCGCCGATCACTCACCTAGTGGCGGCCGTCGAAGAACGAGCCGAAAATGCTTCTCCTCCTGAACGGGAGACCAGGTATGTTCGGATCTCTGAACCCTTTGAGCCGTATACCCTTCCCTTGAGCGGGACTCCATATCTTCCAAGATCAGGGTCGGACATGGAGCCCGGGGAGCGCTCGGATCCTCCTGGGCACGGACTGACAACCACTGAGACTTTGCGAACTCTGGATACTATCTTGGGTCAGGATTCAAGTTTTACCACACCCACCCACCACAATCAATACTCTCCAAGTAATTCTGGCCCTCCAGACATATATGACCTGATGTATGTACGACAGCAACCTCAGGAGACGGTCCATCACATTCGGACCAGGTTCTTACTTGTTAAAAATAAGATTAAAGATTGATGCGACAACGATGCGGTTCCGATCTTTCGTCGCAATTGTACCGACGAGGGAATTTTGAACACCCTCGACCGCCATCACATACAAAGTTTCACGGAGTTGTCGCACTTAGTACAAAACTACTGTGCGATGGAAAGCACATGGAAGGCCTAGAACATCCATTTGGAACTGGTTGTCTTTGGGCAATGTACCGCCAGAGAAAAACTGGCACACCCTAACGGGGCATCCGATCATAACTCCGCTGACAAGAAAAACAAAGCTTTTGCGGGATATAGGTCTGTTCTCAATGAGCCCCTAGACAAGCCCTGCCCAATACATGGGATCTCTGGCACGGTCCCAACTCACAGCCTTCGAGCGTGTTGGGTACTCTGGCAGGTAGCTAAAAGTGGCGAAGCCATCCTCGCCACCGCAACTCCAGAGAAACAACCTCTGGAAGATGGCGATTGTAATGTCCTCACGGTCTTCGAGACCTTCTCTTCAAATAATCGGCGTAAGAGGGCACTTCGTGACCTCGCCGAGGTCCACCAAGTAACCGCAGTGAGCCCATGGAACAACACGGCAGTTACCTTCACCGCTGACGACGAACCAAGGTTCTGATCCGTTCGAGCACCCGCCACTCTAGTACTAAACCCAATCGTGGATGACTTTCGTCTTACCAAAGTGCTCATGGACAACGGCAGTGGACTTAACCTCATATATGAGGACCCGCTTGACAAAATGCAGGTTGATAGAGCCCGCATTAAGCAATGTAATACAACCTTTCGCGGCATTATCCCCAGCCGGGAGGCCCGGTGTTCGGCAAGCATTAAACTCAATTTAGTATTCGACACACCTGAAAATTATAGGTCAGAAGAGCTGCTCTTCCACATTGTTCCATTCAACAGCGGATACCACGCCCTTCTAGGGCGGGATGCTTTCTGATGCTTCCAAGCCATACCCCATTATGGGTACATGAAGCTTAAAATTCTAGGGCCCAATGGAATAATCACAGTCACGAGTGATCCGGATAGAGCACTCCGCGCAGAAAATAAAACGACATCCCTGGCTCTTGAGGCACTATCGGAAGGCTTTCTGGCCGAAGAATTAACCACCCGGTGATCCACGGTGGACAAGGATGATGTGATCCTTGATAAGAGGTCTAAATCCACCTCTTTTAAGCCAGCAGATAAAATTGTTAAATTTCAGGTGCACCCGACGGATTCTAACAAAACAGCATCAATCGGAGCATAGCTGGACCCGACGGTAGACACCGCCTTACACGTATTCCTATGTGAAAACTAGGATATCTTTGCCTGGAACCCTTCAGACATGCCTGGGATCCCACACAAACTGGCCGAACATAGCCTCAACATCATCAAAGGATTCAAGCCGGTCAAGCAATCACTGCAATGATTTTCCGAACCCAAAAGACAAGCCATGGGGGAGGAGCTAGCCAAATTAATTGAAGCCGGGTTCATCAGGGAAATTAAACAACTGGATTGGCTAGCCAACTTCGTCATGGTGCCGAAGAAGGGTAAGTCCTAGCGCCTGTGTGTCGATTTCAAAGACCTCAATAAGGCTTGGTCTAAGGATCCTTTTCCGTTGCCCCACAATGACCAGATCATTGATGCGACTACGAGACATGACTCATTTTGTTTCATCGACGCTTACTCCGGATACCATCAGATTAAAATGAAGGAATTTGACCAGGCCGCAACGACGTTTATCACCCCGTACATGCCTTTTTGTTTCAACACTATGCCTTTTGGGCTTAAAAACACTGGTGCCACTTATTAATGCATGGTTCAAACATGCTTGGAGAAACAATTTGGCAAGACAGTAGAGGCATATGTGGACGACATAGTCAGTAAGACTAAACACGTCAAAGCATTGGTGGACGATCTTCGCCTCACATTCAATAACCTCTGAACATACGACATACGACTCAATCCGGAAAAATGCGTCTTCGGTGTTCTAGCCAGAAAGCTACTGGGGTTCATTGTCTCCCATAGAGGATTTGAAGCAAACCCAGCTAAAATCCGAGCCTTGTCAAAATTGGCTATACCAACCGACCTAAAGCGGGTTAAAAAACTAGCAGGGTGCGTTGCGGCCTTAAGCCGCTTCATCTCCGGACTAGGAGAAAAAACATTACCACTTTACAGACCGCTCAAACGCACCGACAACTTTGAATGGATGGAAGCGGCCATAGCCGGACTGGAAGCCTTATTAGCAGGCAAGCCAATCCAAGCCGCTCCAAGTGTCGGCGAGCCGATGTTGCTTTACATCTCAGCAACTCATCAGGTTGTGAGCGCTGTGCTTGTTGTCGAACGAGAGGAAGAAGGACAAAAATTCCGCGTCCAAAAACAAGTCTATTACGTATAGGAGGTCCTCACAGCGTGCAAACCGCGATACCCTCACTATCAAAAAATAGCTTACGCGGTCTTTATGGCATCCTAGAAGCTTCGACACTACTTTCAAGAGTGTTCAATAACAGTGGCATCCAAAGTACCACTTAATGATATTATAGACAACAACGATGCCACCGGCCGCATAGACAAATGGGTAATCGAGCTCTTACCGTTCGAAATAACATACAAGCCACGCTGAGCTATTAAATCTCAGGTGTTGGCCGACTTCGTTGCAGAGTAGACGGAAGCCGTGCTCCCTAAAGAGTACAACTCATACTCCAACTGGACCATGTACTTCGAGGACTTTAAAATGCTAGACGGACTAGGGGCTGGCGTCATCCTGACATCCCCTACAGGGGTACAGTCCGTTACATGTTGCAAATCATGTATACGGACTCGAACAACGCTACCGAATATGAGGCACTACTACATGGTCTCCGCATGGCTGTGTCCATGGCCATACAACGCCTAGAGGTGCACGGAGACTCAAACCTCGCAAAATCGTAGGTAAACGGAGAGTTTGATGCAAAAGATCCAAAAATGGTGGCTTATCGAAATGTCATATTGAAAATATCGGCTTGGTTTGAGGGGCTCGAAGTTCATCATGTCGCTTGAGATAATAATCAGGCAGCAGACATACTCGCTCAGATGGGCGCCAAGCGTGACCCAGTCCCACCTAACACCTTTGTGGAAAGGATCTTCAAGCCATCCGTAGTATGGCAGGACAACAACAAAGACGCTAGTTCAGACCTGATCACACCCCTACCAGCCAAACACAGTACAGATATCACCGGGGATCCGGATACAGAAATAACACCTTCGTCTCATGAGATCATGGCCGTCATTGCTCCTTGGACCGAACCCTTCCTGGCCTACCTTAATAGGAAAGATCTTCCCGATGATCAAAATGAGGCCCGTCGCATAGTTCGGCGTTCTAAAGCCTATAAAGTTCACGAAGGTGAACTGTACAAGAAAAGCACTACTGGTGTTCTCCAAAGGTGCATCTCCAAAGAGGCGGGACGACAACTTTTGGCCAAAATACATGCTGGTTTGGGCGGCCATCATGCCTCAGCTCGGGCTCTTGTAAGCAAAGCTTTCCGAATAGGCTTTGTATGGCCAACGACCCAAGCAGATGCATAGGCCCTCGTCCAACGTTGTGTTGGGTGTCAGATTTTCGCCGATCAATGTCATATGTCTCCCACTTCCCTAAGAACAATCCCCATCACTTGGCCTTTCGCAGTCTGGGGGCTGGATATGGTCGGACAACTTAAAGCGGGAAGCCACAGAAATAAATATTTGCTGGTTATGGTGGATAAATTCACTAAGTGGATAGAAGCCAAACCAGTAAAAATGACTAAAGCAGGACCAGTGATTTATTTTATATCCAGCGTGGTACAACACCACAGTGTCCCGCACAACATCATCACAGATAATGGCTCCAATTTTACGTCCGATGAGGTGAAAAAATGGTGTGCTAAGTTGGGCATTAAACTTGACTATGCATCCGTCTACCACCCTCAAACAAACGGTCAGGTCAAACAGGTTAATGGCATGATAATGAGCGGCAGTAAACCCCGACTAGTGCACTCCCTACGGGAGTCAGATAAACACTGGGTTGAGGAACTCGATTCCATGGTCTGGGGGTTGCGGACCACACCTAACTGAACAACCGGATACACACCTTTCTTTATGGTGTACGACGCAGAAGTTGTTCTACCCTACGACATTATTCATGACTCACCTAGAGTGCGCATGTACGAAGAACGTGAAGCCGAGCTCGATCGGCAGGATGACCTAGACGGCCTTGAAGAGGAGCACGATATCATGCAAGCTCGTTCCGCATTCTATAAACAACAGGCCAGGCGGTACCAAAGCACAGAAGTGCGGGCTAAAACATACAACGTTGGCGATCTCGTCTTACCTCTCCCAGAGAAGAAAAAGGATAAGCTCAAACCACGATGGGAGGGTCCCTTCTTCATACATGAAGTTCTCCTAGGAGGGGCCTTCAAAATGAATCAAATAATTGCCTTAAGCCAAATCCGTGGAACGCTGCTCGGCTCCGACGATTCTACGGATAGTTTGATAGCACCTTTTCTTCTATTTTCGACTAGGTCCCTTTTTCCCTCCCCTCATTTTTTATTTTTCCTTTTAATATCCCAGGATGTATTCAGATCTACCGAACTATTAGGGGTACACATCTGTAAATGTACATACCCCATGATACCTGGGTGCTTCTTTGACGAAGCTTAGTAATAAAGCTTATTGCTTACATCCGTTCATGTTGTTTGTTCCTCTTTTCACCATTATATGCACCTCTATGACTTAAGTTTTTGCCAAGCTGGCTTGCCTCGCTCCTGTGTTTATACCCTACTTTCCCGATTGTTCGGCTAGGGTGTAAAGAGAGCACCTCTGTGATTGTTACAACCAAGTAATCTGGATCTGTACCTTAGACAGGTGAAGCCGAAAGCTAGCGTTCTTAAGGGAATGATTGGTCGGCAAGGAACGATAAGATATCTACGTTTACATGATTATAAGGGATAGGCTGCCTGTAATTCTATCTTTTGGATCGAAATCCTATGCATGCATAATCAAGCACGCCGACCCTGGGAAAGGAACCCTTAACGGAACTATTTTCCCTGGAAGAAGTTTCTTACGTTAAATAGTAATATAATATAACTCCTCGAACAAATTTTGTCTGCTCAAGCAATATGACCGGATTGCCTGGTTTCCGAACATAATGAGTGTTTATTACATTCAAACATGGTGTCTGGAAACACTGTGACCTTTTGGTTCGGAAGTTGAAGCCGAAGGCCTGCCATGACAAATTTTGCTTGGTTCTATCGGAGATAAGTTTGATGATAAAGTAAATTCATACATTGAATTAAACGCCTAGTCTTTATTTATGCCATCCATAAGACTATCTAAGCTACAGTCTTCTTGCGAATATTTCGCAGCTACCATCACTTGGTCATATACCAAGCTCACCGGAATTTCTTGCACGTCCGGTCCCCGAGGTCCCACTCAGACCATACCGTCACCGTCCTGGGAGTGGGGGTACTCAGACTTGCTTACCTGCGGCCCGTGACATGGCTCCATCAGTGGCCTGGTACGGCCCAACTTCAGCAACCGCAACTCAAGACCCTCACGAGGGGCCAAGCCTCGCGAGGCAGGCGACAACAAGACCTCCCTGGGGGCAGTCTCCCTTGGCTGGCTCCCTAGGAGTGGAGATATCTATGCAAGGCGCACCTCGCGAGGTTCACGTGACGTGATCCATGACGTCCAAGGCCAGGCGGGCGCCAGCGGGCTCAGTGTACCAGTTTCCTCTTTGGTGCTAAGAGGGCAAGCGCATGCGCGGAGTCCCGTGGAATCAGGCAAAGGTTTCCATATCGGTGCAACAAGACCAATGACCGTCAGGGCGGCAGAATGGAGATCATCGTGGAGCCCGACGTGGCGTCACCACTAGAGCCTTTGGCAGGCAAAGACCACTTTTGTCAGGATAACTTGTACTAGTTGTTCCCCTTCAAATTTTGCCGCTGTGGGATCCCTTCCAGCCGATACTTGGGATGAGAACCAAGGCCACTTTAAATGGGACCTAGCCACCACCGTAGAAGGGGGTCTTGAGTTGGTCTGGATCTGATCTTGAGCTGGTCCAACCTTAGAAGGGATCGGATCCATTCCACCCTCACGCACACCACAAGCTGATCCGAGTCCAAGAACACCTCTCCTCCAGAGTTTGTTCATCCCTTGTACTAGTTCATCCTCAGCCATACAAGGCAATCCACCACACACACTGGAGTAGGGTATTACACCCCAAGGTGGCCCGAACCAGCATAATCCTTGGTGTCCCTTGTTCTTCGAGTTCATCGAGCTAGGCCGTGGAATCGTAGGGCGAGCGCGTTGGGAGAGAGTGTTCTTTGTGCGCACCCCAGAGTTCGAATCTCTCAAGGGTTTGCGGAACCCGAAATTAGACATTTGGCGCACCAGGTAGGGGTGCGCTCACCGCCGCCCAGCGATCCCAATGGTCGATGATGCTAGGGCTCAAGCCGACCGCTGGGCTGCCTGGCCCATCCAAGCAGCCCTGACCGCCCAGGAAGACCTCAACTCCGCACTCTAGGAAGCCCGCACGCCACCCGACGCCACCGGACGCGCGCGGTGTGGACTGATGCCTCCCTCTCTCACTCCACGGTGCGTGTGCACCGCTATGCGCTCGTCGAACTACACAGTAGCGACAACGCCATACACCAGGCGGGAGCGGCCGAACACACGAGCCACGCTCATCGTAGCCCGGGAGCTACTACGATGCAGGTTGGCTAAGGGCGGTCGCGATGTGCTTCTGGAGTGCGTCGCCGAACTACTGGACGCAGCCTGCAGAGGTATGCCCACACCTCAGGTTGTGGCGGAAGCACGTGGAAGAAACAGCGAGCACGCGCGTCCCCTGGAGCGCTAGGGGTGGTCAGAAGGCACCAACAAGGACCATGGCACAGCACTCCTAGCCTTGGCAATGCCGTCACCAGGAGCGGCAGAAGCAAGCGATCTGCCGTGAGGACACGCCGGGGTGTCACCCAGCTGCCGCCAGGTCCAGGTGCCACGGTTGATGGCTCAAGGTGCGAGGCACCCAGGCGATGGCCCTAGTGGAGCAACCACAGAGGCCTACGTGCCTCGCATGGTGAACCTGGAGTACGCGCTGGCAGAAGGCCTTGAGTCATTTCCTGGGCCAGGATGGGACGCCGGGACGCACGAAGCGGAGGCCTCCTGTGATTTACCCGAAGCCTTCACCGACTCCTTTAGCGACGACGACGGCAGGGTACAGCCAGTAACTTGAGAGCAGGCGTATACTAACCATGGGCTGTAGGAGACCAGCCCGCGGCAGCAGTCAGAGAGCCCAGAGCGGCAGCTCCACTGCAGGCTGGAGTGGCGCTCTAGGGACAGCGCGGGAGGAGCCCGGAGCCAGAACCTTCCCCGCGCCGCATGGAGCAAGGCGCAACACGGAGGTAGGTCCTCTGCCAGGGGAGGCGCCGAAGGGCTGTTCCCTCGGCAGAGGGCCCGTGGTCGCCAAGGGCGCCGCTAGCGTCCCCCTTGCCCCTTGGTGTTGTCCTGGTTTTCGGACGCCCCAACGGTGGTCAGGGGCAGTGCAGGGCGGGGCCATCGCCTGGCGATATGAAGCAAGGATCACGCCAGTGAATGTCTCCGCCCGTGACACTCTCACGTAATAATGAGTGGGGCTGTAGACGCCCCGGAGTCTCCGGAGAGCCGCCCTCGGGCCTCGGGGGCTCCCGCCCACGTCCTAGTGGAAGCACCATGCTCCACACTGGCCGTCGACACTGTCCCCCAATGACTATGTTCACAACAAGTGAATGCACTTAGCTCTGCGCTGGTGGAAGACAAGAAGACTAGCTAGGTGCCGGACGCGGCCATTTGCTTTCATCCTCTTTTCTATAACTCGATTCGCCGTGCCTTTTGAGTTGAACTTGGAGTCTCTTTTCTGCCAAGCTTTGGGGGGATCTTCTCGTGTTCGTGTTGATTTCTTGCATTTTGGTTGCATGCTTTACTTCTTTTTGAGACTAGTGTCCATCACCCCTCCCCTGGCGAGCACCTCGCAGGAGGAACTGGGTGTGGTACAGGCACGACGACCCCGCTCGGTCAAGCCCGGGTGGCGGAGAGCACCCCGAGATCAGGAGTACCATTGCCGCGGCGTCGCCACACGCACACCCTGCCTTGACCTGGCGTGCGCCCCTCGCGAGGCCTCCTCAGGCAACTCAGCGGGCCCCTCAAGAGGCCTACAACCCAGTGGGCCACCAAGAGGCTCCCCTCAGGAGGAAGACACATCCGCCACCTCAGGACTCACCCAAGGCACGCTGGAATCCAGGTGAGTCTTAACCGAGACCCCGCTCGGGGGCTCACAAGTCAGGAAGGCAAATCCCAAGTCAAGCTTAAAGAAAGAACATTAATTTACATACTCCGAGGGGCCTCCCCTTGAAATTGCTCTCACGCCCTGCAGAGTTGTGCCCGAATCTCTGCATGCAGGTTGAAACGAAGGAGTACGAGCACAACCCGACGTGGTGCCCACGACGACACCCTAGTCGCTCTCGTACGCACTACTAACGCCGTCGCCAGCGTCGTCTTCACCATCGTCGACCACACCATCTTCGTCCACTGCAACCACCGCCTCGTCATCTTCAGTGGTGAACGCCCTGACCAAGGCATCCACGTGGTCATCTACCTAGTGAGCCAGGTTAACCCGGATAACCGTGGGCACGGGGGCTATGGCGGCATCGAAGTCGAAGTGAGGGTCGAGGTTCTGAAGATGACTGAAGACGCACGAGAACGCGCGCCCGAGGAGGCCCCGACTCGTCTCCTTGACGAGCTCACGAGCCCTCATGGCCCGACTCTCTAGGTGCACCACAACTTCGGTGAAGAAGCCAAGATGGGCAGCATAATCCTCCGTGTGGGGGTAAGGGACGCACTCCTCGCAGATGGCTCCCAGCACCCGGTTAGCCTTCACCTTGAGAGCTTGGAGCATGGGGGCATGCTTGTGCTGTAGTAAATATTGACGACAAGCCTCATCTCTATTCTGTTGTGCAAGGACCGCTGCTTCATCAACTTGCCGCTGGAGCAAGGCCAGGTCGGCCCGCGCGGAGACCAACTCGTCCTGAGGGCGTCATTTCTCCCATCAGCTTCTGCCCGCGGGCGCTTCAACTTTAGGTCATACTCATTGGCAAGATCTGCGTGAGCCTTCGCCACCCTCGAATGGACCTCCTCCTGAACCTCGGCCTCGCAAGTAGAGACGACATCCTCGGCCAGGATCACGTGGTGCTCCCTCGTCTCCAGTCGCTCATGCTCGAGGCTGTGCTCGAAGGCTTCCAGCATCAGCGCCTCCTTGCGTTTCTGGATCTCCCTCTCGTCAGAAGGCGCCCGCCTCATCGACGACAGGGTTGCCCTTCGCGCTTCGACCTGTTGCTCGAGGGAGTCATTCAAGGCCTGAAGCTTCCAATGGTGCTCCTCGGCAACCTCGCGCCAGCGATCCGCCTGCCGGGCCTCCTCTAGAGCCTGGGCGCTAGCTTCATGTGAGGCCACAAGGGACACCTCGGCCTTCGCACTGGCACGCTCATGCTTGAGACGACTGAAGTTGATGGCCACCTTCAACCGACGCCATTCGTTCGCCAGCCGAAGCTCCTCCGTCTCCAAGAGGGCGTCTACATCAACGAGCTCTTCCTCGAGTCGGCTCAGCGCACCCATCGCATTCCGGAGAAGCTCGTGGCGGACGACGTCGCGTCCACATACGAATTCAAACGCGTGACCGGGCCTATCCTCTAGGACGTGACCGGGCCCGCCCTCCTCCGGCAGGGGGCTGGAGGCTGACGCCTTACCCGCTGTCACCCAGGCCTCGGCGGGGGCGCTGCAAGACGAGGCCCGACAGCTCGAAGACGAAGTCGGAGCTGGACTCGCCCAGCCGTGGGAGACAACTAACGGAGGGGCTCTCGGCATGCCTCCAATGCTCCAGGCGGGGCCACGAAGGAGGGACAATAGGAACGCCAAGTCCAGGCCTCGGGGCGGCGTGTTAACCTCCTCCACAAGCCTCGCCCCGCAGACGGCTCCCCGGTGGGGCGCACTCAAGGCTAACGAGAAGCCCTGAAAGGGCAGGGGTCATTCCTCAAGAGATTCTGCCACTCCGATTGAAGGGGACCTAAAGAATCGGAGTCAGGAAGGAACACAAAACTCAGGAAATCACGAATATAAGAACTTAGTCGTCTTTGGCTATGTACTTCCTCCGTTTCAGCGGCCGGTAGGCGTCACCATTATAGCTTAGAGGCGCCTTCCTCTTGCGGAGAGCCCTGAAGTTCAAACAGAGCTGGCCGAAGCTCTGAGCGCGACCACCGCCACCTAGGGCAGCATCCGGGGCTCCCGAAAGGGTGACCTCGGGAGCCTCGGTGCGCAGTGGCTCACCAAGCGCGACCTCAGGACAGCTCGCCCACACCCCAGGGGCTGGAGCCTTGGGAGCCGCAGCGCACACCGCTCCTTCAGCAGCCGCCCCACCGGCGTCCGACGATGCCCGCCTCCCTGCATCCGCTTCTGGGGTGGGCACTGAGGGGACCGTAGGCGAGAGGACTAAGGGGATGGGACTCTCACAGGGTCCCTCAAGTCCAGCCGGATGCAGCCCCCATGCGTCAAAAATGGGCATCTGCCTCACGAACTCAACCGTGTTGGAGCAACTGTACAAGAGACAACCCTCCTCCGGCAGATTGGTCGGTGCTGAGTCGCCCGTCAAGAGCTCAAACACCATTCGCCGCGCCTCACGAGGAATCGCGGACACATGGAGCCTGATGGGGTCATTGCAGCCATAGAAGGTCCACAATGGACGGGAGTGACGCTGGAGCGGAGCGATGCGACACTTGATGAACTCCTTCACCACCATGGGTGCCGTCACCCCGAGGTCCCTTAGCCTGGCTAGCCGACGCCAGACATGGGTGAGCCGCGGGTCGTCAAGCTTCACGTGCCCCCAGCCAGAGCTTGGGACAGCCAGAGCCCGAGGAAGCAGAAGCGGAGAATTGCACATGGCAACATCAACACACACCCACCACTTCCGAAATCAATCTGTGGCCGGCGAGAGCTCAAAGTCGATCCCCGAGACGGATGTCACCACTATGGCATGGAAGGTCACGCATCCCGAGCGCTGGCGAGCGTTCGTCCGATGCAACGAGAAGAAATGACGGAACACGACCACGGAAGGAGCAATGCCTACCATGGCCACGCAGACGAATGCGACGACGGCAATGAGGACGATGGATTGAGGATCCAGGTGCGGCGCATTAACTTGGTAATGCGAGAGCACATCGTTGAAGAAATGAGAGAAGGGAGGAATTAGGCCAGCCTAGAGGGCATGAAGATGGATAGGGATCTCGGCGGCCGCCTTGTCGATCGCGAAGCGAGAAGCCGGCCAAGCCACGGTCGCCCCTCGTTCATTGGAGTCGGCGGAGAGCGCGGGGTGGACCTTGCTCAACCCTTCTTGGTTGACCACCATCGACCGCTTGAGGGTGGGCTCGTAGACCTGAGGCGCAGGGGCTGAGGCGCGGGTTTCCTCCTTTCCCTTCTTCTTCTATCATGGTGCCATGGCGGCGGCGAGGATTGGCGCTGGGTCATATACCAAGCTCACTGGCATTTCTTGCCCGTCCGGTCCCCGAGGTCCCACTCGAGCCATATTGTCGGTGTCCTGGGAATGGGGGTACCCAGACTTGCCTGCCTACGGCCCGTGACGTGGCTCCATCAGTGGCCTGGTACAGCCCAACTTCAGCAACTGCAACTCAAGACCCTCGCGAGGGGCCAAGCCTCGCGAGGCGGGCGACAGCAAGACCTCCCTGGGGGTAGTCTCCCTAGGCTATCTCCCGAGGAGCGAAGATAACTATGCAAGGCGCACCTCGCGAGGTTCACGTGATGTGAGCCATGACGTCCAAGGCCAGGTGGGCGCCAGCGGGCGCAGTGTACCAGTTTCCTCTTTGGTGCTAATAGGGCAAGCGCAGGCACGGAGTCCTGAGGAATCAATCAAATGTTTCCATATCGGTTGAACAAGACCAAGGACCGTCAGGGTGGCAGAATGGAGGTCATCGTGGAGCCCGGCGCGACGTCACCACCAGAGCCTTTGGCTGGCAAAGACCACTTTTTCAGGATAACTTGTACTAGCTGTTCCCCTTCAAATTCGTCCGTTGTGGAAGCCCTTCCCGCCGATATTTGGGGTGAGGACCAAGGCCACTATAAATAGGACCTAGCCACCACCATAATAGGGGGTCTTGAGTTGGTCTGGATGTGATCTTGAGACGATCCAACCTTAGTAGGGATGGGATCCATTCCACCCTCATGCACACCACAAGCTCATCTGAGTCCAAGAACACCTCTCCTCCGGAGGTTGTTCATCCCTTGAACTAGTTCATCCTCAGCCATACAAGGCAATACATCACACACACTGGAGTAGGGTATTACACCGCAAGGTGGCCTGAACCAGTATAATCCTCTGTGTCCCTTGTTCTTCGAGTTTGTCGAGCTAGGTTGTGGAATCGTAGGGCGAGCGTATCGGGGAGAGAGTGTTCTTCGTGCCCACTCCAGAGTTCGAACCTCTCAAGGGTTTGCGGAACCCGAAATCCGACACATACGAATCGGCTCAAGCCCAGTATAATGTGTTTTCACCATGGCCCATGCCTCTCGTGCACCTTCCGGGCATGCTCCTCCATAGCTCAAAGCGGCGCCGATCACCTTTGAACAGGTTCGACAAATCCTCCATACTTTCTAGAGGAGCATCAGATGGCCATAAGGCTTTGACCATACTCTTCATCGCTTTTCGGGCCCTCTCATGCATTATGGAAAACTATTTTAGCACATTGCCTCGGAATCCGGATACCTCTTCTTCAGGATGCCCGGTTAACAGACCTGCAAGAACAACATTATAATACTCCACACTACTAGACAATATGATTTCTTTGGATGGTTTAAAGGTCATACCGAATATGCCACCTTTTAGCTCATTATTCTCCTTCAGTGCATCTGATAATTGAGCCTTTAAGGTATCTATCTCTTTGGCTTTTTATCCTTTTCTTCTTCTAGATTGTTCTTTTGGTCAATGGCTCGTGATAGTACTCGGTGACCGGCTTCTTCTTGCTTCTCAGCATGTTTCTGTGTTTTCTTGGCAGCCGTCAAACTTTTTTCCAGTCCATCTATAGAATGCCTACGAAAATATAGCAATGTTAGCTTAAAATATCATTGCAGCAGAACATATTTTTTGGATATTATTTTTCCTTACCATGAGATCCCCTCGTGGATTTCTTCATTTCCTCTAACTCGGTGGTGGTGGCATTTAGCTTTGTCCGACTTGTTTCAAGCTCCCGGGACAACATGTTGTTCTTCTCTCTGAGAACCTGTGGACATAACGATCCTTAAATTGGTTGGTTTTACCTCTTCAAGTCTCGGGGGCTACTGGCATATACTTATTAAATTTACACAAACTTTTACCCTCATATCCTTTGAGAACAGGTGAGTGATCCCCGCAAGTCCATCTCGGGTAGCTCGGATATATGCATCCACAGAGCTGAGGGAATTGAATTCCTGCTCAGTAAAAGCTGGAGCATGCATGGCTTCTTTTCGTCGCCGATGATTCATCATGCTCTCCACTTAGGAATTTGTGACAGATACGTCATCCGAATCCTCATGTGGTGGACAATTCGGCGCCGCATTCGTATTGGTTCTCGTCCTTGTTGATGAGTCTGGGGTTGGATTAGATGGTGATCGGCCGACTGGGTCCTTGGATGCGGTTCGACGTACACTCCTTCTGAAATAAGACAAGATGTGAAGTGTAAAGATCTGGTCTTGTACCTAAGCCCATATCAAAGATTATACCTCTTCGTCGAAGGATGGGGCTCAACCGCGCTCCTCATTTCTTTTCGCTTTGAAGGCTCACCCTGCGTAGGCACTGTCTTCTTAGAAGCCGCCCTCGATGCAGTGCGGCGTGCCAAGTGCCAAACCTTTTGAGCACGAGTCAGTGTAGTGGGTGAGGCACAAGGGGAGGGCTCCTTTTGTGAGGATGTCTTCTGGGTACTTACATCGGAGGTAGGGACAAGGCCGGGATAATCGGCCATAATAGCCACCTCTGAGCCATCGAGGCTCGCTTGATGAAAGACTCCATAAATAAGCTCTATAAATATATCTGGATCCTCATTGAATCCGGGATCTTCGTCGCGAGTGTGGTCCTCTGGCTATGGGGCGGGGCAATGAATCCCTTCGACCACCTTCCTCCACGTCTGTTTTAAAATGACCAGAATAATTTGATTAGCACATCTCAATAAAAAGATTGGATAATGCTGGTAATAGAATAGCTTACCCAGTCGGTGGGGTTATACATGGAAAAATCTTCCTGACAATTTAAATAGGCAAACTCTTCTTTCTCCCCCTTATAAAGATCTGCCAAAATGGCGGCCAGGGCGATCGGGGTATCCGGACCCTCGCTCTTGTATCGAGACACGTTTTCCGTCCCGTTGTAATGCCACATAGGGAACCCCTGGATTGAAGATGATGAACGCATTTCTTTACCGCAATGGCCATGACTTCGATTATCGAGAATTTAGAATGGGCAAGTACCCTGACCTTGTTGACTAGCCTCTTAACTTCCTCACTATTCCCTTGCTTGGGGCTTCGGGAGCGCCAATTGAAGCGTTTCTTCAAAGGAGCGCTGGAGAATTCGGGAAGTCCGCACCAAACTAGGTCCGGAAGGGGAACATCTTCAATATAGAACCACTCCGAAGTCCACTCTTTAAGTTCCTTCTTGGGAGTGCCGGCCAGGTAACCTGTTCCTGCTATGCGCCATACTTCGGCACCACCCACTTCAAATATGGAACCCTTTTGGGAACAAGGGACGAGGCAAAATAACTTTCGCCATGGTTCAAAATGAGCCTCACAGCCTAAGAATAGCTCGCAGAGAGCAACAAAACCCGCGATATGCAGGATAGAACCTGGCGTGAGGTTGTGCAGTTTGAGCCCGTAAAATTCCAATAGGCCTCTAAGGAAGGGATGGATTGGAAAGCCTAACCCCTCAGAAGAAACAAAACGAAGCACACCGCTCCTCCTTGATGGGGTTGGGGAAATTTTCTGCTAGCGCCTCATTGCCGATTGAAGCTAATCCAGTCCACAGAGTGACTAGATACGTGGGAGGAAGATATCCCTTCGTCTGAAGTCTATTCAGCTGGAGATGAGATACCGAGCAACTTCCCCAATCATCCGTTCGAGGGCCACGGGGGTGCGAGGAAGAGCTTGGGGCATTTGCCATGCTTTGAGACTTTTCGTGGTTTGCTCTGATGATCTTTGCATGATGTGGAAATGCATCTGAGATCTTATCCCCTTAAATCCACGCCATCCTTGCGTAGCCAAGGGTTTATTTGTAAAAAGTACATGGACTGTTTGCATTCGCCCGATGCGTGGAAGTCGCGACGACGATGGGAAGGAATCATCAAGGCAGGATATAAAGGTCAAGAACGGACTATCATCGCTCCGAAGTATAACAAAGAACCCACCTTGCAAAGCCGAGGACATAAAGACGGATACTATATCGTCATTGAAGGAAAGTTCGGGGGCGACATAGGGAGTCCTGGATTTGGGGGTCCTCTGGTGTCCGGACTACTCATTATGGTCTGGATTGATGGGCGATGAGGATAAAGCAAA
>LR738714.1:263290033-263361461 GCA_902687465.1 Secale cereale | reverse complement strand
GTGTCTGGGTAGGACTCCTATGTATGTAGAAAGGCAAGTTTGATGTCCTAGTGTAATGTTTCCTTCCTCTGCAAGTCAACTCTGCACAACCATAGGCCCCCTCCGGTGTGTATATAAACTGGAGGGTTTAGTCCGTGGAGGCTAACCGAAAAATCATAGGCTAGACGGCTAGGGTTTAGCCATTACGATCTCGAGGTAGATCAACTCTTGTAACCCCTATATTCATCAAGAACAATTAAACATGAAGTAGGGTTTTACGTCCTTTAAGAGGGCCCAAACCTGGGTAAACATCATGTCCCCTTTGTCCCTTGTTACCATGGATCCTCAGACTCACACCTTGCCCCCTACTCGAGATCTACCGGTTTTGACACCGGCAGTTGGATAGTTGAAGTCTATTCCACCAAAAACGATAGCCACCATCTCATCGAAAGACGGGACACCTTTGCCTCAATCACAGAGGGGGCTGGATGTCTGGGCTCTCAGGTCGGGACGGATGTACGGGCTGAGGGGGCCAGATGTCCGGGGTGGCTTCCGTAGCATTATGTGAAGGATGCCAGATTTCCGAGCTGGGACTGGATGTCCGGCGACTCACGTCGGACCGGATGTCCGGGGCCAGATGTCCGGGTCCTGGAGACTTCTCTGGTTTCTTTCGTTGTTCCTCTTCTTCCTAGTACTTGCGGAGTTGTCCGTCTACACAAGCGTCTCCAAGCGAGTCTTCTTGGTACCTAAGCACACATAACATTCCTGCTTTAGGTAGTAGCCATGTCTCAAGTGGGTCATATGGAATATCAGTAAGGAGGGATGTCACCTTGGTCTCGAGAGATCTTGCAGATGTCATGGGTCCACTATTTACTTGGTGAGATGATGGTAGGTCCATGGGGATGACCATAGGATGCTTCACATCAGCTTGTGCCAGCTGTAGTGGCCAGTAACTCGAACACTACATCACGACACGACTTTGGGGTTGTCTCACTATCTTCAAGATAGTTTTACTTATCTATTTTATCAGATTTGTTGGAGACCAACAAGGCTGCCTCACTACCTTGAACCTTATCTACATTACTTCCTTTACAATTGCTTAATGGGGTACTCTTCTCCAGTATTCTTTCAGCATTCTAAAAGAAGAAACAAGCACACACATAACATGTTTAGCATGTAGTATATGAAACTCATTTTGGTGAACTAGTTCTGTAGTGAGGTTCACATGATCAAACTAACAATTCTTCTATTCCAAAGTAGTACATAATAAAAACATCAAACAAACATGGCAAAGTAGTACTCCCTCATTAAGGAAATATAAGAGCGTTGGGCACGAAAGCAATCATGACAATAACAAGTGATATCTCCACCAAGATTGCAAACACACATACAAGCAGTAGAATCAATCATCATGTGTAATGCAAAGCATGGGTCAAAACTGCATTGGAAAGGCATAGGAATGAGAATATCATGCAAAGTGAACATGGCAATATGGGTAAATGATACATAACGGACAGTAAGCCATAACCATGTGAGGGCCATGTAGAAGTAATGCGTGAAGTCTTTACGTGAATGGAGCAGTGGGAAAGACAATCCACGAGATCCCAAGTCATCATTGCTCTCTATAGCTCGTTTTGTCAACTCATGGGATTGTGAGGTTGACAAGTATTCATGGGTACCTACACAAAAGAGACACAAACTGAAGAAATTATGTGCATGGTAAATGTACACATCATCCATCATGATGTGTATCTGCACGTGTGAGTTAGCACAAGATAAGCAATGCTCAAAGAAATTTGATGCATGGTATAAGAACATGTCATCCATCATGAAAGAATAGTTGTTATGTATAGTACGATGGGGACGCAAATTGAGCATACAATTATTTGGCACATCAATAGCATTTTCATTCATGGGGAGCATACAGTGGACACAAACATGGGAATAATGCAATGGATAGGATGGATCAATATCTCCTAAAATGTATGAGGAAACTATGGGGTTCTCCTCATGAGCAATAGTGGAAGCATAATATGGAGAAGTGGAAAAACGTCCAAAACAATGCATGTCCGCAGCTAGGTAATCATGGCATGGCATATGATGGATATGATGCAATGGAAGCATGTCAATATCATCACAAGAAAAACAAATCCCAATAACCATGGGCTTGTCATCTATGCCATATGTGCAAATTGAGTTTATTTTAATGGCATGTGCATAGTCACTACAATGAGATTGCAAATGTGACATATTGTTGACCTCATGCATAGCATATGATAAGTAAAGCGGTTGTCAAACATGATGTGACCAAGAGAATTATCACAAGAAATCCTATGTAACATGGCATCACAACTAATAGACTCCACATGGTAATCATCAAACTCATCATAAATGGGTAAATCATTGCATGGGGAAATCATACTAGAATGAAACATGGTAATAGGGAGATCAACATCATGCAAGCAATCAATGTTAATATAGTCCACTAGTGGGACGAGAGCATCACCTTCACCTGTGTTACCTTTACCATTACACTCATGTGATGTAGCTGAGGTGGGAAAGACTAAGTGGTGGTCATCATCTTCATCTTGATGGAACCATGTGGGGGTGCATCATATTCCACTATGGCCATCGTCTTGCCCAGAGTAAGGACGAAGTCGTCGAGGATCGGTGCGTCATCATAAATGGGACCTATCACCAAATGAGATGACACGATAGAGGTAGAGGATAAGTCGTTAGTGTTGAAAGTGGCCTCCTATGCCTTATCAACTTCCTCACTCACAAAGTGTTGTGGCTCACTCACTCCCTCTAGGATGCTCTCACTCATATGATTGGTGGAGTCACTCAAAGGGCTATCATCATCACATAGGATGATGTGGAGCATCACACTAGCATCCCCATTGATGTATCTACATCTCCCACGACACCACTTGGTCCTATGACAAGAGCCCGAGCCAAGGCTATCGAAGATAAGGTGAACTCACTCCTCTCCGAACTACCACTCTCCCCATATGAGACATGGATACTACCTAAGGCAGAAACCCTATGCATGATCATGTCACTAGAGGATAGCCATGGATCAACAACATCCAACGGACAATACGGCAAGGACGACAAGTACAAGGATCAAGAAAAGGAGCTGCGTGAAGATCACAGCCCTTGGACGGCCGACGAGGACCGGACGTCCGATGACTGGAGGTTCCAGCAAGCCAAAGCACATGCCCGTGAAGTCTACAGTGGACGGATGTTCAACGCCGACCGGACGTCCGACACCTACCAGCAACCGGACGACCGACGCACACCGGACAACCGGCGCCTCCATGACAGAACCAAAACATCGGAAGAACGTGCTCCACCGGACGACCGATGCACCGGATGACGGACCCCGATCGGAGGTCGGACACTTCAACACCCGAGCCGAAACATCGGATGTCTGACATGTCTCGGACGTCCGGACCTTCGCAAGCCACCAGACGTCCGGTAACCATCGAACGTCCGACGCCTGTCTGTGCACAGTGAATCGGGCCGAGGCCCATGTACCCCTTTCTTACCCCTTCGTGGCCCTAGACTATATATACTCTATCCGCTCCTCCTAGTTAGGTTTAGCAATGTGTTAGATCATCTTAGACTAGAGCATTGTTAATCCCTAGTGGTTCTAGTCCACCGAGAGACAGCGGCCTCTACGAAGAAGATCCACACAATATTCAAGACCTCCTCCGGGAGAAGACCATCAAGACATCCTCATGGAGAAGAGGATCGCCACTTGTATCATCCATAGTTGACTTTGGATCGTGTATCTCTCTGTGTTCCCAAATCTAGCATAAGTGTGACTATTTCTTGTTGATTTGAGTGTTTTCCTCTCGTTTTCCCCTCGTGTTCTTCGTGGGGAACCCCTCCAATCATGAATGATCGGCCTAGAACGGGTTAGCCCCGCATCATATGGTATCATGAGCCTTGGTTGATCATGTATTTCGAGCCCCACACTTTGTTTTCTAGCCTCATTTTGTTGTTTTTTGTCCAATTTCGAAAATTCACACAAAAATAGCCATATCTTTTTTTATTTGTGTGTTTGATGACATTTTGTTGGATTTGATCCATGGATTTCATGTGTGGCAAGCAGATCTAGCTTTCCCCCATATTTCCCCCGATTTCCATTTGCAAATTCGGCCAATTTTGACCAAAATCCACCCTCCACCAAGAACCCTAGCTGTTCAACCCGTGCCCGAAAATTCCCAGGCACCGGATGTCCGACAGTTACCGGACGTCTGATGACTACCGGTCGTCCGACCACCATCGGACGTCCGATGTTTCCCGACGAAACTGAATTTTGTGAGCACCCGCTCCACTTCCACTTCCGCATACACACTCCTACACCCATATATCTTCCGCAAACCACCACCATTTCCGCATACACACTCGTATAAATTTGATACCTCCCTCTTCCGCATACGTGTCACATCCCTAGTTTAGCACTTGCATTAGGGCTAGCTAGAGTGTGCATCATGTTTACTTATCAAAGAAACTTGAAATGGGAATGACAGAAACCCCAGCACCCCTCTTCTAACAACTAGGGTTTGATAAAATATTTTCCAATGTACCCAAAATGCCCTTCAAAAATGTTCATCATTTCTGCCTTGGTCTCAAACCTTTGCTAAAAATGGTGGACAATTTTCTAGGACATCCAAGGGCTCTGGATTAAATCATATGGTATTTGTGTTTGGGCATTTAAATGCTATAAAATATTTTAAATGCTCAAATAATCATAAACCATAATGTTCCATACTGTTCATATTATATACAGTGGGCATGACAAGTTTCATGAGTTATAAAAATGTTCTAGCATTTCTATTAATTAAACAAAGTTGCAAAACAAATGAAACAGAAAAGAAATAGGAAAGAAAAGAAAGAGAGAAAGGACTTACCTCGGGCCCAGCACTGTAGCAGGCCGGCCCAGCCCACCAGCCCCGTTCTGTCGCCTTCCTCCTCGCGTCAGAAGGCAGCGCGCGTGGCCGCCGCGGGCCGGCACGCGCCCGGCCACCTCCACCCTGCCTGCCTGCCTCCCGACGGCCTGGACGTCTCCTGGCGTCGCCACGCAGCTGCCCCGACCCCTCTCGCACTTTCCCCTCGTCCCCGTCGCCTCCCCTGGCTCTTTCCCTCTCACCACCGAGCCGCTCGTCGCCGCCGCTCGCCGTTGCCGCACCTAGACCCCCCCCCCTCGACCCGTGACCGTGTCCAAAAGGTTCGCCGCGACGCCCTCTACCTCCTTGCTGAGCCACGGATCGCCGGGAGCCCTGCAACGCCTTCACGCCGCCGTCCCCAACCTCGGATCGCCGGAGCACCTCGCCGTCGATTAAGAAGCTGCAGTGCGTCCCCGACCTCTCCGTCGAGCTCGTTAGCACCGCTATGAGCTCCTACGCCGAACCCCGCTCTTCTCCGCTTCGTTTGCGCCGTGTAGCCGCCGCTCCGTTGATCACCGAAACTCACCGCAGCCGTGCTCGCCGCCGGCGATGCTCCGGTGACCATTTGGTCACTGGCACATGTCCATCTCGCTCGCCGCAGCACGTAGACGAGCTAGGTACTACGCACGCATCGCCTAGGCCACTGCAGCCGCGTCTCCACACACGCCCGAACGCCGGCGCCGCCGTCGAGCTCGTTGCCGTCGTCTCCGGCCACCACAGGTCCGGCGACCACCACCGTTCGACGCGCAACGACGAGGGCTCTCAAACGCGCCCAACCGCAGCTTGAACCGTGCCCTGTGGACGTTTTCCGAAGCACGCCGCCGTGTCTGGCCTCGCCGGCGTCACTTCGCCGGCGAGTTTGACTCGTTTGACCGGGGGTTGACTACCCCTAGGTCACTGACGTGTGGGCCACCCTTTTCCTAATTAGCTAGTTTAATTAATTAAATGTTAATTTCATTAGTTAGTTAGTTTAGTCACTGACCCGTGGGCCCAGACCCCACTGACAGCTAATTAGTTCACTAATTAATTTTGTTAGTTAGCTATGACACTGACATGCCGGGCCCACATGTCATGTTTGACTTGGACTAGCTCCTGTTTACTGACTGACGTCAGCATGATGTCATGCTGACGCAGTAAAGGTTTTTCTGGGATTTTTAGATTTAAAAATAATTCAGGAAATTCCAGAAAATGCCTAAACTTCAAAAAATCATATAAATTCAACAGTAGCTCAGATGGAAAAGATCTATATATGAAAAATGATCAGAAAAATCCAATCTTTCCAATGGCACTGGTTTCATGCATGTTTGAGCAAGTTAACCTTGTTGTATACATTAAAACATGATAATGCACTTATTTAAATAATAGCTAAAGTGCCAATTTGAATCTTTGATTCAAATAAGCTCAAACCCTTCTGGTTATAGTTGCATTAGCCCAACACACCTGCATCTTGCCATATCATGAGCATGCATTATATTGTTGCATTTGTTTGTTTAATAATTGTATCGCCGGTATTCTCTGTGTTAGGTCCTGCTCCCGAGGATACTGCTGCGTATCCAGTTGAAGAGCAGTACCCGACAACCACTTTGTCAGGCAAGCATTCATTGATCATTCCGATACAAACCCAATCTTCTCGCTCCTGCTCTCTTTTACTGCATTAAGGCAACAACGTGTGAACTGCTACTTGCTGCGGTAGTTGAACCCTATTCCCTTGCATGACATGTCATTGCCACAGTAAATAGTTGAAACCCACTAGCATGTGTATGAGTTGATTGAGCCATGTGATGTGTGATCCACCATGCTATTTGTTTATGTTGCCTGCTATGCTTAGAGTTGTGTCTGGTCTGGTTCATCTGGGTGATGGATCAGAGTGAAATGATCATACTGATAAAGAGAAGGAAGTGTGGAATACGCTTGGTAAAGGTATCGATGAAAGGCCATGTAGGAGTACATGGTTGGTTGTTTCATTGGAATCGTCCATAAGACCCGAGATCTGTATGTGTGGTTCAAGTTACAGCTACTACCACACATTGGGATCCTTAATTGACCCTCTCGGCTTATTAATTACCCTCAATCTCTGTCCAGGAGTTGCAACTAGTTTCTGGTGTTTATAGCTTACTGGAGGTCGTGCACAACGCTGACCCTCGGGGTGGGTTGTGATGCGACAGGTACGTGGCACGGTGTACCGGTTGCCCGTTTGGTGACTCGGGAACCCTGTACACATCGTTTGGGGCCGTGAGCGACAAGTGTGAGTGCCGTGGATGGCCCTTCCGTAGGATGACGGAAGAGGATCCTCGGTGGTGTATTGTTGTGGTGAGTAGAGGACTCGTGTTCGTAATAACATCTTGCAATCTGTTGAGAGTTGTAGTATAGGTTAGCCATGAGTCAAAGCTGGCTTTCTGCTATGAACTCCACTACCCCCTTTGATAATGTTGCATGTATGATAGGTTATGTGGTAAGACTTGCTGAGTACCTTTGTACTCATGTTTGCTTAATAACTGTTGCAGAGGAGAACCCTGCCCCTGCTGATGGGTTCTACATAGACGTTGACGTCGACGAGTAGCTTGACACCCAGACGGAGATCTGGAGCTTGTGAAGGGCCTTGTAGATAGTCAGGCTACACCAAGCCTGTTTTATTTTCTAAGTTGTCTCTACTCAGACATGTAGCTTCCGCTTGTGCTTGTATGACTATATGGCTTGAGTGTTGGGTCATGTGACCCCTACCTGTATGGATATGTTATGTATGGCTCTTGGAGCCTCTTAAATAAAGTACTTTGAGTCATAGAGTTCTGTTGTGATGCAATGTTGTATTTGCACATATTGAGCATATTGTGTGTATGGTTGAGATGCTTGGTATGTGTGGGATCCGACACCTAGTTGTTTTCCTTTGGTAGCCTACCTTACAGGGAAATGCCTCCTAGTGATTCCAATGAGCCTTGGTAGCTTGCTACTGCTCGGAACACGTAGGCTGGTCGGCATGTGTCCTTCTTCGTTCCTGTGTCTGTCCCTTAGGGGAAATGTCACGCGTTGTTCCTTTAAGTCCATGTAGCTTGCTACAACTTGGGTTCATACGTTGATGACCGACACGTTCGTTGCTGGGTCATGGATGCCTGTCTCTGTAATCTAGCGCCACTTTTGGTTTATAACTAGCCATGTCGGCCCGGGTTCTCTGTCATATGGATGCTAGCGACACTGTCATATACGTGTGCCAAAATGCGCAAACGGTCTCGGGCCAGGTAAGGTGGCACCCATGGGTTACCGTGCGTGAGGCCGCAAAGTGATATGACGTGTTACAGCTAGATCGGTGTGACTTAGGATCGGGGTCCCGACAGCGTTGGCATCAGAGCTGGACTGCCTGTAGGTTTCTCAAGCCAAACTGGTCGATGTTGAGTCTAGAAAAATTCTTAGTTATATGTAGGGGAATTGATTGTGGAAGGGAACGTAAGGCTCTTTTTACTCCTTTACCTTATGCCCTTCTGATCTGAGTCAGTCTATTCTTTCTACAGGGATTTAGGACTAGGCCTCTTATCCTTACTAGGTTCACGTGTTACTAATCCGTAGACTCTTATGATTGCTGGTTTCAAGCCTCAGTTCAGTTTCTATCCTTTTAGTATGATGATTGTTGGACCCGGGACCTTGATATGGAATTGTTGAGTGGTTATGCTATCATTTGTATGATGTCTCAAATCTTTGTTTGAGCATTTACAGTTGTTATGCTGCCCGATTTCTTCCAGAAACACTAATGCCTTTGCATTACTTCGTGTTTAAGATGTCTGGCCTCACCCCTCACCAAGTGGTTCGTTTGACTCGGTGCATTAATGTGCCCGGTCACACGGCCATGCTAGTCCGTGTGCTGACTGAGACCGGTTATCGATGGTATCCTGAGTACACCGTGGAGGAACAGTACCGGGATTTCAATCAGAGTCAGTATTTCTGCACAGTCCGGATATACCCCTCATATCCCGGAGCTAACGACCCCATCCATTGGTCTTATGGACTCGGGGTTACCATCGAGATGGCAGTGCAGGATGCCGCCTATTCGATGATGACCATTCTCCGGGCTAGGCATGCCCTGTTGCTGAACACTGAGTTCTGCTACATGCCAGCCTCACTTCCCGGAGAGGAAGGCTACTACACTGGTCTGTATACTGATGCTGCTCATGAAGAGCCACTGCTTCAGACTACTGTTCAGATGCTGGAGGATAGGGACCGTGAGGTCCGTGCCCTCCGAATGGAGTTGTATAACACTCGAGCTGCCCACTGGACTACTTTGACACGGCTTGCACCTGCTGTGCATGCCGGATATCTGGACATGCGGGAATTGTACCCCGTGCGGACTCGTGTGCCTGATCGCATGGATTGGCGTGATGTTGGGGGTATTACACCTCCACGTGGGCGTCGGTTACCACCAGCATTGGGACCAAGGCCACATCCATGTCCCTATGGTCCACAGCCTTCGAGTGCTCGCGAGTTTCAAGATCCGTCTGTTCCACTTCTAATCTACGGTGGTAATCTTTACGAAGATTACTACGGGAATGTCTGAGCTAGACCGTGGCAGTAGTAGTACTGTAGTAATTGTATTCCCACAGTCCTGCGCGTCTTGTGGAATATGACTTAGTGTGTACTGAGTTCCGAAGGTGTAGTTAAATAATGTATAGGAGCTTGGAATGCCTCTGATGGGATGTATCGTTTTTCACCGTAGTTGTACTTTAGCCTTGGCTTGTACTAAACTATGTATGGTGTGTATGACCACTGGTGTATATATAGCAGTTTCTATATTACCATGTCATACGGATGAACATCTCTGCATTCCGTGTCATCCATTACATTCTGCACTTCTATGTCAAAATTTTGCCATCCTTGTCTAAACCGTTGTTTTGTTTTCCTAGGATGGTCAACACTCGCAACACTCCTGCTGCCCAGGAGCAGGGTGAGGCTAGTGGGGCTAGAGATGGGAATCTTCCCCAGCCACCCTCCTTGGCGGAAGTTATGCTCGAGGCAGAATGGAACAAGAGAGAGACCAACCGGCTGCTGGAACGCATAGAGCAGAACACTGGGTTCCGTCAGAGGAATGACGTGGTGTCAATCAATGACTTTATCAAGATGTGCCCACCGAAGTTCCATCACTCCACTGAACCTCTGGATGCGGATGACTGGCTACATAGTATCACCCACAAGCTACACTTTGCCCGTGTGGCCGAAGCTGACAAGGTTACCTACACCGCCTACCATCTTGAGGGCCCTGCCAGTCTTTGGTGGGAAAACTTTGAAGCTATGCGTCCTGCTGGCCAAATCACTACTTGGGTTGAGTTCAGTGAGGCATTCCGTGAGCATCACATTCCGGAAGGTCTCATGGATCGCAAGCGGGAGGAATTCTGCAATTTCACCCAGGGCCGGTTAACTGTGGATGGCTATAGTCGCGAGTTTGGCAACTTGGCACGCTATGCACCTGAGGAAGTATCCACCGATGCCAAGAAGCAGGCGAGGTTCCGCAAGGGACTCAGCCCTGAACTGCGCCGAGATCTACGTCTGCACGAGTGCACTTCCTTCCAGAAGTTGGTAAACAAGGCTATCAGTGCTGAAACGGGCCAGACCGACTTCGAGGCCACCCGCAAGCATACTCGAGACTTTGGTTCCTCATCCGGCTCTGGCTCTCACAAGCTCCGTGTGTGGGTTCCTAACACTGCTCTGCCGCCCAAGTACACACCGAGGCCATCCTATGAGGCACCTCGCCCAACTCAAGAGTATGCACCTGCTAAGACCTATGGAGGACCACCTTCCAACTTCGCTCCACGCACTAACACTGTGACCTGCTTCAAGTGTGGAGAACCGGGACACTACATGCGTGAGTGTCCCCAGAACCAACCAGGAAAACCCGTTGGCCGTGGTAAGCCAACCGGCAAGGTGAATTATGTCAAGCCAATCCCCACTGCACGTGGTCATGTCAACTATGTCTCTGCCGAGGAAGCTTATGAGGATCCTAACGTCGTCCTTGGTACGCTTCTCGTTAATTGCCATCCGGCATCTATTCTTTTCGATACTGGAGCATCCCATTCGTTCATATCTGAGAGCTATGCTCGAATGCACAACATGACTTTTTGTGACATGCCTACTTCCATGGTTATTCAAACTCCTGGTTTAAAGTGGCAAACCTCTAGGGTAAGCCATGGAAATGAAATCCTTGTCGATAGACTTGTTTTCCTAGCATCTCTAATCGCTCTCAAGTCCTCGGACATAAACATCATTTTGGGTATGGATTGGATGACAACTCATTACGCCAAGATTTATTGCTATACTAGGACCGTTCAACTTACACACCCATCCGGTAAGATAGTCAATGTCTTGACCCGAATGGCTGTGCGTCAGCTCTACTCTCTTAATGCCAGCCCTCTACCAGAACTCGAAGATATCCCGGTAGTCCGTGACTTTCCGGATGTTTTTCCAGAAGAACTGCCAGGAATTCCACCTGACAGAGATGTCGAGTTCGTGATAGATCTTATCCCAGGAACTGTCCCAATCTCTAGGAGACCCTATAAGATGGCACCACTAGAATTAGCTGAGCTTAAGAAACAACTCGATGAGTCCTTGCAAAAGGGTTTCATCTGTCCTAGTTCTTCCACTTGGGCTTGCCCCGTCCTCTTCGTCAAGAAGAAGGATGGAATGGAGCGGATGGTTGTAGATTACCGACTTGTCAATCTGGTTACCATAAAGAACAAGTATCCGCTCCCCAGGATCAACGACCTGTATGATCAGCTCGCTGGATCCTCAATCTTCTCTAAGATGGATTTGAGGTTGGGTTACCATCAAATCAAAATCAAGAACAGGGACATTCCTAAAACGGCTTTTGTTACTCGTTATGGCCAATATGAGTACACCGTCATGTCCTTTGGGTTAACCAATTCCCCAGCTACCTTTTCTCGGTTAATGAATTCTATATTCATGGAGTACTTGGATAAATTCGTCGTGGTATACCTCGCTGATATACTCATTTACTCCAAGAACAAGAAAGATCATGCCGAGCATTTAAGGCTGGTATTGACGAAACTTCAAGAGCACCGCCTTTATGCCAAATTCTCCAAATGTGAATTTTGGTTGCCAGAAGTAACCTATCTAGGTCATGTGATCTCTGGCAAGGGTATTGCTGTCAATCCCGAGCGAGTTCAAGCCGTCCTTGATTGGACTCCCCCTGAATCGATCAAGCAAGTTAGGAGTTTTCTTGGCCTAGCGAGCTATTGCCGACGCTTCGTCGAGAATTTCTCCAAGGTTGCTAAACCTCTAACTGAACTCCTCAAGAAAGATAAAAAGTTTGAGTGGACCCCACAGTGCGAGTCCAGTTTTCAGGAACTGAAAAGACGCCTGACATCTGCACCTGTACTGGTACCACCAGACTTTTCCAAGGATTTTATAATCTATTGCGACGCCTCGCGACAAGGACTAGGTTGCATACTCATGCAAGATCGTCAAGTGATTGCATACACATCTCAACAGTTGCGTCCACATGAGGATAACTATCCTACACATGATCTAGAGCTTGCAGCTATAGTCCATGCACTCAAAACATGGCGACATTACCTCCTTGGTAATCGCTGTGAAATCTTCACTGATCATCAAAGTTTGAAGTACATCTTCACCCAACCGGATCTGAATCTCAGGCAAAGACGTTGGGTTGAGTTGCTCACAGACTACGACTTAGGAATCACTTATACCCCTGGAAAGGCCAATGTCATGGCTGATGCCCTAAGTCGTAAGTCTTATTGTAACAACTTAATGTTACAACAAGGGCAACCACTTCTCCACGAGGAATTTTGTAAGCTTAACCTTCACATTGTTCCTCGAGGATTCCTTTCCACCTTGGTGGCGAAACCTACCCTTATGGATCAAATCATAGTTGCCCAGCGGTATGATAAAGGCATATCTCGGATCAAGGAGAACATTGCTAGTGGAGTTGCTAGGAGTTTCTCTATGGATGATCGAGGTGTTGTGTACTTCGAGAACCGCTTGGTGGTACCCAAGAAACAATAACTACGACAAATGATTCTTAAGGAGGCTCATGAATCTCCTCTCACGATTCATCCCGGTAGTACCAAAATGTATCAGGACCTACGTCACAGATTCTGGTGGACTAGGACGAAGAGAGAAATCGCTCAATTCATTGCTAACTGCGACGTTTATCGTCGAGTCAAAGCAGAGCATCAACGGCCTGCTGGCACCCTTCAACCTTTAGCTATTCCTGAATGGAAATGGGACAAAGTCGGTATGGACTTCATTACCGGGTTTCCCAGGACCAGGAAAGGGAATAATGCTATCTTCGTCGTTATCGACCGCCTCTCTAAAGTAGCTCATTTCCTGCCTGTTCGAGAGAGCATTACCGCTAGCCAGCTAGCAGACTTGTATGTCTCTCAGATAGTATCACTTCATGGTGTGCCATTGGAGATTAACTCAGACCGTGGAAGTCTTTTCACTTCACGATTTTGGGAAAGTTTCCAGAATGCTATGGGAACTCATCTCTCTTTCAGTACCACCTTCCATCCCTAGTCAAGTGGTCAAGTGGAGGGAGTCAATCAAATTCTGGAAGACATGCTTCGAGCCTCTGTCATTTCTTTCGGTATGGAATGGGAAAAGTGTCTTCCATTTGCCGAATTCGCTTATAACAATAGTTATCAAACCAGCTTGGGCAAAGCTCCCTTCGAAGTTCTATATGGACGAAGGTGTCGAACACCTCTTAACTGGTCAGAAACCGAGGAAAGACAATTCTTTGGCCCGGATATGATCCAGGAAGCAGAAGACCAAGTTCGCATCGTTCGTGAGAAATTGAAAACAGCCCAGTCTCGCCAGAAGAGCCAATATGATAGTCATCATAAGGCCGTGACTTTTGAAGTCGGCGATAAGGCTTACCTTCGGGTTACTCCTCTTAAGGGAACCCATCGCTTCGGTATCAAAGGCAAATTGGCCCCTCGTTACATCGGTCCTTTTCGCATTCTTGCCAAACGAGGAGAAGTTGCCTACCAACTGGAACTACCTCCGCACATATCCAGAGTTCATGATGTTTTCCACATTTCTCAACTCAGGCATTGCTTCTCGGATCCTATCCGCGGAGTGGACCACGAAACACTTGATCTCCAGGACAATCTCACATATCGAGAATACCCCGTTCGTATTCTTGATCAAACTGAGCGCACCACTCGACGCCACAATATCAAGTTTCTCAAGGTTCAATGGTCACATCATTCCGAGAGTGAAGCTACTTGGGAAAGGGAGGATTGTCTTCGACTTGAGTACCCCACCCTCTTTCCGGAGGAACCCGAATCTCGGGACGCGATTCTTTTAAGTGGGGGTGAGTTGTCACATCCCTAGTTTAGCACTTGCATTAGGGCTAGCTAGAGTGTGCATCATGTTTACTTATCAAAGAAACTTGAAATGGGAATGACAGAAACCCTAGCACCCCTCTTCTAACAACTAGGGTTTGATAAAATATTTTCCAATGTACCCAAAATGCCCTTCAAAAATGTTCATCATTTCTGCCTTGGTCTCAAACCTTTGCTAAAAATGGTGCACAATTTTCTAGGACATCCAAGGGCTGTGGATTAAATCATATGGTATTTGTGTTTGGGCATTTAAATGCTATAAAATATTTTAAATGCTCAAATAATCATAAACTATAATGTTCCATACTGTTCATATTATATACAGTGGGCATGACAAGTTTCATGAGTTATAAAAATGTTCTAGCATTTTTATTAATTAAACAAAGTTGCAAAACAAATGAAATAGAAAAGAAATAGGAAAGAAAAGAAAGAGAGAAAGGACTTACCTCGGGCGCAGCACTGTAGCAGGCCGGCCCAGCCCACCAGCCCCGTTCTGTCGCCTTCCTCCTCGCGCCAGAAGGCAGCGCGCGTGGCCGCCGCGCGCCGGCACGCGCCCGGCCACCTCCACCCTGCCTGCCTGCCTCCCGACGGCCTGGACGTCTCCTAGCGTCGCCACGCAGCTGCCCAGACCCCTCTCGCACTTTCCCCTCGTCCCCGTGGCCTCCCCTGGCTCTCTCCCTCTCACCACCGAGCCGCTCGTCGCCCCCGCTCGCCGTTGCCGCACCTAGACCCTCCCCCTCGACCCGTGACCGTGTCCAAAAGGTTTGTCGCGACGCCCTCTACCTCCTTGCTGAGCCACGGATCGCCGGGAGCCCTGCAACGCCTTCAGACCGCCGTCCCCGACCTCTCCGTCGAGCTCGTTAGCACCGCTGTGAGCTCCTACGCCGAACCCCGCTCTTCTCCGCTTCGTTCGCATCGTGTAGCCGCCGCTCCGTTGATCACCGAAACTCACCGCCGCCGTGCTCGCCGCCGGCGATGCTCCGGTGACCATTTGGTCACTGGCACATGTCCATCTCGCTCGCCGCAGCACGTAGACGAGCTAGGTACTACGCACGCATCGCCTAGGCCACTGCAGCCGCGTCTCCACACACGCCCGAACGCCGGCGCCGCCGTCGAGCTCGTTGCCGTCGTCTCCGGCCACCACAGGTCCGGTGACCACCACCGTTCGACGCGCAACGACGAGGGCTCTCCAACGCGCCCAACCGCAGCTCAAACCGTGCCCTATGGACGTTTTCCGAAGCACGCTGCCATGTCTGGCCTCGCCGGCGTCACTTCGCCAGCGAGTTTGACTCGTTTGACCAGGGAGTTGACTACCCCTGGGTCACTGACGTGTGGGCCACCCTTTTCCTAATTAGCTAGTTTAATTAATCAAATGTTAATTTAATTAGTTAGTTAGTTTAGTCACTGACCCGTGGGCCCAGACCCCACTGACAGCTAATTAGTTCACTAATTAATTTTGTTAGTTAGCTATGACACTGACATGCCAGGCCCACATGTCATGTTTGACTTGGACTAGCTCCCGTTGACTGACTGACGTCAGCATGATGTCATGCGGACGCGGTAAAGGTTTTTCTGGGATTTTTAGATTTAAAAATAATTCAGGAAATTCCGGAAAATGCCTAAACTTCAAAAAATCATATAAATTCAACAGTAGCTCAGATGGAAAAGATCTATATATGAAAAATGATCAGAAAAATCCAATCTTTCCAATGGCACTGGTTTCATGCATGTTTGAGCAAGTTAACCTTGCTGTATACATTAAAACATGATAATGCACTTATTTAAATAATAGCTAAATTGCCAATTTGAATCTTTGATTCAAATAAGCTCAAACCCTTCTGGTTATAGTTGCATTAGCCCAACACACCTGCATCTTGCCATGTCATGAGCATGCATCATATTGTTGCATTTGTTTGTTTAATAATTGTATCACCGGTATTCTCTGTGTTAGGTCCTGCTCCCGAGGATACTGCTGCGTATCCAGTTGAAGAGCAGTACCCGACAACCACTTTGTCAGGCAAGCATTCATTGATCATTCCGATACAAACCCAATCTTCTCGCTCCTGCTCTCTTTTGCTGCATTAAGGCAACAACGTGTGAACTGCTACTTGCTGCGGTAGTTGAACCCTATTCCCTTGCATGACCTGTCATTGCCACAGTAAATAGTTGAAACCCACTAGCATGTGTAGGAGTTGATTGAGCCATGTGATGTGTGATCCACCATGCTATTTGTTTATGTTGCCTGCTATGCTTAGAGTTGGGTCTGGTCTGGTTCATCTGGGTGCTGGATCAGAGTGAAATGATCATACTGATAAAGAGAAGGAAGTGTGGAATACGCTTGGTAAAGGTATCGATGAAAGGCCATGTAGGAGTACATGGTGGGTTGTTTCATTGGAATCGTCCATAGGACCCGAGATCTGTATGTGTGGTTCAAGTTACAGCTACTACCACACATTGGGATCCTTAATTGACCCTCTCGGCTTATTAATTACCCTCGATCTCTGTCCAGGAGTTGCAACTAGTTTCTGGTGTTTATAGCTTACTGGAGGTCGTGCACAACGCTGACCCTCGGGGTGGGTTGTGATGCGACAGGTACGTGGCACGGTGTACCGGTTGCCCGTTTGGTGACTCAGGAACCCTGTACACATCGTTTGGGGCCGTGAGCGACACCCCGGCCGGATCTCCCCACGGATGGAACCCAAATAGGCGATAAACCTGGACGAGAGACTTGTGTAGTTTGTCAGGTCGTGGCCGACACCCACGCTGGGCTTCCGCTTGAAGGTTGTCGAGTACACGTCGAGTAAACGGCGATAAGTGGTGGGAGCGTGTGTGAAGAAGTACACCCCCGTAGGGTTATCAATCTATTCGAATAGCCGTTGTTCGCGGTACGGACTACTTGGTTACTCTTACAGTTCATAGACAAGTTGATGGATACTACTAAAAGCCTCAAGATAAGTGTGAGTGCCGTGGATGGCCCTTCCGTAGGATGACGGAAGAGGATCCTCGGTGGTGTATTGTTGTGGTGAGTAGAGGACTCGTGTTCGTAATAACATCTTGCAATCTGTTGAGAGTTGTAGTATAGGTTAGCCATGAGTCAAAGCTGGCTTTCTGCTATGAACTCCACTACCCCCTTTGATAATGTTGCATGTATGATAGGTTCTGCGGTAAGACTTGCTGAGTACCTTTTACTCATGTTTGCTTAATAACTGTTGCAGAGGAGAACCCTGCCCCTGCTAATGGGTTCTACATAGACGTTGACGTCGACGAGTAGCTTGACACCCAGACGGAGATCTGGAGCTTGTGAAGGGCCTTGTAGATAGTCAGGTACACCAAGCCTGTTTTATTTTCTAAGTTGTCTGTACTCAGACATGTAGCTTCCGCTTGTGCTTGTATGACTGTATGACTTGAGTGTTGGATCATGTGACCCCTACCTGTATGGATATGTTATGTATGGCTCTTGGAGCCTCTTAAATAAAGTACTTTGAGTCATAGAGATCTGTTGTGATGCAATGTTGTATTTGCACATATTGAGCATATTGTGTGTATGGTTGAAATGCTTGGTATGTGTGGGATCCGACACCTACTTGTTTTCCTTTGGTAGCCTACCTTACAGGGAAATGCCTCCTAATGATTCCAATGAGCCTTGGTAGCTTGCTACTGCTCGGAACACGTAGTCTAGCAGGCATGTGTCCTTCTTCGTTCCTGTGTCTGTCCCTTAGGGGAAATGTCACGCGTTGTTCCTTTAAGTGCATGTAGCTTGCTACGACTTGGGTTCATACGTTGATGACCGACATGTTCGTTGCCGGGTCATGGATGCCTGTCTCTGTAATCTAGCGCCACTTTTGGTTTATAACTAGCCATGTCGGCCCGGGTTCTCTGTCATATGGATGCTAGCGACACTGTCATATACGTGTGCCAAAATGCGCAAACGGTCCTGGGCCAGGTAAGGTGGCACCCGTGGGTTACCGTGCGTGAGGCCGCAAAGTGATATGACGTGTTAAAGCTAGATCGGTGTGACTTAGGATCGGGGTCCCGACAATACGCATACCCATACAACTATACCCCACAAAACTTTTCCAATACCCACATTTGCAATACCATAAACCCCACCTATTACACATTTCCATCTTCGAAAAGTATGACACGTTTTGTCTTGGATCATTTGAGTTGTGCTTTATTCGTTTCCTCTAGTGTTTAGGCTAACTTTAAACGGAACGACATCGACAACACCACTGCTAAACCTCCACAAGGATGGTAACATCAATGACACCTTTGTATATCCTACCCCGAAATTGTATTGATAACCCCATAGACTTACTTTTGTGTCTATTTCCTATCGAGAATACCCATTTGAGTATTGCCTGGCAACGTTACTTGTGCACATTAGTGAGCATACATTGCATCGAATACAACATCGTGGTATCATTTTGGTGTCTTAACATCATCTCTTGTGCCACAAGGTTGTCATAGCATATTCACAATTCATGTCTCAGTTCGAGAAGTGTTGCATAAGTTCCCTAGCAAAAGAGCTCAAAGACAAAGAGCCAAACAAGCTTTCAAGCAAAAGAGAAAGATAAGCAAAGAGCTTTTAAGCAAGAACCATAGCACAAAAACAATATATCATATGGTGTCATACTTGATCATCTTGGATCACCGCATAGAAACAACAAAAATATATCATACTTGGGATAGAAGTGATTGCATTTTTGCCTAGTAGGTCATGCACAAGTCTCGTATCAGCCTATTGTGCAATCGTGCTAGCGTCTCTCTAGTGTTGTGCAACAAGAGCACTTTCAGCTCACCCTTGGTTTGCACGACCCCATTTATCTATTTGTGCGTGTGTGTCCGTGTACCTATATGGTTATTGGTCTTCTTGTGACATTTGCTTATTTGCGAATCATTTTCAACATCATTGAGTCTTACTCAAAAATTGCATAAATTTTGTGCCACTATCCGCACCTAGCTCCTCCAAAAGCTTTATTTGTGTAAGTGTGAGAATCGACAAGAATCGGTACCAATTGTGCTATTTTCGGGTTAGATTATTGAGTGATCATTGATCCATCTTCAACTTCGGTCAAGGTACATTTACAATAGTTCTTTCCTTCTCCCACTCACATACTTGCTTCCAATGATGGATAAGCCAAGCACATCTATGAACCCGTTATTTGAGGATCCTCAAGAATAGAACAACTATGTCACCAAACTACATCTATTTGGTGTTCCACGAGCTCTACGTCAAGAGAATGAAGCTATGCAAGAGCGCATTGAGCTACTCGCCACCAATTCGAGACATTTCGAAGAGCAAACAAAATAACAGTTCAACAACATCAACGTCAATAGGTCTTCTCAATTTGACGAGCTATGGACCTCGATGGTCAATCGACGCTCTTCATCTACGTCATCTCAAAGATGGATTCGTTCAAGTCGTCATTCCGACTCCATCTTCGGCTCAAGTGCACCTACATCGAATACTCTTCGTTAAGCCGCGCGCCAAGACCGACATGAAAACCGGAATCCACTTCACGGCAATATCTCACAAGAGCAACTTTAAGAGCAAGACCATGGACACCGTCAAAACCAAGCTACACTTGAGCAAGCACAAGAACGGCTACGCCTACGCCAGCAACAAGAAGAGCGAGCGTGCCAACACCAAGTTGAGAAAGATGCCGAGGCACAATGACAAGAACAACAATGGCGAGAAGAACAAGCTCTTGAGGTGCAACGTGCACTACGTGACTCACATCGTGTCGTCGCCGCACACAACCGACATACTCTCCAAGAGGAAGAAGCACTTCAAGATGAAGTTCAAGAAAGGCGCTATCAAGCGAGAATGCAACGCCAAGCTCCTCTTCAATCTAGACAAGAACTACAACAAGCTCGACAAGAACCACATGTTCGGCATGTGCAACAAGACAATAAGCATCAACCACGCCAAGAGCAAAACAAGGTTGACAACCCGCAACACCAAGAACGCCCTAATAATAGGCAGGTAAACAACAAAGAGCATCGCTATGGCAAGCTCAAGTTCACAATGCCAAAGTTCTCCGGAAGCATCGATCCCGAAGACTATCTCTCAAGGGCATTGAAAGTTGACAAGATCTTTTGACAACACAACTATGATGAAGAGAATAAGATCGCAATGGCATCCCTTGAGTTCCAAGACAATGTTCATATTTGGTGGGAACAGGTCACTGTGCGGCGAGAAGCAAAAGGCGAGCCACCCATCACTACATGGAACCAAATGAAGGATGTCATGAGAGTGCGTTTTGTGCCAACACACTACAACTGCAACCTGTTCAAGAAGTTGCAACTCCTAAAGCAAGGCACGAACTCCGTTGAAGAGTACTACAAGGAAATGTAGATTGCCATGATAAGAGCCAACATCACTGAAGATGAAGAACAAACGATGGTAAGATTCTTGAATGGACTCAACTATCCTATCAAGAAAATTGCGGACTTCCAACCGTACACTAATCTCCTCGAGCTAGTACGCCAAGCAATCAAAGCTGAGCGACAAGTACAAGAAGACTAAAAGTACTCCAAGTTCACTTCTAAGAACGACGACTCCTACAACCAAGCTTCAACGACTTCGGCGCCTCCTACCTCTACCAAACCATCTACAAGCATAGGAGACAAGTCAAGCTACAAGACTTTGACAACATCAAGTTGTCCTCCTACTACGACCAACTTCAAGCCGGGAGCTTCATCATCTACAACTCCTACCGAGGATACCTCCAGGACGAGTTCCATAAAATGTTTCAAATGTCAAGGACGAGGGCACAAGTCATTTGAGTGCAAAAATGTACGGACCATGATCATCAACAATGATGGCCCCTATGACTCTATGAGCGATGACGGGAGGGAAGCCCTTGAGCACGTGGTCATGCATCGTCGAGTGAATGAGCATGAAGACAATCAAGTCTTTTGCGAAAATGACTCGAGTCCCAATCTTGTTGTCTCCATAGTATTGACACTTCAACATCAACAAGATGAAGACCAATGTTGACACGTCTTCCAGACCAAGGCCAGCATCAATGGATGTTCCATCAAGGTTATCATCGATGGAGGAAGTTGTCACAAGTTGGCAAGTGAAGAACTATGCAACAAGCTTCAATTGGTCAAGATGAAGCACCCCCATCAGTACAAGTTCCAATGCCTTAGCAACGCCAGAACTATTCAAGTCGAGCACACCTTGCAAGTATCCTTCAAGATAGGAGCCTATGAAAACACCTTAGAATGTGATGTGGTACCTATGTCTGTTTGCCACCTCCTTCTTGTATGGCCATGGCAATTCGATCATGGAGTCATCCACAATGGACGTACCATTCACTATAGTTTCAAGATGAAGGGCAAGGAGTTTGTGCTACGTCCCATGTCGCCAAGTCAAGTGGTCGCCGACAAGCAAGTATCCACACATCATGGAGAGAATGGTGGGAGAGTGACCCACCAAAAGGAGTGTGAGAGCCACAAGCCCAAATCGAGTGTCTCCACGATGAGTGACAAGAAGCAACTAGTGTTATTTGCTACCAAAAGTGAGATGAGAGAAGTGTGTGAGAACCCATCAAGTGTCTTTGACCTTGTGCTTTGATGCAAAGGCGAGGCGGAAAAAGCTAACGACTCACCACACCTTCCTCTAGTGTTATCTCAATTGTTGCAGGAATTCCAAGATATCTTTCCCAATGAGCTACCTCCGGGTCTACCTCCCCTTTGCGGCATCGAACACCACATCAACCTCATTCCCGGAGTGCCTCTTCCTAACAAGGCACCTTACCACGTGAACCCGGTAGAAACCAAGGATATCCAACGAGAAGTTCAACAACTCATCAACAACTGTCACGTACGCGAAAGCATGAACCCTTGTGCCGTTCTGGTAATCCTTGTCCCGAAGAAAGACAACACTTATCAAATGTGTTCCGATTGCCGTCCATTCAATGCTATCACCGTTAGATATCGTCACCCAATCCCGCATTTATATGATATGCTAGATAAGCTTAGAGGAGCCACAATCTTTTCCAAGATTGAACTTAGGAGTAGCTACTATCAAATCCGCATACAAGAGGGCGATGAGTGGAAAACCACTTTCAAAACGAAGTTCGGGTTATACGAATGGCTTGTTATGCCTATGGGTTTATCCTAAGCACCGACACATTTATGAGAGTGATGCACTATGTTCTTAGACCTTACATTGGCATCTTTGTAGTAGTCTACTTTGATGACATCCTCGTGCTTAGCAAGTCTCTAGAAGATCACGTCACTCATCTTATCACTGTTTTGCAAACCCTTCACAAGGAGAAATACGATGCCAACATGGAGAAGTGCAAATTCGGTGTAGAAAAAAATTCTATTCCTAGGATTCGTTGTCTCATCAAAAGGTGTACATGTAGACGAAACTAAGATCAAAGCTATTAAAACTTGGCCCAAACCAACGAACATACATCAAGTGTGTAGCTTCCTAGGTCTAGCCGAATTGTATAAAAAATTTGAGAATGACTTTAGCACGATCACTATGCCTTTACATGCTTTGAGCAAGAAGAACGCACCCTTTGTTTGGGGTCAATCTCAAGATACCGCGTTCAATGAGCTTAAAAATTTGCTTACACATGCAGCTTTGCTTGCTTTACCCAACTTTGATAAGCCTTTCGAGGTACATTGTGATGCTAGTGGTACCGGCATAGGAGGCGTGTTAATGCAAGAAAAGCGCCCGATCGCATATTTTAGTGAAAAACTATCCAGAGCGCAACTTAACTATCCCATCTATGACAAAGAAATATATGCTTTGGTGAGAGTCTTGCATGTTTGGGAGCACTACCTCCGCCCTCATGGGTTCATTCTTCACACGAACCATGAAATGCTTAGGTATCTTAAGGGTCAAACTAAGTAGAACAAGCATCATGCTAAGTGGAGTGAATTCATTGAGTCTTTTCCTTACATGATCAAGTATATTAAAGGCAAGGAGAATGTAGTTGCCGACGCTTTATGCCGCAAATGCATGCTTGTTACTCCACTTGAATTGAATGTTATTGGCTTTGAGCACATAAAAGTTGTGTGTGAGCATGATGTTTTCTTTGCAAATCCTTATGCTAAGTGTTTGATGCATAAATCTTGGGAACGATATTACATCAAGGATGGTTATATTATGAGAGCTAACAAACTTTGCATCCCTGTGTCTTCTCTTCATTTAATACTTTTGCAGGAAGTTCATGGAGGAGGGTTTATGGGACATTTTGGACATGAAAAGACATTTGTGATGCTCTACAAGAAAAACTATTGGCCCAAGATGTTCAGTGATGTCTCCCGCTTCACCAACCGGTGCTCAACATGTCGTAAAGCTAAGTTAAATCCTCAATCCCACGATCTTTACATGACCCTTCCTATTCCTTATCAACCTTGGGAATACATTAGCATGGACTTTGTCCTTGTTTTACCTAGAACTCAAAATGGAAAGGACTCCATCTTTGTTGTTGGGGATCATTTTTCCAAAATTGCTCATTTCATTCCATGGAACAAGATAGACGATGCTTCACATGTTGCAAATCTCTTTTGTAGGGAAATCTTGGGCTTACATGGAGTGACCAAAACAATCGTCTCAGACCGCAACGTCAAGTTACTAAGCTACTTTTGGAAGACGCTGTGCGCCGAGCTCGAAACCAAGCTACTATTCTTGTCGGCATACCACCCACAAACCGACGGCCAAACAGAGGTGTCGAACCGCACTATCGACACTTCTTCGCATGTTGATCAAGAAGAACCTCAAGGAATGGGAGCAATGTTTGCCCATCGCTGAGTACGCCTACAACTGCGCAAGATACTCAACAACCGGCAAGTCCCCTTTCGAGGTCGTCTACGGCTACAACCTGTTGTCCCCATTTGACATTCTTCCTCTACCTCCACAAGAGCGCATCAACATGGACGCAAGTGCACCAGCATGCTATCTCAAGAAGAAGCATGAAGATACAAGGCACACCATCGAGCGTCAAGTTCAACAACTCGCGTCCAAGAACAATGTCAACAAGAGACCCAAGATATTCGACATTGGAGATCTTGTGTGGCTACACCTTCACAAGGAACGGTTCCCCAACGAGCGCAAGACCAAGTTACTACCCCGAGCCGATGAACCATTCAAGGTGCTTGCATGCTACAACAATAATGCATACAAGATCGACATCCCACACGACAAGTACTCCATGTGCGACACCTTCAATGTAAAAGACCTCTCTCCCTACCATGGTGATGAAGCTTTTGACCCGAGGTCGGATCTTTCCCAAGGGGGGGACATGACGCGGAGCATGCCATGAGCATCCCCATGTACGTATCTACATCTCCCATGACACCACTTGGTCCTATGACAAGAGCCCGAGCCAAGGCTATCGAAGATAAGGTGAACTCGCTCCTCTCTGAACTACCACTCTCCTCATATGAGACATGGCTACTACCTAAGGCAGAAACCTTATGCATGATTAGGTACCTAGAGGATAGCCATGGATCAACTACATCCAACGGACAAGTCGTCAAGGACGACAAGTACAAGGATCAAGAGAAGGAGCTACCTATAGATCACAGCCCTCGGACGACCGACGAGGACCGGATGTCTGACTCCTGGAGGTTCTAACCAGCCAAAGCGCATGCCCGCGAAGTCTACAGCGGTCGGACATCCGACGCCGACCGGACGTCCGACACCTTCCAGCAACCGGACGACTGACGCACATCGGACGGCCCGCGCCTCCACCAGAGAACCAAAACGTTGGAAGAACGTGCTCCACTGGACGACCGATGCATGGGATGACCAACCCCGACCGGACGTCCAACACTTCAACACCTGAGCCGAAACATCGGACTCCCGACACATCTTGGACGTCCAGACCCTCACGAGTCATGGGACGTCCGGTAACCGTCGGACATCTGACGCTTGTCTGTGCACAATGAATCGGGCCGAGGCCCATGTACCCCTCACTTACCCCTTCGTGGCCCTAGACTATATATACTCTATCCCCTCCTCCTAGTTAGGGTTAGCATTGTGTTAGCTCACCTTAGACTAGAGCATTGCTCATCCCTAGGGGTTCTACTCCACCAATAGACCGCGACCTCTACGGAGAAGATCCAAATCAGATTCAAGACCTCCACTGGGAGAAGACCATCAAGACCTCATCACGGAGAAGACTATCGCCACTATATCGTCTGTAGTTGACTTTGGATTGTGTATCTCTATGTGTTCCCGAATCTAGAATAAGTGTGACCATTTCTTGTTGATTTGAGTGTTTTCCTCACGTTTTCCCTCGTGTTCTTCGTGTTCTTCATGGGAATTCTCTCCAATCGTGAAATATCGGCAAAGAACGGGTTAGCCCCGCATCATATGATTTGTGGCGTGCTCTCATGTGTGGGGCTAGTGGTGGTCGCTCTCATGCTCTCAAAGGAAATGCTCTCAACGTCACGTATGGTGGAGTCACTCATATCACTCATGGTGGGGTGTTTATCCTCACATGAGAATTGGGGCATCGCATCATATGTGGGTGTCGGAGATATGTAGGTGCTAATGTCTCTATGCTCAACTCCTATCGCCGCCTCATCCATAACGCCTCGAAAGATGAATGCCATGGGATGTGGCAAAACATCACTCTCATCCGATATCAAAGAGAAGGTCTCATGTGCGCTCGCATAGCTTGACTCGGAGTAGGGGACATATTGGGGCGTCGTCTTCATGTTGTTGAAGAAGTTCATGCTCGTCGCCTTAGTCGAAGGGGATGGCCCTTGCTCGACCGTCTTGTTGCCGTCTTGTTGTAGGAGGCCCATATGATGTGGCACCTCGTAGCTCGTCTCCTTGACCGAAGGGAATTTCCCATGCTCAGCCATCTTCCTTGAGGGGCTTCCGAAGATGGAAGTGTCGCCCTCACTCGTAGGTGGTCGCCTTGTTGTTGAATATGTCGATGTAGGTGAACGCATGGTAAGTAGGTGAAGATGCCGTACGTCCAAAGGCGAAGATGCCTTGATAACACTTGGCGAAGATGCCGAAGTGGTGTTTATAGCCGTAGCTCCGTCTTGGCGGTGTTCGTCTTGCGGTCTTCTCGTGTGGTCTTGAAGCATGGCCTTGGCGTGAAGTAGAACTTGTTTGGACTTGTAGGTTTGCGCTTGGCGAGCATCCACATGATGATGATGTCGTTGTCGTGCTTGAGGAAGATGTCGTTTGTCATCGTCGTGCACATGATGCTTGGAGGTGACTTGCCCTTTATGACGATGTTGACGGTCGCCATAGCGGTGTGGACATGGACGACTTGTGCTTGCATCGTTTGTTCGCTCCAAAGACTTGTGACTTGAGCGTCGTCGTCGTGATGATGACAAAGGGGAATAAGTTCGAGCGATCATCAAGGCATGTAGCTCTTCCACTTGAGTTTTCATGTTGGCCTTGAACGCTTTGATGGCATGTGCCATGGATTTGTCGAACTAGTTGTTCGCGCCATCGTAGTCGAAGACCAGAGATGAAATGCTTTGCCTATCCATCACAAGACTCGAGCAAAAGTGAGTGGGAGAAAGAGAAGAACTAGACCAATGTACCTTACCTGATGCTAAAAATGGATCAATGATCACTCAATAATGTATCAAGGAAATATCACAATTGGTACTGATTCTTGTCAATTCTCACACCTATACAATAAGGCTTGTGGAGTAGATTGGTGAGGATAGTGGCACAAAAATTTGATACAATATGTTAGCAAGAGTCAATAAGGTTGAAAGAGATTCGCAAGTGAAACAAGTAGACCAATACCGTTGAATGGCACACGAAAACACACACACGAATATATAAATGTGGTTGTGCAACCAAGTATTGAGAGGAAAATGTGGAATCCACGGGAAATGCTCTTGCCGCACATCACTTGAGAGACGCTAGCCAATTGCTCAATAGGCGGATACGAACTTGTGCACTACCTATATGAGACAAAATGTAGCGACCTCCTATCACAAGTATGCTATGTATGTATGATGTTCCTGTGCTTTAGCACAAGATGATCCAAGATGACCGAGTATGATATCATATGATATACTATGGTGCACGATGCTATGGCTCGTGCTTACAAGCTTCTTTGTGTCTCTCTTTTGCAAATGCTCAAACCAAGATAGCAATTGTGTATATGCGGGAACAATCTTCTAGCACAAGAGATGATATGATGATACCAAGATGGGTATGTATGCAATGGAAGGCGTAGATCTATGTTCACTAATGCGCACAAGTAACGTTACTGACAATACTCAAAGGCTAGTATTGATAGGCAAGTGACGCAAAATGGGCTAGGGATTAACAATGTAATGGCAAGGTGAATATACAATGATGTCGTCCTAGTTACCGTGCCTTGCTTTTGGTGGTGTCAATGGTGAAGTGGACAATGTCAATGACGACCTCGAGGCAATGATGAGTGGCGGTGTTCTTGATGTAGAACCGTCCCTAGTTATCTGAAACACCTTAGGAAACGAAAAAAATCGCGAACTCAAAATCTCAAATGGTGGTAGCGGGAATGCAGTGGCGGTTGAGGAAGAATAAGGTGGGCCTATACACGTTGTATGAGTTTAAGTCACAGTCCCTAAGTAGCGGAAACACCTTAGGAGACACAAGCGACGACTCAAGCAAAGTCGAACAAAATTGTGTTCAGTTGGGTTGGCGGAAATGTATAGTGTACTAGGTTATGCGGAAATGGTGGTGGTTGATGAAGAAGTAACCGTCCCTAAGTAGCTGAAACACCTTAGGAGACTCGAATCACTACACAAGAAACCATAAATGCTATATGGATCAAACATGGTTAGGTTGTGAAAGTCGGTGGTGGTTATGCAGATGATATGGTGGAAGCCCTAGGCAAAGATGCCAAAATTCACAAAATTTGATGAAGTCAAATGGTTATGGTAGTATTTTTGTGGTATGAAGGATCTCAATAGATTCAAAATAAGCTAAAGAACATCAAAATCAGACTCAAATTAGTTATGGTCAAAACAGTAAATCACTTGTGGCTGAAATCCACAGGGGTCAAACATCCAGGGTGGGGTCCGGAAATCTGGGACCTGATGTCCAGAAACTTTCGTGATTTTTGCTCCAGGAGCCGGATGGACAGGCCTACGGCTTGATTGTCCAGGGGACTAGATGTCCGAGCTCTAAATCCTAGGATGAACTCGACGAACTCAATTTTGGGGACGGAAATAGATTATTTTGGAGGCAAAATTTAGGAGATTTCGTGGATGGAAAGTGGGGAAACTTGCGCGGAAGCTAGATCCACTCCAAACACATCAAATCCATGGATCAAATTCAACAAAACATCATCAACCCAACAGATCACAAAAATATTTGGGGCTATATTATTGTGTGGATTTTCGAATTTTGGAAGAAATCACACAAAACTAGGCTAGGAAACGGTGGGGAGGATCAAAATCCGTGATGAACCAAGGCTCATAATACCATATGATGCATGGCTAACCCGATATAGGCCGATCTTTCACGATTGGAGGGATCACCGAGGATGAACACGAAGAACACGAGGGGAAAACATGTGGGAGACGAGAGGAAAACACTCAAATTAATAAGATATGGTCACACATGTGCTAGATCCATACACACACGAGGTCACAAAGATCCAAAGACAACCAAGGAAAGAGACACGGTAGCTAGTTCATCTCCGTGAGGAGGTCTTGAATCCACTTGGGGGTTCTTCTCCGTAGAGTCCGCGGTCTCTCGAACAAGAAGAACCAAGAGGATGAGCAAAGCTCTATCTCAGAAATGAGCTATCACAGTTCTAACCCTAGAAAGGAGGAGGAGGAGGTCTATATATAGTGCTAGTCCACGAAGGGATAAGTGAGGAGGGGATACATGGGTCACTAACCCGGCTATGCATGCGCAGGTGCCGGATGTCTGGGCTGGGTGCCAGATGTGAGGGACTTCGAAGGGGTGCCATATGTCCAGGTTATGGGGGTCGGATGTCCGGGGCCTGGGCGACCAGCTTCGGTGAGGTTCTATGATGGAGTGCCGGATTTCCGGGGCTGGCCCGGATATCAGGGCGGCTCGTGCCAAATATTTGGGGCTTGGGATGGATGTCTGGGCCCTGTAGATTATCGGCTGGGTTGCTGCTGTAGTCACCTTCAGGGGCCGGATGTCCGGGTCCTAGGAGCTATCTCCGTCTTCTTCCGTCGTCGCTTCCAAGCTTCCCTCGCGGATAGTGTAGTTGTACCTTGGCGCTTGCACTCCTCCTCGTCATTCGTGAACCTCTGGCAATACCTATGCATGCAGACGAGTGGAGTGTCAAGTGGACATGTGTAAAGGAGATGATTCACCTTTATGCATGTGAAGTAGATGTCGCACGTGTCACTTGCTGAACAGACTCTTGACATGGTGATGTCTGTAGGATGCTCCGCATCAAAATGACTTTCCCAAACTTTCACTTTGCAATTTTATATCCATGAATTCAAAATCATTTCATCACAAAACCCTTGGGTGAAGATGACATGACTTCTTCCATTCTAAATGAAAAGTGTTTTGAAAAGATTTGAATTGCATTTGGAAATATTTCAAAATCAGAAACTTTATGCAACGCAATGAGTTTCATGAGAGAAGGTAAAATGACTTCTTCGAATATTAAGAAAGAGAGATGGAAGTTTAAAAGAATCAAATTGAAAGTCCCATTGAAGGTATTTTGAAACCCACTTTCAGTTTTGAGTTATTTGTTTTTTTTCAAATTATTTCTCTCCAAAAATAAATATATAAAAAATAGGGTAAAATGATTCCCTTCAACAAAAAATGGAGAAAAATTAATTTGAAATAATTTTGGTATTTTAAAATATTTTTTATTGAATTATAAATGTAACAGTAGCACTGTTTGCTTTATTTGAATTTTTGTGCATTTAAATTGCATATGAAAATATGTTCATGTTGGGGGAATATTTTTCTGATTTTTTGATATATTATGTGACTATATAATATTTTTAATTATGCATTGTTCCTTTTTCTTTTTTTGTCTCTGTTTTCTCTTTTCTAAAAAAACACCGAAGCCAGACGCCCCAGCCGCTAGCCGCCGACCCATGGCCGAAACGGCACTGCAGCCTGCGCTGCACCCGAGCTCCCTACGCGTCGACCACCCACCCCCTCGCTCGTCTCCCTCCGCCGCATACCTGTGGGCCCCGCCTCATCTTCTTCCACTCCCGCACGCAGCCCTCCACCAGAGTGCGCCTAATGCGTCGTTGAATCCCGAACTCTGCAGGATCACGCAGTGAGCTTGCCCCCTCCTCCACTCTCATGTCTAATAAATAGCTGGACAACTCCTCCCTCGATCCCCTTTGAAACCCCGCGCTAAAACCTCTCATATTTTGCGCTCTCACCCTCCCGATCTCATCTCCATTGCCGCAGTTCACCGTCAAGCCCATTGCCGGTGAGCCTCCCCTTGCCCCTCTTTCCGCCATATGGCTTATCTCCTCGCCCCGCTTTGATTTGACATAATTGGGTGCCCCCACTCCATCTATAGGGAACTGCACGACCTTGCCCGCACTTCACCGGAGCAGCAGCTCGTGCGAGCCCGACGTTGTCGCTTCGGTCGTTTCTGCCGTCCCCAACCACCACCGACTCCACCATCGTACGCCTTCGTCGAGCCGCAACACCTCGACGTCTTCGCCTCCTCCCTCATGAACCGGAGCGCCGCCGCCCGCGGTGCCTGAGCCTCGCCGGAGCTACAGCTCAGCCGAGCATCCGCCACCTCACCGCGAAGCTGCCCATTGACTTCCTCCACCACAAACACCACCTACAACTGCGACTTGAATTGCCGCACTGCCATGACTTCACCGCAGCTGCCGGCGACCAATAAAGCTCTGCCACTGTCGACGCCCGAGCACCTCGGCGCCGGCCACCACCGCTGTAAGCTCCGATGAAATCCCGTCCGTTCGATTTCTGTTTGACGGCTTAGATTAGATATCTAAATGGTTAGGGTTTTTTAGGATGGTTTTTGGTTCGGTTTATAATGGTTTAGATCAAACCAACAACTGATTTTCTCCATTAGTCGCACCGCACACCGAAACTCCTAAGCCGCGGCGACCGCGCTGGAGCTTGCCAGCCCGCTGGAGCTCGCCCACGTGGTGGTGACCGACCCATAGGATTTTAGATTTTTTAGATATGTTTTTTTTAAATTAGTTCTGATCTTAGATCCTTAATATATTATTAGGATTTTTGTAATGCCCCGGACACACCAGCCAGTGGTTGTTACTCCCAGAGGGATCTAGACTGGCCCCATAGATCAATACTAGTCTTTTATGCGCACATTGTCCTCACTCGTGCGCACCCGGGAGCAACTTCCTGGTTGGTCACCCATCCTAAAACTACTCCAAGCTGAGCGCGCTTAACTTTGGAATTCTATCCGAATGGGCTCCCGGAAAAGAAGGAATTCCTTATTGATATGAGTAGTCTATCATCTCTAATAAGCCAGGCTATCAAATACACCCCCACTCAGAGGAACCGACGTCCTCGTCGGGCCACAGGAACATCCCCTCTTGGCACAAACATCTGTGCATCCAGTCCGATACATGTGCCATGACGTGTGCCATGACGGGTCACAAATGTCATGAACAACATGACCGAGCATCTGTCCGCAAACATCCGTGTAACCGCGAGGGTCGGCTCTGATACCAACTTGTAATGCCCCGGACACACCCGCCGGTGGTCGTTACTCCTTGTGGGATCTAGACTGGCCCCATAGATCAATACTAGTCTTTTCTGCGCACTTTGTCCTCACTAGTGCGCACCCGGGAGCAACTTCCCGGTCGGTCACCCATCCTGAAACTACTCCAAGCTGAGCACGCTTAACTTTGGAGTTCTATCCGAATGGGCTCCCGGAAAAGAAGGAATTCCTTATTGATATGAGTAGTCTATCATCTCTAATAAGCCAGGCTATCACAAATTTTTAATGTTTTTGAGTGATTCCAATTGCACTAGGGATGAAAACAGGGCGGAAACAGATGGAACTGAGTGCTACAACATTTGTTTTCATATATTTTGCAGAAACAGAAACAAATACAGAAATTCCTGAAATGGTTACAGAAACAGATACTGCCGGAAACGTACACGGAGCGAATACAAAGCGGACACAGAAATAGAGAAGGGTGTTGACCAAAATTAAAAATCCATTGAATTATAGAGAAATACACAGGGAAACAAAAAATGAATTGTTAACATGCCTATGAGGTCAAGCTGAGTATTTGCGTGGTAGTAGAAGTTGGGCCTCAAATGGTGTATTCTACTCACTGTGTCATTATGTGCTGTTTGGTGGTTGGACTACAAAGCAACCATAGGTTTATAGTAAAAACAAAAATTCCATATTCACAGAAACGGAACGTTCCATTTCCATGCCTGTTCCACCAAAAAACACAGTTCCATTTTTGTTTCCGTTTCCGCATAAAAAAAATCCGTTTCCACTTCCATTTTGCAAATTTTCGTTTCCATTTTCATATTTTCTCTCCATTTCCATTTTCCTAGAAAGGCGAAAATTTTCCACTCGATTTTCATCCCTAAATTGGACTGTGTCACAAATTTTATAAAGTTTATATTTGTGCACTTATTATTCAATTGTGAGTAGCTTAAATTTGAATTTGCATGAATTTGCTTCAAACACAGTTTTGTGAATAACTTGAGTTTAAAAATAGGTTTTGAAGTTCTTTTTTCTCCTGGTCACTTATGGTTTCGTCCAGCAGTAGGTTTGATTTGGGAAATGTATAAAAACATTAACTTAGGGTTTTACGCAGAACAGTACTGTTTTGACGTAGTTTTGTTTTATCTTTAAACTTTTACTTTTAGTAGTTTTTAAATGTTTTCTTTTTTATCACTTGTGACAAATTTAGTTTTGTTTCTGTTAGACAATAGAGGAAAATTTTATTTTTATTTAAAAAATTTGTTTTCTTTAGTTTTGTATGAAAATTTGTATAGGTCATAATTAGAGTTTTATAAAAGTTTTTTATTTGTTTCTTTTTGCAAATAAAAGTTGATGAACCATACTTTCTGTTAAAATTAGTTATTTTATATTTTCTTCTATGTTAATTTATTAGTGTAGAATTTTCCTTGCTGTTAAGTTTTACCTAGGGTAAAACTACATAAGATGTTTGAAGTAAAGTCGTAGACTTTCCTTAGTAGTTTTATTTGAAGTTTCTTCATAATTCATTTGATTTTTATTATTGAGTTTTCTTTGTTGTCTTAGTTGCTATTTTGATTGTCAGAATTGCTTGCTAAAGTGCTTTCTTATGTGAATGTCATGTTTGTTATTATAGATTTCATTGGAGAGTTGCTTATTGTCTTATCAAGTTTTTGAGAGCGTTATAATCTTCACAAAGTAATACCAGGCAAGTTCACTTTGACCATGTTATTCATACCTATGTTTTAATTGCATCTAGTGTCACCATTCATAAGCCCTCTAGTATTGATATTGACTTCTTGTAGTTGAGTAGAATGCATGAGGTAGGAACCCATCTCCCTGTTATCAAGCCCGGGACATATATAATTTTAATGCTACGCTATTGTAGACGAGGTTTGGTATGAGTGCTCGGGAGTGGTATGAAGGAGGACTCTACGTCAATGACGATAACTCCATGATGGCATCTGCAAGGAATGCACCTTCAAGGCCTCAAGACGTCAAGACTCGAGACAAGAATTCAATATACCTCTGGGTGGAGAATGGTCAAGAAGGGTACATGGTGCTCCCAATACTCAGTGATTTTGAAGAAGCGTTGTGATATCATGCGGAATGCTCCTCCCAGGCTCAAAGAGATAGAAGAATACATCATGCTCGGAAGCTTACCTGTCCAACCACAAGTCACTATGTGCTCTGGCTTGGTTGACCCTCGTAGTGACTCTGACTTGGACGGTGCCAGCAGATGTAGAACTACAGTAGGATTGGATGGGCACCGGACAGTGGTCAGGGGAACTCTTCGGAAGACCATGTTTCGATCGTCCTATTCTCAAACGATCTGAAGTGCGAGGACGAAAAGGGAGGGATCGAATCTTGCAGGTAAAGTGTACAAAACCTCTATAGAGGGTTTAAGACCTAATCAATTTGTCGTGTCCCCGGTTACGAACAATTTGAGCCTCTGGGCTTGGATCTATCTCGGAACTCTCAACACTGGATTGCTAATTAATTGTGGGCCACTTTAATGATTTGGGATGTGAGACATCGGTTGGCGGAACCATGTCATGTAGAGGTATCTGCTTTGTTGTAGAGATTCCAGGACATTCCTTTGTTGTAGGGAAAATAAAACCAACTTTTATGCAAAAACCTCAGACATAGAGCCACAAAGCCATATTGCATATAGAGTAGCTTCATCATTAGTTTCTCTTATTTGTGATCTGGCCGGTACATTCAATGTACTGACCTACATGGCTGAAATGTCTCACATGTTGCAGATATTTCAACGACGAGTGAGTTTCGTTGTAGGGTTACGGTCTACACTCAACCTGCCAATGGCGTTGATGGGACTCCACACCCGGTTGATTATTTCCGCTGGGACTTATGAGGTATATATCTGTTTTACGTTATTTGTACACGTGATTGCACTTTGATATATACATTGATGTACTGTGTGTGCCAGCATACTGATCTAGGGATGGCACAAATACACAGAGTCTTATTCGTTTGAGGTTGGGTCGCTATTTATATTTCTTTACAGAAGGAGCACACAATAAAAGGTTAAAACAAACATATATCTATGTTCTTTGGTCACTACCTTATCTTGGCAAATCAAAATAGACATAGTTCGAATCATATCTTTTTTTGAAGCACATAGTTAAAAATAATAACAGTTCAAGACAAAGCAACATTGAGAGAATATAAGGGTGGGAACCTACAGGGTACCACGGGATTTCAGATGGGTGCCACGGTATACATGTACAACTAACAACACCATTGGCTATGTTTACATCCTAGTAGTGTGCATGGTACGAGAAGATAATTATCTACACAACTGAAATGGAAATCAACATACATCAATTTGGAAGAGCAAACCAGTTAAGGAAACATGTTCAAACATACATGTTGTGCCATTGGAGTTTCTATTGGATCCTTAAGTACCATTGAGCGATGTCTGCAAGACATTTTATTATCGCACAAGATTATTCTCTTTTTCTCTACATGTTCAGCATGAATGTCTACAATAACTGACATGCATATACCAAAATATAGTGAGATTATGTAAAGATACAATGCAGAAATCTAGACTGATTGTAACAACAAGTGGATAGATCCAAAAATAATGATAACACACTAATGATAGATTTAATTTAATAAAACGACAGATGATGGCTGCTTTACTATGTGTTTCCCACCCAAAATGAACCACATAGGACGTACCCAAGATGAACCCGATAGTAGATAGAGGTACTATTCATTGCTGCCTCAATATGTGCCCCACAAGCATTTTAAAACTCAAGTCTGAACATTAATTTGGACCTGACTTGGAGTCTAAGAGGTGAACTGCATGGTAAAGTAGCAGGTAATATTAAGCAATGTATAACGTAAGCAGAAATAAAAGAGTGTGTCCTCTCTTGCGGACCCATGTACTCCTCGGGTTCATATGCTGAGTCAATGATGGTGATGCAGTTGTTGTGGCTGCCGGCGGCCGGGAATGAGATCCGATACATCAAAAGATGGTCAGGAGTCATGATGTCTGGTATGTGGGACACTTATGTCGATGGAGAAACTTAGGTGAGGTGGACGACGATGTAGCAGGAGCAGGACAAACCGCACAAAGTTTTCTTCGACAGTTAATTGTAACTGAAGTAATTCTATAAGGGTTCCTTTGGCTTGCAGGATTCTAAAAATGCAGGGATAGGAAAAACACTAGAATAGGATAGGAATGCATGTGTCAAACAAAGCATTTGTAAACACATGATTTGTGTCAACTTGGGTGTTTGGTTCATAGGAATTGGAAGATCACAGGAATGCAAAGAAACATGGCCAAATTAAAGTCAAACCACATGAAAATGTGTACAGTTAGAATGTTATTATGCCACTAATGCACTTAGTCTTTTTTTCATGCATAGGATTTTAGAAAGTAGGTCCAGGTGGATGTTTTGCTCCATTCCTTTCAACCAAATGCATGAATAATTAAATACTCCCTCCAACCCGTAATTCTTGTCACGCTGGTGTTTTTGCAATTTAGTTCTTATTGTTTAGTCGACCAAACCCATGGTCATCTCTCCTTTCTCACTCTCCTCCGACGCCGGCCGATTTGGTCTCACCTCCCTTGCCCCTGCACCATCGCCCCAGATTGCAGCCTAAGTTGCCTCCTCTGCCCCATGCCGCCGCCTTAGCTGCCTCCTTCACCATGTCCTCGTGCTTGCGTAGATCCCGCATGCTTGCCTCCCTCAGCTTCCCTTCCTTTATATAGTAAAAATCCTTCATTTTCCCATGGACTGCCACACTCTGTGAAGGCTTCCTTGGCGAGGCTGATATGTGGCTGTGAGGCTGATATACGACCTCTAGAGCAGTTGGTAGCTACTCTTTGGCCCAGTTACCTCTGCCATAGCACGCGACAGTTTGATTTGGGAACCATGCTGTCGCTTCTCCAGCTGGCACAACCCAGCCTCGTACCCCCACTTGATTTGTGAAGTGCTCCCATGTACGCCGCCGCGCCATGCATGAAGTGCTCCCCTGTACGCCTCCGTGCCATGCATGAAGTGCTACCACGACCGAGACTATACACAGCGTGTGTTAGCCCCTGTGGATGATGCTGTCGCTGGCTCAATGATCTGCTGCCCCGTGTTCGTGCCCTCGCCATTGATCGCCAACCGGAGATGATAGGAGAGCCGTCGAGCCTGACGACACAAGCAAGCTAAAGGCTCCCCCTTGCGAGCTCGATGGTGGTTGTGGCGTCTTGTTCGCAAGTCTGAATTTGTTCTGCTAAATCTAGTTTTTACAGTACAGTTCTGTAATTTTGGCCTTAAGTACAGTTACAAAATCTGACCATTTAACTTGCAAACATAAGTTGCTCACAAATTTGACCATTTATGCTGCAAATAGAAACTGTTGATTTCAGCTAGAAAATCTGACCCCCTTGATACATTTTTTGGTCATGTGCCCTAGTGGATAAGCCACAACGATAAGTGCTGCTACCACATGACATTTTTCTTGGCAGGACAATAGCATACAAGAAACATACCGAATCTGATTCCTCTTGATACAATGTTTGGTCATGTTATAGGCTGCTGAATAAAATGATTTTCTATAAAAGGAACTGAATGAAATCAGTTGAGTATTTGTAAGCAAGCACTAGAAAAGGTCTTGTGCATTTAAACCCTCGCAGGCCTTCCTCAAACTACTGAAAATGCCTTGTGCATTTAAATTTTAGGAATATTGCTTGTCCAACCTATGTGCAGAATTTTAGGATTGTGTGAATAAAATGCTTTCGACTAGGAAGATGATTATTGGACTATGTGATTATTCAACTAAGGTGTATGGACTATTGTAGATCATCATCTGCACCAAACTTGTTAGTACAGAAACTTTCTTTACTAAAATTTGAGAAAACTAACAAAGGCGTACTACAGTTAATCTGACCATTTACAAAATTTACGAAGGCTGACCATAGGAGTCCTACTGTTCTGAATATTGGAGTACTCTTGTTAACCTGATTTACAAGGTGTTAATGTTTAGTTTTCAGTTTACTAAAAACTTTAGACTTGCTGTTAGTGGATTGAACTTGTTGTTAGCAAGTCTAAATTTACTCAAGGCCTTGCTATTAATGCATCCTTAACTGAATTTACTCAATGCCTTTGTTTAAGTGGATTTACCTTACTATTAATTGATCTCCAGATTATGGAGCAGTAAGGAACATCACGGAGTAATCCTGTTAAATGCTCCCTGATGCGAGGCAAACTCGGCATAGGACGATCTTTCATGATTGGAGGGAATTCCCACAAAGAACTCGAGGGGGAAAACATGAGGGGAACGAGAGAAAACACTCAAATCAACAAGAAACGATCACGCATGTGCTAGATCCTGATGAAGATATGACTACCTTGGATACAACCAAAAAATTTGCTTACATGCATATTTAAGAGGTGACTTCTAATACAAAGTATGCATTAATTTATTTATGTTATCCAGGACAAAAATACTTCACACACTTTTGTGTCATGTGTAATTGCAAGTGTATGGAACATTTGGACAATCCACATATGAAGATAAGGGAAAAAGTGAAGTTTAGGTGTTGTTCAAAAAGTACTCTCACGTCACTTTTGGGCCAAGAGAAAATAGAGTCAAAGTCTCTCATGTTTTGGACTCAGATTCGGACTGCACACACATACCTGACTCAAAACGCTAAGAGCTGTTTGATACGGACTCTGAATTGGGTGATACTTTTTTTGTTGGAAAGTAGATTTCGTGCACTTTCCAACCCAAATTTCGTGTACTTCATTTGTGTCCAACGACTAGATCAAGACCGCTTTCAGGTCCCCACCTTTATCAATACTTCATCTATATTTGCAATATTCAGATTGCTTTATCGTATTCTGGCTTGTTCTTCGATTGTATATAGGAATAGATATTCGTGGTCAGGTTGATCGTGCTTCTGGCATCATCAGTAGCCCTAGGAGATTAGTTTAGTGATTCCTAAGGCACAACGTCGTGCACGTTTGTAGCGGGCTCGTCAAAGTCGACTCCACCAAATCGATAGTTATCATCTCATTGATTGATCGGGCCCCTCGCCTCTATCAAGTGGTATCAGTTTTCAGGTTGCTCGGTGAGATATTTCTAGTTTTTCATAGTCTAGATTGCATATGTACTTCATACCTAGAGTCCAAGAAAAAGCCACACACAAAATTAGATCTATTCATCCTTTGTCCAAGCCAGTCTGAGCCTTTGCAATTTTCTTTTCATTATTTGCATAGTTGAATTATTAGTTGCATCGTCGTGTCAAATTGCTGGTCTTAGTGGCTAGTTCATTTAGAGTTTCGAGTTCTGTTCGCATTAGTCACGCCGCCGCTGCATCATTATCCCTTCTGCTGTCCACCACCGCATCCATCAATTTCCACCATGTGCTACCCGTCATTCATTGTCATAATTATAGTTGAGGTTGTTCACATCTTCACTTGATCCAATCTGCATCTTATTGAGTTTGTTTTGGAAAGAGGGAGAGGAAAAAATAAAAAAAATCAGAGAAAAAAAGGAGAGAAAGAAAAACAAAAATATGAGAAAAAATAAAATTCGGATCTATTTAGAGTCAATCCCGTACCTGAATTTGGATTGGAATCTATTTTGTACCATGTTCAGTAAAACATGCATATCTTTTTCATACAAAGTCCGTTTTGGCTCCACAAGTACTTAAATTAAAGATAGAAATGAGCCGCATCTGAATATTTGTAGAAGCTAGTTCAATGTTTGAACCTCAAAACCGGCTTCTAAGCAGATCTTTTTGCCCTCCAAAGTTCACGAACACACCTTGTTCCAGTTTTTCAGGCCAGTTTTAGAATTTTTTGACTCCTCATATCAACTCGGAATTGAGTGACTCTTTTTGTGTTTGAAAGCTTGAGTCAGTAGCATTCTGTAGAAAAATTGTCAAAAAATTGGCACAATGTTTTGCAGAGCAAAGTTAAAGAGAGAGTTGTTGTTATATCGTGCCTAGTAGTTGTTTCTCATCATTATCTTTACTGCCATTGTGATCTTCCCTAATATCTTGCTGTCGAGAGCTACTTCATATCCTTTCTTGATGCTAGTTGTGCTATGCCATGACCTTATTAGTGTTTTAGGCTCGCGTCTCTAGCACGGTCTAGCCTAGGACCAGCACAATACCTTCGTTGAGCGTTTATTCAACATTGCATCTTTGAATTGATTATTGTTAATCTCTTTGCTACCATATATTGCCAACCCAGCTCCACATATTTCTACACTGTGCATATTTACGTTCACCTGGCAACCGCTTTCTCAATCTTCGGAGTTATTCGACATTGCTGGTTACCGGTCACCACCTACTGCATGGTAAGAACTTGTAAGACATTGATATTTGCTATATTGTGAGCATTTTACCACCAAATCCTAGTAATTAATGGGAACATTATTTTGTAATTTTGTTTCTTGTTTTCTACTTATTATGCCAGGTTCCGGAGTTGGTAGTTCTTGGTCATCATCATGGGAGACTTGCCACCATCTAAGAAAACACAACAGCGTCACAAGAGGAACAATGACATCAAATGCGCATAATCAGGTTAATGTTTCCATGCCAACCTTGAATGGTCATTTTAGGCCTAATTTATATATTGAATGGGAGTACAAAATAGGTGCTATATTTGCTTCCCATAATTTTGATGAGCATGGAAAATATCAAGCTGCGGTTAGTACTTTCAGTAGCTTTGCTTTAGTTTGGTGGAGTGAATATTGTTGGTTAAACCTTGATTCTATACCTGATTTAAAACTTGTCAAGAAAGATAGATTCGTCGATGTTTATTATACACGTGACATGATTAAAAAAATACAAAATTTAAAACAAGGCACTGACACTGTATCAAAACATTATGATGATTTACAATCTACTTTGTTGCACTAATTTTTAGAAGAAAGTGAAGAAGAATTTACGGATAGATTTTGGGGAGGATTAAACCGTGATATTAAAGAGATACCAATTCATGAAGAGGGGTATCCTATGGACCATTTGTTTCATCTTGCTTGTAAAGCTAAACAGGAAATAAAATGATGTGTTGCCCACGAGGAGAACAAGCGCATGATGCATATTCCAAGAGTTCGTACGATTGTTCCTTCAACTACTAGGCATACTATGACAACCACATCCGTTGTTGTGAGTACTACATCACCTCCATCATGTGATACATCACTACCTAGAGTACCTACATCATCAGCTGATCATAAAAGGTAATGACAAAGGTACTGATCTTCCACCTCCACATGAGTATGATGAATGCCTTGTCAATTTCAATGCACCATGTGATGACCTACCCACTACTTTAATCACACCACCTATTTTGGAGGACTTTGTTGATTATTTTACATTGCCATGTGATTAAACAAATGCAATAGCAACAATGTCGAGTGCACCCATTGAATTAACTATTGATGCAAGAGAACCATCTGAATCAGGGAATAAACCAGATTTGGATCAAATACATTTGAAAATAATTGTGCCAATGTTTAATCATTTTTATATGACCTCTAATCTTCGTGATGATTCTGTGTTAAATGATCTATTGCATGCTTTCTTATTTAAGCATGTTGTAGCATGTAAATTTTGTACAAGTAAGGTTTATTCACCAATGTTGAGACGGTTTAATGATAAACATTGTTAATCTTTTGATATGAATAAGAGCTTCATTTATATATTCAAACTGAGTTGGAATAATGCCTTCTACTTCTTGTGAGAATATTTTGGCTTTATATTTTATGAAGTATGAAAGTTACTCAAGTATACATGTGTCATATGTGCAAAAACCAAGAGAAGTAAAAATGGATGACATATACATATACAACATGTAGACCTTGTCTCTTCTGTTAGCCACATTCTTGATACAGCAATGCCGAGGACGCCTTTGTTTTCAAAAAGGGCCGGATGATGAGGACATGACTACCTTGGTTAGGACCAAAAATATTGCATACATGCATATTTGTGAGTTGATTTCTAATACAAAGTATGCAACAATTTAGTTATGTTATCAAGGGCAAAAATACTTCACACACTTTTGTGCCATGTGTAATTACAGGTGTATGGGACATTTGGACAATCCACATATGAAGATAAGGGAAAAAGAGAAGTTTACGTGCTATTCAAAAAGTTCTCTCACGTCACTTTTGGGCCAAAAGAAGATAGAGTACAAGTCTCTCACGTTCTGAACTCAGATTCGGACTGAACAGACATACATGACTCAAAATACCAAGATCTCTTTAATACGGAATCCGAAATCGGTGATACTTTTTTTTGGAAAGTAGATTTCGTGCACTTTTCAACCCAATTGGATTCACCTTCAAATTCGTCCGGAGCGCTGAGTTATGGACGAAACAATCTGAAGTTGTAGTAGAATCTGAGTAAAACTACATGTCCAAAGGTGTTGCATCACCTCCACTTGGGCTCATGAGCCTTGTACGACCTAGGGTTAGTTTTAGGCGGCCTTGGGACGTCGTCCCACCTCCTTGGCCAGCACCCATTGATCCTATATAAGTAGATCAATCTAGTAGCTTTTTCCTTGGGATTTGTTTAGTTAAAGTTAGCCATTGCAACTTTGTGTACTTTGTATGTGTCCAACGACCAGATCAAGGCCGCTTTCGGATCCCCAACTTTATCAATACTTCATATATATTTGCAATATTCAGATTGCTTTATCATATTCTTGCTTCTTCTTCGATTGCATGCAGGAATAGACCTTCGTGGTCAGGCTGATCATGCTTCTGGCATCATTAGTAACCCCAGGAGATTGGTTTAGTGATTTCTAAGGTGCACCATCGTGCATGTTTGTAGTTGGATCGTCAAAGTCGACTCCACCAAATCGATAGTTATCATCTCATCGAAAGATCAGGCCCCTCACCTCTATTAATCCTCAACACAACGAGATACACGGTCCAAATCCAACAAAGGAAAGATACAAGGTAGGTAGTTCATCTCCATGAGGAGTCCTTGAATCCACGAGGGATCTTCCCATGAGGGGTCTTGAATCCGTGCGTGGATCTTCTCCGTAGAGGGCTCGGTCTCTCGGTGGAGTAGAACCACATGGATGAGCAAAGCTCTAGGTCTCCAATGAGCTAACACATTGATAACCCTAAAATTGTGGAGGTGGAGGTGTGTATATAGTCTATGGCCACGAAGGGGTAAGTGAGGGGTGAAACGGGTACATGGGCTTTGGCCCGGATAAATGCACGTAGGCAAGGCTGGATGATCCAGGCGTCGGGTGTCCGGATGACCCGGATGGAGTCCTGGATGATCCGGATGGAGTCCTGGATGATCCGGATGGAGTCCTGGATGATCCGGCTTTAAATGGAAGCCTTCAGGGTCTTCTGTGCAATTATCTGGATGATCCGAAGAAGGTTTGGATGAGCCCGGATGATCCGGACGGCGGTAAAGATGTCTGACTTGGCTTGAGCAGCCACTTTGTCTTCTTCTTCTCCTCCTTTTTTCCGTCTTCTCTTCCATGCCTCCCTCGCGGATGGTGTAGACGTACACTTGCGCTCGCACTCCTCGACATCCGTGAAGCTCTGGCAATACCTATGCATGTACACGGGAGAAGTGTCAAGTAGTATATCATCCTCGAAGGGGTCAAGTGAACACGTGTAAAGGAGATGATTCACCTTTGTGTATGTGAAGTAGATGTCGCATGTGTCACTTTCCAAACGGACTCTTGACATGGTGATGTCCGTAGGATGCTCCGCATCATCTCCTCCCCCTTGGGAAAGATCCGACCTCGGATCGAAAACCAAATCACCATGGGAAAGAGATGGCATCACTGTGTAGAAGTGCACGATCACCAAGTACTCATCATCTTGAAGCTCGAAATGGGCACTCTCCAATATCACACTGCCTAGTGGTTCCTTCCAAAGGACCAAGAACAGCAAACACTTTGAAAAACAAATTTGGTTAGCGTGAGTGCAAAACCAAGCATTCAAGAGGTGATTCACCCAACAAGTATCGTCATCAAGCATAGCATAAGGTGTGACAAAGGATTGTGACATGGCATGTAAGCACATAAATTGAGCACAATCAAGGTCATCATGCAAACAAGCATGTAAATGTGAGGTAGTGATGCAAATATGTGTGACAAGTGCATAGCAATCATGCTTAAAGCGCTCAACAAATGTTCTATGGTATGCATATGAACCATTCACAACACCAAAGAAAATGAAGTGTCTAAACACATGTGGCAAGACAATCCAAGCATAATGTGTTGGAGATATGCCCTAGAGGCAATCATGTATGATGATATTTCCTATATGTTTATGAATAAAGATAGTCCTTGGATGTAATCAATGATACTTGTTGGCAAGTACATGACTTGTCTGTCAGATCTTGTGTTGTATGATATATCCTAAATGCTACCTAGTCGTAAGTGATGTGTGGGCACATGTTGGACTAGACTAGCATATGACACGGTGGATGGCTCGGTCTCACTAGCCATGGAGCATTGGATGCTAATCGGATAATATGGACTTGGAAAGGTATGGCCGGATTCGACGTAGTCGGATCTGAGTCGAGATAAGGCCCGAGTTGGACATACCCAACTATGAGACGCAGCGATATGTCATATGTGAGTCTCTAGTACACCATACGTTCTATGTCCTAAGACCTGAGCTGACGCATGTACTCAGGATGGTGACAAACTTGCTTTGGGCCGACCAAACGCTACTCCGTGACTGGGTAGTTAAAAAGGTAGGTTTCGGGCTTGTCCAGACCCATGCTGCGAGACGTGATCGAGCAAGATGGGATTTGCCCCTCCGACCAGGAGAGATATACTCTGGGCCCCTCATGTGATCCGACCAGGATAAGCATGGCCATGTGACAAGGATTATGAGATAATCCGTATTTGGGTCGTCATCACAGGAACGAGAAAGAGGTCAGGCTAGCACAAGATGACAGTCTCGCCTTGAGCCCGACAAGATATATCGTGTGGCAAAAGAAATGGAAGGGTGATGTGCATGTTCGCCTAACCAGCTTCATAGTTTGCTTGATTGTCGGCACACCTTGCTAGAGGCCGCTACCAATAGTGCAGGTCAGAGGTGATCCGAACTGTGACCAAGCTGACTTGAACCTAAGGGGTCAAGCGCTTAAGTGAAGGAACCTACGAGGTCAGTTCGGAGGACACTGGTCGTATATGATCCGAGCTGGACTTGAAACGCGATCGAGTAGACTTTCGGCTTTAGGATCTGTGCAAGGCCCAAGTGTTGAGCCCACGACGAATGCCTATATATAGTCAAGGTGCTGCATACTTATTGGATTGATCGCTTCGGCGCTGTCACTAGGGTTTGCATGTGTTGCGAATAGCCACCTCCACTCGCCACCGGTTGTGTGATCGGACCTAGCAGTCCGCCGCACGATGTTCCTCCTGCACGCGTGGATACCGTGATAGGCGGTGCACTTTCGCCGCTCCGGCGAACCTGTTCGCGGGATCCGATCAGCTACGTGGGAGATCGACGAGGAGGAGACGAGTCCAGAGACGCGCTGCCCCAACTCTACTTCTGTTGCACGGCACCGTGATCCATATCCCTTAGCATGTTCCTAGATGTTCTGCGCGTAGGAAAATTTTAATTTGCAGTCGACGGACCCTACGGTAGAACCCAACATAATGTGCATAGGGTGTAGTGAAAATTTAGTGGCACTCAACACAATAGAAATAGAAATTGTTCATCATGTGTGAGGCAATCATGACAAGCATGTAGCAATCAAAGGGACATGGCATATGTGAAGAAACGACATTGTTGCAACCAAGCATATGAGAGGAACAAGTAATGCAAGAATTGGATGCAACACACAAGACATACATAACATGATGCATGGAAATATGGAAATGGCAAGTCGAAGCAATATCTCTAACATGTGCGCAATCAAGTGGACCAAGATGACCAATAAGCCTCATGGTGCAAGCATATGATCGACAATATTCATGCTCATGGTTTTTGGGTTCTCGAAAGAGAAGTATATCACCTTGAAAGCATGTCCTTGTGTGTCCTTCACAATGCTGAAGCACCAGCAAGTGCAATGTAGAAGCGGGTTGGTCGAAAGTGTCTCGCTCTCAAGAGCTCGACTTGTCAACTCACATGAAGCGGAAGTTGACATGTAGTCAAAGGACCCTACACGTACACACAACAAAGCAAAGAACGTATGTGCATGGTAGATAACACATCATCCATCATGATGGTTCTGTTCTCTTGCACATAACCATTAGAAGCACAAGTGCATGAATAATATGATGCAGCAATGGCTATATTCATGGCACTAGGTATATGGTGCAAAGAGGTAAGACAAGCATCCTTCACAAGGAATATGTCAGAAGCTCCAAATATATGTGAGAATGCTATGGGGGCGATCTCATTAGCAAGACCAAAATAATTGTTGCACTCAAGACATGACAATTAATCTAGCATGAGAGAGGCAACATATGGAGACATATGGCAACAAGAAATAGCAATCATGTGCAAATCATGGTAATGGATGCCATCAACCGCATGAAATGAGCAAGTATGAATCAACGGTGATGCAATACACAAAGCAAGCAAATCAATCATGTTGCGCAAACTAGTGAAGCGAAGATGCAACACACTAGATGAAATCATGGCAATCATGTCATGTGAGCAAATAATAGGCATAGGCAATGCACATAGCATATTGCAAGCACGATCACAAATCAAGATCAAAGCATGATCATAAGCATTGGGCACAAAGTAAACATGGCAATGACAAACAATATCTCCACCAAGCTTGCAAACACACATACGAGTAGTAGAATCAATCATCATGTGTAATGCAAAGAATGAGTCACAAATGCATGGCAAAGGCATAGGAATGAGCATATCATGCAACGTGAACATGGCAAGATGGGAAAAGGATATAGAATGAACAATAATCCATAGCCAAGTGAGGGCCATGTAAAAGGAATCCGTAAAGTCATGGCGCAATGGAAATGGTGTGAAAAACAATCCGCGGGTTCCCAAGTCATCATTGCTCGCTAGAGCTCATTTTGTCAACTCATGGAATTGTGAGGTTGACAAGTATTTATGGGTACCTACACAAAAGAGACACAAACCAAAGAAAGTGTGTAGGTGGTAAATATACACATCATCCATCATGATGCGCACGTGTGTGTCGATGTTAGCACAAAATAGCCAATGCTCAAACAAATGATATGCATGATATAAGAACATGTCATCCATCATGAAAGAATAGTTGTTATGTATGACATGATGGGGATACAAATTGAGAATACAAGTATAAGGCACGTCAATATTATTTTCATTCATGGGGAGCTTATTGTGCACACAAGTATTGGGATCATGCAATAGATGGGATGGATCAAAATCCCTAACATGTATGAGAAAACTATGGGGGTCTCCTCATGAGCAATATGGGAAACATCATATGGAGAAAATGGACAACATCCAAAATAATACATATCCGAAGGTAGGTGGTCATGGCATGGCATATGAGATAAATGATGCAAAGGGAGCATATCAATATCATCATAAGAAAAACAAATGCCAATAACCATGGGCTTGTCTTCTATGCCATCTGTGAAAATTGGGTTTATTCTAGTGGCACATGCATTACGATGCGATTGCAAATGTGACATATTGTTGATCTCATGCATAGCATACGACAAGTCAAGTGGGTTGTCGACCATGATGTGACCAAAAGAATTTTCACATGAAATCCAATGTAACATGGCATCACAAGTAATAGAGTCCACATGGCAATCATCACACTCATCATAAATTGGTAAATCATCGCATGGAGAAATCATACTAGCATGAAGCATGTGAATAGGTGGATCAACATCATGCAAGCAAGCAACGTTAAGATATTCCACTAGTGGGACAAGAGCATCGCCTTCACCTATTTGACCTTTCTCATTCCACTCATGTGGTGTAGGTGAGGTGGGAAAGACCAAATAGTGGTCATCTTCATCGTGATGGAACCATGTGGGGGGTGCATCATATTCCACCCTGGCAATCAATTTTACCATTCGAGGTATGGACTTGTCGAGGATTGGCGCTTCGTCTTGTTGGAGATCTAACACCAAAGAAAACACTCAGAGTAGAGGTTAAGTCATTAGAAATCATAGTGGCCTCACATCCTCTATCAACTACCTCACTCACTAAGTGTTGTGGCTCACCCACTCCCTCTTGGATGCTCTCACTCGTATGGTTGGTGGAGTCACTCAAATTGATCTCAACCTCACATAGATGTATGACATGCTCTCATGTGTGGGGCTAGTGGTGCTCACACTCATCCTTTCATAGGAAATGCACTCAGTGTCACATATGGCGGAGTCACTCATAACACTCATGGTGGGGTGGCTCTCCTCACATGGGAATTGGGGCATCTCATGATATGTGGGTGTAGGAGAGATGCAGGTGTAGATGTCACCATGCTCAACTCCTTTCGCCGCCGGGGTTGAAGGGATAGTCCCATGCTCAACCTCCTCCTCCATAATGCTTCCAAAGATGAATGCCGTAGGTTGTCGGAAATAATCACTCCCCTTCCACCGAAGAGAATGTATCATGTGTGGTCGCGTACTTGACTCGAAGTATGAGTCCAATATGGGCGTCGTCTTCATGTTGTTGAAGAGGTTCATGCTCGTCGCCTTAGTCGAAGGGGATGGCCCTTTCTCGACCATCTTGTCGCCGTGTTGTGGTGTGAGGCCCATATGATGTGGGGGCCTTCCAAAGATGGAAGTGTTGCTCTTGATTGTAGGTGATTACCTCGTTGTTGAAGATGTCGATGTAGGCGAGCTCATGGGAAGTAGGCGTACTCATGGGAAGTAGGCGAATATGCCGTACGTCCAAAGGTGAAGAGGCCTTGACAACACTTGGCAAAGATGCCAAAGTGGTGGTTGTAGCCACAGCTCCGTCTTGGTGGTGCTCGTCTCGCAGTCTTCACGTGTGCTCTTGAAGCTTGGCCCTGGCGTGAAGTAGAGCTTGTTCGGACTTGTAGGTCTGCGTGTGTTGAGCATCTTCATGATGATGGTGTCATTGTCGTGCTTGAGCTCGTAGAATATGTCGTTCGTTGTCGTCATTCACATGTTTCTTGGAGGGGACTTGCCCTTCATGACGATGTTTACAATGGTCGCCATGGAGACGTTGACGTGGACGACTTGCACTTGCATTGATTGGTCGCTCCAAAGACTTGTGACTTGAGCGTCGCCGCCATGAAGATGACGAAGGTGAAGAAGTTTGAGTGATCATCAAGGCACAACGCTCTTCCACTTGGGTTTTCATGTTGGCGTTGAAAGCTTTAATGGCATGTGCCATGGATGTGTCGAAGTAGTTGTTCACGCTGTCGTTGTCGAAGACCGGAGATGAAATGCTTTGCCTATCCGTCACAAGACTCAAGCAAATTTGAGTGGCAAAAAGAGAAGAAATAGACCAAATGTACCTTACTCAATGTTGAAGATGGATCAATGATCGCTCAATAGTGTAGTAAGGAAATAGCAGAATTGGTACCGGATCTTGTCAATTCTCGCACCTACACAAATAAGGCTTATGGAGTAGCTCGGTGAGGATAGTGGCACAAATATTTGTTGCAGATGTTAGCAAGAGTCAATAATGTTGAAAGAGATTCACAAATTCGCAAATGTAACAAGTGGACAAATAGCAATGTGGGCACATGGAAACACACGCACAAATAGATAAATGTGGTTGTGCAACCAAGGATTGAGCGGAAAATGTGGAAACCATGGAAAATGCTCTTTTCGCACAACACTAGAGAGACGCTAACCGATTGCTCAATAGGCGGATAGTAACTTGTGCACTACCTATATTTGATAAAATGTAGTGACTTCCTATCACAAGTATGCTATGTATGTATGATGTTCTGGTGCTTTAGCACAAGGTGATCCAAGATAATCGAGTATGATATCATATGATGTATTGTGATGCACTATGATATGATGCTATGGCTCTTCCTTACAAGTTTCTTTGTTTTCTCCTTTGCTTAAAAGCTTATTCTCTTTTTTCTTTGGCCACTTCTGCAAATGCTCAAACCAAGATAGCAATTGTGTATATGCGGGAACAATCTTGTGGCATAAGAGATGATATGATGATACAAATATGAATATACCAAGATGATATGGTATGTATGCAATGGAAGGTCTAGATCGATGATCACTAATGTGCACAAGTAACGTTGCCGGCAATACTCAAAGACTAGTCTCAATAAGCAAGAGACGCCAAATGGGCTAGGGGTTAACAATGTAATGGCAAGGGGGAATATACAATGATGTCATCGAAGTTACTGTCCCTTCCTTACGGTGGTGTCAATGGTGAAGTGGACAATGTTGATGTCGAGGCTGAGGTAATGACGAGAGGCCGTGTTCTTGATGTAGAACTGGTTGTAAGTAGCCGAAACACCTTAGGAAATGGAAAAACCGCGAACTCAAAATCTCAAACGGCAAATGTCAAATGGTGGTAGCGGAAAGCGGTGGTGGTTTTGCACTCGGCAATGCGGAAGTGCAATGATGGGTATGTGAGACAATGTTGAAGTGACAGTCCCTAAGTAGCCGAAACACCTTAGGAGAACACAAGTCACAACTCAAAGAAGCTCAAACAAAAATTGGGTCAAGTTGGGGTGGTGGTAATGTATGGTGGGCAAGGTTATGCGAAAGGGGTGTTGGTGGTTGATGAAGAAGTAACCGTCCCTAAGTAGCCAAAACACCTTAGGAGACTTGAATGAGTACTCAAGCAATCACAAATGCTATATGAATCAAAATGGGTTAGGTTGTGGAAGTCAGTGGTGGTACAGCGGATGATATGGTTGAAGGCCTAGGTAAATATGCCAAAATTCCAAATATTTGATGGAGTCAAATGATGTTGGTAGTATTTTTGTGTGATCGAGGATGTCAATAGCTTCAAAAGGAGCTAAAGAACGTCAAAAATGGAGTTCAGATGAATTAGTTGTGGCCAAAACAAAATTTCAGCCGCGTGAGTGTCAGAGTTAGCTGGACATCCGGGAGGAGGTCCTTCTCATCCGCGTTATGTCCGGATGATCCGGGAGTACTTCCGGATGATCAGGGTCGTCAGCTCCGGTTCTTTTTTTTTGGGGCGTAGGTTACCTGGACGTTTGGGAGAGGGTCCAGCTGCTCCTGGAGGTGTCCGGATGATCCGGGCAGGTCAACTTAGCTGGGGATTTCCTCTAGGGGACGAATTTTGGGGCGGAAATTGGTGATTTGGGGGGAAAATTGCGAAGATTTCATGGATGGAAAGTGGGGAAACTTGTGGAGATGCCAGATCCACTCGAAACACATCGAATCCATGGATCAATATGAAAAAACTCTCATCAAACCAACATATCACAAAAAAAATTGGGGCTATTTTTGGTGGGGTTTTCGAAATTTAGGACGAAATCAAGCAAATCAAGGCTAGAAAACGGTGGGGAGGACTCCAAATTCATGATCAAAGTGGCCCATGATACCATATGATATGGGGCTAACCTAGCAAAGGTTGATCTTTCACGAATGGAGGGGATTCCCACGAAGAACACTTGGGGGAAACACGAGGGGGACGAGAAAAAAACACTCAAATCAACAATAAATGATCACGCATGTGCTAGATCCTCAACACGACGAGATACACGGTCCAAATCCAACAAAGGAAAGATACAAGGTAGCTAGTTCATCTCCGTTATGAGGTCTTGAATCCGTGAGGGATCTTCCCGTGAGGGGTCTTGAATCCATGCGTGGACCTTCTCCGTAGAGGCCGCGGACTCTCGATGGAGTAGAACGACATGGATGAGCAAAGCTCTAGGTCTCAAATGAGCTAACACATTGCTAACTGTAAAAGGGCGGGGGTGGAGGAGTATATATTATCTATGGCCATGAAGGGGTAACTGAGGGGTAAAATAGGTACAAGGGCCTCGGCCTGGATACATGCACGTAGGCAAGGCCGGATGATCCGGACGGGGTCCCGGATGATTCGGGTGTCGGGTGTGCCGATGATCTGGACGGAGTCCTGGATGACCCGACTTTAAGTGGAAGCCTTCGGGTGTCTTCTGTGCAACTATTTGGATGATCCGGGAGAAGGTCCGGATGATCCGGCTGAGCCGGAATGATCCGGACGGCGGTCCGAACATCAGGCCTGGCTCTAGCAGCCGCTCTATCTTCTTCTTCTTCTCCTTTCTTCCGTCTTCTCTTCCATGCTTCCCTCGCAGATGGTGTAGACGTACACTTGTGCTCACACTCCTCCTTGACACTCATGAAGCACCGACAATACCTACGCATGCACACGGGAGAAGTGTCAAGTAGTATACCATCCTCGAAGCGGTCAAGTGAGCACATGTAAAGGAGATGATTCACCTTTGTGTATGTGAAGTAGATGTCGCACGTGTCACTTGCCAAACAGACTCTTGACATGGTGATGTCCATAGGATGCTCCGCATCAATCCCCCTTGCGAGCTTGACAACACAAGCAAGCTAAAGGCTCCCCCTTGCGAGCTCGACGGTGGCTACGGCGTCTTCTTCGCAACTCTGAGTTTGTTCTGCTGAATCTAGTTTTGACAGTACAATTTTGTAATTTTGGCCTTAAGTACAGTTACAAAATCTGACCATTTAAGTTGCAAACAGAACTTGCTCACAATTCTGACCATTTAAGTTGCAAATAGAAACTGTTGATTTCAGTTAGAAAATCTGATCTCCTTGATACAATTTTTGGTCATGTGCCCAAGTGGATAAGCCACAACGATAAGTGCTGCTAACACATGACATTTTTCTTGGCAGGACAACGACATACAAGAAACATACATGCACTAAATCTAATTCCTCTTGATATAATTTTTGGTCATGTTATATGCTGCTGAATAAGATGATTTTCTATAAAAGGCACTGAATCAGATCAATTGAGTATTTGTAAGCAAGCACTGGAAAAGGTCTTGTGCATTTAAATTCGCAAAGGCATTCCTAGAACTATTGAAAAGGTCTTGTGCATTTCAATTATAGGAATATTGCTTGTCCAATCTGTGTGTAGAAACTTTAAGACTATGTGAATAAAATGATTTCAACTAGGAAGATGATTATTGGACTATGTGATTATTCAACTAAGGAGTAGGGAGTATCGTAGACAATCATCTGCACCAAACTTGTCGGTACACAAACTTTATTTACTTATATTTGGGAAACCTAACATAGGAGTACTACCGTTAATCTGACCATTTACACAATTTACAAAGTCTGACCATATGAGTACTACTATTCTAAATTTTGGAGTACTCTTGTTGACCTGATTTACCAGGTGTTAATGGTCAGTTTGCAGTTTACTGAAAAAATTTAGACCCGTTGTTAGTGGATTAGAACATGTTGTTAGCAAGTCTAAATTTACCCAAGGCCTTGCTGTTAATGCATCTTTAACTAAATTTACTCAAGGCCTTTGTTTAACTGAATTTACATTACTATTAATTGATCTCTAGATTGCGGAGCAGTAATGAACATCATGGATTAATCCTATTAATTTCCAATGTGTATTGTTTGTCAAAATGTTCACATCATGGAGTAATCTTGTCAATTTTCCCAGTGTACAATTCTATTGATTGTGGAACAGTAAGGAACATCATGGAATTTTTATGACCTAGGCTTATCATTGTATGAATAAAATTAGGAACACTACAGTAAAAGTTCTTCCGACCATGTTGATCAACAAAATTATTGCCAAAAAAGTTGAACACATGTTAATATGTAGTTCATGTTGATCTACAGAGCTCTGCATTGTTCCGTTTTTTCATTCTATTTTTCCTATTGTTGATCAGATACATGTTGTTCAAAATTGCAAAGTACAACTTCACATACAAATGTGAACATGTTGAGAACCTGAACATTTTTAGCTAGTGGCTCAAAACATTGCAAAGAATAGCTTCAAGTACAAGTCCTAACTTTCGGGATAACAAGGTACGGGTTGAAATTTCAAGACTAGCCTAACATGTTGTACCAAATAAATTCGCACTTCCCTAAATGAAAAAATGAAAAAAAAATCCACACGACACAAGAGAGAGTCTTGTCCCGTTTTACTGTATGGATTATTACAACTGCCATTCGAAACTTGGAATCCATGTTATGTCCAACTAAAAAAATCGCTAGGTGTATAATTCTTGTAACCTACTCAAATGAACATTTTAGTACATTCCAAATGTATATACTACCACCGCAATTCAAACTAAATTTGAATTCATTTCTCTATTTGAATAAGAATCTACAATCATGATTGTTGCCAAGTTAAACTATCATCGATATATTATCTTCACACCACACCACATGATAACTGTCGAGTTAGATACGAACAATGTGTACTGTATTAACTCGAATTCAAAATTTTGAATCCACTTGATGTCGATTCCAAATAATAGTACATTTCATGCACTAGCTAGATCTTCATAATCTAAACCATGTTTCATATGTATAATGTGTTTATGACACAATGTATAGTGCCTCACCCCCTAAAAATGACAAGTATTTACGTGTGAGCTGCAAAATCCACACATTGTCACAAATTCAAATGAATATTATGTATATTATATATACTATAACATGTTCATAACCACACCATGCGTATCACCATTATATTCATGCATGTGTGGGTTTGAAACACTATGATCTCTTATTCAAATATCGGAATCCACTTTTATAATTAATTGTGATATCTATTAGTATTTTACAACCATATAATCATCTTCTCTTTGTAGCTAGCACTAACTTTCTATCATGCATGAACATGCCCACCTCGCCCTCACCATCCCTTGGCATTCCTTTGCATTCTCTCCATCACACACATTTGTTATTTTTATTTAGGTCGTTCTCCCACGGTGTGTGAAGGTCTCCCTAGCTCCATCTTTCCAGCACACACTGATCGATATACCTCTCTAGCCAGGTCTGCCCACATAGACACACTTTCCCTCTTTTCTTCTCACCGTCCATGCCTCCCTATGTCTAATATAGTCCCACACACATGCACAGCCCGCCCCTCTTTTGATCAATCTCGCACCCGGACACTCCCCACTGTCGATATAGTAGGCCTCTCGTACCACCTCCTAGCCACATCGCTCTCTCTCTCTCTCTATCGATCTATTTGGGCCTTATTTTCCTCTAACACATGCGTGTTCATCGATCGATCTCCCTACATATTGCTAGGTCGACTATAAATCCTTTTCCCCAATGCAGGGATTGATGTACCTCGCTAGTTCTATATTTCCAATCCCCTGAGACACACCGATTGATCTACCTATCAAGTTAGGTCCTCTTATTACAAACATATTGCCCCCCCCTCATCATCCATGCATGTCTGCCGACCAGTCTCTCCCACACACGTGCACACACATGCACAAATCCCCTCACTTATTGATATTGTATTTGTAACCTCCGTTTATCTAGTAGGACTCTCCCACCATCTCTGAGAACCAACTCCACCACCAACCCTTCAGCACTCTAGCTCTGTCTCTCTCCCAACCATATTCCTCTCCTACCCATATGTATTGATGCCGATCAATTTCCCTTAGTACATAGCTAGGTATCTCCTTCTCCACACATATACCAGTTGATCTACATCTATAGTTATGTCTCTGCCCCCCCACACACAGATAGTCGAATGCTATAGTTAGTTGTCCATGCCACAGACAAACTGCACCTCTCCCCTCTCACATTCAAGTAGGCCATCTGCCTTGTATCTTTGACATGCGCACACACAATTTCGGTGGCTCTCTTTATCGGTCACACACCAATACACTTCACCCTTCTCTTTGATTCTATCGATATCTCACACCGAGGATCCCTCCACTCTATTCTCGTGGATTGCCCCATCTCTATATCATATATCTAGGCCTTTGTTTCAAACACATTGCATATATTAATTTTATGCGTGTGAGATATCATCGACACATATTCCCTGTCTATCTCTCACGCATCCCGAAAGTACACCCACGAAAGCAAACACACTCATTCTCTAGGTTTGTATCTCTCTGACACACACCCACGTACGTGGGGTACATGGACAAAGAGAAGAGGAGCATGCACGATGCACGTACTCGCATATCGTTCCCATCCAGACCCGCGCGAGTACACGATGGAGCTCATTTCTAAACGAAAAGGCAGCCCACATGTGTAGCAGTTGTTTACTTGAAGGAGGGTCATGTACTACATGTGCACGAAAAAAAAGTTCGGCTTGACGCATTGGCGCATTATTTTTAAATAAATTTATATTCCTCAGTTGCACGTACAGAATATAAAATGATTATTATCGAGAAAAAATTAATCTGCTGCAGTATATACAATGGAGCTTGCCTGCTGGGGTTGGTCTCTCTTCATACTCTCTCACACAAGACGGCAGTGGCCTCTCTCTCTATCCCCCCTCTCTTTCGCTCTCTCTCTCTGTCTCTCGCTCAGTCGCTCAGTGCTGATCACTAATGCGGCCGGATCACGTCCTCATGAGGACATCCCAACCATGGACACTACACCACCAATCATCAACGGTCCAATCACAAGAAGTCGCGCAATGCAAATACATGATCAGATGGACGTTAACTTAAGTCTATCATTTGACCTTGAAAACATGATGTACCTTCATCTCCTTTGTTGTTGGTTGAACTCGGGTGCGATATTGAAGAAGGCCAAACACATTTTAGTCCGCGCAAAACAATGTTTTATCGCGAAGAAACAAAGTTAGGAATCCATGAAGGAATGAGTTGTCTGCTGAAGAAACATTGTTCTGATTCTGGCGAAACAATGTTTTGCACGAGTTTGGATATCCCGACTTGCGAAAGGTTCCCAGAAGTTGAGTTTTCTGCTGAAGGAAACATTGTTTGACACCAGTGAACAATGTTTGGTCGGGAACTGCCAACCACCTCCAACGAGAGTTTTCCAGAAGCTACCTCATTAAGTCTCTAAGCCATTTAGTCAAACCAAAGCTGGTTCTCTTTCACACCTAAACTAATTCCCAATGCTAGTTTTATTTCACACCTAACCAGGGGGGTTGTCTCGATTCAAATAGGTTCAAACCCTTCTGGTTCTAGTTGCATTAGCCAACACACATGCATCTTGCCATGTCATAAACATGCATCATATTGTTGCATTCGTTTGTTAATGATTGTATCGTCGGTATTTCCTGTGTTAGGTCCTGCTCCCGAGGATACTGCTGTGTATCCAGTTGAAGAGCAGTACCCGATAACTACCTTGTCAGGCAAGCAATCATTGATCATTCCGATACAAACCCAATCTTCTCGCTCCTGCTCTCTTTTACTGCATTAAGGCAACAACGCGTGAACTGCTACTTGCTGCGGTAGTTGAACCCTATTCCCTTGCATGACCTGTCATTGCCACAGTAAATAGTTGAAACCCACTAGCATGTGTAGGAGTTGATTGAGCCATGTGATGTGTGATCCACCATGCTATTTACTTATGTTGCCTGCTATGCTTAGAGTTGTGTCTGGTCTGATTCATCTGGGTGATGGATCAGAGTGAAATGATCTTACCGATAAAGAGAGGGAAGTGTGGAATACGCTTGGTAAAGGTATCGATGAAAGGCCATGTAGGAGTACATGGTGGGTTGTTTCATTGGAATCGTCCATAGGACCCGAGATCTGTGTGTGTGATTCAAGTTACAGTTACTACCACACATTGGGCCCTGAAATATGACCCCGCTCGACTTATTGACTGCCCTTGTACTCTGTCCAGGAGTTGCAACTAGTTTATGGTGTTTATAGTTTACTGGAGGTCGTGCACAGCGCTGACCCTCGGGGTGGGCTGTGATGCGACAGGTACGTGGCACGGTGTACCGGTTGCCCGTTTGGTGACTCGGGAACCCTGTACACATCGTTTGGGGCCGTGAGCGACACCCCGGCCGGATCTCCCCACGGATGGAACCCAAATAGGCGATAAACCTGGACGAGAGACTTGAGTGGTTGGTTAGGTCGTGGTCTACACCCACGTCGGCTTTCGCTTGAAGTCTGCCGAGCACATGTCGTGTGCAGACGCTAAGTGGTGAAAACATGTGTGAAGAAGTACACCCCTGCAGGGTTATCAAACTATTCGAATAGCCGTTGTTCGCGGTACGAACTACTTGGTTACTCTTACAGTTCATAGACAAGTTGATGGATACTACTAAAAGCCTCAAGATAAGCGTGAGTGCCGTGGATGGCCCTTCCGTAGGATGACGAAAGAGGATCCTCGGTAGTGTATTTGATGTGGTGATTAGTGGACTCGTGTTCGTAACAATATCTTGCAATCCGTTGAGAGTTGTAGTATAGGTTAGCCAAGGTCAAAGCTGGCATTCTGCTATAAACTCCACTATCCCCCTTTGATAATTTTGCATGTATGATAGGTTCTGTGGTAAGACTTGCTGAGTACCTTTGTACTCATGTTTGCTTAATAACTATTGCAGAGGAGAACCCTGCCCCTGCTGATGGGTTCTACATAGACGTTGACGTCGACGAGTAGCTTGACACCCAGACGGTGATCTGGAGCTTGTGAAGGGCCTTGTAGATAGTCAGGCTACACCAAGCCTGTTTTATTTTCTAAGTTGTCTGTACTCAGACATGTAGCTTCCGCTTGTGCTTGTATGACTGTATGACTTGAGTGTTGGGTCATGTGACCCCTACCTGTATGACTATGTTATGTATGGCTCTTGGAGCCTTTTAAATAAAGTACTTTGAGTCATAGAGTTCTGTTGTGATGCAATGTTGTATTTGCACATATTGAGCATATTGCGTGTATGATTGAAATGCTTAGTATGTGTGGGATCCGACACCTAGTTGTTTTCCTTTGGTAGCCTATCTTACAGGGAAATGCCTCCTAGTGATTCCAATGAGCCTTGGTAGCTTGCTACTGCTCGGAACACGTAGGCTGGCCGGCATGTGTCCTTCTTCGTTCCTGTGTCTGTCCCTTAGGGGAAATGTCACGCGTTGTTCCTTTAAGTCCATGTAGCTTGCTACGACTTGGGTTCATACGTTGATGACCGACACGTTCGTTGCTGGGTCATGGATGCCTGTCTCTATAATTTAGTGCCACTTTTGGTTTATAACTAGCCATGTCGGCCCGGATTCTCTGTCATATGGATGCTAGCGACACTGTCATATACGTGTGCCAAAATGCGCAAACGGTCCCGGGCCAGGTAAGGTGGCACCCGTGGGGTTACCGTGCGTGAGGCCGCAAAGTGATATGACGTGTTACAGCTAGATCGGTGTGACTTAGGATCGGGGTCCTGACAGCGTTGGGATCAGAGCCGGACTGCCTGTAGGTTTCTCAAGCCAAACTGGTCGATGTTGAGTCTAGAAAAATTCTTAGTTATATGTAGGGGAATTGATTGTGGAAGGGAACGTAAGGCTCTTTTTACTCCTTTACCTTATGCCCTTCTGATCTGAGTCAGTCTATTCTTTCTACGGGGATTTAGGACTAGGCCTCTTATCCTTACTAGGTTCATGTGTTACTAATCCGTAGACTCTTAGGATTGTTGGTTTTAAGCCTCAGTTCAGTTTCTATCCTTTTGAGTATGATGATTGTTGAACCCGGAACCTTGATATGGAATTGTTGAGTGGCTATGCTATCATTTGTATGATGTCTCAAATCTTTGTTTGAGCATTTACAGTTGTTATGCTGCCCGATTTCTTCCAGAAACACTAATGCCTTTGCATTATTTCGTGTTTCAGATGTCTGGCCGCATCCCTCACCAAGTGGTTCGTTTGACTCGGTGCATTAATGTGCCCGGTCACACGGCCATGCTAGTCCGTGTGATGACTGAGACCGGTTATCGCTGGTATCCTGAATACACTGTGGAGGAACAGTATCGGGATTTCAATCAAATCAGTTTTTCTGCACAGTCCGAATATACCCCTCATATCCCGGAGCAAATGATCCCATTCATTGGTCTTATGGACTCGGGATTACCATCGAGATGGCAGTACAGGATGCCGCTTATTCGATGATGACCATTCTCCGTGCTAGGCATGCCCTGTTGCTGAACACTGAGTTCTGTTACATGCCAGCTTCACTCCCCGGAGAAGAAGGCTACTACACTGGTCTGTATACTGATGCTGCTCATGAAGAGCCACTGCTTCAGACTACTGTTCAGATGTTGGAGGATAGGGACTGTGAGGTCCGTGTCCTCCGAATGGAGCTGTATAACACCCGAGCCGCTCACTGGACTACTTTGACACGGCTTGCACCTGCTGTGCACGCCGGATATCTAGACATGCGGGATTTGTATCCTGTGCGGACTCGTCTGCCTGATCGCATGGATTGGCGTGACGTTGGGGGTATTACACCTCCACGTGGGCGTCGGTTACCACCAGCATCGGGACCGAGACCACACCCATGCCCCTATGGTCCACAGCCTTCGAGTGCTCGCGAGTTCCAAGATCCGTCTGTACCACTTCCAGGCTACGGTGGTAATCTTTACGAGGATTACTACGCGTATGTCTGAGCTAGTCCGTGGTAGTAGTAGTATTGTAGTGGTTGTATTTCCACAGTCCTGCGTGCCTTGTGGAATATGACTTAGTGTGTACTGAATTCCGGAGGTGTAGTTAAATAATGTATAGGAGCTTGGAATGCCTTTGATGGGATGTATCGTCTTTCACCGCAGTTGTACTTTAGCCTTGGCTTGTACTAAACTTTGTATGGTGTGTATGACCACTGGTGTATATATAGCAGTTCCTATATTACCATGTCGTACGGATGAACATCTCTGCATTCTGTGTGATCCATTACATTCTGCACTTCTATGTCAAAATTTTGCCATCCTTGTCTAAACTGTTGTTTTGTTTTCCTAGGATGGTCAACACTCGCAACACTCCTGCTGCTCAGGAGCAGGGTGAGGCTAGTGGGGCTAGAGATGGGAATCTGCCCCAGCCACCCTCTTTGGCGGAAGTTATGCTTGAAGCAGAACGGAACAAGAGAGAGACCAACCGTCTGCTGGAACGCATAGAGCAAAACACTGGGTTCCGTCAGAGGAATGACGTGGTGTCAATCCACGATTTTATCAAGATGTGTCCACCGAAGTTCCATCACTCCACTGAACCGCTGGATGCTGATGACTGGCTACGTAGTATCACCCACAAGCTACACTCTGCCCGCGTGGCCGAAGCTGACAAGGTTATCTACGCCGCCTACCATCTTGAGGGCCCTGCCAGTCTTTGGTGGGAAAACTTTGAAGCTATGCGTCCTGCTGGCCAAGTCACTACCTGGGCTGAGTTCAGTGAGGCATTCCGTGAACATCACATTCCAGAAGGTCTCATGGATCGCAAGCGGGAGGAATTCTGCAATTTCACCCAGGGCCGTTTAACTGTGGACGGCTATAGTCGTGAGTTTGGTAATCTGGCACGCTATGCACCTGAGGAAGTATCCACCGATGCCAAGAAACAGGCGAGGTTCCGCAAGGGACTCAGCCCTGAACTTCGTCGAGATCTACGTCTGCACGAGTGCACCTCTTTCCAGAAGTTGGTTAACAAGGCTATCAGTGCTGAGACAGGCCAGACCGACTTCGAGGCCACCCGCAAGCATACTCGAGACCTTGGTTCCTCATCCGGATCAGGCTCTCACAAGCGCCGTGTGTGGGTTCCCAACACTGCTCTGCCACCCAAGTATACACCGAGGCCATCCTATGAGGCGCCTCGCCCAACTCAACAGTCTGCACCTGCTAAGACCTATGGAGGTCCACCCTCCAACTTTGCTCCACGCACCACCACTGTGACATGTTTCAAGTGTGGAGAACCGGGACACTACATGTGTGGTTGTCCCCAGAATCAGCCAGGAAAACCCGTTGGCCGTGGCAAGCCAACCGGCAAGGTGAACTATGTCAAGCCAATCCCCACTGCACGTGGTCATGTCAACTATGTTTCTGCCGAAGAAGCTTATGAGGATCCTAACGTCGTCCTTGGTACACTTCTCGTAAACTGCCATCCGGCATCTGTTCTTTTCGATACTGGAGCATCCCATTCGTTCATATCTGAGAGCTATGCTCGATTGCACAACATGACTTTTTGTGACATGCCTACTTCCATGGTTATTCAAACTCCTGGTTCAAAGTGGCAAACCTCTAGGGTAAGCCATGGAAATGAAATCCTTGTCGATAGACTTGTTTTCCTTGCATCTTTAATCGCTCTCAAGTCCTCGGACATAAACATCATCTTGGGTATGGATTGGATGACAACTCATTATGCCAAGATTGATTGCTTTACTAGGACCGTTCAACTTACACATCCATCCGGCAAGATAGTCAATGTCTTGACTCGAATGGCTGAACGTCAGCTCTACTCTCTTAATGCCAGCCCTCTACCAGAACTCGAAGATATCCCGGTAGTCTGTGACTTTCCGGATGTTTTTCCAGAAGAACTGCCAGGAGTTCCACCTGACAGAGATGTCGAGTTTGTGATAGATCTTATTCCTGGAACTGTCCCAATCTCTAGGAGACCTTATAAGATGGCACCACTAGAATTAGCTGAGCTAAAGAAACAACTCGATGAGTCCTTGCAGAAAGGTTTCATCCGTCCTAGTTCTTCCCCTTGGGCTTGCCCCGTCCTCTTCGTCAAGAAGAAGGATGGAACGGAGCGGATGGTTGTAGATTACCGACCTGTCAATCTGGTCACCATAAAGAATAAGTATCCGCTTCCCAGGATCAACGACCTGTATGATCAGCTCGCTGGATCCTCAGTCTTCTCTAAGATGGATTTGAGGTTGGGCTACCATCAATTCAAAATCAAGAACGGGGACATTCCTAAAACGGCTTTCGTTACTCGTTATGGCCAATATGAGTACACCGTCATGTCCTTCGGATTAACCAATGCCCCAGCTACTTTTTCTCGGTTAATGAATTCTATATTCATGGAGTATTTGGATAAATTCGTCGTGGTATACCTCGATGATATACTCATTTTCTCCAAGAACAAGGAAGATCATGCCGTGCATTTAAGGCTGGTATTGACGAAACTTCGAGAGCACCGCCTTTATGCCAAATTCTCTAAATGTGAATTCTGGTTGCCAGAAGTAACCTATCTAGGTCATGTGATCTCTGGCAAGGGTATTGCTGTCAATCCCGAGCGAGTTCAAGCCGTCCTTGATTGGACTCCCCCTGAATCGGTCAAGCAAGTTAGGAGTTTTCTTGGCTTAGCGAGCTATTGCCGACGTTTCGTCGAGAATTTCTCCAAGGTTGCTAAACCTCTAACCGAACTCCTCAAGAAAGATAAAAAGTTTGAGTGGACCCCACAGTGCGAGTCCAGTTTTCAGGAACTGAAAAGACGCCTGACATCTGCACCTGTACTGGTACCACCAGACTTTTCCAAGGATTTTATAATCTATTGCGACGCCTCGCGACAAGGACTAGGTTGCATTCTTATGCAAGATCGTCAAGTGATTGCATACGCATCCCGACAGTTGCGTCCACTTGAGGATAACTATCCTACTCATGATTTAGAGCTTGCAGCTGTAGTCCATGCACTCAAAACATGGCGACATTACCTCCTTGGTAATCGCTGTGAAATCTTCACTGATCACCAAAGCTTGAAGTATATCTTCACCCAACCGGATTTGAATCTCAGGCAAAGACGTTGGGTTGAGTTGCTCACCGACTACGACTTAGGAATCACTTACACTCCTGGGAAGGCCAATGTCATGGCTGATGCACTAAGTCGTAAGTCATATTGTAACAATTTAATGTTACAACAAAGTCAACCACTTCTCCACGAGGAATTTCGTAAACTTAACCTTCACATTATTCCTCGAGGATTCCTTTCCACCTTGGTGGCGAAACCTACCCTTATGGATCAAATCATAGCTGCCCAGAAGCGTGATAAAGGTGTATCACGACTCCAAGAGAACATCGCTAGCGGACTCACTAAAAGTTTCTCCATGGATGATCGAGGTGTTGTTTTCTTTGAGAACCGTGTAGTGGTTCCCAAGAACCACCATCTGCGGCAATTAATTCTTAAGGAGGCTCATGAATCTCCTCTCATGATTCATCCCCGTAGTACCAAAATGTATCAAGACCTACGTCAAAGATTCTGGTGGACTAGGATGAAGAGAGAAATCGCTCAGTTCATTGCTAACTGCGACGTTTGTCGTCGAGTTAAAGCAGAGCATCAACGGCCTGCTGGCACCCTTCAACCTTTAGCTATTCCTGAATGGAAATGGGATAAAGTCGGTATGGACTTCATTACCGGGTTTCCCAGGTCCAGGAAAGGGAATAATGCTATCTTCGTCGTTATCGACCGCCTCTCTAAAGTAGCTCATTTCCTGCCTGTTCGAGAGAGCATTACCGCTAGCCAGCTAGCAGACTTATATATCTCTCGGATAGTATCACTTCATGGTGTACCGTTGGAGATTAACTCAGACCGTGGAAGTCTTTTCACTTCCCGATTTTGGGAAAGTTTCCAGAATGCTATGGGAACTCATCTCTCTTTCAGTACTGCCTTCCATCCGCAATCAAGTGGTCAAGTGGAACGAGTCAATCAAATTCTGGAAGACATGCTTCGAGCCTCTGTCATTTCTTTCAGTATGGAATGGGAAAAGTGTCTTCCATTTGCCGAATTCGCTTATAACAATAGTTATCAAGCCAGCTTGGGTAAAGCTCCCTTCGAAGTTCTATATGGACGAAGGTGTTGAACACCTCTTAACTGGTCAGAGACCGGGGAAAGACAATTCTTTGGCCCGGATATGATTCAGGAAGCAGAAGAACAAGTTCGCACCGTTCGTGAGAGATTGAAAACAGCCCAGTCTCGCCAAAAGAGCCAATATGATAGTCATCATAAGGCTGTGACTTTTGAAGTCGACGATAAGGCTTACCGTCGGGTTACTCCTCTTAAGGGAACCCATCGCTTCGGTATCAAAGGCAAATTGGCCCCTCGTTATATCGGTCCTTTTCGCATTCTTGCCAAACGAGGAGAAGTTGCCTACCAATTGGAACTACCTCCGCACCTCTCCAGAGTTCATGATGTTTTCCACGTTTCTCAACTCAGGCATTGCTTCTCGGATCCTGTCCGCGGAGTGGACCACGAAACGCTTGATCTCCAAGACAATCTCACATATCGAGAATACCCCGTTCGTATTCTTGATCAAACCGAGCGCACCACTCGACGCCACAATATCAAGTTTCTCAAGGTTCAATGGTCACATCATTCCGAGAGTGAAGCTACTTGGGAAAGGGAGGATCGTCTTCGACTTGAGTACCCCACCCTCTTTCCGGAGGAACCCGAATCTCGGGACGCGATTCTTTTAAGTTGGGGTGAGTTGTCACATCCCTAGCTAGCACTTGCATTAGGACCTGTCTAGAGTGTGCATCATGTTTACTTTCAAAGAAACTTGAAATGGGTTTAACAGAAACCCCAGCACCCCTCCCCTAACAACTAGGGTTTACTAAAATATTTTCCAATGTACCCAAAATGCCCTTCAAAATGTTCATCATTTCTGCCTTGGTCTTAAACCTCTGCCAAAAATGGTGCACAATTTTCTAGGACAATCTAGGGTTTTGGATTAAATCATATGGTATTTGAATTTGGGCATTTAAAATCTATAAAATATTTTAAATGCTCAAATAATCATAAACTATAATGTTTCCTACTGTTCATATTATATACAGTAGGTATGACAAGTGTTATGATTTATAAAAATGTTTAGGCATTTTTATTAATTAAACAAAGCTGCAAAAGAAATGATACAGAAAAGAAAATAGAAAAAAGGAGAGAGAGAGAACTTACCTGGCGCCCACCCGGCCCACCTGCCGGCCCAGCCCAGCTGCCGCTCCAGTGAGCTGCTTGGCTCGGCCAGGCAGGCAGGCAGGTGCTCGACGGCGACCGCACGGCGCGCCACGCAGCTGCCCGCCGCCCTGCTTCGCCCCCTCGCCGTTCTGGAGGCATGGATCGAACGTCCACGTCTCCCTCGACCCCCCAGACACCTCCACTTCTCCCCAGCTCCTCTCCTCCGCTCTCCCCGCGCCATGGCCGACGCCGCCGTGATCGCACCGTCGTAGAAGCCGCGTCCACCGTCGTCCCCGAGCTCCGCCATGTTGTCCCTCGTCTCCGCCGACCTCGACTGCTTCGACAGGCCGAGCCCCGAGCGCTCGCCCGCCCTGGAGACGCCCCCGAGCTCTTCTTCCCCAACTCCGGCCACGGAGATCCCCCGCGTCGTGCTGCTCAGCTCTGACCACCCCCGAGCTCGCTTCGGTGCTTGCTGCAACCGCTGTGAGCCTAGCTACCTCCTCCCCCTCTCCGTTGGCTTCCTCTTGCCCTGTAACACACTACACGTAGCTCGCCCGCACGCACCGCCGCCGTGCTCGTCGCCGGTGATGCTCCGGTGACCATTTGGTCACCGGCACCAGTCCATCGCACTCACCACAGCACGTAGATGCGAACGGTGCTACGCACGCATCGCCTAGGCCCCTGCAGCCGCATCTCCACACACGCCCGACGCCGGTCGCCGCCGTTGAGCTCGCTGCCGTCGTCTCCGGCCACCCTAGGTCCGGGGACCACCTCCATCCGATGCGGAAGAGCAAGAGCTCTCCAACGCACCCAACCGCAGCTCGAACCGTGCACCGTAGACGTTTTCCGAAGCACGCCGCCGCGTTTGGCCTCGCCGGCGGCTAAACGCCGGCGAGTTGGACCTGTTTTGACCACGGGTTTGACCCCCTGGGTCAATGACATGTGGGCCCTGCCGGCAAGTCAAACTTAGTTTAGGTGTTAATTTAATATTAACTAGATAATTAGTTTAGTCACTGACACGTGGGCCCTGGCCCCACTGACAGCTAATTAGTTTTAACAAAACTCTAATTAACTCAGTTAATTAGCTGTGACACTGACATGAGGGACCCACTGGTCAGGTTCGACCTGGACTGGCCCTGTTGACTGGCTGACGTCAGCATGATGTCATGCTGACGCAGTAAAGGTTTTTCTGGGATTTTTAGATTTAAAATAATTCAGGAAATTCCAGAAAATACCTAAAACTTCTAAAAATCATATAAAATCAACCATAGCTCAGATGGAAAAGATTTATATATGAAAAATGATCAGAAAAATCCAATCTATCTAATGGCGCTGGTTTCATGCATGTTTGAACAAGTTAACTTGCTGTATATATCAAAAACATGATAATGCACTTATTTAAATAATAGTTTGAACTTCAATTTGAATCCTTGATTCAAATAGGTTCAAACCCTTCTGGTTCTAGTTGCATTAGCCAACACACATGCATCTTGCCATGTCATAAACATGCATCATATTGTTGCATTTGTTTGTTAATGATTGTATCATCGGTATTTCCTGTGTTAGGTCCTGCTCCCGAGGATACTGCTGCGTATCCAGTTGAAGAGCAGTACCCGACAACTACCTTGTCAGGCAAGCAATCATTGATCATTCCGATACAAACCCAATCTTCTCGCTCCTGCTCTCTTTTACTGCATTAAGGCAACAGCGCGTGAACTGCTACTTGCTGCGGTAGTTGAACCCTATTCCCTTGCATGACCTGTCATTGCCACAGTAAATAGTTGAAACCCACTAGCATGTGTAGGAGTTGATTGAGCCATGTGATGTGTGATCCACCATGCTATTTACTTATGTTGCCTGCTATGCTTAGAGTTGTGTCTGGTCTGATTCATCTGGGTGATGGATCAGAGTGAAATGATCTTACCGATAAAGAGAGGGAAGTGTGGAATACGCTTGGTAAAGGTATCGATGAAAGGCCATGTAGGAGTACATGGTGGGTTGTTTCATTGGAATCGTCCATAGGACCCGAGATATGTGTGTGTGATTCAAGTTACAGTTACTACCACACATTGGGCCCTGAAATATGACCCCGCTCGACTTATTGACTGCCCTTGTACTCTGTCCAGGAGTTGCAACTAGTTTCTGGTGTTTATAGTTTACTGGAGGTCGTGCGCAGCGCTGACCCTCGGGGTGGGCTGTGATGCGACAGGTACGTGGCACGGTGTACCGGTTGCCCGTTTGGTGACTCGGGAACCCTGTACACATCGTTTGGGGCCGTGAGCGACACCCCGGCCGGATCTCCCCACGGATGGAACCCAAATAGGCGATAAACCTGGACGAGAGACTTGAGTGGTTGGTTAGGTCGTGGTCTACACCCACGTCGGCTTTCGCTTGAAGTCTGCCGAGCACATGTCGTGTGCAGACGCTAAGTGGTGAAAACATGTGTGAAGAAGTACACCCCTGCAGGGTTATCAAACTATTCGAATAGCCGTTGTTCGCGGTACGAACTACTTGGTTACTCTTACAGTTCATAGACAAGTTGATGGATACTACTAAAAGCCTCAAGATAAGCGTGAGTGCCGTGGATGGCCCTTCCGTAGGATGACGGAAGAGGATCCTCGGTAGTGTATTTGATGTGGTGATTAGTGGACTCGTGTTCGTAACAATATCTTGCAATCCGTTGAGAGTTGTAGTATAGGTTAGCCAAGGTCAAAGCTGGCATTCTGCTATAAACTCCACTACCCCCCTTTGATAATTTTGCATGTATGATAGGTTCTATGGTAAGACTTGCTGAGTACCTTTGTACTCATGTTTGCTTAATAACTGTTGCAGAGGAGAACCCTGCCCCTGCTGATGGGTTCTACATAGACGTTGACGTCGACGAGTAGCTTGACACCCAGACGGTGATCTAGAGCTTGTGAAGGGCCTTGTAGATAGTCAGACTACACCAAGCCTGTTTTATTTTCTAAGTTGTCTGTACTCAGACATGTAGCTTCCGCTTGTGCTTGTATGACTGTATGACTTGAGTGTTGGGTCATGTGACCCCTACCTGTATGACTATGTTATGTATGGCTCTTGGAGCCTTTTAAATAAAGTACTTTGAGTCATAGAGTTCTGTTGTGATGCAATGTTGTATTTGCACATATTGAGCATATTGTGTGTATGATTGAAATGCTTAGTATGTGTGGGATCCGACACCTAGTTGTTTTCCTTTGGCAGCCTATCTTACAGGGAAATGCCTCCTAGTGATTCCAATGAGCCTTGGTAGCTTGCTACTGCTCGGAACACGTAGGCTGGCCGGCATGTGTCCTTCTTCGTTCCTGTGTCTGTCCCTTAGGGGAAATGTCACGCGTTGTTCCTTTAAGTCCATGTAGCTTGCTACGACTTGGGTTCATACGTTGATGACCGACACGTTCGTTGCTGGGTCATGGATGCCTGTCTCTGTAATTTAGTGCCACTTTTGGTTTATAACTAGCCATGTCGGCCCGGATTCTCTGTCATATGGATGCTAGCGACACTGTCATATACGTGTGCCAAAATGCGCAAACGGTCCCGGGCCAGGTAAGGTGGCACCCGTGGGGTTACCGTGCGTGAGGCCGCAAAGTGATATGACGTGTTACAGCTAGATCGGTGTGACTTAGGATCGGGGTCCTGACACTATTATCGGGTTCCCATGGGTTGGCGACAAGGCAAACGAGGAGCACTTTGGACTCGAGGCACACAAGTATTTCATCTCATACATCACACAACATTCATCCACGGGGTCATTGGCTCGGCGGTTATACCTTTGGAACATGCATTCGGGGCGGTTCGAGTTCGGCGGTAGTGGAAGTAGTGGTACACGGGGTCCTCGAGGTCGACGATAGTCGTACACGTTCCGTAGATGTTCAGGTCGTCGATAGGGGTACTTGATCGTCGAGCGTAGTTGTACTTAATGGTTGATGGAAGTCGTGGTACTCATTTCGTAGCCGTTCAAGTCATCGGTAGAGGAACTTGACATCCACGGGTCTCCGAGGTCGACGGTAGTGGTCCACATGAACTTGACGCTTGCGTTACACGGGTCTTCGGTGACGGTAGTTCAACACGTTTCGTTGATGTTCGGGTCACGTGTAGAGGTACTTGGCGCATCGTCATGGTACTTGGCGGCCTCGGTCTTGTCAAACTCGTAGATGGCAGCAGAGGTACACGTTCGTCTCGGCACTTGGCGAAATTCCATGGGTGCAGAAGCGAGGAGGTCCTGGTGATGGTCGAAGCAGAGGAGTTGCGGCCATCGCGAGGTAGTAGCGGAGCGGCGACGGCGGACTTGGCGCGGTGGAGCAGGCAAGATGGCGCGGCGGCGGTGGTCTGACGGGGCATCGTCGGTAATACAAGGACGGAGGCAGAAACGCTAAGGCACAGGTAGGAGAGGGGCATGGAGCCATGCACGAGGAGGGCGCCGGGGATGGATCTGACGGAGGAGGGTCGAAGGAGGTCGGGCGACGGGGCCGACGGAGTGGGCCGCCTGGTGGTGACGCGGGAGGCTAGGCGAGACGCCAGGGCGGAGAAGGGTGCGGCCTCGGCTGCAAGGCCACGATTAGGAGGTCGGGCGCGGCGGAGATGGTCGGAGGAAGGCGGCCGAACGAGACGGCGCTGGTCGAAGACGTCGGCCAACGGCCGTGCGAGCGAGGGACGAGGGAGGAAGGACGAGGGAATCGGGAGGAGAGGCCGGGGCGCGCGGGTCGAGGCCGAGAGGATCGGGCGCTGCCTGCGTGATGGGTGTGTGGCGGCGTGAGGTGGGAGGACGAGGGAGCGAGGGAGAAAGAGATGGGGATCGGGCTGCGGGAAGCTAGGGTTAGGAGGAGATAGATGGGACTTGGGCCAAATAGGGAGGGGGGTTTGGTGGCCTAGGGAGGCCGATGGCCACGGAGGCCGCGGCTGGGCCCCTTCTTCCTTTTGTTTTTCTTCAAACAGAAAAGTGGAAGAAAAAGAAAGGCAGCAGTAGATATGTAATTTGACAAAGATGAAGATATTTCTGGAGTCCTGGTTTAATTCCCAATTTAAATAAAAATGCTCCGATAATTTTTAGAGATGATAATTTTATACAAGTTTTAGAGTAACTCAAACTTGAATAAATATGTAGGCCAACCAAAGCACTTCCAAAAGACCTGAAAACTAGAGGAGGTGGTAGTGACATGATCTAGTATTTATAGGAAGCTATAGAACATTTTTTGGAATAGGAAAATGTCACTTGCAATAAACAAGTGAGACTTGAAAAGAAGAAGCTAGTGGAGTGTGCATTTGATGAGGGATTTGGTGGCAAGAGAAAGATGCAAGTGTGTTTTGGTGATTCCAAAGCAATGGAATATTTTATAATAGCTCCGTAAATATTAGGAGGATACACTACTGGAAACATGGAATTTGCCATCAGCCAGCTCTTTGCCATCTGCTTATAAAAACAGATGGCAAAGAACTGACAGACGGCAAAGAACATGGTTGCCATCAACCAATTCTTTGCCATCTTCCAGTGGATGGCAAATAATCTTTGCCATCTGCGAGCAGATGGCAAAGAGGTTGGCAAATCCTGTGGCCGTCAGGGGTGTAACGGCGTTCCAGCCCCACCTCTTTGCCATCTGCCAGTAGACGGCAAAGATTCTTTGCCATCTGCTGGCAGATGGCAAAGAGATGGGGTTATTTTTTTCAGGAAAAAAACTGTGGCCTCTATCCCCTCCCGCTCTCCCCTCCTCTCCCTCTCTCCCACGCATCTCACCCGCCGTCGCCCAAGCACCCCGCCGCCCCACCACCCCACCACCTCTC
>LR738714.1:263214799-263289970 GCA_902687465.1 Secale cereale | reverse complement strand
AGCACCCCGCCGCCCCACCACCCCACCACCGGTTGACGCTCAAAACTGGCACAATCGTAGAAGTTGCTTTAATCTATGTCAAGATTGCTTCAAACTTATGATTGGAAGTCACCATGAGATTGCTTTCTTTGAGAAGATCAAGATGGATATGAAAGTGGTCTAAAACGGAGTCCGGATGCAAAAGTTATGACAAGTTCAGAGATGCTCATGGTGACACCAGATTAAAGAATGGCTTGAAACCCAATTAAAATAACTTCAAATGGAAACAGTTTCAACATGAAAGTTGTGCGTCTCGTCGAAATGGTTGATTTTGATATAAAAATCGTCCCAATCCGAATTCGTATGCAAAAGTTACAGCCATACGAACACAGCCCTATCACAAAGCCATAAGTGGCGCCCCCCACCATCCACGTGTTTGATGGGTAGCGCGAATAACAGTCTATATTGCGTGACCATTTTGGTTTAGAAGATGGCTTCAAATCGAAAAACGTTCAACATGAAAGTTGTTCGTCTCGTCGAAACGGTCAAGATTGCTTTTGGGCTCTTTTCCATCCGAGATCGTTTACCACCTCAAACATTACACGCAAGGTACAGCCAGTTTAAACCGAACAGTTTTAGAAAGTCCGGACAAAACCAATCCGAATTTGGCTAGGGTTTTGGACGTGAATCCAAGCCTTTTCCTTGCACGGGAAGTCCAGCCGCCTCTTATATACCTAAGGGGTGACGGCCGATTGAACAACACACAATCGATCAAATCATCTAACACTTTTTATCTTTTATCTTTTCTCCTTATCCCTAGTTCTTCTTCTTCCTCGTTCATCGTTCGTTCTTCTTGTTGCAGGGCGGCGAACCTCGAGGCCCTAGGGGCGATCAGGTCGACCTAGGGCAGCCCATAGCCGCTGCGCGTCCAGACGGGGTCCCTCCCGGGCGTGTGGGGTTTTGGGTCTACAAAAGCGCCCGCCGGATTGCTTGCGTAACACGCTTCCGGACGGGTCCCCTTCAACGTGAGCTGCGGTGCATCACCCTCGGCGTTGGAGGTACACGGTGACGTGTTCGTGTGCGAACACACTTTTTGACGACTCCGCTGGGGACGAAGCTTTGAACGGTCTCCGGCCCGTTCTTGCTACGAAGCGATCGTCATCTAGGGTTTGCAATCTACAAAGGTAATATGAATACTCAATTCACATATGTAGATGCAAATAATACATATGTTGTTGCAAGATCATCTAATGAGTATAATGTATCGGCTAGCCCTAGCTTTATCAATCATGCATCTAATTATGTGCAAGGGCCGATACAACAAAATCTCCATGATTCTACTTCATATAATTTTAGCAACATGCAACATATGTATCCCAACTCCCATGCATCGGCAACCCCACAAATCCATATGCCGATTAACAACCTGATGAGTTCGGTTAATCAAGTTGAAACACCCCATGTAGGATCTTTCAATGGCATGCAACATAGTGTTTCATCTTTTTATTCATCGGCAACTAATTTGCAACATGTTAATCCAAACATGCTGGTGGATAGGAGAATTGGCCATGCTACTACTAGTTATTCGGCCAGTTACCCTCAAACATCATATGCTACACCTCATGCTACTAGATTTTTGGCACCATACGCAACTGTTGATGTCCATAATTCGGCCCCGCACCTTAATGGTCATGGACGAATAAGTGAAACTTCTGCAGGAGCACAAATGCCCTCACCTACTACCATGGCATATCATGTCCCCCCTACACAATTACAGAATTTCGGCAACATCTCATTGCCGAAAGAGTCTAAAAGCATTGGGGGGAAACCATATCCAGACTGGGTAATTGAGAACAAGCTGACATTCTCTTGGGATTTGTGCAACTCTATTCGCCAGGAACTAATAGAAGGTGGGAAGCCTCATGATTTTGCTGCTGTAAAAGTTAGAGTTGTGCAAATGATGCAGTTGCCCAATGCTGTACCATCCAGTGTACCACCTAAACAATCGCAAAGTTTCGGCACCTCATTGCCGAAAGAGTCTCAAAGTATTGGGGGGCAATCTCCTGACGAGTGGATGGAAATTGAGATGAAAAAGTTTAAAGCTCGCCAAGCTGAGATGTGGGCTAAAATTAGACGAGAGCGAGAAACCTTGCAAATTCAAAAAGACAAAGTTGTTGATTCAGGTAACAAAGGAAATTTGGCTATTAGAAAAGCCGAATCAAGTAGTATATATTCTGAGTCCATCAAATCAAAAGAGGCAAGCATTATTGAGAAAGGGCATGGAAAGCATAGCAAAATAGTCATACTTGATTTTTCCGAAGTCAATGGAACCTACTTCCTGCCCAATGAGTTCCGTGCCATAGAAATTGACAAGCCTCAAGGACAAGAACAAGTAGCCGAACAAAGTTCGGCTGACATGGATCTTCAAAGCAATGATGCACGGAATCAAGAAAAAGATGATGAAAAGGTGTTGGGGAGCCATCCAAAGACGGATCAAGATGTTCTTCAAGTGACACCACCATCATGTTCTCCCAACATATTTGAAGAGGTATGCATAGAGAGTAATTTACCTATTTTCAGATTTGGTCGCGACTTCATTATTGATGCATCTATAAAAAATATTCTCATAAGTAATTTTGAAAGACCAATGAAGAAGGGTAATTTACTTGTTAGCAATAAACTTGTTATGGAACATATCGGTCAACCCATTACGCCATTTATAAAGACCGATATTGACTTATTGTTATAGACAAAGCTTTCCCTGTTACTTTATGTAAAGTTCATATTTAGTTGGGTAGCTTTGCTTATTTCGTACTTGGCTTGCACTTGGTCTCAACTAAGACATGTATGTTCTAAATATCTTCATTTCAGAAATTTAAAGCCAAGGTTAAATTCTATTGAGAAAACTGATGCTAATATAATATCTTATCCAAAGACATCGGAGATAGAGTGGAAAAGACAATGCATAGTCCAATGGGGAGACTACAAATCTGAACCATTCGTTTGCTTATCTCCAAATCCGCTCAAACAGCAAGATCGGCTAGAGAATAAAAAGTGTACCTTCAATTCAAGCATGTGTGATAAAATATTTGATTTGTTGCTGAAAAATAATTACATAAGAATTCTTGATCACCATGTCAATCTATCAATTCAAGGACGAATGTATTCTAGGTTGCATCATTCGTTCAAACATAATTTTGAGGATTGCAATATGTTTCGTCAAATAGTTAAATCGGCCATTGAAAAAGGACGATTGAAATTTGCTGAAACACCAAGAGATGACCAGTCTATTCCGATTGGTCCCGATGGCAGAAAGTTTTTGCATCGGCTGCTTCAAGCCGATCCATTTAAAGAGAAGATAAAAACTGCAGGTGATGGGATCAGGCTTTCAAGTAAAGAAGTTGTTGAAGAGCATAATGACCATAATCTTGAGGGCGAGAATTCCATCGAAGCTACAATGGAGACACCAAGGACTTAGGGCAACAAGAAAATCCAATGATCGATGAAAGCAAACCAAAAGAAAGCAAAGGCCAAAATAAGCGCAAGTGTAAGAGATCAAAAATCACTTTCGCTGAACTATTGGATAAGTATCAAAAGAAGAGCGAAGAGAAGAATGCTTATCGGCCAAATCATGCAAAGAAACCAAGATCACCCCCAAGGCGCAAGTATGAGGATCGGTATTGGCAAAGTGACAATTTTTATGCAACATATTCATATCCTTATTTTGGGCCGCCAATGCCAATGCCGTGGATGCCTCCCTATGCTGAAGTAGATCCATATCCATCATGGGACAGGTATGATACAAGGGCGCATTCTCCATCTTATTTTAGACCATCTCACCAATATTATGCAGCTCCGAGAAGATCAACATTTGAACAATCACATGTTAAAGACCGTTTCAATCATAAGGAATCGGTCCGGAGCTCAAGGAAGAAGAAAGAGGTGGTCAAGCAATTTTACCGTGTTAAAAGAGATGGTCGTAAGAGTGCAACTTCAGATTTGATCTCAAATGAAAAAGATCCAATTAAAGTGTTGACATTGGCTACTAAAGGCAATGAGATGAAGCAACCAATTATTGAGAGTCAAAGTGCCAAATGTGAAGAAAAGAAGTTGAGAGTGCACAAGGCCAAAAAAGGATTGCCATTGGCCAAGACAAAACCGCAGCCGGGGTGCCCACTCGGCTTATCATATTGGCAAAAGAAGAAATTAAAAAAACTTAGTGCACAAGGACTTGAAGAAAGAAACATGGCATGGGTTCCCAAAGGAAGTTCTCAAAATAAGAATTATGTGCAAGCTTCCATTACAAAAAGTGCGGCAAAGGTGAAGAAGGAAAAGAGTGAAAACTATGAAGGACGAAGCCGAAGGTTTACACATTATCGATATTCTTCAACTATGCCATTAACACCCATGTCATGGAATTCGTCATCAGGTATGATTGGTAACCCTCAATGGGCTTATTTTAATCCATGGATGCCATATAAATTCTTACATCATGAAAGGGTATTACCAAGTCACTATACATTTGATTAGCTACAAGTTTGTTGCTGATCCAAAGGGCCGAAATACTTAGTTTGTCATTTCATTTGTTTGTTTCGGCTATATGTGCTTTGAATGAAGTTTACATGGTAATGGCTGATATTTATCTATCGTCCTAAGAATATGTCAATGCATGGCCGGTGTAGTATTCTAGCATCGTCCTTAATTCGAATGGAGAGCGAGACAAGGTATGTACTCATGAAAATTCATATGTATGCCTATATTATGATTGAATGGAGTTGAGACATCATTGAATATATGTTACATAGACCAATTCATAGTTGCAGAATTGGCTAGTGGGCTTATACTTTGTTTGGATATGATTTGGCTTATGCATCTTTGAGATCTATAAGAGGCCAAAGCATAGTTGATTTTATTACTGAACATTGGATTAATGACATGCATAATATTGATGTTAGCCTTGTCTCTCTAGTACTATGGATATTATGTTTTGATGGTTCAGTTCGTAGCAATGGCCAAAGTGTTGGTGTTGTTTATATATCTTCTTGTGGTACTATTTTTTAAGCCTCATGCCGCTTAGAATATTTTTATGCACGATTAATCAAAGCCGAATATGCATTGTTATTCGGATTGACTCTTTTACTTGCTATAGGTGCTATACATATTGAGGCTTTCGGTGATTCGTTATGAGTACTGCAACAAACATCCAAGGGTTATCAATGTTTTGACGAATCACTTATAGTTTATCTTGAGATATGTCTAGATGCAAAATTTACCTTGGGTTGCTTTAAAATTGTTCTTATATTTAGACATGACAATTCAAAAGAGTTGGCACAGCAAGCATCCGGCTACTACGTTAATAATGGTGTATTGCATTTCTCTCAATAGCCGATGCTTCGTCTCGTCAACATAGGTAAGGTCGAACCGAAGTTCACAGCTTCGGCCACTAATGAATTTTGATGCAGGTGATAGTAAGGATTGGAGAGAGTTTATTGTTGATTATCTACAAAATCCTAGCAAAAGGGGGAACAATATGGTTCGGAGGATGACCTTGAGATACATATCTATGGAACTTTATCATCGGATTGTTAATGAGGTTCAGAAGGTTTCGCCCAAGTTTGCATCAAGGGTTCAATAACAATAATGTCCGATATATAAATCTCGTCCTAAGCATATAAATGGCCGATGGGGTGTTGAAATCGTCCTTAGAACCAACATGGTACAAATTATTTTTCGGCACGCTTGCTTTGCCGAAAAACAGGGGGCATGTGTTGACGCTCAAAAGTGGCACAATCGTAAAAGTTGCTTTAATCTATGTCAAGATTACTTCAAACTTATGATTGGAAGTCACCATGAGATTGCTTTCTTTGAGAAGATCAAGATGGATATGAAAGTGGTCTAAAACGGAGTCCGGATGCAAAAGTTATGACAAGTTCAGAGATGCTCATGGTGACACCAGATTAAAGAATGGATTGAAACCCAATTAACATAACTTCAAATGGAAAAAGTTTCAACATGAAAGTTGTGCGTCTCGTCGAAACAATTGATTTTGATATAAAAATCGTCCCAACCAAGTTTGTGTACAAAAGTTACAGCCATACGAACACAACCCTGTCACAAAGCCATAAGTGGCGCGCCCCATCAGCCACGTGTCTGATGGGTAGCGCGAATAACAGCCTGTATTGCGTGACCATTTTCGTCTAGAAGATGGCTTCAAATCGAAAAATGTTCAACATGAAAGTTCTTCGTCTCGTCGAAACGGTCAAGACTGGTTTTTTGCTCTTTTCCATCTGAGATCGTTTACCACCTCAAAAATTACCCGCAAGGTACAGCCAGTTTAAACCGAACAGTTTTAGAAAGTTCGGACAAAACCAATCCGAATTTGGCTAGGGTTTTGGACGTGAATCCAAGCCTTTTCCTTGCACGGAAAGTCCAGCCGCCTCTTATATACCTAAGGGGTGACGGCCGATTTAACAACACACAATCGATCAAATCATCTACCACTTTTTATCTTTTACCTTTTCTCGTTAACCCTAGTTCTTCTTCTTCCTCATTCTTCGTTCGTTCTTCTTGTTGCAGGGCGGCGAACCTCGAGGCCCTAGGGGCGACCAGGTCAACCTAGGGCAGCCCATAGCCGCCGCGCGTCCAGACGGGGCCCTCTCGGGCATGTGGGGTTTCGGGTCTACAAAAGTGCCCGCCGAATTGCTTGCGTAACGCGCTTCCGAACGGGTCCCCTTCGACGTGAGCTGCGGTGCATCACCCTCAGTGTTGGAGGTACATGATGACGTGTTCATGTGCGAACACCACCCTCGTGCTCGCCGTTTCTCGCCGACCGGAGCCCTGCCGCCCCGCCCCTCCTTCCCGCCCTCCTGGATCCAGTCGCGCGGACGCGCTCCCCTTCGTGCGCCCCTGCTCTGCGCGGGCTTGGCTGCGCCCTTCCCCGACCTCCTGCCGCATACATATCCCGCGCCACCCCTCCTCCTACTCCTACGGTGCCACCCGTGCTCGCTCGTCCGTCGATCTGTGGTCCTGTTCGTGCTCCCGCCATGCGCGCTTGATACGTCTTAAACGTATCTACTTTTCCAAACACTTTTGATATTGTTTTAACCTCATTCTTGCATGATTTGGACTAAACTAACCCGGACTGACGCTGGTTTCAGCAGATCTGCCTGTATGGTTTATTTGTGTGCAGGAAAACGGATTTTTAAGCATCTCAGAAAAATCCACGAAAAATCACGAAAAATCCACGCACCCGAAGAAACAAAATGCCAGAAGTGGGGCCAGAGGGGGGCCAGGGGGTGCCCAGGCGCCCTGTGGGCGCCCCCCTGGGCCGCGCCGGGGGGGGGGGCGCTTGGGTGGGCCCCACACCCCCTGGTGCCCTACTTTAGCCCGTATTTTTCTTCCCGACGCAGAAACCCCAGACCGGAAGTCCTTTCGCTGTTTTTCGTCGCGGAGCCGCCGCCACCCTCTGTTCTTCTTCGGGAGGGCTAATCTGGAGGCTGATTTGGCCTCCGGAGAGGGGAGATCGTCGCCATCGTCATCATCATCATCACCACTCCATCATCCCTCCATGACTTCCCCCTTCATGTGTGAGTAATTCCCTTGCTGTAGGCGAATGGGATGGTAGGGATTGGATGAGTTAGATCATGTACTAGTTCGTCAGATTGTTGGGGGCATGTTGCCTATCATCTAGTATGGTGTTTATCATCTTTGCTACAACTTGTTATTCTTAATGCTTGACACTTAGGGCCCGAGTGCCATGATTTCAGATCTGAACCATATGTGTTTGCATGAATATATTTGTGTTCTTGATCCTATCTATGAGTTGTATGCACCTGTTACGGTTCGGAACCGGCGATCCCAAAAGTGACAGCTTGGGACACCAAAGGGGATGGTCCGTAGTTTGAGGATTACATGTATCCATTGAGTTCATTGCTGTGTTCCGGTGCTCTTTGACAGGAGCACCTTAATATCCATTAGTTCCTTTTGGCCCCGTTCGTAGCGGGATGGTAGGAAAAAAGATGTTGTGCAAGTTCTTATTGCAAGCACGTACAACTACATACGGGATACATGCCTAATGTTTGATATTTGCCTAGATGATCATTACTTTTCCGTGTGCCGTGCCCCAAGTTAGAATCTATCTCATCCATGCAACACCCAACCATCCATCTCCCTAGCCTACAGTATTTTAAACCTTGTTTGTCACTAGTTGCTACTTTTGCCATTTACTACTGCTATTTACTTTTGCTCTTTACTTTTACTATTACTATCATCACTGTCATATCACTGTTACCACTTATCTTTTGTTGCAAGTTAGTATATTTCAGGTGCGGTTGAATTGACAACTCAACTGTTAAAGCTTATAAATACTCTTTGCCTCCCCGTGTGTCGAATCAATAAATTGGGTTATTCTTACCCACGAAGACTATCTCGATCCCTTACGGTTGAGGGTTATCAAGTACCGTTTTCTGGCGCCGTTGCCGAGGAGCATAGCAATATTTACAAGTCTACTTGAGGTATCCTACCTGCTGCACTTTATTCACTATGGGTAAGAAAGGAGACCCCAAGGTTCCGATCTTACGATCCACTACAAGAAGAGGTACTGCTCTGAGCACTAGTGCTACGCTTGATTCACCTTCTGTTATGAGTAAGTTTGCCTCACCACCGCCACATGATGCTCCTATTGAATCTATTACTATGTCTGATACCCTTGATGATGCTTCTACTACTTTTGATGATGATATTAGTTCGCTTGGTTATGCTCTTGAGAAACAAATTACTGCTGCTGCTGAAAAATATGGAATTGAACTTCCTGTTACTCGCTACCCTATTGGTGAAACTTATGATTTTCCTGAATTGAGTAAACTCCAGGAGAGGCTCCTTGATGATGATTACTATATACTTGATGAAGATTTATGCAGGGAACTGACAGAGTTTGCCGGCTCTGACCCTGAAACTATTAAGAAAATATTTGAAAAACACTCTTTGAAAAACAAAACCATTCCTAATCCTGAGTTTGCTACATCTCCTATATGCATTGATGATCCTGATTTTGATTTCTCTGTTGATCTTTCACTTATACCTATGGTTGAAGCTGACCCCTTTTATGGCAGAAAAAATGATGATGCTATTGCACACCTAACTAAACTTGGTGAGCTAGGTAGCCTGTTTACCATCGATGAGAAGATACGCTACTTTTATGTGACCAAGCTTCTTCCTTTCTCCTTGAAGGAAGGTGCTAAAGCATGGTATGATTCACTCCCATGCGGTTCTATTAAGAGTCCTCAGGACTTAGCTCACTCTTTTGTTGATAAGTACTTTCCCGCTCATATGCAACATGCTGCTTTACAAAGAATTTATAATTTTAAACAGTTGCAGGATGAGTCCCTCCCTAAAGCTTGGGGGAGGTACTGCGGTTTGATTCAGGCTAGACCAGGACATGGAGTTCCTAAGAATGAATTAATTGATATATTCTATGCTGGTCTAACTGATGAATCTAGGTCCTATTTGGACAGTTGTGCTGGTTCTGTTTTCAGGAAAAGAACACCGGACGACGCGGAAGATTTAATGGGCAGGATTGCCAAAAACCATGAAGATTGGTCCGTCCCTGAACCACCTCCACCAACAAAGAAGAGGGGCATGTTTGTTCTAAGTCCCGAGGATATGCGAGAAGCAAAGAAATCTATTAAAGAGAAAGGTATTAAAGCTGAAGACGTGAAGAATCTACCCCCTATTGAGAAGCTGTGTGAGCCTACCACTCACCCTCCTATCGTAGAGGTACACTCTCTTTTAGATTTCAACGCAAGTGACATCCCTCATGGTAAGCCTCCTGATCAATGTTTAGATGATTTTGATAATTTTATTATGAAACAAAATCATTTTAATGACAGGATAGAAAGTCAGTTGCATAATAATTCCCTTGCTATCAAAAAGTTGCTTGGTGTTTTAGATAGAACAGTTAATGATGTCCAATGTCTTGTGAAGCATTTTCATATGGTTCAAACTCAGCTTGATCAAATTTCTAATGTGCAAAGAGATTTGCTTGCTAACAATGCCAAACAAGATAAATTGCAGGCTTTTGGGATTAAGACCCGAGGAGGATCTAGTACTCAAGATCCTCTTTATCCAGAGGGACATCCGAAGAGAATCGAGCAAGATTCTCAAATGCAGGAAGAAGAAATTGTTGTCTCTCCAAATAAGAAGAAGAAATATAAAGAGACTGACAATTCTAATGATCTTATTGCAGTTGAAGAGCCAGCTATTGATCCCAACAGTGTATCTATTTCCGATGCTGAGATTGAAGACGGTGCTGAACCTGAAGGTAATGATAATGAGAAAAATGATCCGCCTGAAGTTCGAGAAGAAGAAGCACCTGACAAACGTAAGAGGTACACTAAAGAAGACTTCATCGCAAGAAAACATGGGAAGGAGAAAGAACCATGGGTACAAAAACCCATGCCCTTTCCAGGAAAGTCCATCAAATCTAAAGAAGAAGAGCATTACAATAAGTTTTGTGAATGGATTAAACCTCTTTTTCTTCAAATTCCTTTGACTGATGCTATTAAGTTACTTCCTTATTCAAAATATATGAAAGATATTGTCACTAACAAAAGAAAAATTCCTAATGATGCAATATCTACTATGCTTGCTAACTATTCTTTAAGTGGAAAGATTCCTGAGAAGCTCGGTGATCCAGGTATACCCACCATTCCTTGCTCCATAAAGAATAATTATGTCAAAACTGCTTTATGTGATCTTGGAGCGGGAGTGAGTGTTATGCCTCTCTCTCTCTTTACAAGAGGCTCTGTTTAGAGAAACTAATTCCTACAGATATCTCCCTTCAGATGGCTGACAAGTCAACCGCTGTTCCTATAGGTATTTGTGAGGATGTTCCAGTTGAAGTTGCTAATTGTTTAATTCTTACTGATTTTGTTGTGCTTGACATGCCCGAGGATGGGAGCATGTCCATTATTCTTGGTAGACCTTTTCTTAACACCGCAGGTGCTGTTATTGATTGCAACAAAGGGAAGGTTACCTTTCATGTGAATGATAAAGAACACACGGTATATTTTCCGAAGAAGACCGACAGGAGGCATGCCCTCAACTCTATAGAGAATATCGAGACCGTGAAAATTGGAGAATGGGACTGTCCACTACATGTGCCTCACAAATACAAAACTATCATGGTAGGGACAATGTCCATCAAGGTAAAAGTTCAGTGATTACTTCATAGGAGGTGAGACTTTTTGTTCTATATACCACTTGTTTGTTGGTAAGACTTGATCAACCTTGCTAGTGAACGTGTTTTATATGGATAAAAAGTTGAGCTTTCTATGTTTTTAATTGTTTTTAGTGTTGTCATACTTGCTGTACCAAGTATCTATGTTTTTGAAGCTTCACAATTCTACTAACTGCTTCAAGTTTTCAGAGAGTTTCGCAGCTTTTTGAACTTCGAAAAAATTTCAACAGTGAAGTTTTCAGAAAAATTCCAGAAAAAATATATTAAAAATTTCCACAACGGGAGAGACCCGGAAAGTCCTGGGGCCAGCCAGGGGGGGCACCAGTGGCCCAGGCGGCCAGCTGGCGCGGCCCAGCCCCTGGCCGCGCCCACAGGGCGCCTGGGGCCCACGGGACCCCCCTCCAGGTACTTCTTCTTCCCCTCTCTCTCTCTTTCTAGAAACCCGAGTTCTGGTCTTGTTCTTGCTGTTCTTGCTGTTCTTGGGGGCGATTCTTCGATCTCTCTCTACAGCCCATCATCTGAGCTGAAATTTTGAGCAAATACTCCCTGGTATGTGACTCCTCCACCCCTCCAATTAGATTTTTGATTGGTGGCCTCATTTGTGAGTATTTAGTAGTTCTTGGTGCTGTAGAGATGAGCTTGGATGCATGTGTAGAAAGTTGTTTTCCAAGTTTTGATGCAAGTTTATGCCTTGGGCAAGTGAGTTGAGTAGTTTGCCTTAGCTCACTTTGTTTTAATCCTCGTTTTTGTAAATTATAAAAAATTTCAGAAATGAGTTTGTAAGGAAGGGCAAAAGGATGGCTTGAGAAGAGGAGGCCCACACACTCCGATCGAGTCACTAGAGCCGCAGCTTCACCATCGACTGTTAGGGTGAGCTATAATGAAGATCATGTGCCCCTGGAGTTGTTGGAAGACACAAGTCTAGCACGTGCGATGACATTTCCATGTGATGAATTCATGGAAGCTGCGGGAATCAAGGATGAGTTTTATAATCTTTGTGCTAATGCAGGTTTGACACGACTCGTCACGAGCCGTGCTACTCAGTATCAGAAACTCACCTCCGGTTTCATTAACAGTTTTAGATATAATCCTGATTCAGGTGCTATTGAGTTTAAAATTTATAATGATCTTATCACCATGACTCTGGGAAATTTTTGTGAAGTAATAGGTGTGCCGAACGTTGGGAGGACGGCAAGGATGGCCACGCAGCCCTCCGAGCTGAAAACCGTCATCAACTCTCTCTGCAGCATGGGTACGAGGGATATTCATCGGTCGAAGATCTCCAGCATCTTGTTTCCTCACCTCAGGTATTTTGCATATTATATTGCTAGAGGGGTGTTAGCTCGCGACAACACGAGCAACATTTCTGCTCCGGATATTGCTATCCTGGCAGCAGCCCTCTCAGGGAGGTCTGATTATAATCTGGGTACCTTAATTGCTCGACGCCTTGCTATGAACGGTAACAAGGGGGACTTATATGGTGGCATTTATGCCACGCTTATCTTAGAGCATCTTGGAGGCACCCCACACCCTGATGATACTCCTTTTACTTATTTAAGCTTTGATCTTGCTGCTATGAAGAGGCATAAGTTTGTTACCATGGGTTCTGAACTTGATAACCTTGTTTATATCTTGCGTTTCGGAACTACCGCGGAACGCGAGATCCGTCTACCTGCACCTCTTTTGTTTGATTTTTCTCGCAGGAACGGATGGTCCTTTGATGTTGTCCAGTTCGATGAGTTCATGGTCCAGCATCAGTTCCATAACCCCATGGAGGGGGTTGTGCCCGACGAGGAGAGGCACGGTGAGATACCACATTTTCAGGATGAGAACGCCACCGAGTTTGGTGAAGGGTCTTCCTCTGTTTGGCGCTCAGAACCTTCCTCGTGCGAGACTCCGAGGAGTTCAGTGTACGCGCCATCATCCTTCTACGACCCCTGGTCTCACCACCATACCCCTGGAGCAGGAGGCTCCTGGGGGCAGTAGCTGCTACCAACTTAGGCTAAAAGCCTAAGCTTGGGGGAGTACGTGCCCTTCTCACTTTTTCATTGTATTATCCGTTTGATTCACTTTGATCTTTTCGAAGTTTTTGCCCGTTCTTCTTTATTTCTCTCTTTGCAAAAACAACAAAAAGATTTTCTCTTTCTTTTGCTTTTGATTCAACTTTTGAAAAACCCAAAAATATTTCCTTTCTCTCTTTAGTTAGCTTTGTTTTCAGAGATCAGCTCGCGTCTGTGGTGGCATTTGATTATATTTCCTACGTTCGATCGTGCAAGTGACAAGCAGTAATGACGAAGATCGACTGAAAGGAAGCAACAAGGAAGACCGGTATGAACTCTTATTGTTTCTACTTTTGTACATATGCCTGTACTTATGATCTAGAGACCAGCTTGTAGCGACATAGTGCTATGTTTACAATGCTCTTCAAGTGGTTCATGCTTTCCTTGTGGCTAGTCTCCAATAACTAGAGTATATAATGTGTTATTGAAATGATCTACATGCATCGCACTGTTCATAGTCTGGCATACTAAGGTGGCATTTCCCTTTAGAGAATTTTTGGATTGACTTGGCACATGCTTACACATGTTTAAGACTAAAAGTCTACTTTGCCTTGATGATCTTTGAGTTTTAGAATAGTTATATCACTTTCATGCCCGATTCAATGTTGCTTTGTCAATCTGCATGATTATGACCGTTATTGCTCTCTAGTTGGTCGCTTCCCAGTCTTTTGCTAAACCTCCACCCGTACTAAGCGGAATGACTGCTTGTGCATCCAAAACCTTTAAACCTGTTATGCCATATGAGTCCACTATACCTTCCTATACATGGTATTTACCTGCCATTCCTAACGAAGACTTTCATGTACCATCTCGAAATTAATCAAAAGCATTTCCCTTTTTGTGCCTATGTTTTAGCTCATGAGGAAGTAGTAGTTAATTCATGATCTCTTTAAGTTGGACAAGTTTCACCCCTGGATTGCATGTATAATGTGCAAACCCCTAATATGAAAAGGAACTGGCATTGAGTGCGCCCGGCTCAAAAAGATAATATAACAAACAAACCCTCCTTCACGCTTTGTTCATGAGAAATCAGAAAACTTTGGCAGTGATAAACAAAGGAGATTAAGAGGATGTGATCGTCCTCATGCGGGAGCCATTCCTCGAGACTTGTCTAGCTTAAAAACTGGTTGAGTTATCTGCTAGCATTCGTTGACGAAATATGCACCTCTTAAATACATATTTACTTCTGTTTTTAAAACCAAGAGCTCTGGTACATGTTTAGTTTTTGTTTCCAATCATGGGGTTTCAACCTTGCCAATAAAAGCCACGGTTCGAGAGTCTCATCTTCTTTCTTCAAAGCACTGACTAGGAGAGCATAATTGTCATTCTGAGTGTAATGTGCATTGTCCCAAAGTATTACATTGTCTTCTGCATACTTGTGATATGATTTATTCTGAAATTCTTAGTTCTAGTCTCCTTTAAAACTCTGGAGGAGTCTCTGCATTTATGTTTTGCTTCACTCATGGAGGCTAGCGAGATACCACCTTAATATGCTCAAGCTATGTGCAATGTGATCTTGTCTTGATTTTCGGTAATATATTGTTTACTCTTAATTATTTGTGACTGGTCACTTGAAAGAAGGATTGCTCCTTGCATTGTTCTCATAAGTACTGTTTTAATACTTGCTGAACTCTTTTCGTAGTACATGCTTATATACATCTAATGAAGCAAAAGAGTTTGTCAAAGTTTTCTTTGTCGCGTCCAGTTCGTTGAACTGAATTGCTTGAGGACAAGCAATATGCTAAGCTTGGGGGAGTTGATACGTCTCAAACGTATCTACTTTTCCAAACACTTTTGATATTGTTTTAACCTCATTCTTGCATGATTTGGACTAAACTAACCCGGACTGACGCTGTTTTCAGCAGAGCTGCCTGCATAGTTTATTTGTGTGCAGGAAAACGGATTTTTTAAGCATCTTAGAAAAATCCACGAAAAATCACGTAAAATCCACGCACCCGAAGAAACAAAATGCCAGAAGTGGGGCCAGAGGGGGGCCAGGGGGTGCCCAGGCGCCCTGTGGGCGCCCCCCCTGGGCCGCGCCGGGGGGGGGGGGGCGCTTGGGTGGGCCCCACACCCCCTGGTGCCCTACTTTAGCCCGTATTTTTCCTCCCGACGCAGAAACCCCAGTCCGGAAGTCCTTTCGCTGTTTTTCGTCGCGGAGCCGCCGCCACCCTCTGTTCTTCTTCGGGAGGGCTAATCTGGAGGCTGATTTGGCCTCCGGAGAGGGGAGATCATTGCCATCGTCATCATCATCACCACTCCATCATCCCTCCATGACTTCCCCCTTCATGTGTGAGTAATTCCCTTGCTGTAGGCGAAGGGGATGGTAGGGATTGGATGAGTTAGATCATGTACTAGTTCGTCAGATTGTTGGGGGCATGTTGCCTATCATCTAGTATGGTGTTTATCATCTTTGCTACAACTTGTTATTCTTAATGCTTGACACTTAGGGCCCGAGTGCCATGATTTCAGATCTGAACCATATGTGTTTGCATGAATATATTTGTGTTCTTGATCCTATCTATGAGTTGTATGCACCTGTTACGGTTCGGAACCGGCGATCCCAAAAGTGACAGCTTGGGACACCAAAGGGGATGGTCCGTAGTTTGAGGATTACATGTATCCATTGAGTTCATTGCTTTGTTCCGGTGCTCTTTGACAGGAGCACCTTAATATCCATTAGTTCCTTTTGGCCCCGTTCGTAGCGGGATGGTAGGACAAAAGATGTTGTGCAAGTTCTTATTGCAAGCACGTACAACTACATACGGGATACATGCCTAATGTTTGATATTTGCCTAGATGATCATTACTTTTCCGTGTGCCATGCCCCGAGTTAGAATCTAGCTCATCCATGCAACACCCAACCATCCATCTCCCTAGCCTACAGTATTTTAAACCTTGTTTGTCACTAGTTGCTACTTTTGCCATTTACTACTGCTATTTACTTTTGCTGTTTACTTTTACTATTACTATCATCACTGTCATATCACTGTTACCACTTATCTTTTGTTGCAAGTTAGTATATTTCAGGTGTGGTTGAATTGACAACTCAACTGTTAAAGCTTATAAATACTCTTTGGCTCCCCGTGTGTCGAATCAATAAATTGGGTTATTCTTACCCGCGAAGACTATCTCGATCCCTTACGGTTGAGGGTTATCAGCGCTCGATTGGCTCCGACCAGCTGCCGGCAGTGAATGAGCATGGGGCACTAAGCAGCCTCCACGGATCCGGAGGCGGGCAGGGACAGGGCCGGCCAGGCCGTCCTGCTCCGCTCGCCCAGCAGGGCCACCACGCGGGTGCGTCCCCCATCCTCACTCCCAGACTTGCTGCTAGGTTGGCTGTGATTCGGAATTTTTGACGGCGTTTTGGGCATTGGCTGCAGGTGAGCCTGCACGGCGGGCAGGTCGTCTCCTGGAGGAACGACCGCGGCGATGAGCTCCTCTTCACCAGCAGCAAGGTCAACCTACCCTTCCCCTCCTCCCGTTCCTTACTCTTCACTTCAGCTCTGCTCTGCTCTCTGCTGGTTATAAGTTTGATGCGCCACGAGAAATTCAGAATGTGGGGAATGGATCATGCGCAGGCTGTATGCATTTTCTAAATTTAACCTTGCAATGACAGACAACAATGTTCAACTAGACTAAAATGCTGGCTTGAGAATACAAGCCAAGGAATTAAGGTTGATGTCTAATGTGTTCCATTGTCTTGCTAGGCACTTGCATATAACCCAAGTTGTTTGGTGTGCAGGCAATCATGAAGCCGCCAAAGGCGATGCGCGGCGGGATTTCGATATGCTTTCCACATGTGCCACAACACTCCAGTTTCTATTTGATTGTATGCATATCATCAGAGAGTACAAATACTAGATAGGAGATCAAGAGCATAGCTGCTTGTATTTTCTTGGAGTTTACTGATAATAGTTCAAACTCTCTCAGTTTGGCAACTGTGGGTCATTGGAGCGACATGGATTTGCGCGGAACAAGATGTGGGCCCTCGATAAGGAGCATCTAGAACCAAGCCATAGTGACAGTGGCAGCAGATCTTTTGTTGACCTTATCCTGAAGCCATCTGAAGAGGACATGAAGAGCTGGCCACATAGGTATGCATTTCTGTTGATTAATCTACACCTACTTTCTGTTTTATAACTAAATGAGGGTGGATGTCGAAGTTCTTCAAGCGAGTATTCGAAATGCCTGGTTAACAGCTGAAGCCTGTACCTCTGATGATATTTTGTTCACAGTATTCGTATGATTATATATGTGGTGCACGTTTAGTGACAATGGTCCTTTAGGTAGAGAATGTAGTAGTATGATAATACTCCCTCTGTTCCTAAATATAGGTCTTTATAGATATTTCACTATAGACCACATACGAATGTATGTAGATGCAGTTTAGTGTGTAGATTCACTCATTTTGCTCCGTATGTGGTCCACAGTGAAATCTGTCCAAAGACCTATATTTAGGAACGGAGGGAGTACTGATGTTCATACATGTAGGGTATTTTTTTATGAATGTGGTTAAGATTAGGCGGCACCTCTAATTGGCGATTGGTAGCCGCTTCGAATATGGATGTTGAAGACATAAGAATGAGAGGGGATTTCCTTCAATGTTTGCATGCATTTTATATGATCACTTGATTTTGGTTGCAGTTTCGAGTTCCGGCTGAGAATCTCTCTCACAAAGGACGGCAACCTCTCACTAGTATCGTGCATCAGAAACGTTAATGGCAAGCCATTCAGCTTCTCATTTGCCTACCACACATATGTATCAGTCTCAGACATCAGGTCAGGCAACATGTACCCAACATAAGCGCTTTCTTGTGCCCCAGTGTCGAGCTTCTTTCTGTTGATGTCATACAATGTTGACACAAATGACTTTTGTCATGCCCTGTTGACACATATGATGTCTGAACGGACAATACTAACGAGTGGTCTTGTAGGCTGCTATTAAGGTAGAGAGAGAGAAGACCCAGGATGCTTTTGAGGAGAGGGACCGGCAGGCGGCGGAGAGGGAGAGGGAGAATGAGGAGAGGACGGCTAGGCTGTTGGAGGAGGAGAGGAACCGGAACGACTCGGATAACCGGGCCATGTACGATCTCTTCGTGGTAAGTTTCTTCTGCATATTAGCTAAATCATGCACGCAATGTTCCTTTCATTAGTAACTAATTTGACTGACTCGTCAAAACCAAATGTGCAATCCATGTGCGAGAAGAACGGCCAGACCCCTCCGTCGATGCCAGTCATTGCTCCGGTGGGCTCGGTGAGCTTCATTTGAACGGTCATTAGTTACTAGTGTTCACATTTGAGTTGCATCATGCTAACGATACATTGGAAATAATCTTTGGTGCAGCGTAACTCCCGACAAGCATCGACCAATCCTTCTCTGTCTGCCACTGGCACGACCGGTCCTACACCTACACCTACACCTACACCTCCGTGATGACGGTAAGTTTCCCAAGTGTTTTGCTTAATAGAGTTTTGTTGTGATGCCATGTTGTATCTACACATATCGTGCATAATGTGTGTATGTTAGAAATGCATTGTATGTGTGGGATTCGACACCTAGTCGTGTGCCTTTGGTAGCCTTCCATACAAGGAAATGCCTCCTAGTGCTTCCACTAAGCCATGGTAGTTCGCTACTGCTCCGGAACACATGGATTGACCGGCATGTGTCCTTCTTTGCTCCTGTGTCTGTCCCTACGGGGAAATGTCACGCGATGTATCACCGAAGTCCTTGTAGCTTGCTACGACTTGGTTGCACTCGCTGATGACCGACACGTGCATTGCTGGGTCATGTATGCCTGTCCCTGTACGTTTGTGCCACCTTGGTTCTATGACTAGTCATGTCGGCCTTGGTTCTCTGCCATATGGATACTATCGACATAATAATATACTTAGCATTTTTCCTCCAAAATGACTCAATATGCTTACTAGCTCAAAAATGACATAATAAGCTTAATTAGCTCCAAAATGACATATTTAATCTAGGATTGCTCTAAAATGACCTATACTTAGCATTTTCCTCCAAAATGACTTAATATTCTTAGCTAGCTTAAAAATGACATATTTAACCTAGGATAGCTCTAAAATGACCTATACTTAGCATCTTTTCCTCCAAAATGACTTAATATGCTTAGCTAGCTCTAAAATGACATAATATGCTTAAGAAATGACATATTTTAGGTCCTAAATGACTTCATATGCTTAGCTAGCTCCAAAATGACATAATAACCTTACTTAGCTCCAAAATGACCTATTTAACCTAGGCTAGCTCTAAAATGACCTATACTTATAATTTTTTTCCTCCAAAATGACTCAATATGCTTAGCTAGCTCAAAAATTACATAATAAGCTTAATTAGCTCCAAAATGACCTATTTTACCTAGGATAGCTCTAAAATGACCTATACTTAGCATTTTTTCCTCCAAATTGACTTAATATGCTTGGCTAGCTTAAAATGACATAGTTAACCTAGGATAGCTCTGAAATGACCTATACTTAGCATCTTTTCCTCCAAAATGACTTAATATGCTTAACTACCTCTAAAATGACATAATATGCTTAAGAAATGAATATTTTATCTCCTAAATGACTTCACATGCTTAGCTAGCTCCATAATGACATAATAAACGTACTTAGCTCCAAAATGACCTATTTAACCTAGGATAGCTCTAAAATGACCTATACTTAGCATTTTTTCCTCCAAAATGACTCAATATGCTTAGCTAGCTCAAAAATGACATAATAAACTTAATTAGCTTCAAAATGACCTATTTAACCTAGGATAGCTCTAAAATGACCAATACATAGCATTTTTTCCTCCAAAATGACGTAATATGCTTAGCTAGCTTAAAAATGACCTATTTAACCTAGGATAGCTCTAAAATGACCTATACTTAGCATATTTTCCTCCAAAATGACTTAATATGCTTAGCTAACTCTAAAATGACATAATATGCTTAAGAAACGACATATTTTAGGTCCTAAATGACTTCATATGCTTAGCTAGCTCCAAAATGACATATTAACCTTACTTAGCTCCAAAATGACCTATTTAACCTAGGCTAGCTCTAAAATGACCTATACTTAGCATTTTTCCTCCAAAATGACTCAATATGCTTAGCTAGCTCAAAAATGACATAATAAGCTTAATTAGCTCCAAAATGACCTATTTAACCTATGATAGCTCTAAAATGACCTATACTTAGCAAATTTTCCTCCAAAATGACTTAATATGCTTAGCTAGCTTAAAAATGACCTATTTAACCTAGGATAGCTCTAAAATGACCTATACTTAGCATCTTTTCCTCCAAAATGACTTAATATGCTTAACTAGCTCTAAAATGACATAATATGCTTAAGAAATGACATATTTTAGGTCCTAAATGACTTCATATGCTTAGCTAGCTCCAAAATGACATAATAACCTTACTTAGCTCCGAAATGACCTATTTAACCTAAGATAGCTCTAAAATGACCTATAGTTAGCATTTTTTCCTCCAAAATGACTCAACATGCTTAGCTAGCTCAAAAATTACATAATAAGCTTAATTAGCTCCAAAATGACCTATTTAACCTAGGATAGCTCTAAAATGACCTATACTTAGCATTTTTTCCTCCAAATTGACTTAATATGCTTGGCTAGCTTAAAATGACATAGTTAACCTAGGATAGCTCTGAAATGACCTATACTTAGCATCTTTTCCTCCAAAATGACTTAATATGCTTAAGTACCTCTAAAATGATATAATATGCTTAAGAAATGAATATTTTATCTCCTAAATGACTTCACATGCTTAGCTAGCTCCATAATGACATAATAAACGTACTTAGCTCCAAAATGACCTATTTAACCTAGGATAGCTCTAAAATGACCTATACTTAGCATTTTTTCCTCCAAAATGACTCAATATGCTTAGCTAGCTCAAAAATGACATAATAAACTTAATTAGCTCCAAAATGACCTATTTAACCTAGGATAGCTCTAAAATGACCAATACATAGCATTTTTTCCTCCAAAATGACGTAATATGCTTAGCTAGCTTAAAAATGACCTATTTACCCTAGGATAGCTCTAAAATGACGTATACTTAGCATATTTTCCTCCAAAATGACTTAATATGCTTAGCTAACTCTAAAATGACATAATATGCTTAAGAAACGACATATTTTAGGTCCTAAATGACTTCATATGCTTAGCTAGCTCCAAAATGACATATTAACTTTACTTAGCTCCAAAATGACCTATTTAACCTAGGCTAGCTCTAAAATGACCTATACTTAGCAATTTTCCTCCAAAATGACTCAATATGCTTAGCTAGCTCAAAAATGACATAATAAGCTTAATTACCTCCAAAATGACCTATTTAACCTATGATAGCTCTAAAATGACCTATACTTAGCAAATTTTCCTCCAAAATGACTTAATATGCTTAGCGAGCTTAAAAATGACCTATTTAACCTAGGATAGCTCTAAAATGACCTATACTTAGCATCTTTTCCTCCAAAATGACTTAATATGCTTAACTAGCTCTAAAATGACATAATATGCTTAAGAAATGACATATTTTAGGTCCTAAATGACTTCATATGCTTAGCTAGGTCCAAAATGACATAATAACCTTACTTAGCTCCGAAATGACCTATTTAACCTAAGATAGCTCTAAAATGACCTATAGTTAGCATTTTTTCCTTCAAAATGACTCAATATGCTTAGCTAGCTCAAAAATTACATAATAAGCTTAATTAGCTCCAAAATGACCTATTTAACCTAGGATAGCTCTAAAATGACCTATACTTAGCATTTTTTTCCTCCAAAATGACTTAATATGCTTAGCTAGCTTAAAAATGACCTATTTAACCTAGGATAGCTCTAAAATGACCTATACTTAGCATCTTTTCCTCCAAAATGACTTAATATGCTTAGCTAACTCTAAAATGACATAATATGCTTAAGAAATGACATATTTTAGCTCCTAAATGACTTCACATGCTTAGCTATCTCCAAAATGACATAATAACCTCACTTAGCTCTAAAATGACCTTAGCATGTTTTACACCAAAATGACTTAGTATGCTTAGCTAGCTCAAAAATGACATAATAACCATACTTAGCTCCAAAATGACCTATTTTACAGATATAAGTTGCATCATAATAATCTTGACACTTTAGTTGCATCATAATAATCTTCTTCTTCTAGTCTTCTTCTTCTAACTTTCTTCTTTCCCATTTTACAGATTTGCTTAAGATCACAGAAGCTTGGGTTGATGGAGTGCTTGTATTTAGTTTTTGTTTTGACCTTCTGAAACTTGCTACCTATGAATGAAACTGTGTAATATTGATGAAACTATGTATATGTATGGATGAAACTTGCTACTATTGGTAACATGTGTTGGATATATATGTGTTCATGACAATTGGTAATATGTGTTGAATATGCTATATTGGTCATATAAATATATTTGTGTTTGATAATCTGTGAAAATGAATTGATATAAGAAAAAACAAAATTAAATGGGGCAATATAGGCACTTTGCCATCTACTGGCAGATGGCAAAGAGCTTTGCCATCAGCTAGCAGATGACAAAGAGGCCACGTGTCATCTACATGTAAAATTTGGGCTCGCCTATTTGGCCATGCAGCCTTTGCCATCTGCTGGCAGACGGCAAAGAGCATGCAGCCTTTGCCATCTGCTGGCAGCACTGTTCAAGATATCTTCCGATATGCCGATAAATCGGCCGATTTATCGCTTACCGTTGTCTGACCGTTAAGATAAATCGGCCGATAAATCAGTCGATATGGCGATAAATCGGCCGATATGCTGATAAACTGGCCGATTTACCCCTTATCATGGGTCGACCGATAAGTTCCCGATAAGCGATATCCCCAACATTGGCTGGCAGACGACAAAGTATGCCATTAGCCTTCTAATGGGGCTAACCTCGTTAAAAGGCTTTGTCATCTGCCAGCTGATGGAAAAGGCACATGCTCTTTGCCATCAGCCAGCGGACGGCAAAGAAGCCTTTGCTGGCATGGTTTCAGACAAACTGTTTCCATCTGCCGGCAGATGGAAAGCCTTTGCCATCCGCCGACCATGGCTTTGCCATCTGCCATGGTAGATGGCAAAGTGCCAGATTCCAGTAGTGATATGTTATAAAGAGAAGTCATCCTTCCCTGGATTTACATGGATCAAACATCCACACAATTTATTTAGTTGAGATGGTAGATTAATGACATGATGGCATCATGACATGATGCAAAGCACAAATAAAATGAAGCAAACAAATAAAACACACGGTGAAACCCGGAACATTAGGAAGTCTTCTGGAGCATCGTCCTTGGGGCATCACAACTCTCCCACACTAACTGAGGATGTCGACCCAAGATCCTGGAGATGGCACCGGATAGAAGAGGAAAAAGGAAGAGGTAAAACAAAGTTGCTTCTTTGACAAACGAGTGAACCACGAACCTTGAGAGGTTTAACAAATTGAAAGAAAGAATAGTATGGAGATGAACGAGATTGAAACGCTCTGTTGGACAAGAAGAACAAGGAATACGACGAGAATGAAGAGCTTAGGTGACATGATAGACATTGAAACCACTTCAGTTAAAATAAGGTAGAGAAGGAATAAGAATGAAATAATTTGGACATCACTCCGTTTGAAAATGGAAGGAATTTAACATGAACTTGACAAGATGGAATTATACTTGATGAAATCAACAACACACTACCTCCGGAACTATTGAAAGAATGGCACAAGGGGTAAGAAAGATTTCAGACGACACTTCGATTAAAAGAGAGTCAAAACTTGATAAGATGAGAGAACTATAATGGAGGTCACAACACTCCTGTTAAATGGACCAGAAAGGAAAATAACATGATCTTAACCAAACGAGATGACGAAATGAAGAGATCAAGACCACAATACCTCCGAAACGAAAGAATAGAAGCTAGATTGATGGAAAGAAAAGAACGGAGAATAAAATGACAACTTCTCCCACAATTGAATTTGAAAGAGGATCCTTAGAAAGAATGATTGAATGAAGTTGTTGGAAAGTCAACAACAAAAGAAATAAGCTTGTTGTGGGCTTATGGAAAACATCTCAAAATTATGAGGTGACAACCAGCCACTAACGAAAACATTTGATTAGATTGAGATCAACACGGAAACGAAAAACTTATTTCATCGGGAGGATAAATGAAGAAGTTGGGTCATTTTTAAGCATCATAAATAGCAACAATTATCAGAGAAAGCTTTAGGTGAATTATAAGCCAATATTACTCCAACATAGAGATTGAATGGTCGAAAGATCTCCTCAAGAAAGAGAAATAATGGTTTTAAATATCTCATTCTTGATAACTTGTGAATCATGAAACACGAAAGGAAATTGTCAAGAATGACATAACACCATCTGAAAAGATAAGGTAGAAAGAATTGAACTTCGGAATGCATGATGACGAATGCTTGAGCTCCAACAAGAATCTTGAATAACACTTCAAGGATGAATTAAATCATGATGAACCACCATGAAGAACTCCCGGTAACAAAAGGATGAGAAGTGAAGGATGAAAATAATAAGATTGAAGCCTGCGATGATTAGATGGAGCTTTGAAATGATATAATTGAAATAACTTGGACCTCCGGAAAAAAAGATGAACAACTTGGAACCGAGAATGTGATATGATGAACAAGCTCTCGAAAAAGAGATTAATCACTTCGAGGAAATAACAATAACATTTACTGTATGCTTATCCTTCATTAAATTAAATTGATGACAAGACATGATAGAGGCGAGGGGCCTGATCTTTCGATGAGAAGATAACTAATGATTTGGTGGAGTCGACTTTGACGATCCGACTACGAACGTGCACGACGTTGCGCCTTAGCAATCGCTAAACCAATCTCCAGGGGTTACTGACGATGCCAGAAGCACGATCAGCCTGACCACGAAGGTCTATTCCTGCATGCAATCGAAGAACAAGCAAGAATATGATAAAGCAATCTGAATATTGCAAATATAGATGAAGAATCGATAAATGTGGGGATCCGTAAGTGGTCTTTGTCTGGTCGTTGGACACAAACAAAGTACACGAAGTTGCAATGGCTAACTTTTGACTAAACAAATCCCTAAGAAAAAGCTACTAGATGGATCTACTTATATAGGAGCAAGGGGTGGCGGCCAAGGAGGTGGAAGGACGTCCCAAGGCAGCCTAAAACTAACCCTAGGTCGTACAAGGCTCATGGGCCCAAGTGGAGGTGATGTAACACCTTTGGACTTGTAGTTTGACTCGGATTCTGCTGCAGCGTCAGATTGTTTCGTCGGGATCTCAATGCTCCGGACGAATTTTAAGGTGATTCCAATTGGGTTGGAAAGTGTATGAAATCTAGTTTCCAACAAAAAAAGAATCACCCAATTCGGAGTCCGTATGAAGGAGTTCTTGCCGTTTTGAGTCAGGTATGTCTGTGCAGTCCGAATCTGGATGCAGAACGTGAGAGACTTGGACTCTATCTTCTCTTGGCCCAAAAGTGACGTGAGAGAACTTTTTGAACAGCCCCTAAACTTCTCTTTTTCCCTTATCTTCATATGTGAATTGTACAAATGTCCCATGCACCTGGAATTAGACATGGCACAAAAAGTCTGTGAAGTATTTTTGTTCTGGATAACATAAATAAATTGTTGCATAGTTTGCATTAGAAATCACCTCACAAATATACATGTATGCAATATTTTTGGTCGTATCCAAGGTAGTCATGTCCTCATCAAGACAACGGATTTGGCCTACTACTTATTCTTCTTGAACAGGATTGGAGAGAGATATAGCCAAACTTGAGAATAATCTTGAACGACTCACCGGTAGGATTATGAAAAGAACAAATGAATTGATATGATAACAACGGAAGAGTAAACGTGAATGAACCACCGTACGAATATGGAGACAAATGAAGAGGCATCAATTAAGAATAGTTGGACGACGAAGTTGCAAACTGAGAAAGAAAAAATCTTCTCAAATGATGGCCTTCGGAGGATCACAATGGAAAGAATTCATGAAATGCTTCGGATGGGTATAAAAAGAATTCCTCACAATCGGAACAATAATGAGGATGGCATGAAGCTAGAACCACGAATCTTCAAGAGAACCGGCCAAGGTTTAAGAGAAACTCTTCTCCGGTCTTCAAATGTTGAGAAGAACGACGATAAATACCATGAATAATTTTGAGATACTCCGAAAGAATGAAATATAAAGGTTGAAGCAACAATGAATGAAAGCGATCTTAGAGAAGGCATATGACTGATGGAATCCATACTTACGTCACACTTTGAAAAGAATTTAGAATACTCCGGAAAAAGAAATTAGAAGAGTCGGGTAAGATGATGCGAAGCATCCTATGGACATCACCATGTCACGAGTCTGTTCGAAAAGTGACACGTGCAACCTCTACTTCTCATACATAAAGGTGAATCTTCTCCTTTACACGTGTTCACTTGACCCTTTCGAGGATGGTATACTACTTGACACTCCACTCGTGTGCATACATAGGTATTGTCGGAGCTTCACGGACGACGACGAGGAGCACAAGCGCCAAGGAACGCCTACACAATCCGTGAGGGAAGCGTGGAAGCGAAGACGGAAGAAGAAGGGCTTGTCCAGTCCGGAACGTGCGGTACTACCGCCTACAAGCGGTACTACCGCTCCCAAGCGGCACTACCGCCTACATGCGGTACTACCACTCCCAAGCGGTACTACCGCCCGAGGTCCGGTACTACCGCCCTGCCTGTGCGCAGCCGCGGGCCTTTGGCCTGTTATCCCTCGCCACTTACCCCTTCGTGGCTTAGACTATAAATAGACCACCTCCACCTCCTTTGTATGGTGAGCAAATATGATAGCTCATTTGTATGTGAGCTTTGCTCCTACCTTATCCTCTTGAGAGAGTGAGACTACTCAATTGGAGGCCAAGACCTCCACCTTGGAGAAGATCCCTAGTGGATGCAAGACCTCCCAAGGGAGAAGAATCCTTGTGGATTATCAAGACCTCTCTCCTCATAGGATTGGGATGAACTCTACCATGTATCTTATTTCCCTTTGATTGTTCTTGTACCTTGTGGATCTCATGTGTTTGTGAGTCTAGTGGATGTGTGATTTGGGTTTGTTCTTGAGTGTTTCTCTTGTGTTATTCCATTTGTGCTCCTCTTGTTCTTGGGATTTACCCTCCAATTCGTGAAAGATCTCCACCTAGGGTTCCACCCTACAACATCATGGTATCTAGAGCTATGGTTTCTCACGAAATTGGAGCCCCCCTTCTTGTTTTCTAGCCTAATTTTGTTGTTTTCTTGCCCAATTTCGAAAATCCCCACCAAAAATAGCCCCAATATTTTTTTGTGATTTGTTGGTTTGATGAGGTTTTGTTGGATTTGATCCATGGATTTGCTTGGTTTCGAGTGGATCTAGCATCTCCCCAAGTTTCACCACTTTCCATCCACGAAATCCCTCCAATTTCGCCCCCGAAATCATCCATTTCCGTCCCAAATTCGCCCCGATCCTGATCTGCGAATTTTTCCCGACACCAGCGGTACTACTGCCCATCCAAGCGGTACTACCGCCCTCCAAGTGGTACTAATTTTTGATTTCCGCCCACCCAAAGCGGTACTACAGCCCCGCACATTTTCAGCCTTCCGACTTTCACCGTTTTGACCATAACTAATTCATCCGGAGTCCGATTTTGACGTTCTCTAGCTCGTTTTGAAGCTCTTGACATCCCCCATAACACAAAAGTACTACCATCATCATTTGACTCCATCAAATTTTGTCAAATTTGGCATGTTTGCCTAGGCCCTCCACCATATCATCCGCATAGCCACCATACGTTTCCGCAACCTAACCATTTTGTTTCCCTTAGCATTTGTGGTTGTTTGAGTTGTGAGTTGAGTCTCCTAAGGTGTTTCGGCTACATAGGGATGAGTGCTTCTTCATCAACCACCACCACCACTTCTGCATTGTCATCTTCGGCACCACCACCACCGCTTTCTGCTACCACCATTTGACTTTGGCCTTTGAGATTTTGAGTTGTGGTTTTTTTCCGTTTCCTAAGGTGTTTCGGCTAATTAGGAACGGGTCACCATCGACAACACCGCCTCTCATCATCATCATCGGACGGTAACCTCGACTACACCATTGTTTATACCCCTTGCAATTGCATTGTTAACCCCTAGCCCAATTTGCGTCACTTGCCGATCGAGACTAGCCATTTGAGTATTGCCGGCAACGTTACTTGTGCACATTAGTGGTCATCGATATACACCATCCATTGCATATATACATATCATATTGGTGTCATCTTGCTATCATATTACCATCCCTCGTGTGCCACAAGATTGTTCCCGCATATACACAATTGCTATCTTGGTTTGTGCATTTCACATTGTGGCCATATCAAAAAGAAAAAGAAAAGAAGAATAAGCTTTTAAGCAAAAAGAGAGCAAAGAGCTTGTAAGCAATAGCCATAGCATCGCCACATTGCATATCATACTACCATATCGATCGTCTTGGATCATCGTGTGCGAAACACCGGAACATCATACACATAGCATACTTGGGATAACAAGTTCATACATTTTGCATCTTATAGGTTGTGCACAAGTGTCGTATCCTCCTATTGGGCAATCGTGCTAGAGTCTCTCTTGAGTTGTGAAACACGAGCGTTTCCATGGACTCCACATTTTGTGCTCATTCCTTGGTTGCACGACCCCATTTATCTATCCGTGTGTGTGTTTATGTGTGCCACATTTTGCTATTGGTCTACTTGTTTCACTTGCGAGTTTGTGAATCTGTTCCAACATTATTGACTCTTGCTAACTTTTTGCATCAAATTTTTGTGCCACTATCCTCACCGAGCTCCACCATAAGCTTTAATTTGTAGGTGTGAGTGAACAAGTCCGGTACCAATTCCACTATTCTTTCATTTCACTTTGAGTGAAACGGGATACATCCTCAACTTTGGGAAACGGTATCTTGGTATTGTTTATCTCATTTCCTACTCACCCTCTACTCGAGTCTTGTGATGGATAGGCAAAGCACGTCTACTTTGGTCTACAGCAACAACGACGAGTTCGGTGCCATGACTAGATCACATCGGCATCGACACCATCACCGACAAGAACGTGAAGTTCACGAGCTCAACATCAACAACCGCTCAACGACTTCACCATCTACCTTGGCATCTTCGCCAAGTGGCTTCAAGGCATCTTCGCCTTCGGACTTGTGGCATCTTCGCTGACCCGCACCTCAAGAGATGCTTCCCAAGCTCAAGTCCGCGACTTCCATGAGCTACTACGACATCGTCAACGACCACGAGATTCCTTTCTATGGGACTCAAGACCCCGAGGAGTATCTTGAGTGGGAGCGCAAGATGGACGACTACCTCAAGCTACATCAAGTTCCCTACGAAGATCAAGTGAAGTGCGCCACAAGAAACTTCCACGACAACGCGTCAACATGGTGGCTTCACACAACTTCGACGAGCATCAACGTGAATTGGCCCAAGACGAAGAGAGCTATGCGGCGAGAGTTCGTGCCTCCTACTTACACGAAACATCTTCTTCGCCAATTGGAGAACACCATACAAGGATCCAAGTCCATCGATGCGTACTTCAAGGAGATGAAGAAGGCCTTGCGACGTGCCGGCGTGGACGACCCCATTTGGATGAAGTTTTACTTCATGATGGGATTGGACAACTACATCTCCAAGACTATATTCCTCGAGAACTACAAGTCCCTCGACGACAACTACATTGGTGCTCTCAAGGCGGAACAAGAACTCATGAAGGCCAAGACTTCTCCATCGCAAGCACACTTCTCGAAGACCAAACTCCAAGATGGCAAGCATGAGGCTAGTACCACCGCGATGTCCAAGCCAACGAGCTCCAAGATGACGCCCCCAACTTCGACTCCACCGCCATACCTCTTTGTGGCATTGATGATGCCGAGTCTACTTCGACTCTTTTTCAAGACGGTGCAGCGACGACTAAGACTATGGAGTCATTCGAGGACCAAGCTTTGGAGGTGAGCGACAAGGTGGCGAGCGAGGATGATGCTTCCATCTTTGGAGGCGAGAGTGATGATGTGCCATCTTCGACCTTCTTCCATGGCGATGGTGACGAGATGGTTGAGCATGGGATTTTCACTTCGACCACGGCGACGTATGATGACTTGAGTGACTTTTGCCACCATATTGAGAGTGAGAGTGACTTCACCACTAGCCCCATATATGATGAGCTGCCACAATTCCCATGTGAGGAGAGTTACCACCACCACCACTTGAGTGATTTGAGTGACTCCACCATATGTGACATTGAGTGCACCTACCTTGAGGGAGTGAGTGAGCCACCACCACATATAGAGAGTGAGGTAGTTGATAGGGCATGTGAGGCCATTTCGATTTCTAACAACTTAACCTCTTCCTCTATTGTGTCTTCTCATTTGGTGCTAGGTTCCATTTATGATGACACGACGATTCGCGACGACTTCGTCCTCCCTTTGGACAAGACGATGGCCATGGTGGATTATGACGCACCCCCACATGGTTCCATCAAGATGAAGATGACCACCATTTGGTCTTTGCCACCTCACCTACACTTGAGTGGAATGAACAAGGTAACATAGGTGATGGTGCTTCTCTTGTCCCACTAGTGGACTCTCTTGACATTGATTGCTCCCATGATGATGATCACCTTATGGATTCACCACATACTAGGTCTTATCCATGCTTAGACATGCCACCTATCTATGATGAATACGATGATGAGCATGTTGAGTTGCCTAGTTGTGATGCTATGCTCCATAAGATATCATGTGAAAATTCTTTTGGTCACATCATGTTCGAGAACCCTCTAAACTTGTCATATGCTATGAGTGAGATCTCCCATATTGCATCTTTTCAATCTCAACATAGTAACTATGCATGCCCCATTAGATGACAAGTTAATCCTATTTGCACTTGTGGCATAGATGACAAGATGATGGTCATTGGATTTTTTTTCATGCGATGATATTACCATGCTTCCTTTACATGATTTGCACAATTCATCTACTATGCCATGCCATGATCACATTGTTCCAAATATGCTTTGTTTTGGATGTTGGCAATATTCTCCATGTGATTTTTCCACTAATGCTCATGAGGAGACCCCCATAGTTTCCTCATACATATTAGGAGATTTTGATCCATCCCATCCATTGCATGATCCCCATACTTGTGTGCACAATATGGCCCCATGAATGCAAATGCTATTGTTGTGCCACATACTTGCTCCAATTTGTGTCATCATTGTGTCATACACAATAACTATTCTTTCATGATGGATGACATGTTCTTATACGAGGCATCAAATTTCTTTGAGCGATGCTTATCTTGTGCTAACTCACACATACACATACACATCATGATGGATGATGTGTACATTTACCACGCACACACTTTCTTTGGTTTGTGTCTCTTTTGTGTAGGTACCCACGAATACTTGTCAACCTCACAATCTCATGAGTTGACAAAACGAGCTCTAGAGAGCAACGACGACTTGGGATCCCGTGGACTATCCTTACCACCGTTCTCTTCGCGCAACCTCTACGCGCATCTCTTTTACTTGGCCCTCACATGACTATGGGCTATTTACCACTTGTCATCTTATGCCCATTCTATCATGTTCACTTTGCATGTTATGCCTCTTGCTATGACTTTGCCATGCAATTGTGACCCTTGCTTGCATTTGCCCATGATTCACCATTCTACTACTATTATGTGTATTTGCATGCTTGGTGGAGATACTTGTTGCTATTGCCATGTTTACATTGTGCCCCATGCTATTGATGAGACTTTGTTCATACCTTGCTTTCATGATTGTGCTATGCCATGTGCATTATTCATGCCCACTATTTATCCACATGCCATGATTGCCATGATTACCTCTAGTACGTTGCATCTTCGCACTACTAGCTTGTTTGACTTGATCACTATGATTGCTTGCTATATTGCATCACCCATGTTCCACTCTTACTTGCTTTCTTGGGTTGATGACATCTATGTTCATGCCTTTCACATGATTTATCTTGATCATTGTCACTTGTCTCCAATAGTTGCATCTCTCATATTGTAATGCCCAGGATGGGACTATACCTCCTACGTGTCGAGGCACGACTTAAAGGTATAAGCCCATCCTAGAATGATCTCAAGTTTGGTATCTTTGCACGACTCATGTAAAAGAGGGATTAAATTGCAAAAGAAGATAGTTGGCTTACACTCGCCACTTCACACAATACATTACATAAGCAAGACATCATACAAAACATCACAACCCGACTACGGGCGAAGATCAAAAGAAAGATACCAAAACAACATAAAGCCACAGGTCAGGATCGAATCCTAGTAGAAACCACTACTGATCGTCGAAACGTCACAAACAAACGGACACACTCTTCAACGAGCTCCCAGCGAAGAACTTGAACCAGCTCCTGCATCAAACTCGGCTGAACCTGCATCTGGTGTTGTAGTAACTGTGAGCCACGAGGACTCAGCAATCCCGTTCCCGGGTAACATGACTATTTAAGCCTTGGGTGAGGACAAGGCTGAAGAAAGAACAAGAGGTGAAGGAACAACAAGAGTCTGCAGCAGCAACTAGCACTAGCTTACGTAAAAGAGAGCGAGAAGAGAAGTGCCTCGGTCGAGAGATGATCACGAAGTGATCCTAGCTAAAGCACGTCAAACATAACCCCACCGTGTTCAACTCCCGAATCCCTATTCGGAAATTGACAGTCACGGTACACACACTGGTAGTGTATTGGAACATGGTGTCAAGTTATCTACAACCTGATATTAACAAGCTCCCATCTGCCACATAACCGCGGGCACGGCTTTCGAAAGTTCAAACCCTGCAGGGGTGTTCCAACTTGACCCATTACAAGCCCACGATTCGCGGAGTCGCAACTCCAAAGGTGGGAAGACCCGAGTAATCTCAGAATCACGTGCTCAAGATACTCCGAACTAAGGTAAGGCTAATCCAGCAAATCCTCCCGGCGTGTCGACACCCTGATAGGTAGCCACGCGTATCTAGTCTCAGGACACGACCGGATGGGCGATGCTACAGGTTTTTACCAAACCTTGAGTTTCCTCGAGGTGGCCCTGCAGGACCCCCGTTTCGGACCAACACTCATGTGGAGCACTGGCCCGGTGTTGTTGAATTAAAATAAAAGGGATAGCTAGCCCACATGCAAGTTTGATTAGTTATTAGGCAAATAGTACCAATGTTGGGACTTGCTGGAAAAGACTTAGCACTTAGCGGTTTATCGAGGGGGTCCCATACACCCCAACCGTGTTAGGAACGCATAATGAAGGAACATAACACCGGTTTATACGGTTCATAACGGCATGAGTGGAACAAAACACCAAGCAAAAGGCTTAGCCTTCCACCCTTGCCAATATATAGATGATTTCATTTAAGCATTTATCTATAGTGTGATATAACCCAACAAACTTCAACATGAAGCAAGCATCTTCGATCTTCACCTGCAACTAGCAATGCTATAAGAAGGGCTGAGCGAAGCGTACTTAGCCAAGCAACGGTTTGCATAGGTAGGGTGGTTAAACAGGTTCATGGTTACAATAGGAGGCTGATAGGAAAACATGGGCATCGAGGCAAATGCTACAGAGCGATACTTCTAGCAATAGGCAAAGATAGTAATGGTATCCGGGTTCGATCATCTTGCCTGGGATTCCACAAGGGAGAAGAACGGATCCACGAAGTAGACGGAGCAACAGACGAGAGAATCCTCACAACTCCGGAACGAAATCGAAGCTATCAAGAGAAGCAAACCGGAAAGAAACAAACAACACGGTAAACACACAAGCATAAACATGGCATACGATGCACATCCAAGTATGATGCATGTCCGGTTTAAATATGCATGGCATGGCAAAGTGCACAAACAAAACTACAAGTTAAGTGGAGATCAATATGCAACGAGTTGCATATTGACGAAACACCACATTATAATTATTTAGTTGACTCTCGTTTATTTACAAGACAAGATTAAATGTTTTTAACATGGCAAGAGGTGAAGCATAATAAAACTACACTATTTAGACATTTTAAATGGGGCCGGAAAATAACAACAACATATCCGGAATATCCCCATGAGCTTGTTTAGTAATTACAAGCAAACAACAATTAACATATATAATGTTGTTAAATGATGCGGCTGACATGATCAAGTTTATGCAATTATATTAGAAGGTTAACAAGAAGATGATATGAAGCACTTGTCACCGTGGTGGAAGGAAAGGGTGCCACGGCAACGATCCGAAATGATGCCACGCAACATATCAGTTCTGGTAACTCGTTGAGAGACCGGTGCAAAAGAAAGGTGGCGTGAACGAGCCAAACGAGATGAAAGGTGGGGCGATCCCATTACCGGGTTCCCACGAGTCGGTGACGAGGCAACCGAGGAACAAGACAAACGGACGAAACGGGCACGGTGCACACAAGGGAAACATCTCATACAACACAACAAGCAAACGTTCTAGGGTCACGTCTCGGGGTTATACCTTCGAAGCGTTCGTTTCGGGGCGGTTCGAGAACGTAGAGGAAGTAGTTGTACACGGGTCGTAGAGGAAGTAGTTGTTCTCGTTCGTAGTCGTACACGGGGCGACGGTAGTCGTTCCGTAGGCGTTTTCGTTTCCGAAGAGGTACTTGTGCATCGGTAGTCGTGGTACTTGCCGGTCTTAGCGACGGTAGTTGTTCACGCACGTAGATGTTCATGTCATCGTAGCCGTTCGGTCGTCGTGGTAGTTGGTCGTAGGGGTACTTGTCGGTTCATGTAGAGGTACTTGGTGTCCGTCGTGGTACTTGTCGCATCCACCAAGCGTTGTCCTTCGGACGTCGAGTTCGTAGATGTACTTGGTGCATCCATCGTTTCCGGGCGACGGTAGTGGTACATGTCCGTATGTAGTGGTACTTGGTGCGTCTCCGAGACGGTAGTTGTACATGTTCGCGTCTTCCCGTAGATGTTCGGGTCATCGTCTCGCGTCGATCTTGCCGCTCTTGAACACACCGGAAGGAGCACTTAGCAAAAAACAGCAACATAACAAGGCGGTCCAACATGGAGCAGCAAAGGTCCGGCAGCGGCAAAAACTCGGAGCTCGGCTCCATGGCGGGGATGCAACAGGGAGCTCCTCGGGGCGAGGTGGCTGCGGTGCTCGGTGCACCGGAGGCAGAGTGGCGGGATGCGCGGAGACGGGCGCGCTGGAGCCCTGGAGACGGAGGCGCGCTGCGGCGCATGAGGCAGGGGCGGTAGGAGAGGTCGACGCGGCAGCTGGAAAGATGCGAGGGGCGTGGCCATGGCGCGAGGACGGCGGGGCTCTGGCACGGTGGCTGAAGAAGGAGGCGCGGCGGGTCGGGCTCGCTGGAGGAGAGGCGCGCCCGCGTGGCGCTGGAGGAAGGAGACTGCGGGCGGATGCGCAGGGCCACGACGCGTTGGGTCCTAGCCTGGCGATGTGGCGAAGGGCGGAGGGGCTCGGGCGTCGTCCTGGGGCGAGGGGAGCGGCGGCCCTGGCGCGGGGCGCGAGGAAGGCGAGGCTGCCTTGGGCGCTAGAGAAGGGAGGCGCTCGGGGAGGGACGAGGCCTCGAGGGGAAGGCGCTGGGGAAGGAGCGGGGTCGGGCGACGAGAGAGTGAACGAGGTAGATCAGGGCATGAGGGGTGGCGGCGGACGAGGGAAAGAGAGGAGCGAGTAGCGCCGGCTGAGCGCTAGGGTTGGGGAGGCTGCGGTCGGGCCAAGGTGCTGGGCCAGTAGGCCGCTTAGGAGGCCCAAGAGACCTGGGCCGCGGCTGTAATGGGAGGAGAGGAAGGTTGCTGGGCTCTCTCTTCTTTTAACTCTAAAAGCGGAGATAAAAAGAAAGATAGGAGATAGAGAAAAAAAAGGGATGATTAGGGAAGGAACTTGGGCATGCGGATAAATTTCCCGGACTCGTAAAATGTACACGGTCCACGGAAAAAATAGGAGAGGCGCTACGAAAGATGTAATTCAAACTCATTTGACTTTAATTCAAATGATTTGAACTATGACATGGCTCCGGAAGTGTCCAAAAATGTTCACATTTTTGGAGGAACCTCGATACACCGGAAAAGAATTATTGGCAAGGTTTGGAGGCAAGGAAAAATATGCAAGTGTGTTGCGGTTAATTCCAAACAAATGGAATATTTAATATAGCTCCCTAAATAATATTGAGAGTCTTTTATATGTTATAAAGAGAAGTCATTCTTCCCTCGATTTAAATGGACCGAAGGTCCACACAATTTATTTAGGTTGAGATGCAAAAGAAATATGACATGATGGCATGATGACATGATGCAATGCAAAAATAAATAAAGCAAGCACAAAGAAACACAAGGACGAACCCAGAACATCTGGAATCTTCTGGAATCTTCTGGGACGTCGGTCTTCGGGCGTCACAACTCTCCCACACTAACAGAGGATCTCGACCCGAGATCCTAGAGATAGCACCGGATGGAAACGAAAAAGAAGAGGTAAAACAAAGTTGCTTCTTTGACAACGAATGAAACCAGGAACCTTGAGAGGTTGAACAAAATGACAGAAGAATACAACAGAGATGAACGAAGTTAAGAGCACTCCGGTAAAAGGAGGAACAAGGGGCACCACGAGAATTTGAATGTTGCCAGGACATGAACGAAGATGAAAACATTCCGTTAGAAAAGAGGAACAAGGAACATTACAAGAACCTTGCAGGTTGAAAGACATGAAACAAGAGCTTACGAACCAAAAGAATATGAAACTGCAACGATACAGCCAAGGAATAAGAATGACAGAATTTGGACAGCACTCCGTCTGAAAAATGGAAGGAATTAACGTGAACTAGAGGAGATGGAATTATACTTGATGAAAACAACAACACACAGCCTCTGAAACAATTGAAAGAATGGCACAAGGGGTAAGAAGGATTCAGACAGCACTCCGGTTGAAAAGAGAGGCAAAACTAGATAAAATGACGTAACTTGAATGAAGAATACAACACTCCGGTTAACTGATAAGCAAGGAAAAGAACATGATCCTGATGAAATGAGATGATGGTTTGGAGATAGCAACATCACAATGCCTCCGGAATGAAAGAATAACATACAAATGAACGAAAGAAATGAATGGAGAAGAAAATGACAACTTCTCTCAAAATCGAATTTGAAAGAGCACCCTTACGAAGAATGGTTGAATATAGTTGTTGGAATTAATCAACAAAAAAAGAATAAGCTTGATGTGGGCTTATGGAAAACATCTCAAAATTAAGAGGTGACAACCAGCCACTGACATAAACGAATTGCTTGGATTGAGATCAACAAGGAGATGAAAAACTTATTTCATCGTAATGATAAATGAAGAGCTTGGGTCATTTATAAGCACCATAATTAGCAACAATCCTTAGGGAAAGCTTTAGGTGAAATACAACCCAAGATAACTCCAATGAATAGATTGAAGGGTTGAAAAGATCTCCTGAACAAGGAAAATGATGGTTTTAAATATCTCATTCCTGACAACTTGGAATCATGAAACATGAAGGAATTGTCAAAATGACATAACACCATCTGAAAGATAAGGTAGAAAGGATTGCAATTGGAAGCATGATGAAGAATGCTTGAGCTCCAACAAGAATCTTGATGAAGCCTTCGAGGATGAATTAAAACATGATGAACCACCATGAAGAACTCCGGTAATGAAAGCATGAGAAGTGAAAGATGAAAAGAAAAAGATTCAAGGCCCGCGATGAATTAGATGGGGCTTGAAATGATATAACTGAAATAACTTGGAGCTCCGGAAACAAGATGAACAACTTAGAACCGAGAATATGATATGATGAACAAACTCCGAAGGAAGGAATTAAATCACCTTGAAGGAATAAGAATAAGAATTATGTTATGCATCTCCTTCACCAATTAAATTGATGACAACCAAGGATTTGGCATACTACTTGTTCTCGTTGGAAAGAATTAAGAGAGAACTCGCACAAGCTTGGGTAAATCTTCAACGAACCACCGGTAGAATTATGAAAAGAACGAGTGAAATAAAACGATAACAACGGAAGGGTAATCTTGAATGAACCACCGTAAGAATTAGGAGACGAACGAAGAGACATCAATGAAGAATAGTTGGAGGACGAAGTTGAAAACTGAGAACGAAGAAATATTCTGAAATGATGGCCTTCGGAGGAACACAAAGAAAAGAATTCATGAAATGCTTCGGATGGCATAAACGAATTCTTCACAATCGGAACAATAATGAGGATGGCATGAAGCTAGAACCACGAATCTTCAAGAGAACGGGCCAAGATTTAAGAGAAACACTTCTCCGGTCTCCAAATGTTGATAGTGAAGACGAGAAATGCCAAGAATTGTTGAGCACTCCAGAATGAAGAATTAAAAAGGTTTAACCAATGATTAGAGAATTTGAAAGCGATCTTGGAGAAGGCATGTGACTGATGGGAATCATTCTTACGTCAAAGAATTTAGAACAACTCCGGAAAATAGAAGAGTCAGGTAAGATCCTGGGAAAAGACCTGTGGGTTAGGGCCCACTCAAAAGAAATCACCGTTGGAAAAGATTTGTTAAGAGATATTGCACCGGTTGAATTAAATGACTTGAATAAGATAACAATCCTCAAAAAATAGCTTGAACGGATTAAGAATGGAATTATGAATCTTCAGCACTCCGGATATGAATAGCAAGAGGAGAATAATTAATTGGTGCACCGGAATAAGAAAAGCGTTGTGAAATGAGGAAAATGATAAGTTCAACACCGAAATCTTGAATTAGATTCACCGGCAGAATTTGAGAACAAAAGAATGATGAACTTGAAGTTCTTGAGCATCTTCACGATAAAGCACCGGATAAGAACATTGAAGGAAAAGAATGAAGAAATATCACATGAATAAGATGGATACTTCATCTGAGAATTCTTGCTCTGAGAAGAAGAAGGGTGGGAGGGCGGGGAAACAAAGACAACTTGAGACAAACAAAATGGGCACCGGTTGAAAAAGAATTTAACATAACCATCTTGATGATTAAGAAGGACTAGCACTCCCATAGAAATATGAGAACACCGATTAGGAAAGGTATGGAATCAACATTTGACATCGAAGCAACTCGAATACCAGAATCAAAACAAAAACAAAGGATAGATATGCAACATGATCTTCACAATATCATCCGAACAGAGAATTGAACGAATGAATTCCATAGGTACATCAACTTGTCGAGAAGCCACTTGGAGAACAAAAATAAATAAAAAGGAACAAGGAGCAGATGGAACAAATACAAGATAGAAGCTTCGTTCGACATCTTCGTGCTGAAAGCTCATGGAACGTGTTACAAAAGGGTTTTGCAATCCCCGGATCAGCATAGCCAAGGACCCTTTAAGATGCAACTCCCGATCGGAACAAGCCCATAAACCACTTCACTCAATGTAGAACCCCGAACTTCATATCGTGCATCCGTTGGAAGAATGCCTAGAACTACTAGATGAACCCACCTATAGATTTCCAAAAGTTTCCAGTTATGCAATCACATGTTGGGGATACACGGGAAGCACCGCGCAATCAACTCTAAACCTACATCCAGGTGTATCCATCCTTCAACACATAACCAGTCTTTCTCGGAAACTGTTTACCTCGGACCTTCGAAATGCATCCACTATACAAGCTATGGCAATACTCCCGAACTACCTCCCCAGTACTGGGTGATGTCGGGGTTATGTTGCCACTAACCGCATAGGAGAGTTTTCGATGTCGGCCGTCTTAAGTATTCTAGTACTGCCGCGATGGATTTGTGACGACAACACCTCGGAGCTCAACTCCCCGGGACACTGCCACAACCCCTAATGACAGGAGGCATCGAGAACAATGTTCTCGTCACAAAGACATCGAAACAATCCAAAAAATACTCGCGAGATCCTAAAAAACATTGGTGCATTTTTTTAGAGTAGAAGAGATAAAAGTAATCGTCAGGAGTCTTCACCAGAATGAAAAAAAGATGAGAAGCAAGGAAATCCTACTCTCCGATATATATATAGGACTCAAAACATTTTAAGTGTGTGCCTAGACTCAACCGTCAACGATTCGATCAATCAGTGGGGGCTTCTAGGTCGGAGAAGGCTCTGATACCAACTTGTAATGCCCAGGATGGGACTATACCTCCTACGTGTCGAGGCACGACTTAAAGGTATAAACCCATCCTAGAATGATCTCAAGTTTGGTATCTTTGCACGACTCATGTAAAAGAGGGATTAAATTGCAAAAGAAGATAGTTGGCTTACACTCGCCACTTCACACAATACATTACATAAGCAAGACATCATACAAAACATCACAACCCGACTACGGGCGAAGATCAAAAGAAAGATACCAAAACAACATAAAGCCACAGGTCAGGATCGAATCCTAGTAGAAACCACTACTGATCGTCGAAACGTCACAAACAAACGGACACACTCTTCAACGAGCTCCCAGCGAAGAACTTGAACCAGCTCCTGCATCAAACTCGGCTGAACCTGCATCTGGTGTTGTAGTAACTATGAGCCACGAGGACTCAGCAATCCCGTTCCCGGGTAACATGACTATTTAAGCCTTGGGTGAGGACAAGGCTGAAGAGAGAACAAGAGGTGAAGGAACAACAAGAGTCTGCAGCAGCAACTAGCACTAGCTTACGTAAAAGAGAGCAAGAAGAGAAGTGCCTCGGTCGAGAGATGATCACGAAGTGATCCTAGCTAAAGCACGTCAAACATAACCCCACCGTGTTCAACTCCCGAATCCCTATTCGGAAATTGACAGTCACGGTACACACGCTGGTAGTGTATTGGAACATGGTGTCAAGTTATCTACAACCGGATATTAACAAGCTCCCATCTGCCACATAACCGCGGGCACGGCTTTCGAAAGTTCAAACCCTGCAGGGGTGTTCCAACTTGACCCATTACAAGCCCACGATCCGCGGAGTCGCAACTCCAAAGGTGGGAAGACTCGAGTAATCTCGGAATCCCGTGCTCAAGATACTCCGAACTAATGATGAGGACATCACTAACAAGGTTACACCCACAGCTCCAACTGACACATATACAAGACCAATTACTAGAGCTCGCGCACGCCAATTAAATTACCAGGTACTTTCGTTTCTTGGTAATGAATCTAATGTTCATGACAATATGATGCTGCCTAAATTGGATACATTTGTCTTGCTTACAAATGAAGGGCCTAGCTTGGACAAGAAGGATGAACATTGGAGCAAGATCAAGCATGGAGATGATGGCATGCGCAAGGGGAACAAGAATGGAGTTTCAATTGATGATTTCAGGACTTTGAAGCCACCATAATGAGTGTGAGAAGCCTTGGACGAAATATACAAGATGCCACTTCATAAATTTCGTTCAGAGGCTATTATAGGTGCTGCGTCACCTTATTATTGGGCCAGGCCCATGTAATTTCGAAATACTTGAGTATAGGCTGTTTTTAGAGTCCGTATGTGTGGGGAAACAAGAGTTAGGGTTGGTTTCGGACCCCTCCACCAAGGGCCACGAAATTCCCCCCTCTTTCCCTCATATATACAGCCCTTAGGGCGTCGTTTAGACTTTGGGTTTTGTTTAGATTAAAAGTTCGCCATAGCTGCAACTTCGCGTACTTCGTTTGTGTTCAACGACCAGACAAAGGCGTCACAGAACCCCACCTTGATCAATAAAGCTTTCCTCTTATATTCGCAATATCCAGATTGCAATCTTAGTTTCTTGCTTGTTCTTCGTTTGCCTGCAGGAAACAGACCTTCGTGGTCAGGTTGATCGTGCTCCGGCGTGGTTGATAATCTCTCGGAGTTGGTTTAGCGATTGCTAAGGCGCGACGTCCACGCACGTTCGTAGTCGGATCGTCAAAGTCGACTTCATCCAAACGATAGCCACTATCTCATCGAAAGACGGGACACCTTTGCCTCTATCAAGTGGTATTAGATTTCCAGGTTGCTCGGTGAGATTTTACAGTTTTTCGTAGATTAGATCGAGTCTGTTCTTCATACCTACAGTCCACGAAAAAGCCAAAAAAATTAGGGTTAGTTCATCCCATCCGAACCAATCTGAGCCTTTGCATAATCTTTTCTGTATTTGCTTTGTTGAATTTGCGGTTGCATCGTCGTGTCAAGTTTCTGGTCTTAGCGTCTAGTCTTTTAGAGTTTCGAGTTCTGGTCATAAGTGTCACGTCGCCGCCGCACCATATTCATCGCCGCTGCCATACCACCACTGCTGCCATATCCCACCACTGCCACCACATACCACCACCGCTGCCATAACCTACCACCGCTGCCATATCCTACCACCATATATCCACCGCCAATCCGAGTTCTTTTCATATTAGGTTTGTTCTCGTGATCCACCTTGGTTTCGGATTTATGTTTCCTTGCCTGCGTAGGTCTCGGAAAAAAAAACCGCAAAAAAAAAACAAAGAGGCGAAAAAAAAATTTCAGAGTGTGCTTTTCCCTTGATTACGTGCAGCGCCGTGATTTTGTTAGTGTTCTAGGCTCGCGTCTCTAGTACGGTCTAGCCTAGGACCAGCACAGTACCGTCGTTGAGCGTTTATTCACCTTTGCATCTCTGAACTGATTATTGCTGACCCTTTTTGCTACCATATTATAAGCCTTCCCAGCTCCACATACATCTACATCGTGCGTTTGACTCTCCCTGGTAATTTCTCTATCCAAGCTTTGAGAGTTTTGACTACATCGGTTGCCGATGACCACCTGCTGCTGGGTAAGAACTGGTAAGAATTTGAGATTTGCTTGACGGATTTGGGACACCCGCCACCACCACTACTTGTTAGTAGTCTGTAGGATCATATTCTTGTGTGTTTCTATTGCTGCTAACCATGCCAGGATCACAAGTCGACGAGACTGACTGGGAGAACTTGACGAACAAGGAGCTTCATGATAAGTTTCAGGAAATGATGAGTGTACAGGTGCAAGATGTGCTAAACACATTGGACGAGGCCATGGAGAAGATAGATGCAATGGAGAAGACGTTTGAAACAAAGCTGGATAACAAGTTTGCTGAATTGCTTTCGCGTTTTCCACCACCACCGGCTGCTGCAGCTATCCCACCTCAACAACAACAACAACAACAACAACAACAACAATGTCGCCTTTCGAATCAAGTGGGACGAGCACAACGCGTTCCCCTTGAGACTGGTCAAGCTTCTGGTGCTGCTGTTGTTGTTTCTGTAGCTCTTGCTGCTACTGCAGAGGTGGAGGACCATTACGAGGATGAGGTTGACCAAAATCAGAACCACGTGCAACAACCAGCACCACCACCACCAGGTCGTCCTCATGCATATCATCGCAACGGTAGGGCTGCACCACCACCTGAGGTACATGACCATGTTCCTAAACTGAAATTGAATATTCCACCATTTGAGGGTAGATATGTTCCTGATATATATCTTACTTGGGAGTTACAAACTGAACAACGTTTTACATGTTTAAACTATCCCGAGGAGAGACGTGTTCCTGCTGCTGTTTGTGCTTTCACTAGTTTTGCATGTGTTTGGTGGTCTGAACATTGTAGATTATATCCTACTCCAGCTACTTGGACTGCTTTGAAAACTGCTATGCGTACTCGTTGGGTTCCACCATATTATCAACGTGAATTACTTCAAAAACTGCAGTGCTTAAGACAAGGAAAAAATTCTGCAGAAGAATATTATCAGCAATTACAAACTGGCCTGATTAGATGTGGTATTGTTGAGGAGAATGAAGCTATGCTTGCAAGTTTTATGGGTGGATTAAATAGAGAGATTCAGACCAGTCTAGAGTATAAGGATTATACTAATATCACTCGTTTATTCCATCTTGCTTGTAAAGTTGAACGTGAAGTGCAGGATCGACATGCATTGGCGCGGACTAACTTTTCTGCAGGTCGACCTTCATCATGGACACCACGTGCATCCTCTACTTCCACCCATTCTACTGCACCGACACCTCCATCAGCTGTTACCTCCAGCCGTGATACAAGGAAGCAGGCACAACCACCATTATCTGCCAAGAGCACACCTATTGGGCCTGCACATAGTTCTTCTTCTTCCATGGCATCAACAGGGCACACCAGTGATATTATTTGTCGTCGTTGTAAGGGAAGAGGACATTTTGCGAGAGATTGCAAATCTCAGCGTGTGATGATTGCTACTGAGGATGGTGTATATGAATCCGCTAGTGACTATGATGAGGAGAATTTGGCTCTTATTACATGTGAAGAACACGGTGGAGACGATTCTGATCATGAGACGCAATACATGGCTCCTGAAGATGCTGACAGGTATGAATGTTTAGTTGCTCAATGTGTTTTGAGTGTGCAGGTTACACAAGCTGAGCAAAATCAGAGGCATAAATTGTTCCATACAAAGGGAGTTGTGAAGGAACGTTCTGTTCGCGTGATCATAGATGGAGGGAGTTGCAACAACTTGGCTAGCATGGAGATGGTGGAGAAGCTATCTCTCACCACAAGACCACATCCACATCCTTACTACATCCAATGGTTCAACAACAGCGGCAAGGTTAAGGTAACACGTACTGTTCGTGTGCATTTTAGTATCCCTACATATGCTGATTATGTTGATTGTGATGTGGTACCTATGCAAGCATGTTCCTTATTACTTGGTAGACCATGGCAATTTGACAAAAATTATGTACACCATGGTAGAAACAATCAGTATACTCTTGTTCATAAGGATAAAAATATTACTTTACTTCCTATGACTCCTGATTCCATTTTGAAAGATGATATTAATAGAGCTAATAAAGCAAAACAGGAGAAAAATAAGAGTGAAAATCAGATTGTGGCAAAAGAATTTGAGCAACAAATGAAGCCTAATAATAAACCATCTACTATTGCTTCTGAAATTGAATTGAAAAGTGCATGTTTATTTGCCACCAAATCTGATATTGATGAGCTAGATTTTAGCAAATCTGTTTGCTATGCTGTTGTATGCAAAGAGGCATTATTTTCATTCGAGGACGTGCCTTCTTCTTTGCCTCCTGCTGTCACTAACATTTTGCAGGAGTTCGCCGACGTCTTTCCACAAGACGTGCCACCGGGATTACCACCTATTCGAGGGATTGAGCATCAGATTGACTTAATTCCCGGTGCATCGCTACCCAACCGCGCACCATACCGTACCAATCCAGAAGAGACGAAGGAGATTATGCATCAAGTACAGGAGCTACTCGACAAAGGTTATATACGCGAATCCCTTAGTCCTTGTGTTGTTCCTATTATTCTAGTGCCGAAAAAGGATGGTACATCACGTATGTGTGTTGATTGTAGAGCCATTAATAATATTACTATTCGTTATCGTCATCCTATTCCTAGGCTAGATGATATGCTTGATGAATTGTGTGGCTCTACAATATTCTCCAAAGTTGATTTGCGTAGTGGATACCATCAAATTCGTATGAAATTGGGAGATGAATGGAAAACAGCATTTAAAACTAAGTTTGGATTATATGAGTGGTTAGTCATGCCTTTTGGGTTAACTAATGCACCTAGTACTTTCATGAGATTAATGAATGAAGTTTTACGTGCTTTCATTGGACGATTTGTGGTAGTATACTTTGATGATATATTGATTTTTAGCAGATCTTTGGAGGAACATTTGGAACATTTACGTGCTGTTTTTATTGCTCTACGTGATGCACGTTTATTTGGTAACCTTGGAAAGTGCACCTTTTGCACCGACCGAGTCTCTTTTCTTGGCTATGTTGTTACTCCACAGGGAATTGAGGTTGATAAAGCCAAGATTGAAGCTATTGAGAGTTGGCCGCAGCCCAAAACGGTCACACACGTGAGGAGTTTTGATACGGTGTATCCTAGGGCCATCCCCATGGACCCTCCTTCACCCCCTCAAGTGCCTCAAGGACCGATGACACGTGCTCGTGCTAGAGCTTTCGAGACCGAGGTGACGTCACTCCTAGCCCTACTTCCTTATGAATATTGCGAGACATGGTTGCTACCTCAAGCGAGTGTGCTTTGTGTGCTCAGGTGTGAAGGAGGCCGCTTCGGAGAAGAGCTTGAAGATGGACAAGTCCCCAAGGCCACGGACGAACTGATGCATCGAGAAGGGCAGAAGGGAGCTCCAGGCCCCGGACATCCGGCCCCATGGCCCGGACATCCGGCACCTGGGCCATCAACTACAGAAGGCCAGCAGCAGCCGAAGCTACAGGGCCCGGACATCCGGCCAGGGCCCGGACATCCGGCCAAGCATGGCCCGGACATCCGGCCTCGGGCCCGGAAATCCGGCGGCTCTGTCCAGAGAGCACCCGAGACCAGACCGCTCCAGCCCGGACATCCGGCTCCTCGCCCCGGACGTCCGGCACCCCTCGAAGACCCGGACATCCGGGCCGCCGCCCGGACATCCGGCCCCTGATCTGCCTGCGTGCAGCCCCTGGGCCGAGGCCCATGTACCCGTTCGCCCCGTAGACTATATATACTCCTCTCCTCATTCCGTTTAGGGTTAGCTGTGGTTTAGCTCATTTGACACTTGTGTGGATTTCTCCCACGAGACCGTGCGCCTCTACGGAGAAGATCCACTTCGGATTCAGGACCTCCTTCATCGGAGAAGATCCCCCGGGATATCAAGACCTCCTCCGGGAGAAGACTATCTGTATCACCGTTGTTGACCTTGGATCATGGATCTCAACCTTGTATCGCGAATCTAGCATTTGTGTGATTGCTTTCGTGTTGATTGAGTGTTTTCCTCTTGTGTTTTCCCCATCTTTCCCTTGTGATTCCCCGTGTTCATCGTGTGCCAACCTCCAAACGTGAAAGATCCGCTGATTAGGGTTCCACCCTGTATCAGAGTGGTTAGTCATGCCTTTTGGGTTAACTAATGCACCTAGTACTTTCATGAGATTAATGAATGAAGTTTTACGTGCTTTCATTGGACGATTTGTGGTAGTATACTTTGATGATATATTGATTTTTAGCAGATCTTTGGAGGAACATTTGGAACATTTACGTGCTGTTTTTATTGCTCTACGTGATGCACGTTTATTTGGTAACCTTGGAAAGTGCACCTTTTGCACCGACCGAGTATCTTTTCTTGGCTATGTTGTTACTCCACAGGGAATTGAGGTTGATAAAGCCAAGATTGAAGCTATTGAGAGTTGGCCGCAGCCCAAAACGATCACACACGTGAGGAGTTTCCTTGGCCTCGCTGGATTCTATCGGCGTTTTGTGAGAGATTTCAGCACCATTGCTGCACCTCTCAATGAGCTTACAAAGAAGGATGTGCCTTTTGTTTGGGGTACTGCACAGGAAGAAGCATTCACGGTATTGAAAGATAAGTTGACACATGCTCCTTTACTCCAACTTCCTGATTTTAATAAGACTTTTGAGCTTGAATGTGATGCTAGTGGAATTGGGTTAGGAGGTGTGTTATTACAAGATGGTAAACCTGTTGCATATTTTTCTGAAAAATTGAGTGGGCCTAGTCTGAATTATTCTACTTATGATAAGGAATTATATGCTCTTGTTTGGACTTTGGAGACATGGCAACATTATTTATGGCCCAAAGAATTTGTTATACATTCTGATCATGAATCTTTAAAGCATATTAAAAGTCAAGTAAAACTGAACCGTAGACATGCTAAATGGGTTGAATTCATAGAGACTTTCCCTTATGTTATTAAACACAAGAAGGGAAAAGAAATGTTATTGCTGATGCATTGTCTCGTCGTTATACTATGCTTTCACAACTTGACTTTAAAATATTTGGTTTGGAGACCATCAAAGATCAATATGTGCATGATGCTGAATTTAAAGATGTATTGCAGAATTGTAAAGAAGGGAGAACATGGAACAAGTTCGTCGTTAGTGATGGATTTGTGTTTCGAGCTAACAAGCTATGCATTCCAGCTAGCTCTGTTCGTCTTTGTTGTTGCAGGAGGCGCATGGAGGAGGATTAATGGGACACTTTGGCGTGAAGAAGACGGAGGACGTACTTGCTACACATTTCTTTTGGCCAAAGATGCGACGGGATGTTGAGCGTTTTGTTGCTCGCTGCACTACATGTCAAAAAGCTAAGTCACGACTCAATCCTAATGGTTTATATATGCCTTTGCCTGTCCCTAGTGTTCCTTGGGAAGATATATCTATGGACTTTGTTTTGGGTTTACCTCGAACAAAGAAGGGGAGGGATAGCATATTTGTTGTCGTGGATAGGTTCTCGAAGATGGCACACTTTATACCATGTCATAAAAGCGATGATGCTGCTAATGTTGCTGATTTGTTCTTTCGTGAAATTATTCGCTTGCATGGTGTGCCAAATACTATTGTTTCAGATCGTGATACTAAATTTCTTAGCCACTTTTGGAGATGTTTATGGGCTAAGTTGGGGACTAAACTGCTTTTTAGTACTACTTGTCACCCCCAAACTGATGGACAAACTGAAGTAGTCAACAGAACTTTGTCTACTATGCTTAGGGCTGTTTTGAAGAATAATAAGAAAATGTGGGAAGAGTGCTTGCCTCATATTGAATTTGCTTATAATCGTTCGTTGCATTCTACTACTAAGATGTGCCCTTTTGAAATTGTCTATGGTTTCCTACCTCGTGCACCTATTGATTTGTTGCCTCTTCCATCTTCGGAGAAGGTTAATTTTGATGCTAAACAACGTGCTGAATTGATCTTAAAAATGCATGAGTTAACTAAGGAAAATATTGAGCGCATGAATGCTAAATATAAACTTGTTGGAGATAAGGGTAGAAAACGTGTTGTCTTTGCACCAGGAGATCTTGTTTGGTTACATTTGCGTAAGGATAGGTTTCCTAATTTGCGCAAGTCAAAGCTAATGCAACGTGCTGATGGTCCTTTCAAGGTGTTAGAGAAAATAAATGATAATGCATATAAACTTGAGCTGCCTGCAGATTTTGGGGTTAGTCCCACATTTAACATTGCAGATTTGAAGCCTTACTTGGGTGAGGAAGATGAGCTCCCGTCGAGGACGACTTCAATTCAAGAAGGGGAGGATGATGAGGACATCACTAACAAGGTTACACCCACAGCTCCAACTGACACATATACAGGACCAATTACTAGAGCTCGCGCACGCCAATTAAATTACCAGGTACTTTCGTTTCTTGGTAATGAATCTAATGTTCATGAGAATATGATGCTGCCTAAATTGGATACATTTGTCTTGCTTACAAATGAAGGGCCTAGCTTGGACAAGAAGGATGAACATTGGAGCAAGATCAAGCATGGAGATGATGGCATGTGCAAGGGGAACAAGAATGGAGTTTCAATTGATGATTTCAGGACTTTGAAGCCACCATAATGAGTGTGAGAAGCCTTGGACGAAATATACAAGATGCCACTTCATAAATTTCGTCCAAAGGCTATTATAGGTGCTGCGTCACCATATTATTGGGCCAGGCCCATGTAATTTCTAAATACTTGAGTATAGGGTGTTTTTAGAGTTCGTATGTGTGGGGAAAGAAGAGTTAGGGTTGGTTTCGGACCCCTCCACCAAGGGCCACGAAATTCCCCCCTCTTTCCCTCATATATACAGCCCTTAGGGCGTCGTTTAGACTTTTGGTTTTGTTTAGATTAAAAGTTCGCCATAGCTGCAACTTCGCGTACTTCGTTTGTGTTAAACGACCAGACAAAGGCATCACAGAACCCCACCTTGATCAATAAAGCTTTCCTCTTATATTCGCAATATCCAGATTGCAATCTTAGTTTCTTGCTTGTTCTTCGTTTGCCTGCAGGAAACAGAACTTTGTGGTCAGGTTGATCGTGCTCCGGCGTGGTCGATAACCTCTCGGAGTTGGTTTAGCGATTGCTAAGGCGCGACATCCACGCACGTTCGTAGTCGGATCGTCAAAGTCGACTTCATCCAAACGATAGCCACTATCTCATCGAAAGACGGGACACCTTTGCCTCTATCAACTAAGGTAAGGCTAATCCAGCAAATCCTCCCGGCGTGTCGACACCCTGATAGGTAGCCGCGCGTATCTAGTCTCAGGACACGACCGGATGGGCGATGCTACAGGTTTTTACCAAACCTTGAGTTTCCTCGAGGTGGCCCTGCAGGACCCCCGTTTCAGACCAACACTCATGTGGAGCACTGGCCCGGGGTTGTTGAATTAAAATAAAAGGGATAGCTAGTCCACATGCAAGTTTTATTAGTTATTAGGCAAATAGTACCAATGTTGGGACTTGCTGGAAAAGACTTAGCACTTAGCGGTTTATCGAGGGGGTCCAATACACCCCAACCGTGTTAGGAACGCATAATCAAGGAACATAACACCGGTTTATACGGTTCCTAACGGCATGAGTGGAACGAAACACCAAGCAAAAGGCTTAGCCTTCCACCCTTGCCAATATATAGATGATTTCATTTAAGCATTTATCTATAGTGTGATATAACCCAACAAACTTCAACATGAAGCAAGCATCTTCGATCTTCACCTGCAACTAGCAATGCTATAAGAAGGGCTGAGCGAAGCGTACTTAGCCAAGCAACGGTTTGCATAGGTAGGGTGGTTAAACAGGTTCATGGTTACAATAGGAGGCTGACAGGAAAACATGGGCATCGAGGAAAATGCTACAGAGCGATACTTCTAGCAATAGGCAAAGATAGTAATGGTATCCGGGTTCGATCATCTTGCCTGGGATTCCACAAGGGAGAAGAACGGATCCACGAAGTAGACGGAGCAACAGACGAGAGAATCCTCACAACTCCGGAACGAAATCGAAGCTATCAAGAGAAGCAAACCGGAAAGAAACAAACAACACGGTAAACACACAAGCATAAACATGGCATACGATGCACATCCAAGTATGATGCATGTCCGGTTTAAATATGCATGGCATGGCAAAGTGCACAAACAAAACTACAAGTTAAGTGGAGATCAATATGCAACGAGTTGCATATTGACGAAACACCACATTATAATTATTTAGTTGACTCTCGTTTATTTACAAGACAAGATTAAATGTTTTTAATATGGCAAGAGGTGAAGCATAATAAAACTACACTATTTAGACATTTTAAATGGGGCCAGAAAATAACAACAACATATCCGGAATATCCCCATGAGCATGTTTAGTAATTATAAGCAAACAACAATTAACATATATAATGTTGTTAAATGATGCGGATGACATGATCAAGTTTATGCAATTATATTAGAAGGTTAACAAGAAGATGATATGAAGCACTTGTCTCCGTGGTGGAAGGAAAGGGTGCCACGGCAACGATCCGAAATGATGCCACGCAACATATCGGTTCCGGTAACTCGTTGAGAGACCGGTGCAAAAGAAAGGTGGCGTGAACGAGCCAAACGAGATGAAAGGTGGGGCGATCCCGTTACCGGGTTCCCAGGAGTCGGTGACGAGGCAACCGAGGAACAAGACAAACGGGCGAAACGGGCACGGTGCACACAAGGGAAACATCTCATACAACACAACAAGCAAACGTTCTAGGGTCACGTCTCGGGGTTATACCTTCAAAGCGTTCGTTTCGGGGCGGTTCGAGAACGTAGAGGAAGTAGTTGTACACGGGTCGTAGAGGAAGTAGTCGTTCTCGTTCGTAGTCGTACACGGGGCGACGGTAGTCGTTCCGTAGGCGTTTTCGTTTCCGAAGAGGTACTTGTGCATCGGTAGTCGTGGTACTTGCAGGTCTTGGCGACGGTAGTTGTTCACGCACGTAGATGTTCATGTCATCATAGCCGTTCGGTCGTCGTGGTACTTGGTCGTAGGGGTACTTGTCGGGTCATGTAGAGGTACTTGGTGTCCGTCGTGGTACTTGTCGCATCCACCAAGCGTAGTCGTTCGGGCGTCGAGTTCGTAGATGTACTTGGCGCATCCATCGTTTCCGGGCGACGGTAGTGGTACATGTCCGTATGTAGTGGTACTTGGTGCGTCTCCGAGACGGTAGTTGTACATGTTCGCGTCTTCCCGTAGATGTTCGGGTCATCGTCTCGCGTCGATCTTGCCGGTCTTGGACACACCGGAAGGAGCACTTGGCAAAAAACAGCAACATAACAAGGCGGTCCAACATGGAGCAGCAAAGGTCCGGCAGCGGCAAAAACTCGAAGCTCGGCTCCATGGCGGGGATGCAGCAGGGAGCTCCTCGGGGCGAGGTGGCTGCGGTGCTCGGCGCACCGGAGGCAGAGTTGCGGGATGCGCGGAGACGGGCGCGCTGGAGCCCTGGAGACGGAGGCGCGCTGCGGCGCATGAGGCAGGGGCGGTAGGAGAGGTCGACGCGGCAGCTCGAGAGATGCGAGGGGCGCGGCCATGGCGCGAGGACGGCGGGGCTCTGGCACGGTGGCTGAAGAAGGAGGCGCGGCGGATCGGCTCGCTGGAGGAGAGGCGCGCCTGCGCGGCGCTGGAGGAAGGAGACTGCGGGCGGATGCGCAGGGCCACGGCGCGGTGGGTCCTGGCCTGGCGATGCGGCGAAGGGCGGAGGGGCTCGGGCGTCGTCCTGGGGCGAGGGGAGCGGCGGCCCTGGCGCGGGGCGCTCTGGAGGCGCAAGGAAGGCGAGGCTGCCTTGGGCGCTGGAGAAGGGAGGCGCTCGGGGAGGGACGAGGCCTCGAGGGGAAGGCGCTGGGGAAGGAGCGGGGTCGGGCGACGAGAGAGTGAACGAGGGAGATCGGGGCATGAGGGGTGGCGGCGGACGAGGGAAAGAGAGGAGTGAGTAGCGCCGGCTAAGCGCTAGGGTTGGGGAGGCTGCGGTCGGGCCAAGGTGCTGGGCCAGTAGGCCGGTTGGGAGGCCCAAGAGACCTGGGCCGCGGCTGTAATGGGAGGAGAGGAAGGTTGCTGGGCTCTCTCTTCTTTTAACTCTAAAAGCGGAGATAAAAAGAAAGACATGAGATAGAGAAAAAAAAAGGGATGATTAGGGAAGGAACTTGGGCATGCGGATAAATTTCCCGGACTCGTAAAAAGGTACACGGTCCACGAAAAAAATAGGAGAGGCGCTACGAAAGATGTAATTCAAACTCATTTGACTTTAATTCAAATGATTTGAACTATGACATGGCTCCGGAAGTGTCCAAAAATATTCACATTTTTTGAGGAACCTCGATACACCTGAAAAGAATTATTGGCAAGGTTTGGAGGCAAGGAAAAATATGCAAGTGTGTTGCGGTTAATTCCAAACAAATGGAATATTTAATATAGCTCCCTAAATAATATTGAGAGGCTTTTATATGTTATAAAGCGAAGTCATTCTTCCCTCGATTTAAATGGACCGAAGGTCCACACAATTTATTTAGGTTGAGATGCAAAAGAAATATGACATGATGGCATGATGACATGATGCAATGCAAAAATAAATAAAGCAAGCACAAAGAAACACACGGAAGAACCCGGAACATCTGGAATCTTCTGGAATCTTTTGGGACGTCGGTCTTCGGGCGTCACACATATTCACTTGTTGTGAGTGCAACCATGCTATACTTGTTGATCTCGGAGGTTTGGACACCTTACTTGTGATGCATGCTTGCTTGTTTGAGCCTAATGTATTTGGTTGTTATCGCATCATATGCTTCCATACATTGCCGTGTCCCCTTGTCCTTTCTTATGATAGGAATGACGACCATACTTGTTGGGTGACTCACCACACGAATAGGTTTTGCATCTTCGCTAACCTCATTTGTTATTCGGAGTGTTTGTCATGTTCTTTCATTTTGAAGGATTCACAAGGCGGTACCATCACGAGGCATCTTGGGCATGTGAAGGCATACACATTGCGCGACAACACCATATTCGACATTCTCATCAAGGTGCTTTCCTTCCTAGTGAGCCATCCTCACATACACTTGGATTTCATGGATGCACCACCGGTCTACCACTCTTGCCACGACTTTGAGCATGGGTATATCAACACTCCTTTGGCACATTGCACCCAAACCTTCATATTTGTTGATTGTGCGCCCACATGCCTTGCTCCATGGTCATATCATACCCATAACAAATTTGCATCTTATACATGGATTGACCCACATTATGATTGCCTTGTTGCATCTTGTATTCCCATGTCATCAATGATATATGAGCTTTTTTATTCCCTTAGCAAATTTGTTGTGATCTTTCTTGATGGACTCTTCATACATACTGATCACATTGCCAAGCATGAATTGCATGATCACATACTCACATTGGGAACCATTTACCATGTTCATGCTTTTGATACACAATCCCATTACGACATCATTTTGCACAATGGTAGCATTTGCAACTTCTTGCACAATGAGCTTGATCACATGAATGCATTATATGCCATGCTCTTTCATTTTGCTACAATTCATGCTCATTACCACTACCGATTTCATTGGACGGACTCATGCTTAAATGATGGACACCTTGCGTCCGCTAACAATTGTATTTCCAAGTGTCCCTTGTGTTTGCTCTTTTTGCATGTCTACCATTCCAACGACATCTTGGAGTACTTTGCTCGAGGCGTGACATACACATCGTCCAACTACAAGTTCATCCATGCCTTCCGTGTACATGGTGATTTGGTTCTCGATCCGAGATCGGATCTTTCCCAAGGGGGAGGGGATGATGCGGAGCATCCTATGGACATCACCATGTCGCGAGACCGTTCGGAAAGTGACACGTGCAACCTCTACTTCTCATACATAAAGGTGAATCTTCTCCTTTACACGTGTTCACTTGACCCTTTCGAGGATGGTATACTACTTGACACTCCACTCGTGTGCATACATAGGTATTGTCGGAGCTTCACAGACGACGATGAGGAGCGCAAGTGCCAAGGAATGCCTACACCATCCGTGAGGGAAGCGTGGAAGCGAAGATGGAAGAAGAAGGGCATGTCCAGTCCGGAACGGGCAGTACTACCGCCTACAAGCAGTACTACCGCTCCCAAGCGGCACTACCGCCTACATGCGGTACTACCGCTCCCAAGCGGTACTACCGCCCGAGGTCTGGTACTACCGCCCTGCCTGTGCGCAGCCATGGGCCTTTGACCTTGTATCCCTCGCCACTTACCCCTTTGTGGCTTAGACTATAAATAGACCACCTCCACCTCCTTTCCAGGGTGAGCAAATATGATAGCTCATTTGTATGTGAGCTTTGCTCCTACCTTCTCCTCTTGAGAGAGTGAGACTACTCCATTGGAGGCCAAGACCTCCACCTTGGAGAAGATCCCTAGTGGATGCAAGACCTCCCAAGGGAGAAGAATCCTTGTGGATTATCAAGACCTCTCTCCTCATAGGATTGGAATGAACTCTACCATGTATCTTATTTCCCTTTGATTGTTCTTGTACCTTGTGGATCTCATGTGTTTGTGAGTCTAGTGGATGTGTGATTTGGGCTTGTTCTTGAGTGTTTCTCTTGTGTTCTTCCATTTGTGCTCCTCTTGTTATTGGGGATTCCCCTCCAATTCGTGAAAGATCTCCACCTAGGGTTCCACCCTACAACATAAGATCCTGGAAAAAATACATGTGAGTTAGGGCCCACTCAAAGTAACACCGTTAGGGAAGATTGCTTAAGAGATATTGCACCGGTTGAATTAAATGGCTTGAATAAGATGACAATCCTCAAAATAGCTTGAACGGATTAAGAATTGAAACACGAATCTTCTGAGATACCTTGTACACTCTGGATATGAATGGAGAGAGTTGAATAAATAAGAGAGCCTTGGGTAGGAAATTCCAACATGTGAAAAATGTGAAACAAGAGGAAGGATATAATCAACATCAAAGCTTGAATTTAGTCCACCGGAGAAGAAACGAGAACGGAGAATGGTAAACTTGAAGCTTCCTTAGCATCTTCCCGAGAATCATCGGATAAGAACATTGAAGGAAAAGAATGAAGAAACATCACATGAATAAAATGGATATTTCATTTGAGAATTCTGGCTCCGAGAAGAAGGGTGGGAGGGTGGGAAAAAACAAAGACAAGTTTGGATGAATGGAATGAACACCGTTGAGAAAACCCAGACTTGGTCTTGCACATATTACAAGGATCGGGTTAACTTGAAGAGAAACGCACGCCGGTTGAAAAGAATTTACATGACAATATCAATGATCAAGAAGGACTAGCACTCCCATAGAAATATGAGAACACCGATTAGGAAAGGTATGGGATCAACACTTGACATCGAAGCAACTCGGACACCACAACTCAAAACAAAATGAGGGTTGATATGTTGCAACATAATCATCACAATATCATTCGAACAGAGAATTGAATGAATGAATTCCATAGCTTAATGGTACATCAACTTGTCGAGAAGCCACTTGGGAGAACAAAATGATAAAATAAAACAACAAGGTAAAGAAGGAACAAATACATAATAGAGGTTTCGTCCCACATGTTCGTGCTGAATGGCCCATGGCACGTGTTATAAAGGGCCTTGCAATCCCCGGATCAGCATAGCCAAGGATCCTTTAAGATGCAACTCCCAATTGGAATAGCGCCCATGAAATCTCTTCACTAAATGTTGAGTCCCAAACCTCATACCATGCACCCGTTGGAAGATTACCTAAGAGCTACTTGAATCCCACCTATTAATTCCCGAAGCTTTCCAGTTATGCAACTAGTGTTGGGGATACAGGGGAAGCACCGCTCACTGAACTCTAAACCTACATCCAGCTGTATCCATCCGTCAACACATAACCAGTCATCTTTGGAAACCATTTACCTCGGACCTTCGAAACGCATCCGCTATAATAGCTGTGGAAATACTCCCGAACCATCCCGCCAGTACTGGGTGACGTCGGGGTTATCTCACCACTAACCGCATAGAAGAGTTTTCGATGTCGGCCGCCTCTGGTATTCTAGAACCGCAACGATACATTTGTGACGACAACACCTCGAAGCTCAACTCCCCGAGACACTGCCACAACCCCTAAATGACAGGAGGCAGCAAGAATAATGTTCGCGTCACAAAGATATCGGAACAATCCAAACAATACCCGCGTGATCCTAAAACAATTTGTGAAATTTTGAGAGTAGTGAAGGTAAGACAACGTTAGGAGTCCTCTCCAGAGCAACGAAGGGGATGAGGAGTAAAAAGAAATCCTACTCTCCAATATATATATATAGGACTCAAAACATTTTGTGCGTGTGCCTAGACTCAACCGTCAGCGGTTCGATCAATCAGGGGGCTCCTAGGTTAGAGAAGGCTCTGAATACCAACTTATAATGCCCAGGATGCGACTATATCTCCTACGTGTCGAGGCACGACTTAGAGACATAAGCGCATTCTGGAATGATCGCAAGCATGGTATCTTTGCACAACTCACTTAAAAGAACAGGGATGAAAGAGTAAAAGATAGTTGGCTTACACTCGCCACGTCACAGAATGAATACAATAACATACATCATCCAAATAACACAGGGTCCGACTACGGACGAAATCCAAATGAGAAAGATACCATAAACACAAGCCCGGATCCTCCTAGTAAGAACCACTACTGATCGTCGAAATATGAAACATAGTAACGTCCACGCTCTTCATCGAACTCCCACTGAAGTTTTGAACCATTTCCTGCATTGCTCTCCGCGGTACCTGCAACTGGTGTGTGTTGTAATCTGTGAGCCACGAGGACTCAGCAATCCCATTCCCGGGTATCAAAACTAATAAAGCCTTTAGGTGTGGAGAGGTAATAAAGTGGCTGCAGCAAGCATTACGCAACTAGCTTATGAATTCAGAGCGAGATGAGGAAATGTGCCAATGGTCGCCAAAGCTGATCAATAAGTGATCCTAGCTACTCACGTTCATGCATAACCCCACCGTGTTCAATTCCCGAAGCCCTTCGGAAAGATGCCATCACGATACTCACACAGGTAGTGTATTCTTATGTATACGGTGTCAAGTTATCAACAACCGGATATTAACAAATTCCCATCTGCCACATAACCGCGGGCACGACTTTCGAAAGTTCAAAACCCTATAGGGGTGTCCCAACATAGCCCATCACAAGCTCACGATCTGCGGAGTCGCAACTCCAAGGTGGGAAGACCCGAGTATTCTTGAAATCCCGTGCTCAAGATATTTTGACAAAGGTAAAACTAATCTAGCAAGACCTCCCAGCGTGCCGACACCCTGATAGTAGCCGCGCGTATCTCGTCTCAGGCCACGACCGGATGAGCACAGCGTACAGTGACCAAATACCCAAGTTGCCAAGGGGGGTACCGCACACGACTCTAGTTTGGACCAACACTCAAAACGAGCATTGGCCCAGGGGTTGATTAATAAATCCTTGGGTTAATTACTCCCCCGGCAAGTTTTAGTTGTTAGGCAAATGTAGTACCAAAGTTGGGCCTTGCTGGAAAAGCTTTAAGCAGAATGAATTATCAATGGGACCCATAAACCCCAACCGTGTTAGGAACGCAAAATCAAGGAACATAACACTGGTTTATCGGGTCCTAAGGTGGCATGAGTGGAACAAAACACCAAGCAGAAGGCCAAGCCTTCTACCCAGTAGCAATATATAGGTGCATTAGTATTAAACAGATATATATTGTGTTATCAAAAAAAAAACAAGTTCAACATGGAGCAATCTTCAATCTTCACCTGCAACTAACAGCGCTATAAGAGGGGCTGAGCAAAAGCATACTTAGCCAATCAACGGTTTGCTAGGAAGACAGTTAGAGTGTTTCATGGCATCAATAGGAGGCTGACAAACAGGAATAGGCATCGAAGCATATCTAAAGAGCGAGACAACTAGCATAGGCAAAGATAGATGTGATATCTGGGAACGGTCATCTTGCCTGGGATTCCGCAAGGAAGAAGACACACGGATGAAGTCGAATGAATCCTCACAACTCCGGAACGAAACCGAAGCTAACGAGAGAAGCATACCGGAAAGAAGCAAACAACATGGTAAACACACTTATCATAACCATGGCATATGATGCACAAACAAGTAAAATGCATGTCCGGTTTAAATATGCATGGCCTGGCAAAGTGCATCAAACAACACTACAATTTAAGTGGTGCTCAATATACAACGAGTTGCATACTGACAAAACACCACGTTAGAATATTTAGTTTGATCTCGTTATGAACCCAACAAGTTTAAAAGGGTTTTAACATGGCAAGAGGTGAAGCATGAGCAAACTACACTACCTAGGCATTTTAAATGAGGCCGGAAATAACAACAACAATTCCGGAAAATCCCCATGTCATTTAGCAATTATTAAAGCAAACAACAACTTTAAACATTTTAAATGTTGTTATCATGATGCGAATGACACATTAAAGTTTTATGCAATTTTTGTTAAAGTTAACATGAACATGTTAGGAAGCATTTGTCACCGTGGTGGAAAGAGAAGGTGCCACGACGACGAATCCAAAAATGATGCCATGCAACATATCGGTTCTGGTAACTCGTTGAGAGACCGGTGCAAAAGATGAAGGGCGGCGTGAGTGTGTCATGCAAGATGAAAGGTGGGGTGATCACATTACCGGGTTCCCACGGGTTGGTGACAAGGCAAACGAGGAGCACATCAGACAAGAGGCACACAAATATTTCATCTCATACATCACACAACATTCATCCATGGGGTCATCGGCTTGTCGGTTATACATTCAGAGCGTGCATTTGGGGCGGTTCGAGTTCGGCGGTAGTGGAAGTAGTGGTACACGGGGTCCTCGAGGTCGACGGTAGTCGTACATGTTCCGTAGATGTTTAGGTCATCGGTAGGGGTACTTGTCACATCGTCGGGCGTAGTGGAACTTGACGGTCGGTGGAAGTCGTGGTACTCGTTTCGTAGCCGTTCAAGTCATCGGTAGAGGAACTTGACGTCCACGGGTCTCCGAGGTCGACGCTAGTGGTACACACAAGCTTGACGCTTGCGTTACACGGGTCTTTGGCGACGGTAGTTGAACACGTTTCATAGATGTTCGGGTCACGTGTAGAGGTACTTGGTGCATCATCGTGGTACTTGGCGGCCTCGGCCTTATCAAACTCGTAGATTGCAGTAGAGGTACACGGTCGTCTCGGCACTTGGCGAAATTCCATGGGTGCAGAAGCAAGGAGTCCCTGGTGATGGTCGAAGCAGAGGAGTTGCGGCCGTCGTGAGGTAGCAGGGAAGCGGCGACGGCGGACTTGGCACGGTGGAGCAGGCAGGATGGCGTGGCGGCGGCGGTGTGACGGGGGATCGCCGGCAATACAAGGACGGAGGCAGCGGCACTAAGGCACAGGCAGGAGAGGGGCATGGAGCCATGCACGAGGAGGGCGCCGGGGATGGATCCGACGGAGGAAGGTCGAAGGAGGTCGGGTGACGGGGCCGCCGGAGTTGGCCGCCTGGTGGTGACGCGGGAGGCCAGGCGAGACGCCAGCGCGGAGGAGGGCGCGGCCTCGGCCGCAAGGCAACGATGAGGAGGTCGGGCGCGGCGGAGATGGTCGGAGGAAGGCGGCCAGCGGCCGTGCGAGCAAGGGACGAGGGACGAAGGACGAGGGAATCGGGAGGAGAGGCCGGGGTGCGCGGGTCGAGGCCGAGAGTATCGGGCGCTGCCTGCGGTTTGGGTGTGTGGCGGCGTGAGGTGGGAGGACGAGGGAGCGAGGGAGAAAGAGATGGGGATCGGGCTGCGGGATGCTAGGGGTAGGAGGAGATAGATGGGCCTTGGGTCAAATAGGGAGGGGGTTTGGTGGCCTAGGGAGGCCGAGGGCCAAGGAGGCCGCATCTGGACCCCTTCTTCCTTTTGTTTTTCTTCAAACAGAAAAGTGGAAGAAAAAGAAAGGCAGAAGTAGATATGTAATTTGACAAAGATGAAGATATTTCTGGAGTCCTCGTTTAATTTCCAATTTAAATAAAATGCTCTGGTAAATTTTAGAGACAATAAATTTATACAAGTTTGAAAGTAAATCAAACTTGAATAAATCTGTAGGCCATCCAAAGCACTTCCAAAAGACCTGAAAACTGGAGGAGGTGGTAGTGACATGATCTAGTATTTATAGGAAGATATAGAACATTTTCTGGAACCGGAAAATGTTTCTTGCAATAAACAAGTGAGACTTGAAAAGAAGAAGCTAGTGGAGTGTGCACTTGATGAGGGATTTGGTGGCAAGAGAAAGATGCAAGTGTGTTTTGGTGATTCCAAAGAAATGTAATATTTTATAATAGCTCCATAAATATTAGGAGGATATGTTATAAAGTGAAGTCATCCTTCCCTCGATTTACATGGATCGAACATCCACACAATTTATTTAGTTGAGATGCAAAGATTAATGACATGATGGCATGATGACATGATGCAAAGCACAAATAAAATGAAGCAAACAAATAAAACACACGACGGAACCCGGGACATTAGGAAGTCTTCTAGCGCGTCGGTGTCGGGGCGTCACACCTAAGTGAGGAAAAGTTGTATGCTAACGTGGAAAAGTGCACATTTTGCACAAACAAGGTTGTGTTTCTTGCTTTGTTGTTTCAGCAAAAGGTGTGGAGGTCGATGACGAGAAGATGAAGGCTCTTTGTGAGTGGATGCCTCCACAAAATGTGAGCCAAGTACGTAGCTTCCTCGGACTTGCAGGTTTCTACTGCCGGTTCGTGAAGGAATTCAGCACCATTGCTGCACCCATGAATGAGTTAACAATGAAAGACACTTCATTCCAATGGGATGGCAGCCAAGACAAGTCCTTCCGAGAACTAAAGATGAGATTGACATCAGCCCCATTGCTTCCACTTCCTGATTTTGGTAAGACATTTGAGATTGAATGTGATGCAAGTGGTGTTGGCATTGGTGGAGTTCTAATGCATGAAGGTAAAACCATTGCCTACTTTAATGAGAAGCTTAATGGTCCAACTCTTAATTATTCAGTCTATGATAAAGAATTGTATGCACTTGTTCGATGTTTGGAAACATGGCAGCATTACTTGTGGCTAATACGTCCAAAACGTATCTATAATTTCTGCTTGCTCCATGCCTCTTTTGTGTGATATTGCTATGATATTTATACACTTCCATACACTTTTGATCATATTTGGACTAACCTATTAACTCGGTGCACCCTAGTGCCAGTTTCTGTTTTGTGCTGTTTTTGTATTTCAGGTTTTCCCATTACGTACACTGCCAGAAAAATCCCGGAAAAATTATATAAAAAATCAGCGTTCCGGAAGCTTCCTTGCGGCCAAAGTAGGGCCGGAGGGGGGCCACCAGGGCTCCAGACGCCCTGGTGGCGCGCCCCCCCCCCTGGCCGCGCCGGGGGGCGCCTGGGCCCCCTAGGTCTCCGCTGATGCCCCCCTTTGGCATATATTTACACCGCGTCCCGAAACCCACGAGGATGGAACCCTTTTTCGCGATCTCATCTCTGTTCCGCCGCCGCCACGCTTCCAAGATTGGGAGCACCAGGAGAACTCTTCCCGGCACCCTGCCGGAGGGGAGGATCACCACCGGGAGCCTCTCCACCACCATGGACGCCTCCCGGATGAGTTGTGAGTAGTCTCCCTTGGACCATGGGTCCATGACCAGTAGCTATGTGATGTTCTCCTCCCCTCTTTGTTCTTCACTAATGAGACCTCGTGAGCTGCCCTACATGATCGAGGCACATATGTAATCCTTATGCTGTTGCTATGTTGAGTTTGCTGGGATCCGATGGATTGTGAGATTATGTTCAGATTGTGTGTGAGTAATATATTTGATTTACCTCTTTTATATTTATGTTCTTGAGTAATTCTTGCATGTTCTCCGTTGCTGTTTATTGCTTTGGCCGAGTAGTAGGTAGTAACTCCAAGAGGGAACGTTATGCTTGATTGTGGGTTCATGCCCCTCGATGACTAGCTTGAGTGACAGAAACATGAGTCTAGGGGATGTGCTGTTTCCACAAGGGGGGAAACAACGGTGCTTGTACTCGCGGGTGCAAGGATTGTTTACTTTACGCAAAGTTCTTTTAATGCAGTTGTCTGTTGCTTTGAGTTTACACTATGGGTGGGACTCGCAACTTAATACCAGCGAGATGTTCTGGATAGATATCTCAAGGTGGATGATTAGTAGTAGATGCAGATGGATTTCGGTCTACTTACCTTGGCGTACCGCCCATGCTTTTGAGCCTCAACCTTTCTTGCAGCATAGTTAGCATTCGTTTGCGCACATAATCCTGTCAATTGCCCAGCTGTAATTCGTTTACCTCACATAGATGTTTTATCGTCTTTTGGGAGAGAGACATCACTAGTGAACATCATGGGACCCCGGTCCATATTACCATCACTGATCACATCCGCTATTTACTTTCTGCTTTTACTTACTAGTTGCAATTATATCTATCACTATTATCTCTTGCGTTTAATCCTTTGTAAACGACAAGGCGGGAGGGATTGACAACCTCTCTGTACTCGTTGGGAGCAAAGTTATTTATATCTGTGTGCAGGTCCAGTTAATTGCTAAGTATCTGTCGCCGTTAGCAGTTGACACCTTCTTGTTGAACCTTGGAGTCTCAGGGGAATTCGATCCTTGGTATCTTTGCCAAGGGAAAACTACGGCTACACTGCATCTCAAACCTTCCACTTGGGGTAACCAACGAGGGGCGAGAAGCCATCAAGCAAAGTTTTCTGGCGCCGTTGCCGGGGACTCCACTCTTCAAGATAGGGGAGTTGCACGCTATCTTTTACCTTTGCTTTTTAGTCTTGTTAGTTTACCTTTCAGTTTTGCTTTAGTATCTTTTATCGAAAATCACAAAAATAGTTATCTTGCTTGCTTTCTGCTATGGGTTCCACCGAGAACACCAAGTTGTGTGACTTCACTAGTCATAACAACGATGACTTTATTTGCACGCCTATTACTACACCTGCCAAATCAGCACCTTCTTATGAAATTAAACCTGCTTTACTGAACCTAGTTATGAAAGATCAATTCTCCGGTGCTGGAGATGATGCTGCTTTACACTTAAACAACTTTGTTGAACTCTGTGATATGCAAAAGTACCAAGAAATAGATGGTAATATTGTTAAGCTTAAGCCTTTTCCTTTCTCCTTGAGAGGAGGAGCTAAAATTTGGTTTCAATCCTTGCCTAGAAATAGCATAGATTCTTGGGACAAGTGCAAGGATGCTTTTATTGGAAAATACTATCCACCTGCTAAAATTATCCAACTAAGAAGTAACATAATGAATTTTAAACAATTGGATAATGAACACGTTGCCCAAGCTTGGGAACGCATGAAATCTCTTGTCAAGAACTGCCCTACTCATGGTTTGACTACTTGGATGGTTATCCAAACTTTTTATGCAGGCTTGAACTTTACCTCGCGGAACTTGTTAGATTCGGCCGCGGGAGGAACCTTTATGTCAACTACACTTGGTGCTGCCACGAAGCTTCTCGATGATATGATGACCAATTATTCCCAATGGCACACCGAACGCGCTCCAACAGGTAGGAAGGTAAACTCTGTCGAGGAGATTTCCTCCCTAAATGAAAAAGTTGACTTGATCATGTCTCTACTTTCGAAGCAATCTTCTATTGATCCTCGTGATGTTCCTTTAAATTCTTTGATTGCTCAAGAACAAGTAGATGTGAACTTTATCTCTAGAAACAATTTCAATAACAATGCTTATAGGAGTAATTTTGGTAGCAATCCTAGACCGTTCCCCTCTAATTCCTATGGGAACAACAATGCTTATCCTAGCACCAAGAACTCCACTTCTGAACTAGAGAGTATGCTTAAAGATTTCATCACTACCCAAAAAGCCTTTAATAAGAGTGTAGAAGAAAAACTAAACAAACTAGATAATCTCTCTTCGAAGGTAGACAATTTAGCACATGAGGTAGAATTGCTTAAAATTAGAACTTCTCCTCTTGAGGAGAGGAAGGTCACTCCTATGAATGCTATTCAAGTGCAAATTAATGAAAACATTAGGATGTTGGCTAAACTTAAAGAGAGATGGGCTAGAGAAAAGGAGGAAGAGGATAGAATTAAGAACCTTCCTACCCACCACACTGTTGCTACTATCCAAGTTGTTGAGGATATCCAAACTCTTAGCACCCAATGCACTCGTGGTCCCATTGGACCTATTAATGGTGATGCTATGACCATAGAAACTACCAAACAAGTGAGCCTAAAGGACACCACTACCACTTTAGTTGATAGTAGTGACCTTGATTTTGATAATTGCACTCTTACCGAAGTTATTGATTTCCTTCACAAGATGTCTAGAGATCCCCGCACTAAAACGCTTAACCTTGCCTTCACCGAGCATATCACTAATGCTCTCATCAAAGCTAGGGAGGAGAAACTTAGGGTAGAAGCCTCCATACCTAGAAAGCTAGAAGATGGTTGGGATCCTATGATTAAAATTAAGTTGAATAACTTCTCTTGCTATGCATTATGTGATGTTGGAGCTAGTACCTCCGTCATGCCCAAAAGAATATATGATATGCTTAAATTGAAACCTTTTGATTCTTGTTCTTTTGGTGTTCGTCTTGTTGATTCTTCCATAAAAAAAACCCTTGGGGAGGATCAACGATGTTCTTATCATTGTCAATGACAACTACGTTCCTGTTGATTTTACTATTATGGATATTGAATGTGAACCTTCTTGTCCAATTATTTTGGGACGTCCTTTTCTTCGCACCGTTGGTGCCATCATTGACATGAAAGAGGGGAATATAAGATTCCAATTTCCTCTCAAGAAAGGGATGGAACACTTCCCTAGAAAGAAGATTAAGTTACCTTTTGAGTCCGTTATACGGGCTAGCTATTCTTTTACTCTTGATAAAACTTGATCTCTTTGCATTATGCCTAGCTTAAAGGCATAAAAGAAAGCGCTTTTGGGAGGCAGCCCACAATGAATAAAATTTTATTTTGCTTTTGTTGTGTCTTGATGTTGTTACTACAGTAGCATCATCATTGTATCTTTACTTTTCAGCTTTGTGCCAAGTGTAGCCTCTGATTGCAAGAAAGTTCAAAAGTTGTGACGTGCTGTCCAGGAAACAGATTCTGTCCTTGGACAGAAAAATTCGTATAAAATCACCAGATCATCTTTTTGGTCTGATTTTTTTCGACAGCGTGCTCTATACAATTGTCTTTCGGGCGTCTGTTCTGAGTTTTTTGATTTGAGTTGCAGAAGTGCCCCAAAAAATCATTTACTACCTGCTGGTCTGTTTTTCACAGATTCTGTCCTGTTTAGCCTTTCCTTCATTTTGCAAACCTTGAGCTTGCTTTTTCTTTGCAAAAACCTTTTGGCAATCTTGAGAAACAGTAGACCTTCAAGAATATCCTTATTTCCAGCAAGGAACAATTATTTTATTATGGGTACTAACCTCGCTAATCAGATTATGATGAGTTATGTATGAAGGGAGTTTTGAAGTGTGCGAGGGAAGATGATAAAAAGATTCAGGAGTGTCAAACGCTCAAGCTTGGGGATGCCCCCATGCACCCCCAAGAAATATTCAAGGAGACTCAAGCGTCTAAGCTTGGGGATGCCCCCCGTGCATCCCCTTCTCCATCAACAATTATCAGTTCGTCTTTCGTTCCACTATATTTTTATCACTTCATGTGTTATGTGCTATGCTTGGAGCGTCTTGCTTTTAGTTTTCTTTAGCTTTGCTTGTTGTTCATAACGAGTTGGAACTCAGCTTTCATTGTGTGGGAGAGAAACACGCTCCACTTCAACCTAGAACATAACATAGAATTTTCATGTCTATCTTTGCTTGTATGTTCTTTGTCTTTCAATAGCTACTATCAAGGTTAGCTCTTAGTTTTCATGCTTATCTTTTTAAAGAGCTTTTGTTTAGTTGGTCGCTGGAACTCTCTTTAGTTATCATGCTTATCTTGTTAAGAGAGTTGGCTTCTGTTGCACTGGTTGATATGTCTATGATAAAAATGCTATGAGCATAATGATGCTTAGTAGTTCACGTTTTCTTATGGTTAGTCTCAAATAGCTGGGGGTTCTCAATGTGTTAATGGAGTACCAACATGATTTGTTTGCCTATGATGTGGTATGGTTTAGTGATACCTTCCTTCAAGAATTTATTTTGATTGACTTGGCGTATGCTCACGCATATTTAAGACTGTAAAGAAAGTCTATCAAGCCTTGATGATCTTTAATTTCTGAGTAGCGATATAACTTCCATGCCCGATTCAATGTTGCTTTGTCGCTCTGCATGATTATGACCGTCATTGCTCTTTTAATTGGTCGCTCCCAGTCTTTTGCTAACCTTCGCCTGTACTAAGCGGACTGACTGCTTGTGCATCCAAAATCCTTTAAACCAGTTATGCCATATGAGTTCACCATACCTTCCTATACATGGTATTTACCAGCCATTCCTAACGAAGACTTTCATGTACCATCTCGAAATTATTCAAAAAAAACATTTCTCTTTTGTGCCTCTGTTTTAGTTCATGAGGAAGTAGTAGTTAATTCACGATCTTTTTAAGTTGGACAAGCTTCACCCCGGGATTGCATGTCTAATGTGCAAACCCATAATACGAGAAGGAACTGGCATAGAGTGCGCCCGGCTCATTAAAAAATTATACAACAAACAAACCCTCCTTCACGCTTTGTTCATGAGAAATCAGAAAACTTTGGCAGTGATAAACAAAGGAGATTAAGAGGATGTGATCATCCTCATTCGGGAGCCGTTCCTCGAAAATTGTCCATCTCAGGAATTGATTGAGTTATCTGCTAGCATTCGTTGACGAAACATGCATATTCAAAAAAATAATTATTACCTCTGTTTTTAAAACCAAGAGCTTTAGTACATGTTTAGTTTTTGTTTCCGACCACGGGTTTTCAACCTTGCCATCAAAAGCCACGGTTCGAGAGTCTCCACCTTCTTTAAACCACCAACTACTAAGAGCATGATTGTCATTCTGAGTGTAATGTGCATTGTCCCAAAGTAGCATTTTCTTTCGCATGATTATGATATCGTTTATTCTGAAATCATTGTATCTAGTTGTCACTTAAACCTTGGAGGTGCCCCTGCATTTATGTTTTGCTTTACTACAGGGGGCAAGCGAGATATCACCTTGTCATATTTGCACACCATGCTCATTACAAATCTATTGAGTGTTTCAGTATCATATTGTAAAACTTTCAGTTCTTTGTGACTTTCTCATGAGGCAACTTAATTACTACAGATTCATTGTCTCAGTAAGCACTTGTCATGTGACTATAAAAAGTTCGTATATGGTTAATAGCATGTCACCACAGAAATTATGCCTGTTATCATTTACCTACTCGAGGACGAGCAGGAATTAAGCTTGGGGATGTTGATACATCCAAAACGTATCTATAATTTCTGCTTGCTCCATGCCTCTTTTGTGTGATATTGCTATGATATTTATACACTTCCATACACTTTTGATCATATTTGGACTAACCTATTAACTCAGTGCACCCCAGTGCCAGTTTCTGTTTTCTGCTGTTTTTGTATTTAAGGTTTTCCCATTACGTAAACTGCCAGAAAAATCCCAGAAAAAATATATAAAAAATCAGCGTTCCGGAAGCTTCCTTGCGGCCAAAGTAGGGCCGGAGGGGGGCCACCAGGGCTCCTGGCGCCCTGGTGGCGCGGCCCACCACCTGGCCGCGCCGGGGGGACGCCTAGGCCCCCCAGGTCTCCGCTGATGCCCCCCTTTGGCATATATTTACACCGCGTCCCAAAACCCACGAGGACGGAACCCTTTTTCGCGATCTCATCTCTGTTCCGCTGCCGGCGCGCTTCCAAGATCGGGAGCACCAGGAGAACACTTCCCGGCACCCTGCCGGAGGGGAGGATCACCACCGGGAGCCTCTCCACCACCATGGACGCCTCCCGGATGAGTTGTGAGTAGTCTCCCTTGGACCATGGGTCCATGACCAGTAGCTATGTGATGTTCTCCTCCCCTCTTTGTTCTTCACTAATTAGACCTCGTGAGCTGCCCTACATGATCGAGGCACATATGTAATCCTTATGCTGTTGCTATGTTGAGTTTGCTGGGATCCGATGGATTGTGAGATTATGTTCAGATTGTGTGTGAGTAATATATTTGATTTACCTCTTTTATATTTATGTTCTTGAGTAATTCTTGCATGTTCTCCATTGCTGTTTATTGCTCTTGCCGAGTAGTAGGCAGTAACTCCAAGAGGGAACGTTATGCTTGATTGCGGGTTCATGCCCCTCGATGACTAGCTTGAGTGACAGAAACATGAGTCTAGGGGATGTGCTGTTGCCACAAGGGGGAAAACAACGGTGCTTGTACTCGCGGGTGCAAGGATTGTTTACTTTACGCAAAGTTCTTTTAATGCAGTTGTCTGTTGCTTTGAGTTTACACTATGGTTGGTACTCGCAACTTAATACCAGCGAGATGTTCTGGATAGATATCTCAAGGTGGATGATTAGTAGTATATGCAGATGGATTTCGGTCTACTTACCTTGGCGTACCGCCCATGCTTTTGAGCCTCAACCTTTCTTGCAGCATAGTTAGCATTGGTTTGCGCACATAATCCTGTCAATTGCCCAGCTGTAATTCGTTTACCTCACATAGCTGTTTTATCGTCTTTTGGGAGAGAGACATCACTAGTGAACATCATGGGACCCCGGTCCATATTACCATCACTGATCACATCCGCTATTTACTTTCTGCTTTTACTTACTAGTTGCAATTATATCTATCACTATTATCTCTTGCGTTTAATCCTTTGTAAACGACAAGGCCGGAGGGATTGACAACCTCTCTATACTCGTTGGGAGCAAAGTTATGTGTATCTGTGTGCAGGTCCAGTTAATTGCTAAGTATTTGGCGCCGTTAGCAGTTGACACCTTCTTGTTGAACCTTGGAGTCTCAGGGGAATTCGATCCTTGGTATCTTTTCCAAGGGAAAACTACCGCTACACTGCATCTCAAACCTTCCACTTGGGGTAACCAACGAGGGGCGAGAAGCCATCAAGCAAAGTTTTCTGGCGCCGTTGCCGGGGACTCCACTCTTCAAGATAGGGGAGTTGCACGCTATCTTTTACCTTTGCTTTTTAGTCTTGTTAGTTTACCTTTCAGTTTTGCTTTAGTATCTTTAATCGTAAATCACAAAAATAGTTATCTTGCTTGCTTGCTGCTATGGGTTCCACCGAGAACACCAAGTTGTGTGACTTCACTAGTCATAACAACGATGACTTTATTTGCACGCCTATTACTACACCGGCCACTTCAAAACCTTCTTATGAAATTAAACCTGCTTTACTGAACCTAGTTATGAAAGATCAATTCTCCGGTGCTGGAGATGATGCTGCTTTATACTTAAACAACTTTGTTGAACTCCGTGATATGCAAAAGTACCAAGAAATAGATGGTAATATTGTTAAGCTTAAGCTTTTTCCTTTCTCCTTGAGAGGAGGAGCTAAAATTTGGTTTCAATCCTTGCCTAGAAATAGCATAGATTCTTGGGACAAGTGCAAGGATGCTTTTATTGGAAAATACTATCCACCTGCTAAAATTATCCAACTAAGAAGTAACATAATGAATTTTAAACAATTGGATAATGAACACGTTGCCCAAGCTTGGGAACGCATGAAATCTCTTGTCAAGAACTGTCCTACTCATGGTTTGACTACTTGGATGGTTATCCAAACCTTTTATGCAGGCTTGAACTTTACCTCGCGGAACTTGTTAGATTCGGCTGCGGGAGGAACCTTTATGTCAACTACACTTGGTGCTGCCACGAAGCTTCTCGATGAGATGATGACCAATTATTCCCAATGGCACACCGAACGCGCTCCAACAGGTAGGAAGGTAAACTCTGTCGAGGAGATTTCCTCCCTAAATGAAAATTTTGACTTGATCATGTCTCTACTTTCGAAGCAATCTTCTATTGATCCTCGTGATGTTCCTTTAAATTCTTTGATTGCTCAAGAACAAGTAGATGTGAACTTTATCTCTAGAAACAATTTCAATAACAATGCTTATAGGAGTAATTTTGGTAGCAATCCTAGACCGTTCCCCTCTAATTCCTATGGGACAACAATGCTTATCCTAGCACCAAGAACTCCACTTCTGAACTAGAGAGTATGCTTAAAGATTTCATCACTACCCAAAAAGCCTTTAATAAGAGTGTAGAAGAAAAACTAAACAAACTAGATAATCTCTCTTCGAAGGTAGACAATTTAGCACATGAGGTAGAATTGCTTAAAATTAGAACTTCTCCTCTTGAGGAGAGGAAGTTCACTCCTACGAATGCTATTCAAGTGCAAATTAATGAAAACATTAGGATGTTGGCTAAACTTAAAGAGAGATGGGCTAGAGAAAAGGAGGAAGAGGATAAAATTAAGAACCTTCCTACCCACCACACTGTTGCTACTATCCAAGTTGTTGAGGATATCCAAACTCTTAGCACCCAATGCACTCCTGGTCCCATTGGACCTATTAATGGTGATGCTATGACCATAGAAACTACCAAACAAGTGAGCCTAAAGGACACCACTACCACTTTACTTGATAGTAGTGACCTTGATTTTGATAATTGCACTCTTACCGAAGTTATTGATTTCCTTCACAAGATGTCTAGAGATCCCCGCACTAGCACGCTAAACCTTGCCTTCACCGAGCATATCACTAATGCTCTCATCAAAGCTAGGGAGGAGAAACTTAGGGTAGAAGCCTCCATACCTAGAAAGCTAGAAGATGGTTGTGATCCTATGATTAAAATTAAGTTGAATAACTTCTCTTGCTATGCATTATGTGATGTTGGAGCTAGTACCTCCGTTATGCCCAAAAGAATATATGATATGCTTAAATTGAAACCTTTTGATTCTTGTTCTTTTGGTGTTCGTCTTGTTGATTCTTCCATAAAAAACCCTTGGGGAGGATCGACGATGTTCTTATCATTGTCAATAACAACTACGTTCCCGTTGATTTTACTATTATGGATATTGAATGTGAACATTCTTGTCCAATTATTTTGGGACGTCCTTTTCTTCGCACCGTTGGTGCCATCATTGACATGAAAGAGGGGAATATAAGATTCTAATTTCCTCTCAAGAAAGGGATGGAACACTTCCCTAGAAATAAGATTAAGTTACCTTTTGAGTATGTTATACGGGCTAGCTATTCTTTTACTCTTGATAAAACTTGATCTCTTTGCATTATGCGTAGCTTAAAGGCATAAAAGAAAGCGCTTTTGGGAGGCAGCCCACAATGAATAAAATTTTATTTTGCTTTTGTTGTGTCTTGATGTTGTTACTACAGTAGCATCATCATTGTATCTTTACTTTTCAGCTTTGTGCCAAGTGTAGCCTCTGATTGCAAGAAAGTTCAAAAGTTGTGACGTGCTGTCCAGGAAACAGATTCTGTCCTTGGACAGAAAAATTCGTATAAAATCACCAGGTCATCCTTTTGGTCTGAATTTTTTCGACAGCGTGCTCTATACAATTGGCTTTCGGGCGTCTGTTCTGAGTTTTTTGATTTGAATTGCAGAAGTGCCCCGAAAAAATCATTTACTTCCTGCTGGTCTGTTTTTCATAGATTCTGTCCTGTTTTGCCTTTCCTTCATTTTGCAAACCTTGAGCTTGCTTTTTCTTTGCAAAAACCTTTTGGCAATCTTGAGAAACAGTAGACCTTCAAGAATATCCTTATTTCCAGCAAGGAACAATTATTTTATTATGGGTACTAACCTCGCTAATCAGATTATGATGAGTTATGTATGAAGGGAGTTTTCAAGTGTGCGAGGGAAGATGATAAAAAGATTCAGGAGTGTCAAACGCTCAAGCTTGGGGATGCCCCCATGCACCGCCAAAAAATATTCAAGGAGACTCAAGCGTCTAAGCTTGGGGATGCCCCCCGTGCATCCCCTTCTCCATCAACAATTATCAGTTCGTCTTTCGTTCCACTATATTTTTATCACTTCATGTGTTATGTGCTATGCTTGGAGCGTCTTGCTTTTAGTTTTCTTTAGCTTTGCTTGCTGTTCATAACGAGTTGGAACTCAGCTTTCTTTGTGTGGGAGAGAAACACGCTCCACTTCAACCTAGAACATAACATAGAATTTTCATGTCTATCTTTGCTGTGTATGTTCTTTGTCTTTCAATAGCTACTATCATGCTTAGCTCTTAGTTTTCATGCTTATCTTTTTAAAAAGCTTTTGTTTAGTTGGTCGCTGGAACTGTCTTTAGTTATCATGCTTATCTTGTTAAGAGAGTTGGCTTCTGTTGCACTGGTTGATATGTCTATGATAAAAATGCTATGAGCATAATGATGCTTAGTAGTTCATGTTTTCTTATGGTTAGTCTCAAATAGCTGGGGGGTTCTCAATGTGTTAATGGAGTACCAACATGATTTGTTTGCCTATGATGTGGTATGGTTTAGTGATACCTTCCTTCAAGAATTTATTTTGATTGACTTGGCGTATGCTCACGCATATTTAAGACTGTCAAGAAAGTCTATCAAGCCTTGATGATCTTTAATTTCTGAGTAGCGATATAACTTCCATGCCCGATTCAATGTTGCTTTGTCGCTCTGCATGATTATGACCGTCATTGCTCTTTTCGTTGGTCGCTCCCAGTCTTTTGCTAACCTTCGCCTGTACTAAGCGGACTGACTGCTTGTGCATCCAAAATCCTTTAAACCAGTTATGCCATATGAGTTCACCATACCTTCCTATACATGGTATTTACCTGCCATTCCTAACGAAGACTTTCATGTACCATCTCGAAATTATTCAAAAAAACATTTCTCTTTTGTGCCTCTGTTTTAGTTCATGAGGAAGTAGTAGTTAATTCACGATCTTTTTAAGTTGGACAAGCTTCACCCCGGGATTGCATGTCTAATGTGCAAACCCATAATACGAGAAGGAACTGGCATAGAGTGCGCCCGGCTCATTAAAAAATTATACAACAAACAAACCCTCCTTCACGCTTTGTTCATGAGAAATCAGAAAACTTTGGCAGTGATAAACAAAGGAGATTAAGAGGATGTGATCATCCTCATCCGGGAGCCGTTCCTCGAAACTTGTCCATCTCAAGAAGTGATTGAGTTATCTGCTAGCATTCGTTGACGAAACATGCATATTCAAAAAAATAATTATTACCTCTGTTTTTAAAACCAAGAGCTCTGGTACATGTTTAGTTTTTGTTTCCGACCACGGGTTTCAACCTTGCCATCAAAAGCCATGGTTCGAGAGTCTCCACCTTCTTTAAAGCACCAACTACTAAGAGCATGATTGTCATTCTGAGTGTAATGTGCATTGTCCCAAAGTAGCATTGTCTTTTGCATGATTATGATATCGTTTATTCTGAAATCATTGTATCTAGTCGTCACTTAAACCTTGGAGGTGCCCCTGTATTTATGTTTTGCTTTACTAAAGGGGGCAAGCGAGATATCACCTTGTCATATTTGCACACCATGCTCATTACAAATCTATTGAGTGTTTCAGTATCATATTGTAAAACTTTCAGTTCTTTGTGACTTTCTCATGAGGCAACTTAATTACTACAGATTCATTGTCTCAGTAAGCACTTGTCATGTGACTATGAAAAGTTCTTATATGGTTAATAGCATGTCACCACAGAAATTATGCCTGTTATCATTTACCTACTCGAGGACGAGCAGGAATTAAGCTTGGGGATGTTGATACGTCCAAAACGTATCTATAATTTCTGCTTGCTCCATGCCTCTTTTGTGCGATATTGCTATGATATTTATACACTTCCATACACTTTTGATCATATTTGGACTAACCTATTAACTCAGTGCACCCCAGTGCCAGTTTCTATTTTCTGATGTTTTTGTATTTCAGGTTTTCCCATTACGTAAACTGCCAGAAAAATCCCCGAAAAATTATATAAAAAATCAGCGTTCCGAAAGCTTCCTTGCGGCCAAAGTAGGGCCGGAGGGGGGCCACCAGGGCTCCAGGCGCCCTGGTGGCGCGGCCCACCTCCTGGCCGCGCCG